>OV816025.1:151817560-153017560 GCA_929113105.1 Agrypnus murinus
TACCAAAAATGACTACTACAAAAGAAATACAAAAGAAAAAACGAACACACAGCTTACTTTGATATCCTCAATTGCTCATAGCCATGAATTCATCATGTTCCCGATTAATCAGTACATGTTTAAATATTGTGTATTCATGTCTCCAATCTTGGCTTTCTCGATTTTATATAACTTTTCTTTAATCTCTATCTAGGATTATTGAGATAGCTTTCGATATTCTAAACAAATCCGGATCCTTCAAGATTTCTTGGTAATTTCGAAGAAACTTACACCATTAGAAAGGGGGTTGCTATAATTTTATAATCAAAGAATAAATAGAAAAATCATAGCTGCTCTGATAATTTTATTTTTTGAACTATAAGATGTAATCTAAACGCACAAAACAGTTGTGATATTTGATTGTAAATACAGGACGTTAAAGTTGGATATTTTTCCGGAAAATAGGTTGGCCATGAAAAAGTTTTTTGGGCTATTTTATCGATCAGGTTGTGCTAAACAAGTCTCTCAGTTAACCTTTTCCTCTATCTTTAATATTTCAGCAGATATAACCTGGAGAATGAAAAATTAAGTAGAAGAAGTGAAGGGGGAATGAGAAAAGAATATCTTGGCCTTTATTATTTCGCCAAACAAGGAATTCAATGGCTGCATATTACACACCTTTTTATATTTAACTGAAGATTTCCTAAAATTGCCTAAAATTAAAGATTTCCGGCAATTTTACGCAGCAAAGTTAAGCTGCAAAATATTTTAAAAGATTCGAATAGTGAATGACTTCTATCTAAACTATCCATCGTAAGCGGCACGTAAAGAGAAGACTGCGGGCAATTCCTAGGTTGTAATTCTTGGTTTGCAGATTACACTGTTTGGTATTTGTAATAACAACTATTTAAGTTTAAAGTTATAATACTCTGAATTATTGTGTATTGTAGAAAGTAAACTTACCACAGAAAGAAGTTATTGGATTTATTTATACAATAAAAGTAATAGTATACATGGCTGCGAACTTACCTAGAAAAGAAGAAAACAGCGTAAGTGAATACATAAAAACAAAAAAGTGTTCTTTAAATATTGTATAACAATTTTCTAATTAGTGAGTACGTCATTACAAACATGTCATTAAAAGTATGCCGTCCAGACTTTGTTACTTTTTGCTGCCTTGGAATATTCTGTATCTGTTCTTAAGTTTAAAGTCAATATCAAGAATGGTATAAGAGGACTACTTGAGTCCTTGTACAACATGAAATCTCAAATAAATGAACAGTTTCAATATCTTACATTAGGGTTACTGAAACCGTATACAGACTAAATGATAAAAAACGGGGCGTCGCTATTGATAAGATAAGATTGCCAATATTTTTTACAATCTACATTTCAAGGCACGCCGCTGCTTGCAAATATCAAACCGTGGCAGACTGTTCGAGAATAGAACGTCGCCGGTTTTCTCCTTTCTGGGAATTCTGGCTCAACAAATATCGTACGGCCTGTACTTCGGATATCAAAATGTTATGACGCGCGGCTACTGTTTAGTTTGAAGTCGCAAGAAGACACCTTTTTATTTCCCGACGCTTGGGAGTTGGGTGTTACCAGTAGCGTTAAAACACACCACTAAGACCGGGTAATAACGAGTCTAGGACCAAGCTTATATTTCCTTTATTTATGAAACGATTTATGTGAAATTTGGTACAGGGATATTAAAGACAATTTCTGATTTACTAAAATGTAAAGTCAATGTGGCCGACTTCCGGTTTCGATGAAAACAGCAATAATTCTGGGTCCGTCGAGCTACAACCCCCACAGTAACTAAATCGAAAATAAACTATACCAGAATTAAGTGTAAATTATGTGTAATTTATGTGTAGGTTCAAAAATTTTTGTGTAATAAAAATGGCTTAGATTTTTAAAAAAACGTCGTGGGGGTCCCCGGTGAGCCACAACCCCCACCCGCTTAGAAAAACATTATCAAAGAAAAAATTATACAGGCATTATGTGTAAATTATGTGTAATTAATGTGTAGCCACCAAATCCTTCTACGAAAAAGAATAACGTATTTATTTTAAAAAACATCGTGGGGGTTGCAGCTCACCGGCGAGCCACAACCCACCCACTTAAAAATGCACTATTAGAAGAATCTATTTATTCAGGATTTATTGGTAAATTATGTGTAATTTATATGTAGCCAGCAAAACTTTCCACAAACAAGGGTTAATTAGTATTTTAAAAAACATTGTGGGGGTTGTGAGACACAGTGAGCTACAACCCACCCACTTAAAAACACATTATTACAGAAAGTTCTTGACCCGGTACCTATCTCTAAATAAGGTGTATTTTATGTGTAGCTTCCAAATTTTTCGTGCAGCAACCCTTACCACCGATAAAATAACTCACAGATTTTTGTGTAACAACCCTTACTTCAGAAACCCACCCTCAGTACTGAAGTATCGGTATACTCACAGTAAAAAGAGGAAAGATTCTATTTCTTTATACAGTAAAAGACTCTGCAATTTATGTGTAATTGATAGGATGACTCACAGATTTTTGTGTAACAACCCTTACTTCAGAAACCCACCCTCAGTACTGAAGTATCGGTATACTCATACCAAAAAAAAAGAAAGATTCTATTTCTTTATACAGTAAAAGACTCTGCAATTTATGTGTAATTGTTAGGATGACTCACTGATTTTTTTGTAACAACCCTTACTTCAGAAACTCACCCTCAGTACTTAAATATCTGTATAATCACAGTGAAAAAAGGAAAAATTCTATTTCTATATACAGTAAAAGACTGCAATTGATGTATAATTGATAGGATAACTCACTGATTTTTGTGTAACAACCCTTACTTCAGAAACCCACCCTCAGTACTTAAATATCGGTATAATCACAGTGAAAAAAGGAAAAATTCTATTTCTTTATACAGTAGAAGACTGCAATTTATTTGTAATTGATAGGATGACTCACTGACTTTTGTGTAACAACCCTTACTTCAGAAACCCACCCTCAGTACTGAAGTATCGGTATACTCATACCGAAAAAAGGAAAGATTCTATTTCTTTATACGGTAAAAGACTCTGCAATTTATGTATAATTGATAGGATAACTCACTGATTTTTGTGTAACAACCCTTACTTCAGAAACCCACCCTCAGTACTGAAGTATCGGTATACTCACAGTGAAAAAAGGAAAAATTCTATTTCTTTATACAGTAGAAGACTCTGCAATTTATTTGTAATTGATAGGATGACTCACTGATTTTTGTGTAACAACCCTTACTTCAGAAACCCATTTTTGTTTGTTAAATTATCTTAAAAAGAGTATTCAACAACAGTTGTATGGGCTTGCATTCGGGGCTGTCTTCTTTTCTTTTTTTTTTCTTTTTTGAGGTAATATAATTTAAGTATGACGGAATAGAAACAATTGAAGATAGATAGAAACGATTTATATTTCAATGAATATTTATAACGATTTTTATATTAATAACTTTCATTTTTATGTCTTAATAAATGGAGTTTTTAAAAATTTAAAGTTTTACCTTAAAATGTCCTAAATACTTACCTGATAACAAATTTAAATACTGAGGGTGGGTTTCTGAAGTGAGGGTTGTTACACAAAAATCAGTAGGTTATCCTATCAATTACACATAAATTGCAGAGTCTTTTACTGTGAGTATACCGATACTTCAGTACTGAGTGGGGGTTTCTGAAGTAAAGGTAGTTACACAAAAATCTGTGAGTTATCCTATCAATTACATATAAATTGCAGAGTCTTTTACTGTACAAAGAAATATAAATTTTAGTGGGTTTCTGAAGTAAGGGTTGTTACACAAAAATCAGTGAGTTATTCTATCCGTGGTAAGGGTTGCTGCACGAAACCTTTGGAAGCTACACATAAAATACACATTATTTAGAGATAAGTACCGGGTCAAGAACTTTCTGTAATAATGTGTTTTTAAGTGGGTGGGTTGTAGCTCCCTGTGTCTCACAACCCCCACAATGTTTTTTAAAATACTAATTAACCCTTGTTTGTGGAAAGTTTTGGTTGCTACACATAAATTACACATAATTTACCAATAAATCCTGAATAAATAGATTCTTCTAATAGTGCGTTTTTAAGTGGGTGGGTTGTGGCTCGCCGGTGAGCTGCAACCCCCACGATGTTTTTTAAAATAAATACGTTATTCTTTTTCGTAGAAGGTTTTGGTGGCTACACATTAATTACACATATTTTACAGATAATGCCTGTATAATTTTTTCTTTGATAATGTGTTTCGAAGTGGATGGGGGTTGTGGCTCACCGGGTACTCAAAATTACCCGTTAAATTATTAAAAATCAGAAGCCATTTTGATTACACAAAAATTTTGGAACCTACACATAAATTACACATAATTTACACTTAATTCTGGTATAGTTTATTTTCGATTTAGTTACTGTGAGGGTTGTAGCTCGACGTACCCAATAATTCTGATTTTCTAAATGCAACACGCTGTATATTTCACATTTTATGGAATTTACAAATCAAATTACATCTGACCAGGTTTCCAAATTTCTATTTTTTTGTTATTTTCTTCTTGATTTTTAATTTTCTTTTTTCACATAAAAGGTCATGACTGGGTAAAAACTGTTGTAATTCATTTAAATAAACCATAGAAATAGTTCAATTAAATCAATATGAAGCCCTTCTTGAAGCATTGAAGTTTGCTATGTTGTATTTTTACAAAACAGTTATATTTTTAAATAAAATTTATAATGGGCCATTTTCAAATTTAATAATATGTAGCATGTACAACTTCCCCAAAAACTAAGTATTAAAATATTTATTTGTAAGGTTATAAACTACATTCAAGAAGTTAAATTTTGCACTACATCCTACTATGAGACATGACTGGATTTGCTGAAATCTGATAATGGAATTACAACGAAGTGTGAGATTTTAGCTCAAAAACATTAGAACTCAATTTCTGGAATTATGGACATGTCTGCGCTTTACTCCTAATTTATTTTGTCGTTGGAGACGGTGTTACGTTTGTCACATTCAGTTCTTTTTTAGTTTTGATATTTTATTTTTGACAACTAAAACTTTTATAATGCTAAAAACAAAAAGCGAAAATTACAATCAAAATGTTTGGTATGAATGGGCTTTTCTGTAGAAATGTGACTAAATGTATCTACAGTATTAAGATGTTGAAGGGTCTGAGGGTGATACAAACGTCAAATGAAGCAGAATCTAAGTGTCATTTTCTGTAAAAAAAAGAAAAACTAGCTTATACGTCTAAAAGGATCTAAATGCTATCGACAATGACCCAAGTTGCCAGTGTGTCCAGTGCGCTTAGTCTCATTCATATTTCTTCCCTTCAAATGTTTTCTCATTTTTATTTTTAAATTAAGAGTAACATTGCATTAATCTGCTGTGCAAAATAAAAGCAATTTGTCCAAAAAATGCTTGATCACATCGCAATTTTTCGAACACACTGGTACCGAAGGGATAGGACGTACAACATTTCATAAAAATGGATTTTTTTATGGAAATGGAACTTACCGAATCGTTGTCGGTTGCTATGACAATAACAGAGCTGTTGTGGTTGTTATCAACCACAACAGCCATACCATACCATACCAGTAACATTCATCATACCTTTGTAGGTGATGTTATGAAAAGAAATAAGTATCTATAAATAAAAATTAACAATGAAGGTACTTTTAATATTTTTATTGATTAAAACGAATTACTTATCAAGCAAATTTAATTTCAGAAATATACATTTTGTTACATTACATTAGAATACAATTTTATGAAAAAATATATAATCGATTAAAAAGTCATCTAAAAAGTCTTTAGGAGCAAAACTTATTTAAAGAAAACATGTGTTGGCAACACTAGCGCCGTTTTTTGTGTTCGATCGACATTTCACACATTTCAGTTTGAAGTTATGTTTAAAACAAACACATTTTCCAGCTTTTCCCCATTTCTAAAACTTCTTTTGTTAATGAATATCTTATGTTTCGTATCAAATTAAAATTCGAGTAATAATTCACTTCTTACTGAAACTGTCAAACGTGAAGTATTAAAATGGTAACGTTAATATAAATTTTTTTAAATCAAATTTCGAAAATTATTAAATATCAAAAGGTAATATTCATATTATCCTTGATAATGACAACTTGGCTGTCGAAACAATTGTCAGGTTATATTTTAATAAATATTGTGAAACTTTTTAGTAATCTTTATTGATTTCATATTGGATTTTGTTGTTTGGTCATTATAGAAACAACAATCGCGTACTTTATCAACTTATCAACCTTTTTTCCATTTTTTTCTAGATCTGTTATAAGGCACTGGTCGATCTCGTATCGTAATTTCGTAGTATACTATTAAGGATGGGAGTTGCATGAGAAAAATTTAGTAGTGTAAGGGCAATAGCAAAACAACTGATTGCAGATGAAGAGCGTCAATTAGAACAATTTACAGACAAATCATATCTGTTGGATTCCGTACCTACCGGTCTCTCATTTTATCTTTAATGCAAAGACGTGGAGAGACGATTCAGGTGGTAAATGAATGAATGCAGTTTGGCCGAGAATAGAACATGTGATGGCACAGTGATCAATTGCGGCAACACAAAGGACAGTAAAGTACGAGCTACAAAGTTACTGCCTCGGACCAGAACTTTTTAAATACATTTTACACTGTTAGTGCAAGTATGATATAAAAAAGCTAAAAGATCCAAATATAGCGACACAAGTGAAAGAAGACCTGACAAAACAAATACAAACAGAGGATACCATTAATGAAATAGACCTTGAGATAAGAAGATGGAAAACCATAGTAGAAACGACTAGTGAGAAATATCGAAAACCAGACAAAAATATAAAAAGAAAACAATGGATGACGAACGAGATCCTACAGATGATGGAAGAAAGGAGACATCTGAAAAATAAAAATACACCCGAATATTTACAAGTTCACAAACAAATACAAAAGAAGCTAAAAGCCGGAAGATAGAGGAAGATTGTAAAGAAATAGAAGTATTACAGGAAAAATATGATAGTTTCAACGTACATAAAAAAGTTAAAGAAGCAGCCGGTATCTTTAAATCTAGAACAGCAAACAGAATAGTGGACACTACAGGTAATGTTATTAAAGAGAAACAAGAAAAAACAAACGTTTGGAAAAACTACATTACGGAACTCTTTGATGACATGCGACCACAAATTAAGAACAAATCAGGCTCCCCCATTACTAAAGACGAGGTTCAGGCAGCAATTACACAGATGAAAGAAGGAAAGGCCCCAGGACCAGATAATTTCCATTCGGGATTTTTAAAGCTCCTTGACGACAATGGCATTAACCAATTTACACACATATTTAATCGCATCTACGAAACAGGTAACATCCCGCATGAATGGTGATTGAAATCAGAATTAATAACTACAAAAAAAAAACCAGGAGCAAAGACATGCGAAGACTTTAGAACGATTAGCCTCATGAGCCATTTACTAAAGATATTCTTGAAAATCATCCATAGAAGGACTTACAGAGTTTGTGAAGAACAAATGTCAGAGACACAATTTGGATTTCGGGATGCAATGGGAACAATAGAGGCGCTGTTTAGTATTCAAGTGCTATTCCAAAGATGTCGTGATGTTAATTGTGATATTTACGCTAGCTTCATTGACTACCGTAAAGCCTTTGATAGAGTTCAACACAGCAAACTCATAGAAATACCAAAAGAGGTGGGGATTGACGATAAAAACCTAAGGATAATTACAAATCTATATTGGAACCAAACTGCCTACATAAACATAGACGGAGACAAATCCGAAGCAATGGATATACTATGAAGAGTGAGACAGGGATGCGTATTATCACCATTACTGTTCAACGTTTATTCTGAACATATATTTAATAAAGTTCTTGATAACAATAATACAGGAATACTAGAGAATGGAAACGTCTTAACATCTTACGATACCGTCATTATCGCAGATATCTTAGAATAATAATAATAGTCCCCATTCACAGGCCATGAAGGCACATTGGGGTATAGCAGGGTAGGCTACTATTCTTGAGCCGCTCGGTACTCAAGGGTGGTAAAGTGGCTAGCTTTACGCACCGACCGCCTATTATTACCCCAGGAAATGATTTCCCAGTACTCATTTTCACAGGCTGAGTCGACCTGGAAGCCTTAGATATTTTTAAAATTCCAATGTATTATTCCTGGGATAGAAATTAGTCAGGACTTGATATAAATCTAAATAAAACCAAATATATGGTGATAAATAAAAATAATATTCCACATGAAGATCTGATAATAAATAATAACCAACACATTAAACGGGTTAGAAAATACACATACTTGCGAACAGTATCAAATGACCAATGGGATCATTCACAAGAAATTAGAAGTCGCATCGAAAAGGCAAGAGGTGTTTATATTAAAATGGCATCAGTTTTAAAAAGCAGATTCCCCACTATCACGACTAAAATAAGACTCCTCCGTTGTTATGTCTTCTCCGTCTTGCTCTATGGAGCAGAGTCTTGGACTCTAACCGATGCCACCAACAAAAAACTAACAGCATTTGAAATGTGGCTGTACCGCAGAATCCTGAGAATTTCTTAGGTAGACCGTGTGACCAACGAAGAGGTTCTTCGTAGAATGAATAAAACCACAGAAATAATAACCACATTCCAGGTAAAAGAGGTCCAGGTCGCAGAAGCATTTCTTGGTTGAAAAACCTTAGAACATGTTTCTCCTCAACTACTACTGCACTTTTTAGAGCAGCAGTAAATAAAATCACAATAGCCAGAATGATCACCAACATCCGGACCGGATTGGCACCGAAAGAAGAAGAAAGAAGTGCAAGTGTATTGAAATGTATGCCAAGGTGTTAGATGAGAAATAACCTTTACTAGGGCGCTTATAGTACGATAAGTAATATCTTTCGCAACATCTAAGAAACAGTAAGTCACCTCTTGTCTTTTTTCCTGGAAATTACGAGATTATGGAGACAATATCTAACAGCAGTACCTATAAACTTTAAACAATTCAGTTTTCCAGTAAGATAATGTGCGTCCTCATGAGGAAAGAATCTCGCTGCTAATAATATAGAAAGTGTAGTCTTAGAAGACTAGATCTAGCATTAATAGTCATGTCTACCATAGAACAAACATGTGCGTTACATGATCGGAAGAAACCATAGAAGAATTACATACAAGTGAATGAAGCACCAACACTTTATCAACATATCCAATACTACTAAAGTTAAAGATTTGTATGTGTGTCCGAGCCCAATTCTCGCGTTCTATAAGGGCTAGAGAGATGGGCTTGTGCTCATTCGACGCGTAATTTGCCGAGGATAATGCACGACCGATTTTTTAAATTAGGTTATGTTTTAAAAATTTTTTTAAATTAGGTTATGTTTTAAAAAATCGATAAATGCTGATTCTATCGTACTATTTAGTGCTATTGAGTGCTATTTGGTACTAATATGTGCTCTATCGATAGGGAATCGATTGGAGATTTATGTAGGTCATGTAAATACTGACCTACTTTAAAAAAAATCGATAAATGCTATTTCTATCATACTTAAGTGCTTAGGCCCGTAGGGCACATTATCCTAGTTCATGACTAACTTAATCAGTTAGTTGTTTGAATGAAATATTTGCTTGGATCAGTTCTTTGTCCAATTCAAGAACTGTAATTTCGAACTTTGACAAAGAAAGGATAGAAGTGGAAGTAGAACAGAATATTACTAACGGACGTATAATTACCAAATTATATTACAATAAGTTACAAAAACTCTAATAGATTGATAGATTAAATTAGACCTAAATTGCTCATTGATTCATGTAAATAAGAAAATATATTACAACCTACTCTAATTAGAAATAAAAACTTGGTAGAGTATAAGAAATGTATTCCATGTTTGATTTTTAACATAGAAATGGGATTTCACGTAGCTCCTTTATCAATACTTAATAGTTTTAGGCGACATCAATAAAAAGAATTGCCAACTGTAGTAAATTTTAATTAAACCCACAGCCTATCCTTTGTCTAAAAATATAATTAAAATACAAAATTCAAACTAGATATTAATTAATTCCAATTTTACTAATACTTAAAGTTAATTCAGACGATTAAAACAATTTTATTAATCTGTTTTTACACTCTAAATATTTAGGTTACTACTTTCTTGTCGTAACAAATATAAAGAAGTTATAATAATACCGATACCTGTGCATAAGAGATTCTGATTTTTCTATGGACAAGTGTTCCACAAAGATTCTTTATCTTATACAGTGAAAGCGTATAGACATTCATAATGGATCTCTGGTGAAAGCTCTAATTCTAATTATATTTTATATTTAATTATTTATTATGTTGTGTATTGATTGTTTTTAGTAATTTTTCATTTAAGTTAGTGACAGCTCAATAAATCTATTCTACTTTTGTTTCGCCTAAATATTTAAATCAATGGTATTTATTATTCATATCTACAAATAATAGAAGTCTTTCGTGGAAAGATTCCTAAAGAAGGTGATAAATTAAAAATCGTTCGTATCATTGGAAAGCTTAACTTACTTACATAAGTAGATGCAAAAAAATTTAATTTGATGGAAAACTCGTCCACAGTTCAAATTTCAGAGACTTTGTCCTGGGATTTTATATACATACATCAACCTCAAAATTTCTTCGAGACTTCAGAAGACTTCAAAATTTGTAAAGAAATATTTGGTATGACTGGCTAAAAAGGATAAATTTCATTCATTCTAATATCCAGGGACATATTTTCTTTTCAAATGATCTTATTGGCACTTCATCTTATGCATTCATCAAAAAACAAAATATCGGTTATAAACCCAAGAAATCAAGCATCTTTACTAGGGAAGAAATTAATCAGTTTTAGGTAGAAGCTCCAAATGATATACATACATTTATTGCAAAAGGTAATACTCTTCAATTCTGTATTAGATAGGTACAAATGTATTTATATACATATAATTGTAGGTGCTTAATTATTGATGTAGCAAGTGCGTTGCGAATAGATGCGTTGGAAAAATGTCAACAGATGCTATACAGGAGAAAAAAGACTTCTTAGGCATAATCATACCAGACTCCAAAACTGGGAAGAAAATAATTTTTACTGTAACTACCCATATAGGAACTGTCAGTCTTAACAACAGGCCCCAGCTTGGCTGAATATTGGATAACCAAATGTCGTTCTTTCAACATTGGTCCAAGCATAGGCTGCTTTGTCGCCGCCCAAGAGTCATCCAACTCCTCGGTACCAACTCTGGGTTCTCTAATCTCTGTCTAAGTCAGAACCAACCTTCCGCGATCTACACCTTTTTCAAGTGTAATTCAGAAACCATCACATGTAATTCAGATTAGTCAATTTAATTTCAGAAATCATTAATTGTAATTCAGAATAGTAATTTGTATTTCAGATAACGTAAATTGTTATTCAGAATCCGTCATTTGTAATTCAGAACAGTAAATTCAATTTCGGAAAGTGTTAAATGTAATTCAATATCAATTGCATGTAGTTCAGCTCAGTAACTTACTTGCAGGTAGGTACTGTATCAGGGTGAGGTACACTTATTACATTATTATACATAAACACGAAATTTTTTATTTTCAAAATTAACTTATTACATAACAAAATAGTACAAAATTAACAAAACATTTAGCGGCCTACTAACATGTCGCCACGTGCTAAAGCAGCAGCATGGTGTATAGTGGTGTGCTGCGCTGCACGAGCACAATCACCCCTGGTAATTGTGTCTTTTGCCGCATCAATAACTTCCTCCAAGTAAACCAATCTTTGTTCTATAACCCCAGGTGCCACCACTTGTGGAATACGGAGACGAGTCTTTGCGTAGCACTTAACTTTTGACCAAATAGTCTCAATAGGGTTCAACATTGGCGAGTAAGGTCCCAACCTCAATAGTGTTGCGAGAGTCCCATTAGTAACGGCTTCAAGTCTCGAATGACACGGCGCGACCAAGTCTCCTAATTGATTTCCAATTTCTTCCCAATGTTGCAGTAATGATGTTGCGCATACATTGGCCAAATTTGCGGTAAATGAGCCTCTTCGCCTCTCCATTGTTACAACTCCTGCTGTCGAAATTGCTCCAATTAAGTGTACGTTGGGTCCTCTTGCCGCTGGTAGGTGCTGTATTGCTCTTGACCCAACACGAGCACGCCCTCTTGTTCGACGGCAAAACAAATTAAAATTGGTTTCGTCGATCCAAACAATTTGTTTTCCCTGCTCTATGTACTGGTTCAAAGCCTCCACATATTCTGCTCGTTTCCGTTTGTTCTCTTCTGTATTCATGGTGGCTGGTTCACAATGTTTTTTCTTTATTGTGAAAAGCTTCCCCTCTAAATAATTTCCCACTGTGGTTATCGATACCACCTTTCGGAAATTTTGCAAAATTTTTCCTTGTAGCTGCTTTAGGGTGATGTCACAGTCTTCTTCCACCCATGACACCATTACGTCAATCTGCTCTTCAGTTAGGATTTTTGGTTTAATGCCTCCTTTTTGTAACATAACGTCACGTCCCGAAAGCACCCAGTGAGATGCTGTCTTATAGTTTACATTCAACGTTACCGGCAGAGCTACCCAATCATCACCTCTGTTGGCACATGCCACAATCCTTTCTCTATCTTGACTCATATGTTTTTTATAATGTTTTCTTTCAATAGGTTCACTTTCATTCCAAATTGCCCTACAAATTGGGCAAAAAGTCTCTTGACCGTTCTCCAATGGTTCAGCACATTTTCTGTGTAACAGGTGCCTGCATGGAAGCAATCGAATTACTGCATTTCTTGTCATAGGCACTTGACAAATTGCACAGTTCTCTTTTAAATTCATGATAAATGATAATAATAATTGATTTTACACTTATTAGCAACTTTTTTATTTAATAATTACCACTTGCAAATAAACCTTGGCAACGTCAACAAAATCACAAACTTTTGTTTCCGGAGATATTTTGATAAATTATTTTTTAAATGAAAAGAACGAATTCTGAATTACAATTGAGGAATTCTGAATTACAAATGACGGATTCTGAATAACAATTTACATTATCTGAAATACAAGTTACTATTCTGAATTACAATTAACACTTTCCGAAATTAAATTGACAAATCTGAATTACATGTGATGGTTTCTGAAATTAAATTTACTATCCTGAATTACAATTAACACATTCTGAAATACAATTGACTAATCTGAATTACAATTAACGTTTTCTGAAATATATCTTACGGTTTCTGAATTACACTTGAAAAAGGTGTAGTCTCGGTTCCTTACTGTTTGCCCAATTTTAGTGTTTCTAGACTTGATTTCTTACCCTTGAACCAATCTTCACAGAATCTACCAAATCAAGTTTGTGAAGTTTTCTGTCTTTATTATATCACGTAATAATTAATTAAGAGAAAAATGTGATTATATTATTAAACATAAATTTAGCTTTCAAATTGCGCGCTTCGTTTCTTCGAAACATGCACACATGAAAAATAAGTAACGCGGCAGCTGCAAGAGGAAGTCTTTACCGGCTTAGTCAGTGTTCATCTGCTTACCATTAGTGATGTAACGTTTAAGGTTATGTTTATTTTTAAAAGAAAGCTACGCTAATAAGAATCAATACAATTTTTCTTTAAAATTTATTTGTTTAACACTTAAAATATTATTAATTTCATATAAAACCAGTCTCATGTTTGTTCTTATGTCACAGATTTTTTAAGTTACGTTCTTATGATATGAAAAATTGATTGAATTAAATTAAATTATTAATAGACAATAAAAATTTGAATAAGTTATGTTTTAATAGGTTTAATAATTTGTTGTCTCTCCTTTTTCTTTCTGTTGATCCCCTACCAATATTACACTCTCCTTGCTACAAGTAGTAACATTCAATAAACCTGTTTTAGTGAATTTCCAATTTTGTAACAATGAAATAGTGGTCGATTATGCCTAAAATAAAGCTGTTAGAGGTTAAGTCAAACTTGGTTTGACATAAACTGAAGTTTGACGTTTAAGGTGCATTGTTGGTAGCTTATAATAAATGACATATGAATCCAAAAAAGTGCTACTTTACGGACTCCAATGAGTCTGTAAAGTAGTTACTTTACGGACTATTTCAGATAATACTTATTTGTATACCAAGGCAGTAACGTTGTACTTTTTTATCACGAATATGGAGATTTTAAGAATCATAACAAGTGATAAAAAATCAACTTTAGTGCTGAGGTGTACATTACATTTTTTCTGAAACGTGAAATTAAGAATTTAACATATAAAATGTGTTTTTAATAACAGTACAGTAGGCAACTAATGTGGTTGTGTGCGAGATATGTCAAATATATGTGAAAAAATGCAAATAAAAGTGACATATGTGTCCATAAAAGTCAGATTTAACATAAGAGTCTGTAAAGTGTTACCTTACAGACTCCTATGTCATTGTGACAGATGAGTCCGTAAAAGTTCTACTTTACAGACTTGAATGAGTCCCTTTCACAACAACTGACATGTCGAGGGTTTATAATCACTCCTTATCTTTCTCATTATAGTAGTGGACTTTATAAAATTTAAAAAATTAAGCAGGCACAGTTTCTTCGACTCGTTCGTTCACTTGCTGGATTAACTACAATGCAAGACAATCTCTAACGTATCTTATGGCTTCAACATTTACCAGCACAGGTGATTCTTAGCTATCTTAGAGACCTAGGCAGAAACACCTCTAGATTAGTTGGCAGAACATGCAGACTAAATTTTGGAAGTTGCTCCAACGACAATTCTTTGTTCCGTAAATTCAATTAACTGTGAAAATAATATTAGCCAACTATCTCATGAGCTTTCGAAGCAAATTGCGTCACTTGAAACAAGATCATCTAATTTTGAGTCATGTTCACATTCTGTCTCTCAAAATCGCGACAAGAAATATGCTGGTATCACAATCGATTTGGTAAAAATGCTACTAAATGTAAAATGCCCAGTTCATTCAAGTTCATTCAGCATTCGACAAACATCAACGGCAGCCAATAATGGCGGCAATTGATTGCCACACATCTACCCATCTAGTAATGGCAGATCGTACTTCAAGATATTCGTTTCTAATTGACAGCGGCTCTGATCTTTGTTGTTTTCCAAGAAGCTTTCTAAAGAACCGACACAAAAGCGTAGGTTTTAATTTAAGTGCGGTTAATAATAGTACAATAAGAATGTATCGTATTATTTTCATGAAAGTCTGATTCGGACTCGGATTTGACCTTCACTTTGCGATTCTATTTAAAAATCGTAATAACCTCGGGAAATTTCGGGAAATCAATTGAAGAAGCTTTGGGGGAAGAATTTCCGCTTAAAGTTAATGGTTTAGGCGTAGGTGAAAGAGGAAAATCCTACATTGGCGGTATTGTTCCTAAACGTGGCGTAAAAAACTTTAAAGCTATAAATATGTAGTTTTCAGGAGCGTCGAACAGAGAGCCGACGCCGCACAAAATCAAGTTCACCAAATTACCTGTCAGGTGTCATTAAGAATGAATGGGGGCATCTTTTATGCACGACCTTGGAAGTGAGAAGTAGCCACGTAGTGAAATAACACAGGGGTACTTGGTCATTTCATCGTAGCACTTAAAGCAAGTACACTTGCGCGTTTATTAAATGTACCCCAGAGGAACAGAAGCGGTTAATTTGGTAAAGACTTTCAAACTTTGGTAAAGAACAGTATTTTGGCGAGCATTGTTAGTTGAGATAAACGCGATGCGCCGGTTTTTCGACTTTTATGCCACAGTGCGCCGCACAGTGTTTCCATCCTGATCAAAAATCGCAGCTATGATGGTTTTTGCATGAATTGATATCGACACACTATTAATCGGGATATGTTCATAACATTCTAAAATAGGTATAAATTGTACTTCATTTACATTTCGGGTATATTATGAGGCTATTTGCACTTAACAGAATCGTCTTTAGTTGAAATGCTATTTTTGTTATAATGATAATTGCAACTTTGAAGATTTTTATTTTAAACTCTCTTACAATCGTTGTTTTATATCTATACTAGCAGAAATATATGTTAGGCGTAGTTTAAGGAAACTATACGGCTGTAAACAGTAGATCTACAACAATGGCATAAAACTGAAAAAATGCAGCCTGTTTTCTTTTATATCGTTTTATCGGAACTTACCCGCGCACAGTATTTTGTTTAATACTATTTTGTAATATTTTGTTTTTGACAACAAAATATGAACTGCCAATATTTGCCATATAAGTTTTTCAGAGCTATTTAAAGTGAAGCCTCCTTATTAAATGATTATAGCATTCTTGCAGATGTTTACAGCATGGCGTTTGGAACACAGAGTACCCGTGTATGAGTACCCTAAGTGTCAAATACCAAAGATACGTGTACCGTTCAACCATTAGTACCAGACAAATGTACAAATAGTTACTCTGCGCAGGCAGAGAAAGATGATATTACAGCATGATGTTTATCTCGCAACAACTGTTCTTATCTATTTTATTAAGTAAAAATGATTATTTTTGTCTTACATTTGAATAACAGTTAACACTGTGAAAATCTTTAATGTCAAGTACGAAAATTAATTTGCATAATAAAAATGTAAATACACAAGATGACTACGTCAATGTGAAGCAAAGATTTTAGAAAAAAAAGATTAGACAGCGAATTAAATATTCAAATTTTGTTTATTATAGATTATTGAAGAAGCAATACATATAAAAATCAATTACAACTCCATTCTTCTACCTCTAATTTTTTATAATAATCTTCATTCGTCCAAAGAAAGATTCGCACCATCTCTTGAGGAATTTCAATCATTTAATCAGCTTTTGCTTTTATATCATATGCTTTTAACGTCCGAGCAACCAATAATCAATTGATTCTAAGATACTAGAGAGCCTTAGATTTTTTTAGAATGTCGCAATTCACTGAACGGTGTCGAATGACACCGATGAGATGTCTTCTAAAGTAAGTTTTCTTTTTCAGATATTTCACACTGAATATCAAAACTAATTAAGTCAAAAAGTGTTAAATCTTGATAAAACTTATGAGATTATTATGAGATACCGATAAAATTAAACAATTTTGTACATAAAAACAATCACTTCAAGTCTTTACATCACATTGACGTGGCCACCCTGTACATAAATTTGTAACTCTATTACCACCCCGTCTTTATCAATGCACAGATTAATTACTCGTACATATGTCTCGAACTTAAAGTCCAATGGTATGTTCCAATGGTAAGACTAATATGAAGACTAATTAAAAAATAATAATTCAATTACGAGTTACGTCTATGATCGAAATATTTACCATTCGATTTTACACATATCACGACACGTTTTGTATTTAGAATGGGAAACAAGTCGATTTATATTTAACGCCATTTTAATTCCGACCAATCTTTCCGATTCCGATTATAAGAAGAATTTCATTTCATCAAGAATTTCTCGGCTATACAGAATGTAACTAATATAACTAGAAGAATTGCAATAGTGGGAGCTGTAATGATTTAGAATATATTTTCCTTATTAACATGTCGTCACTCCTGCTGGTTTTCGAAAAAATCGCAAAAAGTAAACAAAGTTTTTTATTTTTTTTAATGTTTGATTCGTACTTTAAATAAGGAGTTAATGTGAGTACAATATGCGTACTTAAAATTTAAAATGCGACTTTCTCAAAAACTAGCAAGAAGTGACTGCATGTTGATAAGGAGAATATGTTCTACATCATTACAAGGTTTTTAGTTATATTAGTTACACCAAGTATACTAAGATAATAAAAATAATAAACTGCCCTAACCGCTGAACCGTAGTGACGAACTTTTTGCAATATGGTGTAGAGGAGCAACAAGCTATAAGCGTAACTGCACAATTGGGCATGCAAATGCAAGTTTCAACAAAAAACAACTGCGTCAGTAGCATCGAGCTTCCAAGCGTCCAACATCACAAATAAACATAATTACGTTTTTTTTGTTTATTGTTTCCAGCCTTATTTTGTGGAACTCCATAATCATGAAATAAATAAAGATTATTAAAAGTTTCACAGTTTTATTAAAATACAACCTGACAATATTGTTTCAACAGCTATGCTGTCATTATCAAAGGTAATATAATTATATTGACACTTTAATTAAACAAAAAGATTATAGGTTAGCTATCAAAAGAATATATCCCATTGACAATCAAACAGAAGACACAAATTACATATCTATACCATATTTTGGCAAAATATCAGAAAAAATTGCACATATACTAAGAAAAACCAACAATTATAAAATAACATTTAAAACCAACACTAACACTTTTTCATTTTTATTTAATGCTAAAGACAGAACACATGATATCATGAAATCGGGCATTTACCGTTTAAATTATTCTTTTTGTAGTTCAGTATATATTGGACAAACACTTCGAAATTTTGACATAAGATATATAGAACACGTACGTCATTACAAAAATAAACATCCTGAAAAATCGAATTACGCCAAACACCTTTTAGAACAAAATCACACAATGACTCCTCAAAATAATATTAAATTCCTACATTTTTGTAATAACAAACGCAAATTAGACATTTTAGAAGCCTTTGAGATATACAAACACAAACTCAGGGTACCTTTAATGAATGAACAACTTGAGCTCAGTAATTCTCCGTTACTGGAAGTATTAGATATTTAATTATGATTATTATTATTTTATCTAGTTACCTATTTTGTATCTATCTACCTTAGCGACGTGTTTGTTTATAATTATATTACCTTTGATAATGACAGCATAGCTGTTGAAACAATATTGTCAGGTTGTATTTTAATAAAACTGTGAAACTTTTAATAATCTTTATTTACAAACATAATTACATTTTTTATCGATTGTTCAACTTTAAACCTAAAATTAATATTTGTTCATGTCTTGTTTATTGTTAGATGTATATATGTTGATAAATAAATAAAAAATACATGGGTGTTTATGTTAATTTGGGAAATAGTCTCGTCATATACCCCTCGAGCTATAAAACCTTAGTGTGTAAACTATATATATATATATCTTCGTGTACTTATATTTTCTAAGGTTAGCTATATTTCTATCTATATGCAATAATTCACAGTAAAACAAGAATTTAACATCAGCTTTTAACGAAAATTATCAAGTCTCGAATATTATTAAGGCAAGAGTTTGCAAAAAAAACTGCCACCCTTAGTTTCTCCGACAAAATTATTAATCCTCGCGGTATACCCTATGATAAAAGGCATTTAAAGATTAGCTTCGCTTTAACCGCAGTAAAATTAAAAAAAGTAGCTTCGGCTTAATCAGTGTAAAACTGCTGTCATTGATTAATATTTAAAATTTCTGAATATTTCATTGGCTGCGAGGAAATAATCAAAATAAATTCATTTTCCACAGAGGGTTTGAACATTGGTATGGGTAGGGTGTTAAAGATACGAGGTAAGCGCCATGAATTCTCGACCTGGCAAGCTTCTACAAGTGCCAACATGTTCAGACTCGGTTGCGTCATACTTGAACACGTAAGAGGCCTACACCATAATATATTACGGCTAGAAGCGTAATAGATTTTAGTAGCCACTCAAGCATCGTTATGAGTGCATGAAAATGTCGCAGCTAACGTAAATTGAGTACCGCGTGGTCATTAAATTTTTAACAAATAAAGGGCACACGCCTTATCAAATCAAACAACGTTTAGACGGCGTTTATGGTGATTTATCTCCTTTATCACTGTAAAAAAAGTGGTCAAAATGTTTCCGTTTGAGGCAAGAATATCTTGAAGATGATGAGCAGAGGTCGGCCAATTGAAGCGGTAACGCTTCAAAAAGTTGCAATTATTGAAGAAATGGTATTGAAGATCGTCGTTTGAAAGTTAAGGAGTTAGCAGTGATGTCTGACATTTCGGAAACAAGTGTTCGCCGAATTCTTCATGACCATTTGGGTATGAATAAAATTAGTGCAAGATGGGTACCGCGTCTTCTTTCTGCTGTTCAACGTCAACGTCGCGTCGAATTGCGCGCTCGTTTTTAAACTTGTGTGGAGACAACCCAAAGCCGATCTTGGAGTCCATTGCCACTGGAGATGAAACAATGGTTCTATATTATGGTCCTCTATCCAAAAGGAAACCGATGGAATGGCGGCGACCCGATGAACCTCGTCCCAAAAAGGAGAAAGTCCGTCAATCGACAAAGAAAGTTATGGCAACAATATTCTGGGATTGTGACGGCATTTTACTGATTGATTTTAAAGAACGCAATACAAGTGTTAACAGTACATATTATACTTCTTTACTGCATAAATTGAGAAACAATATTCGTAAAAAACGTCGAGGAAAATTGACAAAAGGTGTTCGATTATTACACGACCATGCACCCGTTCATACTGCCACAATTTCACAGGCTGCCATTCACGAATGTGGCTTTGAAGCGTTGGATCATCCACCGTACAGTCCGGATATGGCTCCTAGTGACTATTATTTATTTTCCAATTTAAAGAGAGATCTTAGGAGACGTCGTTATAAGGACGAGAACGAGTTGCAAGCAGCTGTAATTAAACATTTCGAAAGAAAAACTTATTATTTTTACAAGAGCATTGAATTATTAATTCCACGTTGTTTTAATTTTAAATTTAAAAGTTCTGGTTTTGATCTGCCTTGCTCAATAATTTGTAATTTCTCTCCAAAAATGTATGCAGAAAATTCTTTATTAATAATTTACAAACTGAACAAAAAAATCGTCCCGATTCGGATGTGTCGGAAGTACTCGAACCTTCCACCGAAGCAGCTGAATTTGCAGTCATGACGATAATGCAATTTTAAATTTGCGTACAGAACAAACTAAATAGAATTATTTGCCTTTAAAAAAATTCCAACGTATATAAATTGAAATAATAAAATGTGACAAAAATACAGTCTCATTCGCAGACTTACATTACTGAAGTAACATTAAATTTAACAAACACTAAATCGAACAAATAACCAAATTATAATAAATAAACATTTGGGCACGAAGCACACTAAAAATAACGACCAAACAATGTTAACCGCATCGTCTGTGTGACCACGCCCGCTTATCAAGGCTAGGAGAAGAGCAGTTATACGCAACGAAATCAGTGCTTATATGCAGCGTATGTAACACATTTGGATCGGTATTAGCTTTCCGTGCGAGTTTAATGAGCCTAATTTAAAATAGTACTCTAAATAATTATACTTTTTGCTGTACGGAATTGATATAGAGCTTTAAGTGGATCAAATATTACAAATTTAAATAAACGATAATACAAAATTTTATAAAAATATTTTTGTTAGCATTGGTTTTTATTTTTAATAAATTCTCAAGGGAAAGCATTGCTTGCATTGCTTCCATGGACCGCACGCCACTGTTAAATTATTATAAACTCTTATTTAAGCAAAGACGTTTTGTATTACATACATGAAAATCAGTAAGAACATAATGTCCATATATCCTTCAAATTAAAGATTACTCTAACACAAATAAAGGAGCGGCCTTTCTAGATATGTACGAGCTATCATTTACTGAAGTGAGAAGATAATAGTCATTCAAAGATTTACTAGAGAAAATAGAAAGATTTACACACATTCAACCTCTATGTGTCATCTTCAATAGAAACAAATATTAGTTTTCTTATTAGTGTCAGTATTTTGATAAAGTATTTCCAATAAAAACAACATGTGTTTTTCTAGTGCAATTTCCGAAGCATTAATAATTTAGCAATTAAGGATGCTTTAATGACAACTGGATCTCTTGATATAGGCATGCAAGAATAAAAAAGCTAGTTCTGTAGATATACATACATATTATAGGAGATCTAAATGCATATTAATTACCCGCATTTAAATATTATGGTCATCTGTTTAATTTTCTTTTAAATTTTTGTTAAACGGATATTTTATTTTGTCTTTAAAATTAACAAAATAGCAACAATAAATACATGATTATGCAGAATTAACTCTCACTAATAGTTTCCATATTCGATATGAATCGCAAATTTCTATTCAGCATTCACAGATGATTGAGCAGGTTTTCTGTATTTAAATAAAAATTTGGGTTTTTTGTTGCACCTATCCTACTTTCAATTTTTAATTAATAATTGCTCTAATTTCAAAAATTTCTATTATGAATTAATGTTAGAACTAAAAACCGGGTATTATTTACGATCAAATTAGTGAGAAAGTGTATCTTGCTATGTTTGAGATGTTCTAATCGTTGGTGACATTAGAAAACAAGTGTTTTAGAAAGAAAGGGAAACTAGGTAGATAATGACAACGAAAGTATATCACGGAGATCTCTATTGTGTTTGGGAATATCAACATGATTTTTAGAGCCGGTAAAATCTGAGGCAATAATTTAATAAAATAACAAGGAGGCGCAAATTCTTTAATCCGGCACTGGCAAGGAGGGGCGATGATTTCTATTGCGCAAGTCCAAACGTGCGGCTGCAGCCGACTTACAGATGGTATACCACAAATCCCAGATTTGTGTTACAGCTAAGGAAAACTGCAGGAAACCTTAACCGGATCTGCGGGGAGTCGATCCCGCGTCGCACTGTGGTGTAAAAGTCGAAAAACCGGCGCATCGCGTTTATGTCTATTAACAATGCTCGCCATAATACCGTTCTTTACCAATGTTTGAACTGTTTTTTTTGTAGGAGTAACGACAATTAAAATTAAATTTCCACTTGTGCAAGAAAAAACCTAGATACCATTTAGTTTTTGTTTAATTATCTAAAGAATGTGCTGTTGCACTTTTTAGTTAAATTTTAATTAAACTATAAATTGCAGTAGTAACTTTAGAAATTACTAACTCAGATAGGGAGGTCGAGGGGGATCTGAAATTTTCTGGAAATCTTTACCAAAGATGCTTCTCTTTGATGTATAAATTAGAACGCAGGAATAGACGGGAATCGAAACTTATTGCAGATTATTGCTTAAATTCCAAAAAAAGACCTCCTAATCTTCGTACTTATATTTAATACATCGTAATATTATTACGCACTATTATTAGGAAAATCAAGTGACACACTTGAAGTGCCACCAATTAAAATTGGGGAAATTGAAGTACCTATAGTAGAAAATGCTAAGAATCTGGGAGTAATTTTTGACAAAACATTTCGGTTTGGAAAGCAAGTCTCTAAATATATACAAAAAGCTTATTATAACTTAAAACTTATTTTTCCTCATAAAGATTATTTAAGTAAAGAATCGAAAATTTTACTATGCGAGTCCATGGTTTTATCACAATTTAATTATTGTGTTCCTGTGTATAGCCCATGTCTGGATTATGAGACAACTCAACGTATTCAACGTGTTCAAAATTCTTGTTTGCGTCTTATTTATGGAATTCCAAAATACGAGCATATTTCACATAAACTAATGGATACCGGTTGGCTTAATATGAAAAAACGATTTTACTTACAAACAGCTGCATTCTACCATAAGATAATATCTGACAAGCAGCCTCCCTATTTATACAATAAAATTAGGTACAGGACAGATGTGCACAATATAAATCTGCGCCATAGAGGTCTGTTGACCATCCCCAGACATAATACTACTTTTTATCAACGTTCGTTTACTTATACTATCGCAAACATTTATAATGAGATACCCTTTTCCATTAAAACGCTTACTATTAAACAATTTAAAAAAGCTTTGTTCAAAAAGTTACTATTAACCAATTGATATACCAGCTCGTAAATAGTCTATGTAATTCATTCTTTGTAAGATATTTTTATATATGTATACTGATATATATATATATATATATATATATATATATATATATATATATATATATATATATATATATATATATATATATATATATATATATATATATATATATATATATATATACTATAGTTTTTCTATTTATCTTATTTTCTGTTCTGTATGGATTGTATTATCTGTGTAATCTTGTTATTTTTTTTGTTCTTTTACTCCAAGTGGATGATGGAAGAGCAGCTTATGCTGAATCATCTCCTTGTGATTCTGTAAAATTACTATTCAGAATAAATATTATATTATTAATAAATACAAGCGGAATAACTGTAACATAGACTAAAACTACTTGCCTTGAAAATCTAAATCCATATTTTCTACTAGCAAATTAACCCTTCTGTTTAACTGGGTATACATTTAATTAACGCACAAGTATACTTTCTTTAAGCGCTATAATGAAATGACCAAGTACGAGGGTGTTATGTCAGTATGTGGGTATTTATCAGTTCCAAGGTCGTGCATAAAAGATGCCCCCATTCCTACCACTCTAGTCGCTACACAGCTACACTACGAAGGCTATAAAGCCGCATAAAGATTTCAAAAACAGAAACAAAGCTAAACATCCGCAGAAGCATATCAACTATAGTGAAATGCAGCAAAGTTCATATAATAAATTTACATCTGCTATATTTCACCGATGTCGAATATACAAGTTCTGAATTATCAAAAAAGGTAGGAGGAGTAATTATCGTACAGACCCGCCTCTTGTCCACATGTGGACATCACATCACACATGTGGGATGTTTTATTTTTAATTTTATAAAACATAAAACATAGATGTGAGGGGCAGTTTTAAACAGCTCTTGTTTAAATATACTTTGTACACGACTATGTTATAATATACTCACTATAGTTGTGTTTCTTCAATTATAATTATATACATCATTGACTACTAGCAGTAATTAATCATTAATCACTACTAAAGGTAATTAATATATCGTTATTTACTACTACTAGGTTTTTATTTCTTTTTAAAATTTTATCGAGTAGGCTGATCTGTGTCAAAACAATGGCTCATGGCATATAAAACTCTTTAATTAAATTGAAACGGTGAAACATCGTTTATACAATTCTAAATGTATTTTGAAAATAAATCTAATCAAAAATATTTAATAGTCGTGGACAAAGTATAGTATTCTACTGCATATAACAGCTATTATTCACAAGGGTGGAGTTTACGATACGAGTGGTACTGGAGTGTCGTAAATCATCCGAATCATCAATCATTATATGCTCGTTGAATAATATACTATTATTCAACATCTCTAAATAAAAAGGGCGCTATCTTGATGTTTTTAAGCAATTAAAGTTGAACTTAACTGACTTGTGGGTACAAAAACTTAATTAGCCAATAGAGAGAATAGGATAGACCTGCTTCTGTAACACTGAAAATCTACTCATTCAAATTAGTAGAGAAAATATCGAGAGAACTAGGAAAAGCCGAATACTGTTCACTTTTAGACAGAACATATATACATGAGTTTGTAGAAAATCAAAGACTGCATCACATAAAATTTAAATATAAAGGGTGTCCTATTTAGAAAAAGTGAAGTTTTCCTGCTCCAGGATTTATACCTTTGGTCTATCAGATTGAACACCCTGTATACTATTCAGTAATAAATTTATGCAGAAACGCGGATTTAGATATATACAAGCGTCGTGTATTCTTATAATCGTTTAAATGTAACTTGCACTATGTAAATCTATTTTTTTTAACTTGGGTTTTCAAAAAAATAACAGAACACTGAACTTCCTCAAAAACTATAGGATTTCGATATATATTGCTGTGGACGATAGTTTCAAAATTTTGCAAATTTTTGAAAATTTTGTAAAATTTTAAAATCTTTGTTAAAAACTAACACTTTTGAAATATTTTTATCAACGTTTCCAGTTAAAAATAAATTTAAGTTATTTACTTGTGTGTTATTGATTATACAATCAATGTGTACTTTTTAATAAGGTTAAATAATCCATATTTCTTTATTCATTATATAATAGTTTATTCACCGATTTCTTAAGAATACGTAACATCCAGTTGCGCGAGTAACGTACGTAGAATCGCACTATAGATAAGATCATGTTACATGAGAATTGCGTAAAATAATAAAACTCACGATATCAAATTACAGTTTTCTGATAAGTCGACGTTATCTCTATGAGAACTTCGTTAGCATTAATTCTCTAATGACCATGAGAAATGTGTAGGCAGATAAGGTATAAATACCTCTGTTCTAATATTAAGTCTTTAGTCTTTATTAAATATTCATTCAACACACAAGTCTTTATTAAATATTCATTCAACACACAAGTCTTTATTAAGTATTCAACAAGTGTTTATCCTGAGTGAGTATTAAAACTAGGTGTGGATTTTAAAATTGTCTTGCTAGTAAAAACATAAAGGCTCATTCGAGTTTTAATTAATTATTTTACTTAATGTCACTTATATGTGAATTCTAAAATTGTTCTGTTAAGTGTGTTAATTCAAATCTAATTATTTAAACTCGTCTTAAACTAGTTAAATAATTACAGACAAAGTAATATTAATATATTTGTATTCTAAATGTAAAAGAGATAAAGTTTTCTCTCGATTAAAAATAATAAAATATATTCTACGACTGCAAACGAAATATATAAATGTGTTTTATTATATTCAATAAATAAAGTTTTAAAAAAAGCTTCGGCCACAGAATATAATCAAAACTCGCGCAAGTTATTGATATTATGTAATTCGTTCATGATAAATTTCAAATGTGTAATATCGAAGGGTTATGAGATTCTTTAAGGTTTTTGTTTATGTAAATAGATCGTTATTATTGCGTAAAAGTATTGTGTAATTAATCTGTAATAGATTGAGTCAAATATTATGATTATGTTTTAATCTGCTATTATGTATTATATGAGTTTACAGTTATTGTATTAGATGGTAAGGTGACGTCAAATTGTGTAATGTGATGATTTAAATAGTAAGTTAGTATATAAGCGAAAGGAGCGTTATTGTGTTTAAACAGTCAGTAAAATAAAGCGACGGAGTAAAGTCGTGTAAAATACAATAGTAAAAATGTAAATAGAGTTCATAATAAACGGCGTACAGATACAGTCGTCAAATTAACATAATGTAAAATGACACTTACTGATATAAAGCGACGGAGTAAAGTCGTGTAAGATAAAATAGTGCAAATGTAAATAAGCAGTCTTTAAGATACGGCGACAGAGTAAAGTCGTGAAAAATAATATTGTAAAAAATTTAAATAGACAGTTAAGTTGGTTGGTGAATTAAATACGGCGAAAGTGTATAGTCTGTATAAAATTGTAAAAAGATTTATATGGTTATAAAGAACCGCCTGCGATTAGTAATTAAATTACTAGCTAAAATTATTGCTAGTCAATAAACCTTCATTAAAACCATAAACTGGTGTTTTATTTAATTAAACACATAAAACAAATACCACAAAATATTCTTCGATTAAGGGAAAAAGTACCCGCTATTAATAAAACAACAGTGTGCTATCAAGATCAAGAGTGTTATTCCTTGGTGGAAAGTTTTGGATTGTGTTATATGGGAAATCCATGCAAAGGAAAGTCAACCGGAATTGGAAACCAGCACTGGGATAACATAAAGTGATTTACTCTGCCAATGGTTTAGATACGAGGACTAGACTAAAAGGAAAGAAGCAACTATATAAAAAAGGTAGGAAGTTATTTCCTTTCTGTATTGATATCTGCTGAAGAAAAGACTATCGTTTGTGAAGTGTAGTAAAGTGATTTAAACAATTTAGCTATAATTAAACTTAATTAAGATTTCAATTTTAAAGGTGATTGCAATTTCAATTTGTATATTTTTTAATACCACAAGAATCTACATTCACCCTGAGATGAGTCTTTCTTAATAATTTAATTCTGTTATTTTAAGTTATTTAACTGGCGCCCAACTCTCTTACGTAAATTTGAGTTAGTCAAGAACTAACGTAACATTAATTTTATATAACTATTGTATTATTAAAACTATTAAAAGGTATATTATATAAGAGTTTATTAAAAGAGGGAAGTTGAAAAGCATTTCCAAAGTTTACAGTCATTTTAAAAATCAATTTAATTATAAAATAATTATCTACGATCTAACAGCAATTATTCACAATTTTAAATATATTATAAAAATTTTTAAACATAATTTATTATTTTTGATTAATAAAAAATATCACTGCAATATATACATTAGACGAACATACTTAAAATAAAATGTAGAATCGAGAACTGTAACAATATGCAGGGTGGTCCATTTAAAATAAAAAAGTTGATAGTAGCCACAGCAATGACTCTCCCTGTATATACAAACCTATTATAAAATTAAAATTTCTTTATACTAACCAACTTTTTTTAACTTTTTTTCGTAACTCTTACAGTTTCCATCCTGTACATTAGCTATACGTGTATAATATATATGGATGTTGAATATATTGTCTTTTTTAATTGTAATACGGAGTATAAGTATACGCTCATAATATTAGGTTAGTAGCAATGACGAATATGTGCACATGCGACTAGATTACGAGCCACCTAAAATTATGTTACCAATTTTATCTTCGTGGCACTTAGAGATTAAGGTTCAAGGAAGGGTCTGCTACCAGGCAACCTCTCAGGGGCTCAGCTTAAACAGCTAATTTCGATCGCCAGAGGTCATAAAAGGTCAAAAAGTGAGCTTTCACAAATTTAGCCAAAAGCGATTTATTTTAGGTCTGGAGAAATTGTTTTTGCTTAGACAATTAACTCCGGTAACTACTAGAGTTCATATGTCAACAAGAAACTTAGCCAAGTGAGGTGTATTTCAACTCCTTAGTCGTTGTAAAGTCTGGAATAAATAGTTTTTGCTGGGATAACTAACTCCGGTTATCCCCAAAGATCAAGAGGGAAGTGGGGCATCTTTCGACTCAGCCACTAGGGAGTTTGATGAGAACAGTTTTTACTCGGACAATTAGATTCCGTGACCTGTAGATACCATTAAAGGTCAATAAGTGACCTTCACCAAACCTAGGTTAGTTTTAAAACTAGTAAGGCTTAGCATACTTGTTTATTACTAACACTTAGGTATTTATTAATTGGCTTTCCACAATAAAACATACCTAAACTTCTTTATTGTTTCCAGCCTTACTTTGTGGAACTCCATAATAATGAAATAAATAAAGATTATTAAAAGTTAAAGGTTAAAGGTTTGGCGTAATTCGATTTTTCAGTTCGTAATTCGTTTATTTTTGTAATGACGTACGTGTTCTTTATATCTTATGTCAAAATTTCGAAGTGTTTGTCCAATATATACCGAACTACAAAAAGAACAAATTAAACGGTAAATGCCCGATTTCATGATATCATGTGCTCTGTCTTTAGCATTAAATAAAAATGAAAAAGTGTTAGTGTTGGTTTTAAATGTTATTTTATAATTGTTGGTTTTTCTTAGTATATGTGCAATTTTTTCTGATATTTTGCCAAAATATGGTATAGATATGTAATTTGTGTCTTCTGTTTGATTGTCAATGGGATATATTCTTTTGACAGCTAACCTATAATCTTTTTGTTTAATTAAAGTGTCAAATCATGTTCGGATTGTAATGATTTGCATGTGCTAGTTGTTTAATGGTTGATATCTCTTTGCTAAAATCTGATTTTGTTAGTGGAATAGTTAAAGCTCTGTGTACTAATGATCTGTAGGCTGCTATTTTATGTGTTTAGACTTAAATATCAAGATTAACGCAGACAATCTATTTAAATTTTCCATATACAGAAAACCAACACAAACAGACATAACAATACCAAATGAATCTTGTCACCATAATACACATAAAATAGCAGCCTACAGATCATTAGTACACAGAGCTTTAACTATTCCACTAACAAAATAAGATTTTAGCAGAGAGATATCAACCATTAAACAACTAGCACATGCAAATCATTACAATCCGAACATGATTGACACTTTAATTAAACAAAAAGATTATAGGTTAGCTATCAAAAGAATATATCCCATTGACAATCAAACAGAAGACACAAATTACATATCTATACCATATTTTGGCAAAATATCAGAAAAAATTGCACATATACTAAGAAAAACCAACAATTATAAAATAACATTTAAAACCAACACTAACACTTTTTCATTTTTATTTAATGCTAAAGACAACACATGATATCATGAAATCGGGCATTTACCGTTTAATTTGTTCTTTTTGTAGTTCGGTATATATTGGACAAACACTTCGAAATTTTGACATAAGATATAAAGAACACGTACGTCATTACAAAAATAAACATCCTGAAAAATCGAATTACGCCAAACCTTTAACGAATGAACAACTTGAGCTCAGTAATTCTCCGTTACTGGAAGTATTAGATATTTAATTCTGATTATTATTATTATTTTATCTAGTTACCTATTTTTGTATCTACCTTAGCCACGTGTTTGTTTATAATTATATTACCTTTGATAATGACAGCATAGCTGTCGAAACAATATTGTCAGGTTGTATTTTAATAAAACTGTGAAACTTTTAATAATCTTTATTTATTTCATACCTTATAAAGATGGAGGTCATCGAATAAATAAATTGTTTGGTAAAAAGTTGTAACAGATACTTTTATTTGAGTATATTTCATTGAGTTTGATTACTCGTAGAATACTTTGAGACTTAAAACATTCGTTCGTACCCTCTATAGACATCGATATTTTCTAGCGATCGAATGTATTAGTAGAAATCGAAGAAAAACAATACGAAGCCGATGCACAAATCCAAATGAGAGTGTACAATTACGTAAGGTTTAAATGAATGATACGTGTAAGATATTACAATCTCTAAAGCTTTTGTTATGTCAGTACAATTTTATTTTCTCTTCTATTGGTAATTTATAATAGTCTACGTTGTAAAAGAGTACATTATAAATGAAAATTACTTTTTAAGCAACCTATTTTTGGTTCCTGCTTTAATTGCCACAGTAGTCTCTATTACGAAATCGTTGTCGGTTACTATGGAAACAACAAAATAACAGAACTGTTAGGCATTATAACATGTCCAGAACTGTTAAGAGATAGCAGAATTTTGATCGACTATGACCTTTTGTATAGATATATTTTTATTTTTAAGTAGGTAGTGTCGTTAGCGCAAAAATATTATGTGATACTCATCGTTACGTCCTTACAACAACCTCAAAGGCTTCTTCTTGGTCGTTTTTTGCAAAATCTGCGTATTGTCTATTTTGTTAAGAGGGGTAAAAAGGCATTATCAAATAAATGCTTGATATATTTTTGTTCTATGGGCTTAACTAAACTAGGTAATGTGACCACGTTAAATAAAATTTCAGATAAAAGTGTCAGATGAATTACGTATGGATTATCGCAACGTAATATTAATAACGAGCATCAAATCCGATACCTTGCCAAAAATAGTGGAACCGAGATGGACCATCCAGAATCACCCAATCCAGAGTTTCCGGCTTTTCTCGACTTTTTCTCTTCGTTGAAACATAATGAAGTTGATATCAGAAAGTATGGCTTGTTAGATTCAGTTGTTCTAAAAAAAGATAATCTATAAATATCGAATGAGGCCTTCAAATGCTTTTGTTGAAGACCATCAAAGTTTATGGCAACAGTGACAAACAACGTATTACTTCAAGGAATTTGCAGTAATTTACAAATACTTTAATTTTAATTACTAAATAAATAATTCAGTAATTTATGAAATTATAAAAATTTGAAACTCAAGCTTCAAAGTGTTAGGCATTAAACTCTAACAGAAAAGCTCTAGATATTTTAGATTCTCAAAGGTTCAAATACATTTTATCCTCAAAAATTGAAATATTTCAAAGTTGTATCTACTATTTTAATATCATAAACGCCGGTGGTTCATACCAGCAAAATATCACATGGTTCGTGTCTTATAGTTCCGGCTTTCAGGATCTCTACAACTGTAAAAACACTGTAACTACAATGTTTCAAATTTCTAGATTCTATATTTCAGCGTTTGAGAAAAATTAAAGAAACTGCGGTTTTAATTGACATCTACCTAAAATAAGAATTTCAAATGTAATAGATCAAGTAATCGAAGTGTTAACAATTAATACAAAATTATATAAGTTAGAAAAACACATTTTCAGCGCTTACGTAAGTTACGTAGTTACAGCGCTTCAGGTTTTTATCTTTAAAAAGTGTCGAAGGCTCAAAAGTGTTGCTTTTGCAGAATTTTACAATTTCAGAATCAGAAGTTCAAAATAATAGGCTTTTCCAATTATAATCTCAATGTTTCCTATTTGTAGGGTTCCCTTTACAAACGCTGTTACAGTTTTTGAAAGTTCAGAGTCATAAAGTCATTTTCAACTAGAATCTTTTTTAAGGTAATGGTATAGAAAATTGCCAAGAACACATTCTAGGCCTATAGTGCACAGACAACGAAGATCTTAAAAAAAGGAATAAGTTCGCCGTTTTTGGTTTTGGTTTCAGTCCTACCACCTTTAATTAAGTAACAAAATTTCATATGGAAATAGACATAATAATTTTAAGTTCAGATACGACAGAGTGTATATAGACGTCGGAGCGGAAGTAGGGTAACAAACGCGTGTTATTTCGGTTCCGCTTGGTGTTAGTACCGTTCAGCAGCACATTTATGAATAAAACAAAAAAATATATAGGTATCACGGTTATGATCTGTTATTTCAAAAACAAAGCATATTACTGCTTCTGTAAATATTATGACTGACTGTATCTTGTTAATATTAAGGCTGATTATTCTGCAAGCGTTCGAGCATTTCTTTCCTCTTGTTTGCGTTTTAATCCCACATTATTAACCATAAATCTGTGTTTTTATTATACTTGATTACTATGTTAATCAAGACTTATATGAACTGTTTGAACAGTGAATCAAGATATTTTTACCGTTTCGAGTTTTGTAAAATAAATATATATTTTATATTCTTAACAAGTGGTATGGACATTTATGTATGTACTAAGTTTTGTACTGATGACACTGGGAACGAAGTTCATTCCGTTCTCGCAAAGAATATAAACACATACGTACATATTATTACTTACTCCACTGTATATTGCAACATTACACGCTTATACCTAATAATAAATTAAGAATATTTAATAAAAATATCACCTCAAATTAAAGTAGGCTGTCTGGGAATTTAGTAACGATTTGGATCTAAATCTGTCCTATGTATCACATTTTACAAATTTAAACTTAACGTAGTTTCATGCAGGATCTTAGAAACCGAAATCGAAGAGTCATGCTATTTATATGTTATAATCTATTTCTATAAGTAGACGTTGAAATATTTAAAGTATCTAAGTTCCAAGAATCTAAACACTTTTCATACTTTAAAGTGTCGGAGAATTAGAGATCTGGAACCTTAGAAACATGAAAGATTCGTAGATCTGAGTTTACTAGAGTTTCAATTTCAGATAAAGTCAAAATAAGAGTACCATTATTTAAATCTTTATATTTTATGGAGGGTAGAGGTTCCGACTTTTAAAGGTTCAGGTGACTAAAAATCACAATTCCAGAAATATAACAAATTTATGGGTCTGGCACGGCTGTAAAATTTGCAGACTTGCAGATATACATACTAGATTAAATGTTTACGATCCAAAACTTCCACGAATCGAAATTTCGAATTTTTAATAGCAATATTTTAAAGATTCAAATTTCACAGATTTACAGTTCACGGTTTTAAAGTTTCACAGTTCGAAATATCGTAAATTCCGGTATTTTAATATAGAAAAGGGTTTCGAAATTCTACAGTCTTGATGGTGATGATGATGAAGATGATTTTAGACATTATGGTTTTTAGAATCAAGGTTTTCAGAACTTCGAAAACTCCAAATTCCTGAAATTCTCATAGGTCTAATATCTAGACTAGAATTTTGACCTCCCAACGTCCCCAAAAAAATGCACTAAACTGTAGCTCATTAACGGAGTAATATTATAGTTTAATTTTATAACTGTCTAATTATAACCGGATTAATGTATCTTTCTCGTATACACTGGTTAGATATAATATTAAATATGACAAATTGATCACCAGTTCTTGTATTAACCTGACCTGCTTTTTATGCCTCTTTTACCTAAAAGTACTACAGTCCCATGAATGTACATAAATCCTTAATAAGTACGACATATAGAGCTTACATATATAAGTGCCATAAGAGATGGCAATCTTCTTTAGTTGTCTTAGTAGTCTGTAGAAAAGAAAGTGTTTTGTCAGTATAGATTTTGACGACATGAAATGTGAAGATTTTGAGGGTGTATTTGCTTTTCTGAGGTCGGATTCGGTTTCAGCATCAAAAACTGCATCCGAATACCATAGTCTCGATCCCAGGACAGAACTTTTTTGCGGGGCTGTGTAATTAATACACCTTTTTAAAGCATCCTCCACAAAGATTGATACACTCAAACCAGTTGTTAAAGCAGTTATTCCAGTCTTCAGTTGGGACAGTTAAAATTGCCATTTTGAAGGTATCGAGTGCTTCTTCTGGCGACTGGAATCGTTGACCAAGCAGTTCATGTTTAACCTTAACGTAAAAATGGAAACGTAAACAAATCGTTGGGATTTAGATCGGGACTGTACCAAGGATGATCTAATACTCCGATGATTCGCTGCTCTAAAAACTCGATTGTCTTTCAAGCTGTGCGTGAACTAGCATTATCTTGGTATTGAATGATCGTCGTTCTGAGTTGACTTTTGGAGCACAGCGATTACTTCTAGCAAACAAACAATTGTATACCAATCAGCAATAACCTTTCTTCGATCTCGTAGCTACATGACCTGATTTTGAGACAAACGTTGCAACCATCTTCTTCGACACACTTCGAACGGATAACTTTTGTTGAATTCTATTCATCTTGGAAACTTTGGATTTAGTTTAAGTAAATATTTGACGTTTCATTATAGTGGCGCCCTGTATGTGGCTACATAAAAAACTAAAAAGACAACCCTGGTATAGGTTATATTTTCCAATATCTCAACTACATGGTTCTACTTTTACCCTAGGTCATTGTTGTTTCAAATTGGTCTCATATTCGCACTTCCCCGCAATTTTAGTCATGTGGGGCATTCTGACCCACTAAATTTCAGCTTTGTAAATTACTTTTTTAATTCTTTTTGTACTGTTACACATAGCTACTCTTTGAATACTGCATGTTTTAATTTGCACTTCATATAACAAATTTTTCTTCCTAAAAGCTATTCAATTTAATTGCAATCTGATGAAAGTGCCTGAAAGCTTAAAACTGCACATTATACGCCTGCCCCATTACAAGCGCCACTATACTGCTGTTATTTACTATGGAAGTTAGGAGCAATGTACGCAATTTCCCCGATCCATAGTATCGGATAGAAAAACGAAGAAAAACTGAAAAAGTATGAAAAACCCTTCGGAGATGTTTGATATTGATAAGATCAATAGAAAGATGACAAGGTTCATGTTTTCAGAATTTAATAATTGCAAAATCAACTACTGACTGAAGTTGTGGTATGCATTGTCCATGCCGCCTTTAGCCCACCTTACCTTTTCTAAACGCTGTCCTTTAAGAAATGGCAAGAAGAAAAAAGGGGATAAATCGATTCAAATTGATTACGTTCCGTGTAGTTAGTCCACAAAGTAACTACAATTACTTTCGATCTGGACAAGTATGACTTGGTTAATTACTATTCTTGACTAGTGTAGCAAAGTGTTTTATTTTCATTAATGTATGTAAGACTCACGAATGCCAAGACTGCTTCAGCAAAGATTTTAAGAAGATTAACACTAAGAGTATTTTTTATTATAATATGTCACACACAATGTAGAACTTCTTCTTCAGCGTGCCATGCTCTGTAGCAGAGCGTTGGCATCTCCCTCATATACAGGGTGGGGCGTGGGAACGTTTTTGAAAATGAAATAAAAAACTAAACACGTTTCAAAAGTCTTTATTCTTATTTTATACCATTTTAAAAAGAATATCTTGTAAATGTCGCTCTCCATTGTTAATACACTGATTCAGTCGAATTCGGAAGTGTCAGTCCACTCTTTCAAGCTTGCCGACCGGTACATTGGCAATTTCGGCTCAGATGTTGTTCTATAGATCTTCCAGGATCTGTGGACGATCGTTAATCACCACGGATTTGTGATAATCACAGGAGGCTAAATCAGGCGAGCGCACAGGCCAGTTTACGTCTCCTCTCAGATCAGCCGCCCGGGGAAGGCTTCTCTCGAAAGATTCTTGCTTGAAATATTTTGCTGAAACCATACATTGTTCAGTTCCATTTCTTCGAGAGCAGGCAAAAACTCCCGGATCATTGTCAAATAACGGTCTGAATTCACGGTTACAGCACGACCGTTTTCTTGAAAATGTAAGAACCAATGATCCCTCTTGACATTGCAGACCATACCGTGACACGATCCGAATGAGGGGCCTGTTATGAAGTTCGCTGTGATTTGTTTCACTCCAGTACCGCATATTCTGTTTGTTACCACAGTCACTAAGGTGCGTCACACAAGTGCGTCGTTGGGTAAGGTTTCAATCAGCTGTTCACATGATGAATTCAACGAAGAGAATATCCCGACATGCCAAAGGCAACTGCATGTTTACGAGCAGAACGCTTGGGAGACCGCAGCGAAGACAAACGAACTCGTTCGACCTTTTCTGTCGGAAGTCGCAGGTCGGGTATTTCTTTTCAACACATTTCCGGTTTCCCTGAAGGTATCTACTTACAATAAAATCTATTTCCGATCAGGAACACGAGGAATTTCGAAGTGACGATGAAAGGTACTTGCACCGCGATACTACTACAGCTTAAGGTGTACTCCGAACCACCCCAAGTACATAGTACTTGGATTTTCGATTAATTTCAGGAAAATTCCCTGGGCAAAGTATACCTTAGCAGTTTGCCTTCCGAGGGAGATGCGATTATTTAAAATCCGGTGATATAATGGCCGGGGTTTGAACCCGGGTCCTTTGGTCTGCAGTCCAGCACGCAACTGACCGAGCCACAATCGCTCTCTATATTAGGACTGTCATATTGTAATTGACAGATTTCTATGATTCAATCTGATCAAAACTTATAGTAGAAGGTTGCTCTACCAAGAGTTAACCCCCCACTTTAGATTGCCTATCTTGGAACTTTTGGATGGCTATCAAAGTTTGGAGTAATTAGCTTTAAGGCTGGCTTAAGACCACCAAATCAGATTGTGCATTCAAATAGACGAATAGCTATGAGTTGTCTATTGAATTTTACAGTGTCGCAGCCATGATGATAATCAAACGATCAATTTACTGGTATTAAAGAATAGCTAGGCTTACTGAGCAGTACCTTGAAAAGTTTTCAAAAAAATATTTTGATATTATCGGTAAGTTAAAGATACAACTCAGTTCTTAACGGTCTCTTAAAGATTGGACTCTGAAGAAATCTTAACTGAAGAGATTCAAAATCGTCTTGAATTTAGAATAAATATGATCTAAAGGCGAATATTGGCGGTGATCATAGCATAAAAAACTACATGTTGAGATGTTAATATGTTAAGTCAAAGAATCTAAGTACCACAAACAGAACTATGATAGCTATTTGTATTGAAAACGACAAGCAATTAAAAATTGTGCATTAAAATATTATTAATGAGGTCTTACATTAATAGATTTAAAAATCCTTCGAAGGAAAGCTTTTCATTGCCATAATTTATGTCTTCTTTGATAATTCAATTGATTTCAAGGTTTATATCCTGTATAAATTTGCAATTACAAACAAGAAATTGCTTAAATGAGAACAACAATGACTGAAGTATACATCAAACTTGTATATTCTAGTCATGCAGTACAGTTAAGGGGAAAGGTTATTAATTTGTAATGTTGCTCATGTCTAATTGCTTACTTAGTCGTATATCTTTTGTAGGTACTTTATACGTATAACATGACGATTAAGAATTATCTACCGTAACCGGTAACCTACCATTTTTATATGCACTACACATGCACTTATATTTTATCAAACATGCTGTTATTGACACTTTTTTATAGTAGGTCTTGTCTCTAACGACTTTAATAAAATAGAAAACAACCTGTCGTATGAGATTGATAATCATTCGTAGTACTGGATATGATAACACACGTTATCCTATTAATATCTTCAAAATGTAAATAATCTATTCTACTTTACCTCATATTTTGTATCTTCATAGAGCTTTTACCATTCCCAATCCGTCTTTGTTGTTCATGCGCACTTCGTATTTTAGCTCTCATGACACTACTCTCAACATTTTCACTATCTTCAACAGGAACACTATTTTTTAATCGATTCGTTCCGCGAAACAATTGCTTGTAACCACTTTTCGTTTCTCTTTTGTACAATCTTCTAAACCTATTCACCCTTAAGGATAACATGATTCTAATCTTTATGTGTCGTATAATATACTTCTCGGTTTTTAATCGACTCTTAACCGGATCACACTTTCTTCTTTGGCACAATCTGTAGTTATCAAATACTCCACTATACCTATCCTTTACAAAATAATTGTGTTTAAGAGAATGATTTGAATGAAAATCGTAGAATTTATTTGCAAACCGCCTTTCATCCTGATTTAGATAGGTTTCGCTTGAAACATAAATGGGATTGTTGTATAAACTGATACTGTCCTCAGAGCATTCATAAATTGTTTCTTCGTGAAGATTTGTTTTTGAATTTAGTGTATTATGTATTGCAATATTCTCACCTAAGCTGCTTTTACCATTTTTACAAGTTGATTTAGATGAATCTTGGTCGTCTATTTTATTATAAGTATTTGTTTGTTGTAAATTCTTTGCTGATCTTTTTTGTTGATCTTGCACTGAAGTGTCTTCCTCAATTTGATGATAAGTTCCTGTATAGATCTGAGCATAATTATTTTGTTTAAAAGTAACTTCACTTTCATTATATAATTTGTTAATAGTGAATTTAAAGCTTTTCGGGTGGGTATTTACTACTTTAGTTTTTTGTTTAAATCCAAGTTCGCTCCATAGCTCCTTAAAGAAATTCGTGTTTGTATTTTTATTTACTAACAACCTCTCTTTATAAACTTCCGGTAATTTAATATCGCCTTCGGAATTAGTTTTGCAATGTATTTCGGGAAAATTCTTCCTGTAATTCTCAAAAGCGTCAGAATATATTTCAGAAAGATCAAATTTACCTTCTTCGATTCTAAAGGTTTCCACATTATTGATTTCTTCTTCTTCACTTAAAACTTCAATCTTGTCTAGATCGTCACTAAAACTTTCATTTTCAAATTTTGAAGCGCTTTTGCTTAAATTTTCTAAATCACTAATAACTGATAAAAGCTCATCGATGTTCTCAATTGAAACTGAACTGTCGGTATCTTCTTGGTCGATTGGAATTGATAGGGATTTCTTATTAGACATGGTAGGTGTATCCGGCACTAGATTTTCAGAGCTCACACCAAGACTGAGAAGATGAGACCTATTATGCATCCATCCTTTACTGATAGTCCACTGTTTTAACCATTCTGGTTTTTGGGGTTTTTGAGGTTTTTTAACTTTTTGTATTTTTCCTTTTTTATCTTTTAATCGTCTTGTCACAATTGCACGTTGTTTTTTATTGTAAGTAACTCGCTTTAGTTTGTTATCGTTTGGCGACCAGGAACCCTTTTCTATTAGTACACACAAGCACAAACATTTAAATAATTTCACAAAAATGTTCATTTTTATTTGATATTACTGAAATAATTATATGATTCATTTAAAAGCACGGTCATTGTGAACCAGTGGGGTTCAAAAATATACTGAATTACAAAACAAATCTAAATGACAGCGGATATTCCGGATACTCTTTGTATTTAGTGATGTTCGTGTAAAGCACTCATGTGTATAGGAATGTGTCATGATTTATTATTTTATATGGGAATTTTTATTTTATTAAAAGCAAAATTGAATGAGATTACTTCACTTTGTTATTATTTATTATTAAAAAGATCCTATTTACTATATATTTTGCCGTTAGAAAATAGGTGTATTTTCTTATTAAACGGGTTTTGAAAGATAAACCACACATCTACTATAAATAACAACAATATAAATCTGTTCGATACAACAACTGTTGTTTTGCATTGTTAATTTAAGAATATAACTACTGACTTAAATTTTAACATTCCAAGTTAACTGTGAAACAAGCGTGTAACATTGTTGTAAATAATTAACGGAAATAAACGTTTTATGGGTTTCTAGTTTTCTTTGGTTTGACGCGAAAATAATTAAAATATTTAATTATAGAAACTTTTTTTTTTGTTATTATATAAATAAGAAATAGTTTCGCAATCTTTTGTAATTCGTTTCAATTAGTTTTAACTAATTAAATTTTTATATTTTGGAAGAAGGTTAATTTAAATGCATTAAAGTAGAGAAAGTCACTTCTCTTTTAATATTGTTACATTATTTAAAGTAATAAATTTAATATTTAATTACAGATGAGGTTAGGTAATTTCTAAAAAATCATTTTCAATTTTTCCTAAATGAATAAACCAAACTAATTTAATATGTATAACTTATAAATAAACAAATAATACTAGGATGTGCGTAAATAAAAATAGAGTAAATTTTACTTACATAAATCTTACATGAAAAATATCTAACAACTAATAAACATAAATAAAATAACATACGTTTAGCAGACGTGAAACTACAAAATTTCTTGTAATACTAATTTCAGTAGGAATAATAATTTATAAGTGCTTTCTACAAATGTTCTCTTTTTATTATTAGATGTACTACTACCAATAGATAGAAAAACATACTCGTAAATCAATTATTTACAATACTGTATGAATAAAGACGATCGCATATAGACAGCAAAAGTAGACTCTTTCTTACAACGAATGAAAACAAATTAAAACTACTATCAATTTTTTTTAATTTCTCATACAGGAAGAAAAAAAGTGTAATTTGTAAGCTACGCATGTTTATTTCTAAATTAATCTAATAATTTCTAAGATTCTGAATCGTGTTTTATAGTTATATGTATTCTGCACATGAAAAGGCACGACAGGTGCAGATTTATAATCTAAAATATACCGGGCACGAAATAAGATGTAAACAGTAAAAACCAATGCATTAAATAGGAGATAATTGTCTTTAAACTTTTAAAATACATATAGTATAAGATTACTACATCATGATATGCACACTGATTCGGGCATTCGTTCTTCATACATTCCTATTCTAATTGTTCACCAAATATCCGAATCTGAAATTAAAATTAAAACATTTGAAAAAACGGGCAGACAGACCCAAACACACATCGAATTTCGTGAAAATACTCCACAGCAACTACTCTAATACGCGGCTGAGAATTGTTAGTGATATGATTTGTAAACAAGTGATTGGTGACGTAGTAAGCAAGTAGATGAAGGATATTTAGTTTTGAGGCGTGACGAAGCGAGCGCTGTAAGTGAACAATCGGTCTTGAGCGTATAGAAACGCATGGGCTACAAATAACGCTTTTAAGGATGTTTAGGAGGTATGTCAAAATGCTACGAGACAAACAGAAATTTAGTATAATTTTGTTCATTTAATGCTAAAACTACAGTGAGAATTTCAATCCGATCCACTAAGCCGTTTAAAAGTTATTGCAATTTAAAGTAACTGTAATTTTACATGTGATCTTATGGAGATTCGCTCACATAATAGAATAAAGTCATTTCAATTACAGGAAAAAAGGCTACCAAGCGTACCAAATTTTTAAATTACGTAACTTGAACTCCATAGAACCGATTTTGCATAGTTTTATAAACATTGTTTTTATAAAACCGAAGATCTGGTTTTTACTCGATATATTAATTGGTGTGTAAGAAAATGCGGCAACACTGTACTCAGCTGAGAGCTATAGTTTTCGTCGAGCGCAGTGGCGTGCTGTTAAAAAGGGGCTTGTACATTCCAGACAGATCCAATATCCACTATGAGCATATGAGCTTCAATTCTGAAATAGCAGTAATGTAAACTACAAATGATGCCTATAAAGTCGTAATTTGCGTTAGTAGTTATAATTACTACAAATGTAAATAAAATAAAATCCTAACTACATATCACACCTTATTTGTCCTAAACTACTATGGTAGCATGAAGCCGGTATTTAGTTATTTCCTACAGCTAATTGCTACCCTTTTGGTTTTTGTAAACATAATTTAGTTAAGACTATAATAAAGTAAAACAAGGATAATAGTAAGTACTACTACCTATTTGGTATAGGTAGTAGAAGGTAGCTCCTGCTTGCTCTGGCTCTTAGCAATAATTACAATAGTTTAGTACAAGTTTAATTACAATAAACTTGTGTTACATTAAATAGGTTTATGAGTGACCTGCTTCAAAAAAAAAGTTATTGGTGCCCATTCCTTGAGTTTTGGAAATTGTATAAATGAATGAATTAATGAGTCAGCAAAATCTGTAAAGTTGAGAAATTGACCCCTATTTACCTGTTGTTAGGAGTCAATAAATATTACAATATTTAAAGTTAAGATAGTTGCAGCTACAGCTTTCTGAGTTCTTCGATGAAAGCAATTTGTCCTTTTTGTTGTTGTAGTAAGGTGGTTCGGAATCCACTGAAGTACTTAGTTTTAGACTTAATCTTCTGCTGGATATAAATGTTCTTAATATTCATTTGCACTACTACATGACAAAAACACATGTACGAGGGTAGATCAGTATTTACGGTCCCTGACATAGTAGGGTTTGCATGATATCGTCACTCATTTTTCTATGAGAACTGTCATTACTAATTATTTGTTGTGTCAAGTTTTGCGTAGGTGCGTGTTGTTCTTTGAAAGTTATTAATAATTAAGCTGGTCGATAACAGACAATTTTTAAAAATGGAAAAAAGTGAAGTCAGAGCGGTGATAAAGTATTTGCAAAAAAAAGGATTAACACCTACTGAAATTCACAAGGATATGACAGACGTTTTAGGAGACTCTGCTCCTTCTTACCAAGTGGTGAAAAATATGTCTCGTGAGTTTAGATTAGGCAGAACAACTTGCGAACATGCGAAAGGTGCGGGACGTCCAGTCTGTGTCACCGTTGACAAAAACATCAATTTGATCCATGATATGGTAATGGCAGATATAAGACTGACTATTCTCCATATCGCGGAAATAACGAACATCTCTTATGGGTCAGTTGAAAATATTTTAAGAAATGTTCTTGATCTCAGAAAAATTTCGGCGCGTTGGGTTCCAAAGATGCTGACCGTCGATCAGAAACGCTCTAGAGTGCTGCATTCGGAAGCCAATTTGGAGTACCTGAAGGCCAATCGGAAGCAATTTCTCGCTCGCTTTGTGACTGTGGATGAAACATGGGTGCACCATTTTGATCCTGAGACGAAAAGACAAAGTATGGAGTGGCATCACAGAGGTTCTCCACCTCCACGCAAATTTCGAGTTAACGGGCGGCTGGAAAGATTATGGCCACAGTGTTCTGGGATGCAGAAGGAATTTTGATGATCGATTATTTGCAGCGTGGACACACAATAACGAGTTCTTATTATGCAGGGTTAATTCCAAAATTGCGCGAAAGCATCGACCGAAAAAGACCAGGAAAGTTGGCACGCAAAATTTTGTTCCATCAGGACAACGCTCCAGTCCACAAGAGCTGCATTGTCATGGCTGCCATACAGAACGCTGGCTGTGAAATCCTAGAACACCCTCCATATTCACCAGACCTGGCACCCAGTGATTACCATCTATTTCCAAAATTAAAGGAAAACCTGCGTGGAAAAAAATATGGAGACGATAATGAAGTTATGACCGCAGTAAATGGCTGGTTTGAGGAGCAACCGGAAAACTTCTTCCTGAAAGGCATTGAAGCATTGGAACATCGGTGGACCAAGTGCATTGAAGTCCAGGGAGATTATGTTGAGAAATAAATAAATAATGTTTTAAAAATTCTTTCTCTTTCTATATCAGGGACCGTAAATATTGATCTTCCCTCGTATTTTTATAGAATTTATTATAATTACATAATTATAATACTTATACTATACCCAATTAATGCAAGTGTTTTAATATAATAGTTAGTATAAAACTTATTTACTATTAATTAATAATAAGTTCTTAAGTTCTAAGTTATTCATTTTTAAATTTTAACATGCTTGTAACTGTGTTATGCCAGGACATATCCAGTTTTTTTGGTAGTTTCACGATGTATACGAATTGTAAAATATATTTTTAGTATACGTTTAACTAATTGAGTAGCATAGTTATCTATTACCTCAGAATTATAAAGATGATCACCACAGTAATCTGACAAAGATGAAGATAATTGGGATATGGTCTGAAGTCTTTCACATATTTTAATTAAAAAGGGCTAGGCCTTTATTAAATTTTTGAATTCTTCCCTTGCTTGCAATGCAATTGAGATAAGGTCTCTTCTGTTTCTAACATATTTAACATATTTATGTGCCCCCGTCAGACGTTACAGCACTGACATACAAAACATGTGACATAACCTAGCTTCACCATTATTTAGAATTTAGGTACTTATGAAATGATATTTGCTTCATATCTATCTTTTGCACAAAACACATTGTCGCACCATTATTTAAATTAAAATAGTCACAATAACTTAAAAAACGAAACACACAAAAAACAAATAAGCCAAGATGGAACATTCGTGTCACGGCGAGTAAACCACTAAGCACAGGGATGAGATTCGGCTACGTTCGAAGCACGCATATCGTTTCGTGCTATGTGTAAACAAACCATGCAGGCTTCAGAAAATACCTAAATAGCTCCGTTCATCTATTTTAAATACGTCCATAATTGCAATCAACTGCTGACTGATGCCCAAAGATTTTCTCTCTTAATTATGTAAGAAAAAGATATACTTATGCTACCAACTTATAAAATCAACGTTGTTGTCACGTTTTCTATGTTTTATAGAACGTTGAATTATTAATAGTAAACATATTTATCATTTACAATTATAAAAAATAACAATATTTTAATGTTTTAATTTATACTCAAGCATAATTAATCATTATATGTTCATAATTGATAAAGATTTAAATCAAATATGTTTTTGCCGAAAAGTTAAAATCAAGGCATATTCACTACCAAAAGTTATTTAAGATTTTTCCATATTCGTTATTTTCTGTTTCATTCAACATTATTAGTAAAAATTCCTCTTTTCTTTTAAATAATATATTCGTTTTTAGCATTGTAACTATTAATTTACTTCGCAATGTGCTGTAAAACGAAGATATTCATGAATTTCTAATTTTCAGTACTTTTGCCTCCGATTGTACCTCCCAAACATCCTGAAAAATATAAATCGCAAAACTAAGAATACCTAGCAAAACTACAGAGTAAAACCTTTAACTTGATTTACATAGATCGGCCCAGTCGAACTCTCAAGCAAAGCGTAACAAAAATAAGTCTTGTAGTTTAAATAGGTGTAAAGTGCTTTAAAATGTGGTTTTAAAAATCTAGAGACTAAAGAAAGCTTATAAAAAGAATTAATAAATCATTCAGAGATGCAAAATTCTTGTTTAAGAGTCTGCTTACGCCACACAGTTCAAGAAGCGCTCGGGGGTCGGGTGCATTACATTAATACACACAAGTTATGTCGAAATTCCGGAAAGATGTTTAAAAATTAGTATAAAATCTTAAGTAATTTTTATGAAATCAGTGTAGGTTTGGTATCATTGGAAAGATGGGATATTCCTTTATGTCCCTCTCGTAATGGATTTTCGTTTTGATTGTTCTGTTTACAGGAAATATCTCATAGAAATCAACAAATTTAGCATTACTCACGTATATTTTAAAAACAAAAGAAAATATCGAAAAGATTAAAAGGCGTACCTAGAAAAAAAATGTAACTTAAATAATTTTTTTAATTGAAATGAATAGACTCGTTTGTTTTACAGAAAAACGTTAAGAGTGTAAAGCCGAATGAACGGACTCTTAAAACTTATTTATGGAATTAGACGTCACAAGCATATCTCTTATAAGTTAAAAGACACTAATTGGTTGAATATGAACAATCGTCGAATGTTACATTCTCTAGTTCGATTTCATAAAATAATCAACCAAGAAACACCTACTTATCTTTATAATAAAATAAGGTTTCATATGGATATACATAATTTGAATCTCATGTGTAAGTAGCTATACTAATATGGTAGAAAAAAAGATTATTCTATTATTGTTAGATTATCAATAGTTGATATTTAATTTAATTTAAGTTTATATAATTATGTATAGATTATAATCGTCACATATCGAATTGTGGTATTAGGGAAGAGCAGAGATTTCAGTCTTGAAATCACCTGACTACTATCACATTTCCAAAATATAATGTGCTTTTTTCTCATCTTTATAAATTACTATTAAAAAATAAGTTTGTCTCTATTTCACTTATATTTGTCATATTTTTGTATATTATGGAAATAAAAAATATTATTAGTATTATTATGGCGACATGCAAGAGTTTCTATATATCAGAACAATTCGAATATTAAACACTCAATGATGAATGAGCTACACTTTTAAATAATGCGTATACATTAAGAAATGATGAGAATAAAATCTAAAATCGATTATGTTTAAAAAAAATTCTTCAACATGCCTATTAGTATTTCAAGAATATCTGACTTATAACCTAGCACTAACCTAAAAATTAAATCTTGTTGTTTAAGTTTTTATAACTTCACAATTTCAGAAAAAAAATTAAGGTTTTTCTCATCATTCATGTGTTAAATGTTAAATTATATCCACATTCGTGATAGAAACTCGAACTTTAGTGTCTGAATACAGAAATATCCATTTTACCTATTTTGCATAATTGATTTCTGTCTAATATTTTAAGATTTTTATATTTTTTGAGTATTATAACCACTGATCTATAAAATTACAATTGCTAGGAATAGCTACAACTTATACCGGCAGCTTCAGACCCTAGACGCTATTAGCGATGGAAGTGGTCTGTCTATAAGCGTAATTCCAAAAGTTAACACGCTGGAAACTAAGAAGGCGCGTCAAGTCATTGATTGATCTCGAGTTTGTTGAATTAAATATTTTTAATTTATTAATTTAAAAATATAAAAATTAAAAAAATATAAAAAAAGTAGTGCTTAGTACTAATCTACCCAGCGAAAGCTTCAATATAAAAGAATAATCAAGTAGATAGGCCCTGCAGATTCTTAAACGAACTGGAACAAAAATTAGCCTTATCTGTTTAATACACCATTTAGTGCGCAATTATTCGATAAGTCCTAAACTATTAATTATCGAGAAAATCTTTCAATACAAAAGTTTCTCAGTTGCCAAAACATGCATACTTTAGAAATATTTACAACAATACAGGGTGTTTTACAAAAACTGGGCAAATAAATCTACGCTTTTCTTAAATAAGACTTCCTATATAATTTACACGGAATTGATTCCCTATCAGTTGTTTATTCAACAACAAATTAACTCGTTTCGATGTTGCCAGTTTATAAATTAGTTTCTTAATTTTTTCAATTTTTACATTGTTTTCAAAATAATTCGCAGTTTATTTATTTATTTGGAGTTTCAAATCATTCTTTGCAGACAGTATTATAGGGGTCCTACAAACACTATTACACTCTTTTCAGGTTTTATTAATTACAGGATGTTCATATCATACCTTAAAATTTTGATAACTTAAATCATATTTACTTAGTTTTTTAAATAAAACACCCTGTATATTTTATCGGAAATTAAAACTAAAATTAAAGTGTTTTATTCACAATCATGTTGCAATCGGTACATTTCATATGTTGTAAAAACCTTGGAAAGTAAGCTATTGCTATAGCAACACCAAAGTGGTTAACAATTTCCTTTACATGTCTGTAAAACTGACATGTAAAGTTATGGCCAACTTTTTTTTTTCTGAATAATTTAAAACAGGACGTTTTATCCGATTTAAATTTAAGTTTTTATAAATATATTTAACGCTAAAAACATATTTTTTATTTAATATTAGTTTTATTTTTATTTTTCCGTATTTTATATTTAATAATTACAATGAAATTAATTAATTTCTAATTTTAAAATACTGAACGCATACACTGCCATCTAGCGGCGATGAATGAAACCTTACTTAAAATACTTAAAATTTCTTTTGGTCGATAGATGGTTCTGATTAAAATTATGACAGTTTATAAAAAATTTATTTTAAAATTTAAAATTACTTTTTATTTTGATTACGTCTTAAGTCTAATTATTGTGAATAAGATAGTATACATGTTTCGTTGGTAAAGTTTCCACGCCTCGCGATTTTGTTTGACCTCGACGTACCGTCTCGGTCAAACAATTATCACTTGGCTTGTAAAGATGTCCTTTACCAGCTCAACATGTAATATACTATTACATGCCGCTGGTGGCGAGTTAGGGCCAAATGGTTGTAATTTTCAAAACGCTTTGTTCTCTCATTGTACTTATCAATAAAATTGACAAAGAAAATTTACATTTTAATTCATTCTCTAAGTTTGAAGATAAAATAATATATTTTATGCGGAGCTAATGTTGCGTTTTGTGCACTAACGTCAGTCAAACTAGCAGCCTCGGCACAGAAAGCTTCACTTTATCTCTTTATAAAATAATATAATATTATGTAACTAGTACATAATGCAGGACTTTATGGTTGAGCACAGTATATGTTAGTCGCGTTAGCCGAGCGAACGAAGCGAACAAGGCCTATATAAAGGACTTTTATATTTTGTTCACGTAATGCCCTTTCCAAACATTGTATAATGCTCAAATATTACTGCCCATAAATACATCGTTCGCGAGATATAGAGGTTTACTTTTTTCTGTTTTAAACGTACATGCCTATATTCAAATGCTATTTACTCGGCCTTCGTATTAGTTAGGAAGGTCGGTTGCATTTGAAAGAGAATGAAATGGACTATCTACGGTAGTTTCTGTTCGTTCTAACATTTGTAACATAGTATATTCACCGAGTTTTTAACAAATTTTGACTTTTCTCAAAATGGGTTCCATTAATTTTTTTTAACAATAGGTTTGCTCGCAACTGCGTCCCGTGAACTTCGGATAATTCTTGTTGCAGTGTGTAAAGTGTAAACACACTACTACAGAAAAATGTATCAACTTCCGATTCTATTGAGATACCAAGTTGAAATTTATATTACAATGATAAGGACATATCATGCAATAGTTGTGATTTTTTTGGAGAAAATTAATGGAACATTTTGAGAGTTACATTCGATGTTCATGATACAAGTGCATGACGTTTCAGAACATTTTGTTCTCACGACTATAGAAGAAAATCCATAACTTCTGATTCCATAAAGATAAAGATTGAAATTTTAACGCAATTATAAGAACATTGCATACAATAGTTGTAATTTTTTTGAAAAAAATTAATGGAACCAATTTTGAGAAAAGTCAAAATTTGTAAAAAACACGGTTAATATACTATGTTACAAATGTTGGAAAAACGAACAGAAATTACCGTAGATAGTCCATTTCATTCTCTTTCAAATGCAAAAAACCCGACCTTCCTAACTAATACGAAGGCCGAGTAAATAGCATTTGAATATAGGCATGTACGTTTAAAACTGAAAAAATAAACCTCTATATCTCGCGAACGGTGTATTTATGGGCAGTAATATTTGAGCTTTATACAAGGCTTGGAAAGGGCATTACGTGAACAAAATATAAAAAAATCTATTAGGGTACCCCGCCAACTTTGGTCGAATCGGCGTGGAATGTATCTATAAGCAATCTATTGAATTCTTAAGTGTAAAGATTAACAATCAGCTCGATAAGATTTATGACTCTTCAGACACTTTCTTTTGACTGCGTTTATTGAATTTTCTTAGTATTTCATCATAAGTGATGAGTACTGACTGATACTGATTAACAGTTTTGTAATAAATAGAATGATTTATAAACTAATCTCAACAAGGGACATGAAATAGAGAGTATGAATTACACAAGAAATTACTTGAAAGGTAGACAGTTAAAGTTAACGACTCTCTATTGTTTATCTCAACTAAAAAGGTAAAAAGAAAAATAATAATAAATAGCAACATTATGATAATAATAAATATATTCAGTTTCAATCTAACAGGTGTAATAAAGCTGCAAATAATTCGCCAGGATAGATTTTACATAAAATTTATCGGGGATTGCTCTAAGCGAATAACATTATCACAAATTATGAAAGTATGCGTTTTATTCCCCAGAAAATCTATGTAAGCAGATCTAAACATCCTTTTAAAACCATTTCAGTAATAATCCTATGAGTATCAAAAATGATAATAACAGTGTTGATACCTACACCACAAATAAGTTATAATACGGTAGGAATGTCGGACATCAAAATAATATTGCCTAGAGATATACCGAACCTAGATCTTGACAGAGAAATCGCGCAAAGAAAGTGGCAAAATAATACTCTCTTCTGATCGCGTCTGCTGCTTGCTCTCACGACACTCCATTAAGCTGCATTAACGGAATACTTCTTTCTGATAATAATTGAAATGAAAACCAACAATCTTGATTAATTAATGTATCCGGCTTGTACAATACGTCATGATACCTATGTGTATTTACTATCTGATAGAAATGGAAATTTAGGATAGATAACAGCAAGATGTTGTATCATCAGTTGGATTTACTGTTTGTGATATATCACGGTTCTGACAACTAATTTATATTCTATTTTTCGTTACTTTCATTTTTAATTAAATTTTAATAATAAATTCTAGTAACAGCCTACATACAGCATGTGCTATGCAATATATCTCTATAAAAATAATTTGGTATTGTTTCAATTTTGTGTTCTGGTGTTGATTTTCAAAACAACTAATATTGCATAAAAAACATAAGTTAGTATAATGGTTAGATGGTTTCTAACAAATGCTGCATAGCACTGATTTTCTTGTACAATGGTACTATTTACAGCTTATGTCATAGAATAAATCATTTTAAAAGCCGTAATAAATCTGAGAAGTTATGTACACATTGAAATAATTTAGCACAGATTGTATTCTGGATATTACACTTTTCATGTACTAATACCAACTTATACTTTCAGAAGATCCATTTTCATTTGTAGATTCACGATAAACTACGCTAATTTAATCATTATTAATTTCATTCATAGCTACACTCACACATGTTAACTACAAAGGACCTAAGACCGAACCATGTGACACACCTACACAGCATCTAAGAAAAGAAATTCTTCATAACGCATAAAAGTCAACTGGGCTTAATATGATACATAAAAATATATGAGACTATTATGATACATTTGTCAAAAACACACTTTAAAAAAAATTAAAAAATAAGTTATAATGGGATTTATACAGCAGATAAAGTAGGTAACAGGTTAATTATTTTGTAAATAGGTAAAAATCCTCAAATCTGCATGTTTTGACGTCGTATGTGTCAAAGTCATGTGATGCCTTATTTAAAAGGTCTATCCCTATCTAACCGTACCAATTAATTATCAATTAATCAAACAGTTTCAATTAATTAAAACATACAGTGTGCCTAAATTAAATATGATAAAATAAAATTTACCGAAACTGTTGTAAATTATTATTGAAATAAACACAGATACGGTAAAAGCCAATTCTAAATACAAAAATATCTACCTATTTAGTTTTTGTTTACCAAATTTGAATATTTATTTAAAGGTATCATATGTTAAATTGTGGTATACTTTGTTAAGTTTAACCTTTGTAAAGGCATCTCTATTAGAAGTTAAAGTCAAAGGGATATTATACTACATACTGTGGGGTTAATCAGATACATACAGTTGGGCTAATTTGATACAGCGAATAACTTCAATTTTAACTACCTAAATTGTATTGGAAATTTCTTGAATGCACAAGAATATATCATAGCTGTCTCTTTGTTACAGGTGCACTGCTAGCAGGTCGAGAAAACCTTTAAAGATTTGCGGTGGAATGGCTGCGTTATAATTCGGAATCTACCTTAATTCTACCTCCTCCCTTTGCCAACTCCCGCCATATCGTCGACGTTCCAAAATTGTCTTCTCCATGTCAACTGAACTTGACTACGGATTAAAGATAAGCCTCAAAAGTTTTACCTCCCCCCCCCTCCTCATATTCGGGGCTTGAGAACTCTTGTCGGTTTGCAGTGACTAAATAAAACTTAGATTAAAGCTTAAGTAGGTCATCAAGACACTCGAAGAATTCAACCTCCCTTCCCCCACCCCTGCCACATGACCTGGGTTTTTCAACGTCCCGAAAACTCTCTTGTTGGTTACTGACTCTGAATATTAGCTCTAGCAGGTCTAGAAAAGTTTTAAGGATTTGCAGAGGGATGACTGCGAGGTAATCCGGAATCTACCTTTGTCCACTCCCTGCATATCATGTGGATATTTCGATGATCAGAAATTATCTTCGACTTATTAGCTTTTGCTACCCGCTCCCGTCATCTGGATGCTTTGGTGTTTGGAGAACTCTGCAATGTGAAAGAACCCGCCCAATAGAACTTCATGAAACTATGGGGGAGGTAGAGGTGTAATACACGTCTTTAGATTTGCTAACTTTCATAAAATTCTACTGCCCCTCACCGCCTCTCTTTGAGTCCGCAAGTTTTCATTACCAAAGGTTTTGAAGGGAAGATGTGAGAGAACTCTCAATGAGAATTTCATGACACTTGGCACTGAATAGGTGCAGAGGTAATACAATCACTTTAGTAACAAGGAACAGTCATCTTCTGGACCAAAAAGAGAATTCCGAGATATAAATAAAGGCTCATATAACAGTTATCAATTCCAAGAAGAATTCTACAAAACATTAGAAGTCATTTTAAGTATTGTTAAGGCCTAGAAACAGCGATTGGTGTCGTCAAACCCCAACTGAATACATTTTTGGGATTGTTATCGATGCTGAAATAATCAAACGCTCAAGTCGCACAAGAAAACTTTTCAGTAATGAACCATTTGAATTAAAAGCTCCTTTACTCTCTAGTAATATAAAAATTATCTAGTTACTATGGTCTTTCTTACAGCCCATGACCACCATAAGCATATTTCAGTAGCTGCTCCTTCTTTCTTGCGAAAAACTTCTATGCAAGAATTTTACCAAAGACCTTTCTTTCTTTACGTTTTTAGAATAATACTTTTTTTAACGAGGTTAAGTGGAAGACCAGAGAAGAACTTCGCCTCATGTTTTAAGTTATTTAATTGCCATTCCCAGACGAACTTTTAACCGCGTTATCAACATCGGGGAGGGGGGAGCCGGGGGGGCGGTTTCCACCAAACCAATCGCAGCTTATCCTACCTTCCTCCCTTGGTTACCTCCGTCTTACTCTTTTTTCTCGACTTACCCCTTCAACATATCTCCTCCTCACACTTACGTCCCCTCTCCCGGCTTGCTCCACACCGACTTATCTCCCTCTCTGACTTACCCCCTGTTGCTAACTCCTCCTCAGACTCGTCCCGCAACTTACCCACACATTCTTACTATAAATTTATTAGTTCTAAAACATTAGTTCTTAGAGATCTCTATGTTATTGTACTTTTCCATCAAATATACTAATCTGCAAAATTTAAAAATTCCGAGAAGAACGGACACATTCACATAGACAGACAGAGATATCGAATATCGTGAAAATGCTCCACACCAAATACTATGAAACTCGACTGAGAACTGTGGACAGTAAGCAGGTATAGGGAGGATATTTAGTTTCAAAACGTGACGACGCAAGCGCTGTAAGTATACAATCGGTCTTCCGCATATTGAAATGCATTGATTACAAATAATGCTTTTCAATTAAAAATATAAATTCCGGTTTTCTACGCAACCTAATGAGTAATAATGACAAATCAAACGTTAAACACTTTAATGATGCAAGTAGTCAGTTCAAACTCAACAAACTTTTATAATCGTGAATTGTTCCAAAAGTTAACACGTTGAAAATTGAGATGACGCTGCAAGTGGATGGTCGTTCTCATGCGTATCCAAATAAATATTTTAGATTTATTTATTTTAAAAACATAAAATTTAAAGAATGTTTGAGAAAGAAGTACATAAATTAAGTAGTGTTGACTAATCTACACAACGAAACCTTTACTGAAAAAAAGAATCACATAAATCGGCCCAATAGAACTCTCAAACGAACTGGAACAAAAATCAGCCTTGTGTTTTGAATATAGACTATTATTTGGTTGATGTTGGGTTTCTTTCTAAGAAAGGCGGTCTTACGCAACGGCGACCTAAGTGCCGTAGAGTACCATTTACTTACTCAAAATTATAGCGTCACTTGATGAAAATTCGTGATCCCGTAAAATAATCACTCAGGTACCTGCACTCATTCGTATAAATTATATTTGCTTCCGAACTTTGATAGGGATCAATTTTGTGTTTGTGTTAAAAACGCTCAATAGTTGGGAAATGATAACATTTCCCACCACCATTTTTTTATTTACACCAAATATCATTAAAATTAGTTCATGCGCACTCGAGTTACTCATTACACTGTGCGACACACTTTTCTTGACATGGGATTTCTCTTCAGGAATGGCAAGATTAGGTGCCAAATAGCAATTCCCCATATGCATTTTGCTAGGTTAGTTAAAATAAGAGAGTTTTTCAATTTTAAAGATTGAGAACTATCAGGGTATCGGATTGGCTTGAAAAATTATGAAAATTACCTAAAAATATAGTTTTCGAGGTGTTTTTGGGCTTGTTTGAAAGAAAATTGAAAGTAGATATATAAAAAAGATAGACAAAAACAAACTTAAGTGAAATTCTTGCATCACCAGGGGTCGTTTTAAAAAGCATTTAAAGCGCTAATTTGAAAAGGTGATGGGGTAGAGAGGGGCAGAAGGCGTTTTAGTTCACAGAAACTTTTTTTAGTGTTTTCTATTATAGTGCAAAATTTCAGCCTGATAGCAATATTTCTTCTTTAGCAAAATGATTTTTTGAATTGAAGGGGAATAAATTCATTTTTTCATTTGTTTTAATTTCTCTTAACAACAAACAAATTATTATTTAGATTTCAGAATTCATTTTTTATCTTCAACGTTTTTTTATTTTTTATATTGCATGTCGTACTGCAAGCTCAAACATGTCTGTGTAATGTGCAGGATGAACACAGTATGAAAGTCAAAAATGATGAAAAATGTACAAGATAAAAGTACGAAGCATTATAAGCGTCTGGTTGCCCAACACAATCATTACGCTACTATTAGCTAAAATGAAAGGGTACATAAAACTGACTGTCCAATCCCAATTTCTTGATAACGATGCAAGAAATGATGATGTCACAAGAAGGTATCAATTTCACTGTTTTGAATTCGACATTTTACAGTGGTGTACGGAAAGATATTACTCACCTTACAGTTTCAAAATGCATAAATTTATACTTATAAAGATGCAAATTTCGTGATATTCGCAAGCTTATGAAAAATTCGGATTTTGACAGATTATCTGAATGAGGACCAGTCGATTGTTTGGAATGCCATTAAGGCCGTGATTCTTCATTTCTTGGGAAAGCATCGGGCAGAAAATTACCGTGACTTGATAGCTGATGTGTTACAGGCATTTGAGAAATTGAAGATATCAATGTCTCTTAAAATACATTTCCTTAATAGTCACCTTGGCTACTTTGAGAAGCAGTTAGCTTCAGAGTCTGATGAACCTGGAGAGCGATTCCATTAGGTTGCAATGCCTATGGAAATTCGGTACAGAGGCAAAAAATTGAATGCCAGGTTAGGGGATATGTGTTGGTGGCTAAAGAGAGACGCTGAGGATAGCGAAGAAGAAAGGAACGAAGACAAGAATGAAAACAGTGACAGCGAAGATGATGTCCACGCATCCAGCTCAGACATACAAATCAGGGAGGAGAGCGAAAATGAGAAACCAGCGCCCAAAAGGAAGCAAATAGATCAGTAGAGGTAAAGTTAACATTGTATTTGTTGAACAAAATTAAAACAAAATAAAGAACATGGATTCATACTTCTGAATTTAATTCAAAAACTCATTTTTCTACGAAGAAACATTACTCTCAGTCCGCCATTTTGCGTTATAATAGGGGACAATTGGAGAAAAGCTTTTATGAAAAAGGAACGCTCTCTGCCACCTCGCTACCCCATTCCCCTTTCAAATTAGCGCTTTAAATGCATTTTAAAACGACCCCTGGTGTTTCAAGGATTTCACATATGTTCGTTTCAATTTCCTTTCAAACAAGCCCAAAAACACATCGAAAACTATATTTTTAGGTAATTTTCCGAATTTTTCAAGCCAATCCGATACCCTGATAGTTCTCAAACTTTAAAATTAAAAAACTCTTTTATTTTAACTAACCTAGCAAAATGCCGTTGGGGAATTGCTATTTGGCACCTAATCTTTCCATTCCTGAAGAGAAATCCCATGTCATGAACCAAAAGTTGAAATTTGTCGCACTGTGTTATTAACTCTTTAGACGCTTGATTTCTTATCTAAAACAATTCAAAACAAGGGTCACAAAAATTAGGATAATTGGCGATCCTGAATATGAATCACTTTACAATTGGCAAATGTTGAATAAAATCGTTCGTTGTATATTTGTAGTACAAAGTTTAACAGCTCTATGATTTAGTGCACATGAGATACCGCGTGGCCAAATAATCGCAGTAATAGGGTACCGTTCTTTATTACAAAATTTACATATATGTTAAGTACATTTACACAACATAACTTTCTAATTTATTGGAGATTTACGTACCAATGCCAACGGCTCTCGTTCTATTAATGTCAAGTTTTTTTTTTATTTTTCGAAGTTTTTTCATCATTACTAATTTTGAGTTATATATATTTTTTTAATTTTGAGGAGTTTTTACTGAAACTTTTCTTTTAGTATACACCTTCTCAAACAGTACCCAAAACTTTTCAATGGACCTTCCTTGTGGAAAATTACGAGTGTTATTCGCCTTGGTAATAAACTTATACATTTCCTAGATGAGATGAGATTATAATAGTTATTGATGTTATTAGTGGAATAAAGGCATCATTATTCAGACTTCAATGCAGCGTCGGTATCATGGCTTTACTGTGCTTTATTGGGATGTTTTAGAAGTCTGTAGGCGACTGTGGATTTACAGACACTCTGTACTTTTCAAACAATACTTTCTTGTCACAGAAAGAGATATCGAAACGCGCCAAGTTTTGCTCGGTGAGCCTGAAATGTAACTCCAAAACTAAAGAATGTTTAAAAACCGGAAAAAAATTAATTATATAATACTATAATATTTACTTAATAAGTACTACAACTGTTATACTGTTATTGATGTGCAGATACTGGGAAATAATTGAGGACGTAATTAACCATCATATAAATTCCAACCTATTAGATTTTTAATTTTGTTGTGAATTCTCATTGTATTTTATTGTCATGTTTATGAAGTACAATGATTAAAAGAAGTTTCTCATGAAAAAAGGGGTTCTTTCCTTTCACGAATGATTTCAATCCCAATGGTTATTAGCTCCCTTTTTTGATATTAAGAACCAACATCAAAATATTAAAACCACCTAACCTAATTTGTTTATGACAGGTAAGTATTGAATTTCTTTAAGAATTTTTATATTTAATTATCTTTCTTTTAGAAAAATGAAACAGTTTGCAACTTACCTAACAAACCTTTTTATTACTATTAATACTATTACCTACGCCGCCAAAAGGATTATTAGTAAGTAAAATTTTCTTCTTTGCTTAACTTGTTTATAATGTCTTCTGACATCTTTTAATTAATAAAATTCATAAACACTTGTACTCTGCTATGTGTCACCCACTTACTTTCACTGAATTTTACCTTGCTATGTATTTTGACTGCTTATAGTTCATTCTTTTTCTTCTGTTTTATTTTTATTTTAGGTATAAGTTCTCTTCTATAAATATTATGGAGGACGAGTAATTATTTTTACACCATTAGTAGCAATTCGTCACTATAATGCTTCTTCTTCTTCTTTAAATAAATAACCTGGAGACACTTTATGGGGTAAGTTATTTTATTTCCTTCTTCAATTTTTTTATTATACACTCACAATGTTATTCATAATCTGTACATTAAACTTTTCAGAAATGTATTTATTCGATCTAATTTGTTATCAAATTTATCAAGAGAAGATTTTTAATAAAATTTTTGGTCTCTCTGTTTTTTGTTATTTTTTTGTTAAGGAAGACGATTATTAATATCAACTTATCATTATTTGATTATTTTAAAAAATAGTAGTGTTATTAATAATCGTCTGCCTCCATGGCATCAAAGTTTACTTTATATCTACTGACATTCCTATAATTTTACATTTTCTGTATGACATCTTATAATCACCATCTTTAAATTATTAAACTAATACATTTTCGCTTTCTTTTTAGTTCGCTGCAAACATAAATAAAGCTGTAGAAGTAACATGCATAAAGAAAACTTCCTCTATAAGAAAACTCATCAATAATGATTATAATTGCATATTTAACATAATATTTATAATACCCTGTCTTATAAAATACAATCACCCCTTATTTATTTAAAAATCTTGATGTATTCTTTAATTTTTGATTATCTTTTAACCCTTGAGTATATATTTTATTAGAAAATATCATTTTATCAGACTATACTTAAAATTAAAAATTATAACATCAAGTATTATCCTAAAATTCATATATTATCAAAAAAAGGTGTAGGTCTAGCAAAGAAAATGATAACAAAAGCTAAAGAAAGTGTATTATAGTGTATTGAGGTTGCCGTGATGGTTTTACCACTTACACGATTTCGTAGTTTAAATATACTTTAGTAAAGTGAAATACTTTAATATTATTATTAATATCGGAAACTTATTTTGAAGAATGAGGGACAAAACTTAATAGCGCCTCGGTGTGCAAATACGAGGGTGGTCCCAGAAGTACCCGATCCAACAAAGAAAACACAAAAATTTTGGAAAAAGATTTATTTATTTTTCAACGTAATCTCCTTTCAGCTCTATACACTTTTCCCAGCGGTGTTCAAAACGTTCGATACCCTTTTTATAATAAGAACTGTCTTGCTCCTAAATAAAATAGCCATTAACTGCTGAAATCACTTCTTCATCGTTGGAAAATCTTTGACCACTGAGCCATTTTTTCAAGTTTGGGAACAGAAAATCATCCGAGGGGGCTAAATCTGGCGAATATGGTGCATGAGGTAGCAATTCAAACTTTAATTGATTAATTTTGGCCATTGCAATTACGGATTTGTGAGCTGGCGCGTTGTCGTGATGAAACAACACTTTCTTTTTAGCCAAATGCGACCGCTTTTGCTTGATTTCTTCGCTCAAACTTTGCAATAAGTTTGCATAATACTGGCCGTTGATAGTTTTTCCTTTTTCGAAATAGTCAATAAAAATTATTCCACGCGCATCCCAAAAAGCCGACGCCATATACCTTGCCTGCAGATGAAACGGTCTTCGCCTTCTTTGGAGCCGGTTCTCCCTTTTGAGTCTGTCATGTCTCATCCATTGTTACGAAACGGTGCAAAACTTCTGCTTTGCTGCTGTGAAACTTCGCTAAACACTCACTTGAAACATTTTCACGACACTGTTTTTGCTCGAGTGTGAGCAAACGCGGCACCCATCTTGCACACAGCTTTCCTATGTCCAAATTTTCAGATAATATGCAATGTACCGCACTTTTTGAAATGCCCGTAATGTCTGCTAGCTCGCGCACTTTCAGTCGACGATCATCAAGTAGCGCTTTGTGGATTTTCTTCACCATTTCTGGAGTCGTCACCTCATTTGGTCGACCACTGCGATGCTCGTCTTGGCAGCTCGTACGGCCTCGTTTAAACTCAGCTACCCAAAATTTAACTGTTGTAAACGAAGGAGCAGACTCACCCAGAGTAGAATCCAGTTCAGCTTTTATATTGGTTGGGCTGAGGCCTTTCAAATAAAAGTATTGTATCACATAACGATGACCAATTTTCTCCATTTTCACAAATTCACTGACAACGTTCACTATTGATGGCTGCCAAACAAATACTGAACAACGTGGCGCTTTCAAACTTGAAACATATGCTTTATAGACTGCGTACTTTCCAATACAGTGATATTTTCAAACAACTACCGCCACCTCTTGGTCAGGTCGGGTACTTCTGGGACCATCCTCGTATACCTGACCTTTCTAAAATGTTTCGAAAGTAATTAAAAAATCGTCATTGTAATGAAAGATTGAAAAGTTTATATATTTTAGCATAACAGTAATAAACCATCGTTTAATAGGAATAGTTGCTATATTTAGTAGGGTATGGTGACGAAATAAATTAATCGAAATAAAAATTAACATTTATTTAATATACAGTAAAAGCCAAGAGCGGTAGAGGTCAAAACAAGCGGTTTGTAACTAAACGATCTAATTGTAACGACCCTATGTAATAATGGTGTTTGCCGCATTTTAAACAGCCATTTAGAATAGAATTGGAATATACAATAATGTAAACCTTTAGTTGTAATTTTCGTAGCAATTTTCTTGCCAGCGAAGGCGGTAATTGCACCCTTAAGTGCTTCTACAAAATTCACTGAGAATTCATAATAAAAGAAGTACACCCATTATCCCAGGTGTTTGCCAGAAAAAGTTTAGGGTATTGTATCTCTTTCTAAAACATTCCTGAACCTACAATATTTAACTATGCGAAATTTGATTATCATACGATACATAGTGTCTCTAAGCAAATGCGTGTAGACTAATAGGTAAAATATGTGTCTGCTATTTTTCAGTAATTTGTATTACTTATAAGAGTGTAGTGTAACATTCAACATAAACTTAATTTATATTGTACAGCTTAGCTTAAAAGGGCAATTAAAACGGAAGTTAGAGCTACGATCGCGTTAAAATAAGCCGTTTTAAAACAAGATCCTGTTCTAAGCAATTAGTAAACCATAATTATGATGGTACTATTGAAGTACTATTAACGGATTCTTTATCCTACCCAAAACACATTTGAAAACTTCTTTACTTAAATCGATCCAATAAAATAGATTTTCACTTCGGTTTTCATTTCTAGAAATTGTAATAGCATTGCTTCCGCTGAAATAAAATTTGCCGCTATTTATTAAAAGAGAAACTACAATTAGAACCATTTTATAGCGTTAACCCTAATAAGATTTTTAACATCCAGTACGTGCTCAACGAACTAATTCTATACGCGTACTTTCTTATATTGTATTATTTTCATTCAAATTTATTAAATTTTCTATTATATTATGTTATATTATGGTCTGTACTGATGTTTAGTAAAAATAAAACATGGCGTTATTCTAAAAATGTCTTACTAAAGAATGATAATATACCTGCTATTTACTTTCACAAACTGAAACTAATAATCAGTAATGGCAATTTTAAAGATTTTCTCTAATTAATGATCAGATTTATAGGTACAAGGAAATATTCCTTGGTATTTAATAAAACGTCTTATTTTATCTGAGATACATTAGTATCGCTTCAGAAGTTGTTCTGCTATCATAAATTTATTTCTAAGGTTTGGTTAAGCATCTGAAAGTGAAAGCTCAACAGAAATGACAATTTTATTATAAATAAAAAAAAGTATTAAAGTAACCGATAACCATAACTATTGCACAATTCCTTGAGATGGTTAAGTGACCGATTACAGAAACGAATTACCACTGGTAGACCATTTCATATCAACTTTCCCAGAGACATTTCTTTGTGTCTAGTAAATATACTTTCGACTTCAGTTTATTTTTTCAGAAAGATTAAAAAGAAATGATACCTACTAATTAAATTAATTAAACTAATTATAACAAATTAAATTAATATAATTAGACTAATTATATTTAAATAAACGGTGACTCCAAACACGCACTTGTAAGTGCCTACTCCCTACTGCATGTACGCCAAGATATATTTGTATTAACAAAGTTATCTTGTTCGTTAGTAATTGTATTAGGAAAAGAAACATCAATAGTAATATAGATTCTCAGAAAATACAATAAAAGTTAGGCTATGTTATAACAAAGTATATAGGTATACAGTAAGTAAATCTCATTATGTTGATCATTCATAGACGAAACTAATGTATGTATTGTATAAGGTGTATAGTACCTACAGTACGTTTTCGCGCCATCAATTCTCGGCCTGATATAGGAAAAATAAACTTGGTAAAATATAATAATTTTTATTTTTCCATATAATCTGCCCTAATGTCAATACACTTATTACAATGTGGAAATAATAACTCAATGCTCTTGTAAAAATAATCTAAAGTTTATCCTTCAAAATGTTCAATTACAGCTGCTTGCAACTCGTTCTCGTCCTTAAAACGACGTCCCCTAAGGTCTTTCTTTAAATTGGAAAATAAATAATAATCCCTAGGAGTCGTATCCGGACTGTACGGTGGATGATCCAATGCTTCAAAGCCGCATTCGCGAATGACAGCTTGTGAAATTGCATCAGTATGAACGGGTGCATTGTCGTGTAATAATCGAACACCTCTTGTGAATTTTCCTCGAAGTTTTTCATTAATATTTTTCTCAATTTATGCAATAAAGACTCATAATATGTACTGTTAACAGTTGTATGGCATTCATTAAAATCAATCAGTAAAATGCCGTCACAATCCCAGAATATTTTTGCCATAACTTTCTTTGTCGATTGAACGACTTTCGCCTTTTTTGGGACGAGGTTCGGTCGCTGACATTCCATCGATTCCCTTTTGGAAAGAGGATCATAATACAGAACCATTGTTTCATCTCCAGTGACAATGGACTCCAACATCGGCCTTGGGTCGTCTCCACACAAGTTTAAAAACGAGCTCGCACATTCGACGCGACGTTGACGTTGAACAGCAGAAAGAAGACGTGGTGCCCATCTTCCACTAATTTTATTCATACCTAAATGGTCATGAGAAATTCGGCGAACACTTGTTTCCGAAATGTCAGACATCACTGCTAACTCTTTAACTTTCAAACGGCGATCTTCTAATACCATTTCTTCAATGATTGCAACTTTTTGAGACGTTACCGCTTCAATTGGCCGACCTGTGCGCTCATTATCTTCAAGAGGTTCCTGCCCCAAACGGAAACATTTTAACCACTTTTTTACAGTGGAATATGAAGGAGATAAATCACCATAAACGCCGTCTAAACGTTGTTTGATTTGATTAGGCGTGTGCCGTTCTTTTGTTAAAAATTTAATGATCGCGCGGTACTCAATTTTTGTTAGCTGCGACATTTTCATGCACTCGTCACGATGCTTGAATGGCTACTAAAATCTAATCAGCTTTGCAAAATAGCCCTGGATTTGATTTAATCTCGATATCAAAACGATATAAAACCACACGAGTTTTTATAAGGGTGTCTAAAGAGAAAGACTAGAAAGATCGTAATACAGGTAATCCCACTGAAGAGCAGCAGCTGACTCAGTGCCTGGACAAAGTACTCATAAGGCCAGCCAAGACACACAATCACCAAGATCATCATCAAGACGAAGCAGACGGGAAATGCAGTTTGTGGAGGCATCTGACTCTATAAATGATTTGAGTGCAACCCTGCATGCAGTTGGTGAGTTAAAAGATAGATATTTATTTAGACAATCCAACTCGAAAATTTTTAACAAATCAAATTACAGAATTTTTCAAATTGGGACCAATGAAATTAGTTTTATAGTGAAAAGACCACTAGTGGTTTTTTCACTACGAAAAAACCACTTGTCAAAATGAAATGTCAAATTTAATTAAATTAATATTAACTACACAAGCTAAATAAAAATTTGCTCGGTGGATTGTCTAGCCGAATACAACTCGTGGTCTAATTTTTTCTTGCAAAATTTATCGTTTAAGACATTCGTAGCTTTTGCTTTTGGAAAATTACACTCGTCTCCTGCGTCGACTCGTGTAATTTTCGTTGCAAAGCTACTCATATCTGAAACGACAAATTTTGTCGGAAAAAATCAGACCACTTGTGATATTATATATGAAAAAAAATGTTAGGGATCAAATGTCCAAAAAAACCGGTAAATTTAAGTTAAATTTACTCTTCAGTTCGACTGAAAAATTCGATCATCCCGAGGCTACAGTTCGCAGAAAGTTCAATTGCTGACCAATATTTCAAAAAGTTTGTCTAATATAAGAATAGAAAGAATAAAAAAAATAGATAAAAAAAGATAAATAAAGATTGCCAAGTTGTGGGCAATGTTAAAAGAATAATAATAAAATAACACATTGCAGCAAAAGTTGACTTGAAGTGGATTCTTCTATGCAACGAATAATATTAAATGCGTCATAGAACCCTATTCAAACTATCATAACTCGAAAAATAGTTGAGACCACTCTAATTGTTTTGTGTGCTAATAGTTGAAATATACGACTACAAATGTTTTTTTTTTTTTAATTTTTGGGAAAAGCTCACTTGGTCGAAAAATTCCGATACTGTTTAGCATAATTACACAAATTGACACTTTTAAACAGAAAGTGACCAAGTTACGGAAAGATTTTACGAACACTAAGATTTACTTTTAGGTTAGGAACAGGAGTAGGTGGGTCGGGTGTTAGTCAAATCGAGACGGGCGAGACGAGAGCCACATAGCGGCCTACTAGATAAAACTTTAAAAAGAAATCGAAACCTAATAATAACATATTAATCACCGCATAGTGGACAAAAGTTATACCATTGACCAAAATTACACACATTTATAAAATAATGGTTTGGGTATACCAACGATTGTCAAAAGATTGCGTTATTGGTGAAATGCCAGTACTCACATAGAGCTTTTTCTTCTAAAGTTGCTTATACTGATAGCAAGTTACACTCGATTTCGTCTGTAGAACGACAGATTTCTTGGAATCAAAACCGCCACGCGGCCTAAACATTGAATTTTTTTGGTAACTCATCCTCCGTATAGCCCATATCTGGCGCCGTGCGACATTTTTTTGTTTCCAACTGTTAAAAAAATGATGCGAGGTAAAAGATTTTCCAGCGCAGATGCAGCAGTTACAGAATTTCAAAGAATTTTTGAGGACGTTTCAGAAAATGAATTTTCCAAATGTTTTAAAAAGTGGTTTCAAAGAATGCACAAGTGTATATATTAGTCTGAATGGAGGTTATTTTGAAAAACAATAAAAATATTTTGTTAAAAAATGCAACGGTCTTTTATAACTAACAATTTTCAGCGCAACCCTCGTATTAGATGTTACAAGCTATAAAATGAGTCGTTTTCGAGAATATTGGCCTCAGTAGAAGAGTTTATAGACTAAGGATTTTATTAAGAAATGAAAGATATCAAATTTCTGTAAATGTATAGAACAATTGTTTTGTTGTAATTCAATAATTATATAGTAAGGTTTGTAATTAAATATGTTAATCAAGAAGCACCAGCTATTTGTTTCTTTGTTGGACATATTGTGTAATTATATCAAGTGAATAAAGTAATTAAAATATAAATAAAATGTGAAACGAGTATCAAAACAATAAAACTTCTTTATATTGTAACCTATAATAGAATGGCCCTGTATGTAAGTATATCTAAGCGCGCAGTATGTGGCTACGTTAACAAGTGAAGGGAAGGAAAGTTAACGTTATAATCAACCAACAGGTCAGATCCGCATGGACCGTCACGTCAAATTGACGGATGCTGTGCTTGTTTTAATATACTTTATTACAATAATTAATATAATCTCTAACTCCAAAAACCAATATCTATTAAACATCTACAATTAAACAAAAAAACCTCAGAAGTCGAACTCGATTCAGAAAGTTAATAAATAATATGATTAATTTACAAAAGCGAAATGACTAATATTTAATTATCTTCATATTCATAGTTAAACCTACAAAAATTATAGAAGTGTGTAAAAAGTTTACAAACAATACCCTAGGGCAGTGCTGTTTCGATCTTGTTATCGTCTCATCAACTGACTAACCGTCCGTAAATCTCACACGGACGATTGTATATGTGTTCACAACGGTCACATATTCTAATTAATTAATATTAGATATGGAAGTTGATTTACCAACACAGAACAAATACTGAGTGTGAAATTAATGGTAGTGTTGAGACTAGTAGTAGTTCGAGAGATATTGATTTTCCAAGTTGCTTGTAGAGTATGTAAGCTGTACCTGTGGCAAACTTTAACTAAGAAACTGTCTATTATAGAACTTTGAACAAGAAGATATGTCATTCCGTGATCGAATTAATACATTTTGTTTTTTTTTTGAGACTGGTGGTGGTTCATGCATTTTTTCCAATTATCTGGTGTAATTCTTGAAATGGCTTCTAAAAGAATAATTTTCATGTCAAGTCATGATTGTCATCAGTCACGTGTGTTTTTTACATCCAATCTCCGATAGACTTTACCAATGTTTATTATTATCTATACTTATTATTATTATTACTATGTACCTATTAATATTTCTCTCTTCGAATTTGATTTTCTCTTCATATCTCGCAATTAAAATCTCACATGCCATTCAATGTATATTTCATATTAAAACATTTTAGTCATAAAATGCATTTTCTGAATAAAATAGGGCGATCGCAGCAAAAATAAACAAATTAAAAAAGACACATAATTTACACATGTTTCACATTAATGTGATTAATATTTCCAAAACTTTTATTACGTGTATCATACATTTGTATGAAAAAGTAATTCGGCTTGGTTCCATTGAACTATATATAAATAACTGGAAGGGACGCGCAAGCACGCTAAATCAGAAAAGGTTTAGGGGCAACAGACAAGAATGTAGTATTCCCGTTTCTTTCTAACTTATGTTACCTGCATTATAAGGGCACGTGGTGAAACTTTTTGCTGATTTTTAACGTAGATTAAGTTTTATTTTGTGTGCGACCAAATGTTTAATTTGAATCATTGAGTTTGAAAAGGATCCTAGATGAGGATCCTACATTGTGGCGGGTTGCATAAAATTTCATTTGTCTCAGCTATTTACACAAGGCATCCATTCCAGTTATTTATATATAGTTCAATGCTTGGTTCAGGTTAGGTTCAGGTTAGGTTAGGTTAGGTTAGACTAAGATTTAGATATTAGATTTAAGATGTACTTCTACTGTTCAAGTAGTAACTCTGCAGTCGCGAATACTTTAGCAACTAGTAGAAACAGCAACCGTCTAGAACTAAGAAATTCTCGGGGAAAAATTGTGGAGTGCATTTTGTTATAAAATATAAAAGATAAATACGCCACAAAATTTCTTTGTGCTTTTACACTACATTATTAATGTAATCTTTTAATTCACTTTTGCTAGTACCTATATTTACTTATAAAGCGAAAGCAACCAAATCTCACGTTTTTAACTTCATTGTTATTACAAGAACAATCCGAGCTTTAGGTAAACAAATGTGAAAACTGTAACACGGTACCTATGTAGTTATATTACAAGCGGAAAGTAGGAGTATCAAGAACAATAGCTTAAGGAAAGCGAGAATCCACAAAAGAAAGAAAGAAAAATAAGTATAATTAAGATTATTAAAAATACAGGATAACAATTTTCGTTGCATTATAAGGTTACACAAGTACACCTATGCTTACTTATAAATGATAAATCATTTATAAGACTAGTTTGTAGGTAGATACATATGTCTGAGCAGAATTATATAAGAAATGATACATAAATCTAAAGTTTACTATTACATGCAGATATGTAGTACGTATGTATGTACTTGTTTTAAATGCCTGTTGTTTACATTTTAATTGGTTTACTTTCTTCAATTACTTAATTGAAATTTGTGTAAACTTTAGTTCAATTCCAGTCATAATTTGTTGGAATCTCCAAAGCAATTTATTACAGTTTATTGTTGTTAAGATATCGTAAGCCAACCTCTATTTAAAATATAAAAAAGTAATAGAAGCTATACTTCAACCAAAGTTGCAAGAAATGAGTCATAACAAACACGTGGGCGAAAATGTAAAATGCATCTAGAATTACTCGAAGGCCACGCTGTAATCGAAATGATAAAATAAACAATAAATGAGCTGGAAAGATCCATTAGCGGAACAAACGCTTTTTTAATTAAAAATGTGAATGTGAATGAAGCAATGAAAATCTGTTGGTTCTAGCGTACGTCACTGAATTCTTAGCAACATGAAATTTTCACTCTTATCTTATCTCACCTCGTATTTCTTTATTCCGGTGTGATTACGAAAACGACTCGTGTATTTATGGTTGAAGTATATAGCATTGAGAAAACTGGCATCTACAGAAAATCGGAATTCATTATGGAACACGATGGAAGTTGAAAAATATGTGCCAATTAATATCCAGCATAATATCGAAAATTTTCTAATCAAATAATAATTCTGTTTAATTTACCAAAATCAAGAGCAAAAATTAATATGTAATAATTTTGCCAAAGAAATTACTGACTTATTTATCTTTTAGAGAGTATGTACAGGATGGCCCCGTTTATTAACGCATAAGTTATATAAAAAGTTTTTATATAAAAATTGTTTTTATTAAAATAATCTGAAATCTCTTAGTAATACTGTATTTTTTGAGTAGATATACAGGCTGATGAAATAAAGTTCATTTTGTTTAACTAGGACACCCTGTATATTATAACATATTCAACAGCGCTTTTAAAGTCTATTATTATAGTATAGGAATATGGATCTGTGACACACAGTTTCGGACTTATTGACTATCTACTATTTTTTATAAGCTGTCAATATTCAAATAGATAATTAACCTAGCAAGTTGCTAATTAACATTTTCAGATCTTATTTGTTCCTAAAGAGTTTTAATTTTAAGTATTTATTTTGTGATTTATGTGTCTAATATTAAATTTTAAAAACTGTTTCGCAATTATGTGAAAACTACAGTCATAACTGACTTGTAGTTAGAGTTGTCTGTTTCGTTATATCATTTCAGTTGGGCCCCGCCAATCAATGACCTGTAATACACACATTGTTATAACAATACTTTGTGTTTTGAGGCAATACTAAAATTTGGGGGCTTGGTGAAATTTCTGCGGGGGGTCAACTATTTCCATTACAGCCCTGGTGTATTCGATAAATTTTTAGGAGTAGGATCAGCTTTATAAAGTATATGACATTGACGTTGTTGGGCAATTCATAAGACAAAAAACATCCAGGGTGCAGAATCACCTCAAGCACAATACAGTTTTACGTGCATTTTGTTTCAAACTCTAATATTATCTCCCCAAATTATTTTACAATAAAGATATTAACGGTGCTATGGAGAAGAAAATTACGAATTGAATGATGCCTATCAATCATAAATACATCTTGTATTTATCCGATTATAAATTTCGTCCGTTATAATACAAATCCAATAGTCAAGCAGTTGAATATAACCTTAAAAATGACCATTTAGTAGCAAATATTTCCCCTTCATCGTTCAAAGGTTTCCAAGGCATAACTGATTTTTGCAGAAACGGAAGTTTTATTTTCTTTACTTTTTTCGGTTACGATCGAAGGTAAATTTTCTTTATCTACGACGACCATAGAAAGCTACCCATTCCGCACAATCTAGTAACCGTGAAAAGACCAATGGCAAAGAATCTCCAAACTGAACGGTAAAGACCGTGAGGAGAGGTTTCTCAACAATCAGCAGTTCTATTAAAACGCCATAGATGTCAGCACTTGCAATAAATTATCACGGCCTACTAGATTCATATAAGCTTCGCTTATAATAAGCGAAGCTTATATGAATCTAGTAGGCCGTGTAAATTATAATATTATAAAATATTTGAAATACAAGATTTAGATAAAGGTTAATTTATTTTTCATTCTCCCCTTTACGGAAATGTAACTTTCTATCTTGCCAAGGCAACCAAAAGCGAAAGTAAAACATGCGAGGTGGTTGCTAGGTATGAAATACTTTCGGTCCCTGGACAACGAAGTAAAACTGTCAAGTTTTTGAAATATAATATTATAAGGTGGCTTGTTGTCAACATTACCTACAAACATTATTATATGACTTGTCAAATACCGTCATAATTTCTCAATATTTAATGATAATTTGGTTAAAAATGAATTTTATTAAAGTAGCTGCGAATATAGCATGTAGAAGTTTGTTGCCGGTCAAGTCTCAAGACCGGTACAATCTTGTTTATGAAAATTTCCTTAAATGGTGTGAAACAAATGATGTTTCCACAATAACTGATGATGTGTTATGGGCGTTTTTCTTAGAAAAATCAAAGACATTGTCTCCTGCTACATTATGGACAGAATACTCCATGCTGAAATTGACTATTTCTATAAATAAAAACCAGGACAAATCAAAATTTGATCACTTCAAGGCATTTTTAAAAAGAAAAAATGATGGGTATCAACCTCGAAAGTCGCAAGTATTTACAAAGGATGAAATTTCAAAGTTTCTGTTACAAGCTGCTAACGAGATACACCTAATGAAAAAAGTCGTAGCGATTTTTGGGGTAGCTGGATGCCGAACTGATGAGCTGTATAATCTAAAAGTGAACGATGTGGAACATAAACGTTATTGTTGGTGCAGATTCTCACTACAAAAAACAATGTACAAAGAAGATTTGCAATAACGGAAGATTGGGTAACATTTGTTCATCGTTATATGCAACTCTGACCGAAAAAACCTCAACATGAACGCTTATTTTATCGGTATAAGCGTGGCAGATGTGTAAATCAAGTAGTTGGAAAACATATAATCTTGAAAATTCCGCATGAAATAACCAAATTTCTTAAAATTCCAAACCCAAATCAGTACACCGGTCACTCGTTTCGATGAACGTCTTCTACATTATTAGCAAATGCCCCGGGCGTGGATATTTTAGATATGAAAAGACATGGTGGGTGGAAGTCGTCAGCGGTAGCAGAAGGATATATAGCAGATTCTATTAGCCATAAAACTGAAGTTGCCAATAAAATAATGCACGAAAAATCAATACCCATTCAGCAAAAGAAGAATCAACAGCTCAAGAAACAGAATCTAATGAAGATGTTATACAAAGCGGCAAAGAAGTTAATATTTCCAGTGCCGTAGCAATCAGTCAACAAAACTTTATTGCAAAATTGCCTATAAATCTTTCTGTCACTTATAATAATTGTACGTTTACATTTAATTTGCATTCAAAATAAATATGAATCACTGAATCATTTTATTTTATTATAACTTCTTTTATGGTGGCTAAATGTCAAGGGGAGAATGAAAAGTTTAATACATTACATGCTGGGAAAGCCCTTTCAGGTGCTCGGTGTTTTTAACTAGCCTCGGCTACGCTTACGCTTCGCCTCGGCCAATCAAAAACACTTTGCATCTAAAAGTAAACTTTCGCAGCTTGTAATGAAAATAACTATTGTTTAATTAATGTTTTACATTAAATTATATTTTGAATGAAAATCCATCTAGAAAAAATATCAACGGCAGAGCGGGGAGTCGAACTCTGGATCGCCTGTCTACTAGTGGGAGCTTAATCATTAAGCTACGTAGACGTCTTGAAATGACTAGATTATTTCTCATTATATAAAGTTACAAAGATTGTTATTCAATTAAAACGTAATTTTTTTAGATTATATAATTGTTAATGTAATATTATTTATTATTATTGCTAAATTACAATAAAAACATTGAAAGCATTTATAATTTGCTACATAATGCGAGAATATGTTGACATTACGCCCGAAAGGGGTTAATAACCTTGACAATTGAATTGTGATTGTTTATATAAAATTATTTTTTGAAAACGAGTACATACGTATGATTATTTAACTGTAAGTACTAAATAGTAGATTGACTGAAATTATACAGATTGTAAACGTATTATTACTATTGTATTTAAAAATTTAATATTTACTTTTGTCGTTTTCAAAATTCTAAATGTATCATCAGTGAATCCGATGATGGGAAAATGGGGTGTACACCTCCAAACATCGTGGAAGCGGCTCACATTACATCTCTTAATTTATTGCCAGAGATTTCACGTAAGAAATATGAATGCGAGTATAAATTCTAGGTTAAAAGATTTTCTTAGCCGTTGGTGGTTTATTACTTTTTTTGTTGTCGTAGATAAAGTATAGTGTGTAACGCGTGCAAAAACGTCGATTTCACACTCGTGAGAAATTGGCACTTTTCTGCACTTGTAACACAATATACTATTTTACGGCACTCTGGAATATATTTACACTGTAGAATAATTAAAGAATATTAGTTGTTGCAACAAGGGTGGATAGGATGCCTACAACGCACGAGGACGAAGTTTGAGGCACGACGCCGAAATCGAAGTGCCTCAATCGTTCGAGGGCGATATAGGCATTCCACCCAAGTTGTACAGTATCTTTTTTCTTCGACTAAGCAAAACAATTAAAAAATAGATTGCATGTCTCCTTGAGAAATCGAACATAAGGATTAACCTATGCTTTTATCCATGCTAAAGTATTGTTTGTAAAATCCCCCTGTCATTGTATAATTTTTAAGAGAATTATTAAAACTTTGTAGAAATTGAACATTTTCGAAGAGAAAACTATTATTTTAAATTTTGTTTTATAAAAAAAAATAAAAAAGAATTGTTCTCCCACCTGGAATCGAACCTGCGTCGGCAACAGCTACAGTTTACATATACCTCGCTTTTATGGACTGAGCTACCAAGCGCCATAACAGACTGTGTCTACTATAGGGTCATTCCATGCGAAATCGATCACTAAAATGGGTCGATCTCACGAATTTCAATGAAAATCACTTATGAGGTAGCAATAAACTAAAGAACATAACTTTCATTCATCAATTTGCTAAATTACGCAGAACTTCGGAAATATTCAAACTGAAAAAATTATCAAAACTGCTTGCACGCCTTTAAAGAAATATAAATATCTCGAACAGTATTTACCCTAGAACAAATATCTTTTTTGTATATTGCTCACTAGAAGACGGGCTTTTTGGACAGCCTAATAATTTTTTGTTATCAAACGTATTTTTATTTTTTTCTAAACGAAATATTTTAAAAATGCAGAAAAATCGGTGTGGTCACATTTTTAAAAATCTGAAAAAAATTGTACAGAATTTTTGAACATTTCTGTATTTAAATGCCAAATGGCAAGCTGGACGTTTTAATAGTTTTGGCAGGGTAAATTTTCAAAGACCGCGCTGCAGACAGCCGGCGCACCATAGATCACGGTCAACCGGCGCAACCTGCATTCGCTACCTTCTAGTTAGTAATAATACCGTCTATATTTCCAGCGGTCGGTCTTAACTAATGTACATAAGATAAATGTATATATGTGTGGATATGATTATACCTCCTGATTAGTTAATTACGTATGTATTTAAATCGATTTCTTCGGGTGTGTTACATAAAGCATTTTTCTTGCGGCCATCAAAGACTCTAAAATATTATAATGCAATAGCTTAGATACCATTTTTGTTTACAGAAGATGAGTTGTTTTTTATCCTAAATTTATAAAATAGATTTTAACTGGGTTAGACTGGGTGCTATTGTAGGTAGCAACCATTCACCAGCTTACGTTGTATTATATTATTAAAATCCAGTCATCGAGCTAGAGTGTCAAATTTATTAACTTTAAAAACTATAGACCGAGCTATACGATCATTGCAAATTCAATATTTGAACTTGTGGCACAGGTGAGTTAATGATATTATCCACTAAAAAATTATCATAATAACTTACTTAACTCGCTTGTACCATAAATAACTATTACCGATCTCTATTGTAGGTTCTGATGTTTAATAAGGTCAGCTGCGGTAATTGGAGCGATGGGGTAACTGAAACTATGCTTAATAAAACTAAAACTATCGTTAAACGTCTATGAGAATTACGTGAATTTTTAGTTTTATCGACTTTACCCTATACACTCTTCCGATTGCGATAATTCCTGAACTATTCCTACTGCAGCCCTAATTTTTTGGAGACATTTTAATTAATATCCTTAGGGCGTCCCAGTTACCCAGAACATATTATAAAGTAATGTGGATATAAAATATAGACGATGATTCCATTTACCCCAATCTATTGGGTAACTGGAACCACCGGACATGTTTTTAAAAAATATTTTTAAATGCAATAGTTGGCATTAGAGCTGCTTTATTTTTACATTTTCTTTTGGAAATATATTAAAGTTACTATAAAACAAGGTCCTAAACTTATACTTCACGATAAAATATGAGATAAAGAGTTTGAAGCAAAAGAATTGTATATCTATAGACCAATTACCCCAACTGACCTTAAAACTTAAATTAAAAAAGCTGTTGCATTATATTTTATGGTCTTGGACAGCCGCAAGAAAAGTACTTTATGTAACACACCCGAAGTAATCGATTTAAATACTTAAGTAATTAACTAATCAGGAGGTATAATCATATCCACACATATATACATTTATCTTATGTACATTAGTTAAGACCGACCGCTGGAAATATAGACGGTATTATTACTAACTAGAAGGTAGCGAATGCAGGTTGCGCCGGTTGACCGTGATCTATGGTGCGCCTGCTGTCTGCAGCGCGGTCTTTGAAAATTTACCCTGTCAAAACTATTAAAACGTCCAGCTTGCCATTTTGCATTTAAATACAGAAATGTTCAAAGAATCTGTACAATTTTTTTCAGATTTTTAAAAATGTGACCACACCGATTTTTCTGCATTTTTAAAATTTTCGTTTAGAAAAAAATAAAAATACGTTTGATAACAAAAAATTATTAGGCTGTTCAAAAAGCCCGTCTTCTAGTGAGCAATATACAAAAAAGATATTTGTTCTAGGGTAAATACTTTTCGAGATATTTATATTTCTTTAAAGGCGTGCAAGCAGTTTTGATAATTTTTTCAGTTTGAATATTTCCGAAGTTCTGCGTAATTTAGCAAATTGATGAATGAAAGTTATGTTCTTTAGTTGATTGCTACCTCATAAGTAATTTTCATTGAAATCCGTGAGATCGACCCATTTTGGTGATCGATTTCGCATGGAATGACCCTATACTTACTATAAAAGTAGGTTTTACTTATTTAAATGATTTCATATTTATGTATTTTTAATTATAAAATTATAATTGTTAAAGCTACAATTTCACAAATCACGTTATTCTCAAATGCTTTAAGTGTTACTGAAAGAAGGAAACATTGATTTAACTTACTTTTACTTCTATATTTATGACAGGAGTTGTCAATAAATTAATTATAAACAAAGAAGTGTCAAATTGGACTACGTTGATTGGTTGTTTTCATATCCGTGCACTGTACGGATATGAAATTATATCCGTACACCTTACTAGAATTGCATACATTTCCATTGCGCGAAACGTGAAGAAAACTGATGATTTACAGGTAGGAGTAGAAAAAATAATATTAAGGTTTTAAAAAAATGGATGTAAAATTGTATTGTGCGTTGGGCTACTATACACCCTGCATACACTTAGCTTCGCTAACGTCTTGTTAGCTTCGCTAACATGGGTTCTTAATTTCAAGGATAAGCACAAAATGTCCTTGAGAAAAATTCAGGAAATACTCACCCTATTATAGGGTTTATCCCTAGAAATAAAAGTATTCACTTTAATTATATTAACAATTCAGGTGGTTATAGGGGTTAATAACGAATAGGGCTTATTCGTTATTAAAAGAATTGTGGGTGAGTAATTTGCTTGTCTATAGCAATCTAGTAGAAGACTGGAAGCTAGAGTGGCAGTACCTATGTCTCGTGCTCCAAATCTAACAACATGTAGTAAGTCAGTTAAATTGGAGAAGTCTCATGTAGTAGCAATCTTCTGAACAAAATATGTAATTCTGGACGTTGCAACGTTTGTCCTTATCTTAGATCACTGACAGCACAATTGGATAAAAATATTTACAGAATTTGTCATTAAAAATTGTCCAAAATACAATACCTACAAGCTTACAGAACTAGGCATTAACAATTGTCCAAAATAGAATGCTTACAGTATAGTTCCCGAGAAAATTACGCCTCTTTGTCAACCCCAAAACACCGGGTTTAATCGCAAATTCAGGTACATTCTTTAGGAAATTACTACTTTTTCTGCTTACATGATAGCCAAGCAGCTGGAACTAGTATTTCAAACAGAAATATCGTTTTAACATAAGTTTTCCAGTGCACGTCAACATTCTACTAATTAGACACTGCTGGCACCAGACTGGTGTACTTCATGACAATAATATCCAATATAAAAAACATACGGGATCTTTGTTATAGATACACAGGAAAAAATTGTGAACATGAGGATTGTGTCCATGGCCCCTTTGAAGGTATGGCAAATGTACTTAGTGTGATTAAGTATTTTGCTGTGACCATTTATATCATGATTTCTATGTGATGACATGTGGAAATAACCCACGTTTGTTTTTACTTCTCGATGATTGTATGTTTCTGGAAGTCATACCAATAGTACTGACCGTTCAGGTACGAGCCGCGGAGGAGACCTTGATTTTCCTACTTCATACAATTAAAAAAGGACCTAGATTTTCTCGATAAAGAAGTCATTCTGGTCTAAAAGCTAAATTAATGAATATCTCCCAACGCGACCTTTCCAACGATACACGTATCATTCAAACCTGAATGTCAAATTAAGGTTCATTGTTGCATTTGATTAGTAAAAGCGTTGTCCTTAGTAAAGGACAAAGAAGAATTTTGTTCAAGAAAGACAGATATAATCCAACTGGCGGAAGTTCTGCAAAATCGTCACCAGTTACTCATGTCGACGAACAGATTAAAGAAATCATTAATAAACAGTAACCGGCGACAATGCTAATGTTGTCTGTGTTAAAATTGATATTTACCGTATCTTGAACGATCTGTTCTCGACTTATTTATTATTCTCTTCCGATACTCGTCAAGAGTATACCTTCAGTCTTGCATTACAGTAAGCAAAGTGTACATAGTTGATTCTACATTGCACTACAAGATGGCGTCTATTATTTTTTATAATCTAATGCATTAAAATAGTTTATGCACAGATGCATTATAATTAGACTATTATTGATAGATCTATCTAAACATAACTGTCTCTTTATGCCCCAAGGGCCTCTTTATGATCCGACGGGCAATAATGAAACGTCAATTAAATTTCAGAGCTGTATTTGTAGAACTTGATTGGTTCTTAATATAATTTGTAAACTTATCACCAATGAAAATAAGCTGAAATTAAGTATTTTAGATAGTAACTATAGTAACGTACTTCGTATATATGCACATAAGTATACGTACAGAGGCTTGATGTAACCTACGTACTCATTTAATTATATTTTTTACACAATAATAGATTTGAGATAAAAACAATCTGTGCATAAAATAGTGTATGCATTTCGGGCATAACTTGCTTTTATGGCCCTACAGCCTTTTCCTAGCCCTCGGCTGACGCCTCGGGCTAGAAATAACGCTTCTGGCCATAAAAGCTTCTTTATGCCCTTAATACATAATAGTTTACCACATGTTAAACGCAAAAATCACTAGATTGTAATGCAATGCTTTTAATAGCTTGAATTTACAATTTCTATAAAATTAATGGCGCAAAGTACAAAAAATAGTATATTATACTTGTTTTATAAGACGTATTGTAGCACTCGTTCCTTTGGAACACTCCTCGCTTCTCTCGTCGTGTCCCAAACAACTCGTGCTACAATAGACCGTCTTATACAACTCGTATAATAATATACTATTATAATATCACATCTACATTTTCTAGAAAACCCTCGTCTTCGGGCATTCTTTAATCCTCGTCTTCAAGGTGGCTTCAATTCTTTTGTAAAATCCATAAATTGTTTCATGTTTTAATGTCATTTTTGTAAAATTACCGTTGATCTGACCACACAAATTTCTAGCACTAGGTACATCAAAGCTTGATCACTGATTGAGCAAGAACAAGTGATTATTACAGGGTTAAGCTTGACCACCCCATTGACTAACGTTTCAAAAAGTGGCCCTAAAATTTAATAAAACGAATTTTTATATTCTGTTTTGCATATTACTTATGAAAGCAATAGAACAGGCTCATTGCATATTGAATGATTAGGCGTCGGGAATACTAAGTTAAAATTAAATATAAATCAAATAAAAAACCTAATACTATTAAAATAGTTACTAAAAAATCAGTCAAATTAGTCTAATTGCCTAACACAACAAATTCCCAAGCATTTCTGCCCTCTCCAGAACAGATCCGGCCTGAGAGAGGGATGCCTTTCTGGATTCAGACTAGAAGGCTGATGGTGGATGGCATGCTCTCCACCCAGTTCATACGAAGTTTAGATATTAGACATTTAGGCTGCTAGGATAACTTCAAAAGCAGTCGAATCCGGTCTCATAGTCAAGTAGGTCTCATCTGCGGGACCCGATATCCATGTTTTCATAGGGTCTGAATCCGGTTTTGATGGTAATTGAGCATTGTGAGATTAAGTTTTACAAAGTTTCAAGTAATTTAACTACGTAATGCAAAATTAATATGTACTTAACTTTTAATGACCTGTATTGGCAGAAACAATAAGCATTTACCAGAAGAACGCATTACATTGAGTTGGGCTGAAATCTGACGGACCAATCATCGTTATGTATTTTGTGACATGCCCTTTTCACCCAAATGTTGGTACCACTTATTTAACTTTACAGGTTAAAAACTAAACGAATCGGGAAATAAATAGATGACATACATTAGTTATGCCTGAATGTATTTCCTTTAAAATGAAATACCACAAGCAATACCATTAAGCAATGTCATTTAAGAGTTTTAAAAGAGTGGTTAAGGTTAGGGCGTCGATTCTGTAAACGTCTAATACTCCAAACTGTAAGCTTCTAATGGTTTGTGTACCATGTCATTTCTATTGAAACGTTGCTTCTGCTGAAACGTGCAAATTGTTTGACTTTAAAAGACTTAAAGAATAAATGAGTTGAAAAAAAAATAAATATACTGTCATCCCAAGCAGCATTTTTAGTCATCGGTACGTACCAGCAACTACCATGAAACTATTACGTTTTTGCCAATAGTCACAGGCACGTAATTGCTACGGTTTCATTACGTGCCTGGAACCAAAATGAACAATTTTTGGGTAGCAGATACGTGGCGGGATAGTAATTGCTACTTTCGTGGAACTTCTTTTCTCTTTGACACATCGCGTAGCGTGGTTACTCTCTCTTACTCTTGCAACTTAATATTTTATCATTTTCTATACTAATGCTGCGATCGTGTCACAAAGTGGATTAATATTTTATTTGTAATACGTACTTAATAATACAAAGAGCGGTGAGTTCATTGATTATTTTGTCATTCCAGTAAACCAAAATTATGAACCATTGCAACTTTTCTGTTGAATGTGATGATGATAGGTCGAAAAATAACAACGCGCCTTCTTTAAATATATTTTTTAATAAAAAATATGTTTAATAAAATATGGCAAAAATACTTATAAGTTAATACATATGATAGAAACAATTTTTGTATTATTCCTGTTATGTTCTTTTATGTGTTTAAATAAAAGATACTCAATTATTGTCATTAATTAACTTTATTAATATTGAGTGAGCAGGGGGCATTACATACACAATGCATACACTGTACAAGATGTGTGTCCTCCAAGCCGACTCAAGTGGTACTGACGGACGGGATAGGATTGGCTAGTTACATCACTACAAACAAATGTTGCCAACTTCAAGTTACATACATAACAATTCCTAAGGCACAATTTGGCACCAAATTTTTATTTTTATTGAAAGTTATGTAGTAAACATCTAATAACAATCATAACAAATTGCAAATTGATTATTGGCCTCTAACATTTTACAAGTAAATATGGAAATACAGTAGTTTACGAAAAATTACTTTAAAGTGATTCTCCTGGGTAGCAAAAATGTAAGTTTTACTTTCAATACTACTGTAAGGTTTCGTTACTTTAAAGGGTTAATCAATGGTTCCAGGCAGGTGGGAGGAACTTTCAGTACCACTTTAAAGTTTTAAAAACTTTAAAGTAGCTTCGGGCAAGTTACTGATACAATCATAATATCACTTTGAAGTTGCAACGACTTTAAAGTAATTATTCGAAGTGGCAATACCGTTCCATTTATTTACTTTACTTCCAGTTACTTAGAAGTAATGGAACTACATAGTTCCAATAAATAGTATAAACAACTACACAATTGCTAAAATATTCTGAATTGAAGTAATTAGAAATTTAGTTGTAGTTATGTAACAACTACTCAATCAAAGTTCCGATCTCAGTTACTGCTACTTAGATGCTGCTTGGGATATTCCTATTTAATCTTCCTAAAACAAGATAATCACAAGTTGGGTAATGTCATTTAAAACTTTTAAATGAGGTGGCTGGGATTAGGGGGATAATTTTATTCCCTAAACATCTAATATACAGATGTCTCTTCGAAACATACTTAAGTTTACCTGTCTCGGTGGTTTTTCATATTTCTATCCGTTTAGTAGATATTTAAGGAGACTTGCTTTTAAATGATCACACTGTATAAAATATACTTCTTGGAAAAATGTAATTTTTATATGAGGAATTTTATAAAACTAAGAATCCCAAATTTTACACGAAGTTTGTGGATTTTCGTAATAAATTTAAAATATCTCAAACTCAAAAACATTGCAAACCTACATGCCTACAAATTCACGACCACGCTATAATTTGTTTAATTAGATTATCATTGTTATGTCTAAATAATTAATGATCGCCGATAACTAACCACTGCATATCCAATCATAAATTTTATTATTCATCTTCTATATTAATTTCGTTTTTTTCTGCAAAAGTAAGTATTCAATTTAATTAAATTTACACCATACCGTTGCTGATTATTAGACTTTGAAAAGTTTATTAGGTTAAACTGTAAAATTTATTTCCTATAACTAAAAAAAAATCCAACAGTTAAATAATTACTTTAATTACTAAGATTAAATGCAATAAATTTTACTAATGCAGTAACTTTTTGACACCTGTAACTATAAAAATCCATTCACATTAATTGTTTCTGCAATTTTTAATATTCAACCTTACGGAATCTTTATTGTTTAAAAAAACGACATAATGAACCGGATATGTTTTAATTTCTTTCATAACATTTTTATATTAAGATTTCTACGTTATTAGTATGGTTATGAGATGAGGTTTAGTGTTTAAGCTAGCGTTGATGTCGCTAGCGATTAAGATCCTAAGATAAACACAGTTTTAATCAACTTTTATATTTAAAATTTTCATTTTAGCTTGAAATATACAAAATGTGATTGCATAATTTAAAAAATAAAATACCTATGTCAAATTTTATAAATGTATGTATTTAAATTTTTTATACAGTGTGGCGCAAATTAGGCGACACCACCCTTATATATTTTTTTTATTTTCTATCCAATTTGAACCAAATCAAGCTCAAACTCAAAGCTAGAACACATAATGGTCTACTTGCGACCAAAAAACCATTCGCTCCCTTCAAATGTAAAGCCACCTGCGATACCAAAATAAACGAAAAAAAAAACAAAAAATCCTATTAGGCAATTTTTTATCAGAGAATCTTACTAACAAAAGTTGTTTAGAATCGCCCAAAAAGCTTAAATTCAGAATTTCATTAAAAACAGAAATTTTAAAAATTCCTCTAAAAAATTGCAGTAAGGCAAATATGTATGTTCAACTAGACGGAGCTTTTGTAGTACATAAAGTATTGGTGGTTAGGGAATAGTTGAATGACCATTTCCACGGAAGATAGATATTTGGATAGGTCGTAATAGTCCCGTCATTGAATGGCCGCCCAGATCCCCTGACTTCACACCATTACATTTTTATTTATAGGAAACTATTAAAAATGAGGTTTATAAATCCAGACCCGCTAATATAATATCTCAAGCTTGTCAAGACATAAGACGAGAAGAACTGAGAAAAGTTGTCGTGAAAACAGAAGGCGAATAGACAAATGCATACTTGGTGATTTAGTTGAGAATATAATTCACGTGTCACATGGTACATTTCTTATTAATTTCATTGGTGAAAGTACAAAAACAAACTCGCAGAATAGGCTATCAAATCGATGATAATTCTATCACCGCATGTTGACTGTCACCTGTTTTTAATAAATAAAACTGTTTACTGTCAAAGTGACAGAAAGTTTCAGTGTTTATTTTCTTTCAACGTTCATTATATTCTCTCACCAAATATAACACGTGTTATGATTAATCAACGATGATACCACTCGTTAAAACCTTTAGAAAATTGAACTCGTGCTTCGCACTCGGTCAATTTTCGTCGGTTTTAACTCGGGCTATCACCGATGATAATCATAACACTAGTTATATTATCCCCGAAAATACACTTACTTAACAATAGAATATCGTTTTCTTTTTTTTATTTTAATTGTATTACTTCCTCAAGAATAACAGAAAATCTATGGTCAACTTCTGAGAACCTAGTTTTTAATTTTACTGGACTTTTAAAAAAAACTTTAAAAGATTTTGGAATTAAGCTTCTTAGGCAATTCTGAACAACTTTTGTTCCAACAAATTTTCCGATAGAAAATTCCTAATATGATTTTTTTTAATTGTTCTATTTATTTTGGTATCGCAGGTGACTTTTCATTTGAAAGGAACGAATGTTTTTTGGTCACAAGTAAACCATAATGTGTGCTATCTTTGAGGAAGATTTGGTTCAAATTGGATAAAAAATAAAAAGATATAAGGGTGGTGCCGCCAGATTGCGACACACTGTATATTACTTGTGTATCTTTACAAACTCCAAAAAAACTTCTAGAACTCCGAGTAAGATAGTTGAAACGCGGAACAAATCAGAACAAAGTAAATTAATGGCCATGATGAAAGTAATGAAGGCTAGAATAGAGGACCTAAAAGCTGGCCAGAGAAAATATAAGCAAGACATAATGGTCCTTAGAAAAGAAAATACTGAAATAAATAAAGAGATGATAAAAAACTACAAAAGGGAAGAATAACAACTAAAAAGGTACAATGAAGGCAAAATTTATATAACCAATGATTTGACGATTGGAAAAAGGCAGATACAAAATAATATTATCAAAGTGGCCAATTAACAGAAGCAGAAAAATAAGAATGTAGGAGTTGAATATCAAAAGTTAATAGTTGACGGTAAAACGTGGTTTTGGAATATAGCAAACGGTGAGATAATGGAGGAGAAGGGCGGCGCCAATGCAAATAAACATACCCCAAAAAACTAGCGAGCGAAAATCCCAAAATGCTTAAGATAGCAGAGCCAGACAAGGCAAAATATCGTACATGGGAATGGTATTCAATAATAATATTATAAGCACTGCTGTGAAGATATAAAATTTAAAGACGAAAAGGGGACTAAAGTAGTAAGAAGTCGCGTAAAAGAAGAACTCGGAAACAGAACGGGGTCTGTTAGGGGATGATACGGCAAGGAATTGAATTAATAAACGAGTTTGAGAGAACGGCACGATGAGATATTGACGCTGACAGAAATAAAGAAGAAAGCAAGAGGATACAACGAATTGTAACGACTTGCACTACTATATGTGTGCATCTGTGTATAATGGACATAACACGAACTGCAGAGGCAAGTAAATTCAAAGCTGCTGTATTAAAGGGCATTAAAATATTTGCAAAAGAAAAAATACCAATTATAAAATATAATATGGACGAATTCTTACACCTGAAGTAGATATCAAAATGCAGTGGTATAAATACTTTACCGAATTACTTGCGTGTGATAAAAGCCACAACATCAACGACAATATGAAGAAGTACAGCAGGCTCTAGATAAAGCAAAGACAGGAAAGCATCAGGAAATAATAAGATTAAACCAGAAATGATTAAATACATGCTACAAGAGAACAACTTAGCCATGCAGAGAATGTTCGATGCCTCTTGGAAGACAAAAAGGTACCAACAGATTGGCAGTCAGCGGATATAATACCAATATACAGGATGTCTCAGAAATAAAGGGATTTGAGTTAATGGTAGATAGGTGGAATGGAGTAGAGCAAATTTTCCTTATAAAGTTTGTTCTTCAACTGAATAGTTTTCGAGAAAATGAATTTTAAAGTTTCATTGATTTTCAAGTCCGACTCTGTAACACTAACCTACCTTAATGTACTTTAAAAATGTGATACCATTTGTAGATCTGCGTGCCTTTTAAAAATTGTTATTGTGTCACGTACAAAAGTATTTTACGATATCTGAACGTCTTAAACGTAAATAAAGTTGTTATTACCTATTAGTAGGTCGAAATATGATCTGCTGTTGTAGGTATGCTTTATTTGTGTTGAAATAAACAGATGTTCTAATAAAACCTGGGGCATTTACACCTAACGGTAATTACGTAATTAGTAGTTATGGAAGTTTTATTTTATAGCATATGGGTTATTTTGTTAAAACATACATTATCTACACAAAATATTTTATTTTGGTCAATCCGTCAACTTACAACAATAATCAGGTGTAATTAATTTTTGCACAAGTGTTGTCATATTTTCTTCAACGATTTGAACGTAGATTAGAAATGCCTGCCTGAAGGAGCACATTTAAGGAACTTTGTAAAAATGCAGATGACAATAGTGTCTAAAAACTGGCAATTCAATAAACAGATCACAAAACTTTTCAAAGGAATGCGGTATTATCCCTCCTGCGAATTGTTAGTATTTTGTTAAACGCTGCTTATAATATCAAGTATGTTGTTTAATACCTAATTCGTTTTATAGCAATTCTAACTTAATTGATTTTATTTTATTTACTTATTTCTAACGATGTCTTGAGATTAAATACAATTCAAATTCATTTAGGTTTTTCAACCTATACTACTACAGCATGTACCTACTATTAGTTGTAAGAAGAATAACAAAACACCCGGTCACTGTTGTTTAGTCTATCTTTATTTAGGACGCATTTATGTCTTTATTACTATAATAACAGTTTAAATAGTAAACATCTTTTTGCTTGGAATAAACTAAATAGAATGAGATCAGCATACTATTTATTATTAAGCTTCACCAGACACCAGGGCCGTCTTCAGTTTGCTTAGTTTTCCGGGTGCCCACAAATTTTTAGTGAAAAATTTTTTTTGAGATAGTGCGGAATTTTATGCATTTTAGGCGTTTTCCATTATTCATATGTTACCCATTAACTCAAAATCCTTTATATTTGGGACACCCTGTATAAAAAGGGTGATACCTCGCGTAGCAACAATTATTATTATTATCGAAGCATATCGCGTATCGGAAGCATAAAGGAAAGAATAATAGAAAATAGATTTAGCAAACTTTTAGAGGCAACTAGTCCAGAAAGTCAAGCTGGACCGGGAGTTGGAACGTCCTGTTGAATAATTCTATTCGGCACGTAGTAAAGGGCGTTGAAGATTGGCGCTGTGAAGGTAGTATTATCTTATTTTGGAATCTCTGCAAAAGCTCCAAGTACTAGTTACTAGCAGAATCCCAGAATTGAATGTTATAGGTCAATACCAGCTTAAGGATGGCTTTATACCAATATTTTGCTTTTCAGTGCTACTTGTAATCCAGTGCATTTGGATCAGTTTGAGGTGTAGATTTACGTTTACTAAAAGTGTGTTTCATTCAGGCCCAAGTGGATACCAAGATAATGTATGTCGTTAGCTGGTGGGAGTTGATAGTTCTTAATTTGTAACATCCACGACTAACACGAATCCAGGCGTTTTCTTAATATTTATTTTTGACGTCGTAAACTTGTTATGAGGTAACTCCATTTGAGATAGGTGAAATAGTTTTCTTCTTCAATAGTTGCTTTAAAAGAGGACGGTTAGAACACTTTTGAATGCTTTACAGACGCGTTAGCTTTTTCTTTATCATTCGTTGCTCATTTATTCGATTTACGGATTGCTTTCGAAAGCGAATAGTCAAATGCTTCGGTTACCATTAAACTTTTTAGATACTGTTAGATTATCTTGCTTTTTATTGTTTAGTTACATATCGTTGTCCCCTTTAACTGCATTGTTAAGCTTGATTTTGTTATTCTTGTTCTTGGGTAGTCTTATAGTCTAGGATAACAAACTTTGGTTAGCTTTTCTACATCGAAATGCATAGCCACAGCAGTTTTTAGCAGACTATCCAGTATAATTGTTTTATCTAATTTTTATCTGAAGAGATCCCAGTCAGTTCTTTTATTGTCCAAGAACGGTTGCTTTTCTTTGCTTATGATTCAAAAATAAGTTGTAACCATTACCAGTGAGTGACAGGATGATAATTCTAAGCAGCCTCTATCTTGCATTTCTTTGGGTCTATTCCTTTAGTTATGATAAAATCTAACTGGTATCTGGTGTCAGGTATCATACCTTATTTTCGTGTGTGAGCCGAAGCCGTAAGCAGTGGTTACCGATAGTGGTTAATATCAAGACCTAGGCTGTGTTCTTAGCGTTATAAATTCCACCTACTAGAGATTTATTAACTAATGTAAGATTTAATTTTGTGATCACTGAACACGCACAACATAAGTATAGGAGGGAAATGCCAACGCTCTGCAACAGAGCACGGCACACAGAAGAAGAAGATTTAAAAAGTGAACGTATTGCTCTTTTTTGTTGTTGTGTTTTGGTGTGCAATAAACTGTTGATATGGCTATTGAACTCAGTTCATCTTCAATTATGACCCTAGTGATCTGAGGAATATCTTTAGAATATTTTTCGCTTTTGTGGTGCTGAATAATATTATCTCGAATTATATTAGCAGTTTCCCAATGAGCCACTAGAAAGATGATCTCCATTACAGTTAACACAACTTTATAGTCTCCCACTTATTGCTCGTTCTTTTGTTGAGTAAGTGCCTACACACTTAGCTCATATTGTAGTTTTACGATAATAATCTTTGGAGAGGCCATATTCCATGCATCTGTCACATTGAAGGATGCTCAAACTTTTATGATATTTTGTTCTAGTTTTGTTACGTATATTATACATTTCTTTGTTATTCTCTTTCGATTTAAGATCTACGTATCATAAGACGAGTTGTTTCTAATTTAATATGGTTTAGAAGAATGCATTCTCCATAGTACTACTCTAAAGGTTTTTTTCATGCCAAACGTTTTCAAACATTTTTTCTGGGCCTGTAGATATGGTATTTTATCGCATTAGATAAATTTTATAAGAGAAGTATTTTATCGTATGGTCATATTAGAGAAGCGTTTCAGGCAATAACACCAGATATGTTACACAATGCAAGGAATTCATTTCGAAACAGGCTAGAAATTTGCATAAATAACAACGGGCTGCATTTTGAGCATATACTGAGCATATGGAAACTGAATAAACAGCTTCCTATTAGAAATTAAAAATTTACTTTTAGGTAGTGCCGACTACGTCTGAAATACAGTTTCTCAAATTTTCTATTCTGGTTAGGTTTAGATTTTAAATTTTTTAAGTTTAAATTTGTAGCATTGGAAAATTATTAGCTGTAAAAATTGAAAATAAATATTGTCTTGGTTAATGAATTTTATTCCATTCCTAAACTAAGCACAGATGTAATAGTACCCTCAAATAGATATGTGCTTCTTAAGTGCTTAAATGATTAATTAAATTTAAACTTTAAAATTTAAAAACAGGATATTTTATAGTCGCCAATGACTGTACCGTACCTATTAATAAATGTTTTGAATGATGGAAGTATTTGAGCGACATATTGAAAGTTTTGTATTTTGTTTTCAGCTAAAGAAAATGGTTTTAGATAACTGACACAGTAAAATGTATGATAATTTGCGGCTTAAGAAGAACAAGTGAAGATATCTTTAAAAATATTGATTTTAGGTATAGGACATTATTCGCAAAAAGTGCAGAAAATCGATGTGTCTGTTTAAAAATAAAATAACACACAGGGTGTTCCATTTAAACAAATTGAGAAAAATATCTTTGAAATGTATAAAGTTCGCGACTTTTAAAAAACACCGTGTATATTATAATTAATTTTGAATAGCACTGCTTGTAAGTACAATCCTCGACTACATAACTGCAAAATATGTTTATTTCGCTTGTTCTAATAGTAATACAATAAACTATTTCGTTACGGTAGACCGCGAGCAGATTTCTGACAGTCTTATGAATAACTTGGCAACACGGCAAAAGAAATTGAAAATTCAAAGGTCGTTAGAAAGATAATTTTATGTTAAATTAAAATATGTAAAAATATACTAGGTATTTCATTAAGAAAAATCAACTTTTTCTTTGCTATACTTTTGTGACACACCCTGTATACACGAGAATATTTTCTAAATATGCATCATGGTACCACATTAACATTTTTTAAATTTCCAGAAGATTAATAGTATAAGCATATTCCAGGGGGAAGAATCCCGAGCTAAATGGATACCCTGTATATAAAAAGCAATTGTCACCGTTTGACGAACTGGACGTGTGACCATGTTTGGGTAATTTTTCACCAAGATTGGGAATTAACTTTTTTAAGTATTTTTTAGGGTTAGGGATTGAACAATGAATTTAAAAAAGTTTGGTATTAGAGATTTGAAATGAAATTTTTTTAAATATTTTTTGGGATAAAGCGTTGGATGTTTTTTCAAAATAACTTTTGGGGTTAGAGATAAAGGGTTAGATTTTTCAAAATATTTTTGGGGTTAGAGATAAATGATTAGGTTTTTCAAAACATTATTCTTTGCGAATAGGGAATGAATTTTTAAATTAGGATTTGATTTTTTCAGAATATTTCATGGGATTAGAAGTTGGAGATTAGATCCTTTCAAAATACTTTTTGAGATTAGGGATTAAGAACTGGGTTTTTTAAATATTTGTTTAGGATTGGGTGGCTATGGATTGATTTATTCCCTAATCCTAATTACCCAATGGTGATTACAAACCTACCTATTACCCAACCCCAACGCGTGACAAGGACGGATACCTTTAAATTATGCCTCTCAAACATCTTGGATCTATTTGCTTGAGTATGTGTGTTAGGTCTGTTAGGTGTTATATTATTTTCTATAATTTTCGATGATAACATGTTAGTTGTGCCGCTTCTTAAGTTTTTGTATTTGGTAACATCCGTTTTAAGATTTTGTTGTCTAATGTTGCTTAGTTTGGGCAAGTGGCGAGCGGTATTGAGTATGGGCATATAGGCAGCAGACTATTAAATCTGGTCCTGGTGAAGACCAATTATTTACATTTGCTGAGTTGGCCCTTGCAATTTCGGGAGCTAGCCGCTATGGCTACTCAACCAGTATATGTTTTATTTCCTTGTCCTTGGATATATTTGTAGACAATTTCAGTTAGTAAATTATTAAAACACCAAGTTTGTTGGTTATCAACACTGTAGCAAGAATAAAAAGATCAAGTTTTTATGAAAAATGTAAAGTTAATTTCTATCATAATTGCATTTATCTTGAATGGTCAGTGAACTATCAATGAAAGAAATCTAAGGTTTTTAAGGAATTTAAAAAACAAAGACAAATGATCATTCCCGTGTGTGTCCCTACACCAACACTAGCATTTAAACAGGCCCTATGAATGCGAAAAAAACAAGGAAATTAATTTAGTGGCACTTCTAAATAGTTGAGTAATAATGTTATTTTGTTGAGGTAACAGCATAACAAAAGAGGACCTTGAAGAAACTGTAAGAAAATTAGGTAAAAGTTGTTTTTGATAAACTCTTGTCATTCGCGTGCTGATTGTTAAAGGGCTGTTGTGTTGAATATAACCTTAAAATATGTATATTTTATAACATCCCTGTAAAGCCGTTGGTCAAAGCCAGCAGCTGAGAAAAAAAACGTGATGGTATAGGTACAGGGTGGCCCACGCAAGATGATCCTGTACCTTATCTTGGAAACTGTAAGAGTTACGAAAAAATGTTAAATATCAAAGTTGGTTGGTGTGAAACAAATTTTAATTTTATAGTAGTTTTGTATATACAGGGTGAGTCATATTGCTGTGGCTACTATCAACTTTTTTATTTTCAATGGAACACCCTGTATATTTTTACTGTTTTTGATTCTACACTTTATTTTAAGTATGTTTGCCTAACGTATTTATCAAAAGTCTGCACAGCTTCTGAGCAAACTCAGTTTTTCTGTTATTTTTTCAAAAATGCAATTTTTTTCAAAAAATAAATTTACATAGTGCAAGTTACATTTAAACGATTATAATAATACACGACGCTTATATATATATCTAAATCCGCGATTCTGCATAAATTTATTACTGAATAGTATACAGGGTGTTCAATCTGATATACCAAAGGTATAAATCTTTGAACAGGAAAACCTCACTTTTTTCAAATGGGACACCATGTATATTTAAATTTTATGTGATTGAGTTTTTGATTCCCTACCAATTCATGTATATATGTTCTATGTAAAAGTGACCAGTTTCAAAGTTATCAGCGTTTTCCTATTTTTTTCGATATTTTTCCTGCTAATTTGGATGGGAAGATTTTCAGCGTTACAGAAGCAGCTCTATATATTGGCTAATCATTTTTTTGGTTAAGAACTAGATTGACTATTATCAGTTACTATCGATTTCAATGAGTATCGGTATTTAACTACTGTCATTTGTCACCGCCATGGTCATCCAATATGCATAGCAATGCAGGGAGGTTACGTCAAAGATATAACTATTATAATCGTTGACTAGTTTATGTTTTACTGTAGTAATTTATTCTTATCCTTCTTATCTGTTGCTGTTTGTTTGAAATAAAAATGTTCTAACACACATCTTACAGTTATTGTCAGCAATTTGATAATAGCTCTTTAATATACCCCATTTTGCATCAGTAAAAATCACTTGAAACCTACTATTTTTTTTTAGATGAAAACTAATAATGAAAATGTTGACCTAAACTGTTACAAAACCGTAAAATCATAAGCTAATCTGAAATCTATAATTTTGAAATGAACTTATACTGTTCCAAAAGGAAATCGGACAAATGACAATGGTTAAATACATAATTAAATACTGATACTATTGAAATCAAAAGTAAGTGAAAATAGTCAATTTAGTTCTTATCCAAAAACATGACTAGCCAATTCTTAGAGTTGCGTCTGTAACGTTGAAGATCTTCCCATCCAAATTAGTAAGGAAAATATCTAGAGAACCAAGAAAACGCTGATAACTTGCAAACTGACCAAAAGTATAAATCTTTGAACAGGAAAACCTCGTTTTTGGAAACCGTTCGCTTTTAGATAGAACATATATAAATGAGTTGGTAGGGAACCAAAAACGAAAGCATATAAAATTTAAATATATAGGGTGTCCCATTTGAAAAAATGAGGTTTTCCTGTTCAAAGATTTATACTTTTGGTCAGTTTCCAAGTTATCATCGTTTTTTCCAGGTTCTCTCGATATTTTTCTTGCTATTTTGGATGGGAAAATCTTCAGCGTTACAGAAGCAGCCCTGTATATTGGCTAATCATGTTTTTCAAACAAACAGCAACAGATAAGAAGGATAAGAATAAATTACTACAGTAAACATAAACTAGTGAACGATTATAATATATCTTCGGCGTAACCTCCCTGCATTGCTATGTATATTGGATGACCATGGCAGTGACAAATGACAGTAGTTAAAAGCCGATACTCATTGAAATCGATAGTAACTGATAATAGTCAATCTAGTTCTTAACCAAAGAAATGATTAGCCAATGGATAGAGCTGCTTCTGTAATGCTGAAAATCTTCTCATCCAAATTAGCACGGAAAATATCGAAAAAACAGGAAAACGCTGATAACTTTGAAACTGTTCACTTATAGATACAACATATATACATGAGTTGGTAGGGAATCAAAAACTAAATCACATAAAATTTAAATATACAGGCTGTCCCATTTGAAAAAAGTGAGATTTCCCTGTTCAAAGATTTATACCTTTGGTATATCAGATTGAACAGCCTGTATACTATTTAATATAAAATTTATGCAGAACGCGGATTTAGATATATATAAGCGTCGTGTATTATTATAATCGTTTAAATGTAACTTGCACTATGTAAATTTATTTCTTGAAAAAACTTGGATTTTTCAAAAAGTAACAGAAAAACTGAATTTGCTCAGAAACTGTGCAGACTTTTGATATATACATTAGGCAAACATACTTAAAATAGAGTGTAGAATCAAAAACAGTAAGAATATACAGGGTGTTCCATTAATAATAAAAAAGTTGATAGTACCCACAGCAATATGACTCACCCTGTATATACAAAACTGTAATAAAATTAAAATTTGTTTTACACCAACCAACTTTGGTATTTAACATTTTTTCGTAGCTCTTGCAGTTTCCAAGATAAGGTACAGGATCATCTTGCGTGGGCCACCCTGTACGTGTTGTTGTACATTTAAAAAGAAGCCGTATCACGATTTCTATTAGATTAACCTGTTGGGTAGTCATTCCGGTGGTAAGTAAAAAAATTGAGTAAATAAATATTTTTCTTATATGTTTATTACGTAAAAGAAGTATCACTTTTTACTGTATATAGTAATTTTTAAGATAATATTGATATTTTTTCTTTAAAATTTAAAAAAGTTTACAAATAATCATTCCCGTGTCATCATTCCCGTCCCCACATACAAAAGTGCACGGATTTAAAAAACATTTTTGAACCGGTTTAACATTAAGGGGTGTTTTTATAAGTCTTTTGTATTATGTATAGCCTATTTTTATTTGAGTAGTCAAGTCATCCTTTTGTGGACAAATTACCTAGAAATTTTACTCAGTATTCGTACAATCACCCTTATGCAATATATTTTGAAATACACGGTTAAGATCAAGATGCTACTCTTGGAAATTCCTTTCCTGTATTGCTTAACTTTAAATTTTGAATAGAACACATTGAGGTTATGTACTTAAAAAATAAAATGTTAAAAGTATAATTTTTCCGGTATAATATTTTATAAGTACGTATACGTCAAGAACTAAGTAGGCTGCATCATATTAATGAAGTAACTAGTTAATTTTTAAGTAAGTGTTAAAGCTCAAGAAAGCGTTACAAAGGAACTCAATTCAACCCCAAAAATTATGGATAGAAATGCGGATCTGAATTATATTGAAGCATAGGTATTCTTCTTTTCTCAGTCGCAAAACAAACAAAAAATATATTCCAATACGTAATTTAACAATGATTTTTTGTTTACAAACTTATCTCGTTAAAATAACCAGTTCCTATCCTGATTATAACTGTTTTAAGCACCACATGAATTTTAAATCAGTGCATTGCAACAGTTAATCAAAAGAAAAGATTGCAACCTCAAGAAATTATATATAAAATCAAGTTTTACACTTGGCAATGAATATTCAAATTTGTTACTGACCTGGATATTTATCAAAAAACCAAACTGATAGAAACAGTCTCCAAATAGCTTTAGCACTGACCGCCAAAAAATGAACTTTCGATTGTGCAATCCAACAAAAAATCCAAGTATAGACACCGGCAAGCGCACTTCACGATCTCACGTTTCGCTCGATTGAAGATTACTGCAAACACGAAAAATCTATTTGATCACTCAATGTTAACTTCAGGAATAACTCAATTAGTTTCAAGAAGTCGATAATTTCGATAATAAAACCACGGAATCGTTCTAGGTTTTAACAACCATAAACACGCAATCGGTAGTTTAAAAATTGCAGTCGAAGAAGCACAATATTCTGTTGCCACTCTTCAGGAAGAAAGTGCCGAGAGTCTTCGGTAAATTTCTACAACACCATGTACGGGATTCGGAACGTAGTTAACAACACTTCCTTCCATCTATGAGATTTTCTGACATGCCAATGACATTGGGGATTTGTAGGTCAGACAAGTGGGGCGCGATACCACAATTAAATTTTGCTGATTAAAATTATACTAGTGCTTGTGTAATTTACTAATTACACGCTCTTGAACAATTGTGCCTTACACTAGGAAGGTAAACACACTGTGCGTTGAAATTAAGTGGATTACATTCCCTGTTGTTATAATAGGTTTATAATAGGCGAACACACTTTTTAGAAATTAAAAACAAACAGGAGATATATGATGAAATAAGTGAAATGTCGTTTTAAAGATGATGGTAAAAATAAACTGTTATTAGTTCAATAATAATTAAATTAAATTAATTAAGTTGCATTTAGTTTTTTATTTAATTCCCTATTTGATAATCTAAAAGAGTTGTAATAGAAATCTTAATAGTTATTTAACGGTTACTATACCTAAAAAGGTATAAGTACTCCACTATACGTATGTGTATACTTGATTGTACGAGTATGTTAAGTAATTCCAAGCAATTTTCATGGAAATTATTTATCTCTTCCCCTTATTAGAAATGAATCTATCCCAGGAGAACAGTTGCAAAGATACACTAGCCATAAAATCTTGTCTATTTATGAGTCAATAGTGGACACGGGGGCCATCTTTGAAATCAAGTCCAATTTCTAAACTTGAAAATTTAGGGAAAAACTGTCATAATTTAATAAATCATCTAAAAATGAGAAATTGATTCTAGCAAAATCAGTGATAATCAAGACTTGATTATCAATTTTTGTTAAGTATGCTGTGGAAATTTGGCAACTCATAATTTGCCAAAATCTCAATTAGATACTTTCAATTAGAAAAGTTGCTTTACGGACCATCATATCTAAAAGAAATGCGAGGTTTCAAAGTTGCAAAAGGAATGGCTAAGAAATTTGAATCAGACAACGCTGCATTGCTGAAATCCAATTTTTCTTTTTCGTTTATAAAGGCAATAATGAACCAGTATTCTGATTCATCTTCCCATTTTCAAAACACACATGTAAAAACAATAATGAATGGCTTTGTTGTTAGGCAGCGAAAAAATCCTCAAATACATCTGTATTTGAGGATTTTTTTCGCCCCCACAATTATACTGAAAACTATAAATAGTAGTTTGTGCAACAAGGGTGGATATGAGGCCTATATCGCACGAGAACGAATCGTTCGCCTATATCGTTCGAGGGCGATATAGGCATTCCACCCAAGTTGTACAGTATCTTTTTTCTTCGACTAAAACAATTACAAAATAGATTGCATATCTCCTTGAGAAATCAAATATAAGGATTAACCTATGCTTTTATCCATGCTAAAATATGGTTTGTAAAAGCCCCTGTCATTGTAGAATTTTTAAGAGAATTATTAAAAGTTTGCAGAAATTAACATTTTCGGAGAGAAAATTATTATTTTAAATTTTGTTTTATAAAAAAAAATTAAAAAGAATTTTTCTCCCAGCTGGAATTGAACCTGCGTCGGTCAACTTCAGTTTATTTATACGAAGCTTCTACAGGCTGAGCCACCAAACCCTATCACAAACTGTGTCTACTATACTTATTATAAAAGTAGGTTGTACTTATTTAAATGATTTAATATTTATGTTTTGTTTGTTTGTTTTTGGGCGAGGAATCAGGATGGCGGAGCATCCTTCGTACCTCATGGCACCGATTGCTATGATCATTTGGCCGACCCTACTAGAATTTAGCCGAATCTCTGGGAATTCCACCCCCAGTGGGGATCTTTATCGTGCCAAACATCGCATTGACACGGGACCTACAGTTTTACTTCCTATCCGAAAAGAAGGCATGTTTTAAATTTTTCTCCGCTATGAAAAATTACCAGCTCGGCCGGGGATCGAACCTGCGATCTTTGGATTATGAAGCAAACATGCAAACCACTAATCCACCGAGACTGGCTTAATATTTATGTATTTTTAATTATAAAAGTATAATTGTTAAAGCTACAATTTCACAAATCACGTTATTTTCAAATGCTTTAAGTGTTATTGAAAGAAGGAAACATTGATTTAACTTACTTTAACTTCTATATTTATGACAGGAGGTGTCAATAGATTAATTATAAATAAAAAAGTGTCAAATTGGACCACGTTGATTGGTTGTTTTCATATCCATACACTGTACGGATATGAAATTATATCCGTACACCTTACTGGAATTGCATACATTTCCATTGCGCAAAACGTGAAGAAAACGGGTGATTTACAAGTAGGAGTAGAAAAAAATCTTTTTGTAGTTTTCCGTATAATTGTGAGTAATTCAGAAACACCAATAATATCTAGCAGGCGTAACACTTTTCATTTTATATAGCCTTGGTAGTGTATTGTCTAGCGTGCTGGAATTTCACCCAAGCGGCCCAGCTTCGACTCCTGGTACCGACAGATCTGGTTAAGGTTTTCTGCAGTTTTTTCCTAGCTGTGCCAAAAATATGGGATTTGCGCTGTTCCATCTGTAAGTCAGCTGTAGCCGCACGTTGGGCCTACGTAATAAGAATAATCGCTCCCTCCCGCACAAGCTTCATAGCTTCTGGGGCCTGGTTGCCAGGTTATGGGTTGTAGCAATTATTATTATTATATCTATAATACTTGAGATCAAACTCGAAATCAGTAAACCTCAAATTTGGAATTCAAGACCCCTTTGTAAATAATTCAATATAAATCCAATACAGTTTTGACTTTTGGTCACGGAACCAGATCTCCTGGAACACAGCAAAACTAAAGGAAACACTCGTAGGTTGGCCGTTATTTTGCAAAAGTTAAAATCTTGTATGTCCCCCCCCACAAGATCTCTTTAAAATGTCAAAAAACTGTTGTGCAAAATTTCAGCCCATTTGGTCAATATTAACCCGTGCCACCGAGAGGTTAAAGTTTAAATGGGATTTAACATGGGTTTGTTGCACTTCTAGAGACTTTGTGTCATAACTTTTTTATCTTTCTATGTTTTACCATGAAATATTGTGTACGTATGTGGTTGAAGTTGCTTAATACGAATCTAATACCAAAACAACTTTGGCAGTTCCTCGAGAATGTTCATTTTCGAGGAACATGTTCGATGTTAATTTTCATCATGACAACTGTCAAGTGTGTTACTGACAGTTTGAAATTGATCATATTCATGTTTGACCACTGACGTTTATCTTTACGTACTTAACCCTATATAGAAACCGCAGTTAGAGATATTCGCTCAAAATAGAATACATAACACATAATAAATAAATAATAACGCCAAGAGAGGTTACTGCAGGCCCTTTTTGTTATAAGTATCGTTGTATTCCTCTTCAACAGTACTTTTCTGAATTAGATAATAAACATGGTGTTTGATTTAAAGAAAATGTATTATTTTCGAAATTCGAAACACTGTGTAACAGTAAGTTATTTTTTTTTATTTCACGCCTACACTACGGGGGAACCAACATCTAAGGTCATCTGTCCCCCATCTAACATGCAACACGAATAAACACATCCATAGTTGAGGTGGCGGAATTTTCCAATTAGAAAAATCCCGCCGCCCCAAGTGGGATTCGAACCCACGACCCTTGGAACACGAGTGATGCACTGACACCACTCGTCCACCGCCGGCCCAGTAAGTTATTAAAGTTTAATATTAGACACCTAATTACAAAATAGGTTATAAATAAATGGATTAGAATTATAATTTTTTTGGGAAATAGGAGCTTGAAAAGTTGATTAGCAACTTTGCGAATTCAATTTGAGATAATAGTGAATAAGTCCGAAAGTCCGTATGTTACAGGCCCATGTTCCCAGGGCCGGCATAAACTTTTTCGGAGCGGAATTCAAAAATGCACTTAGCATAAAACAACTGCTAAATCAATTATTTATTAGAAACACATTATTACATATTACAATAGGATCATCGAGTTGTTTACAAAAACGGTAAGTCGCGCATGAGCGTATTTTTTTTGAAGCACGAGCGACGAAGGTACGAGTAATTCATTTGCGTGAATCCTTCGAAGATTACTTCGCGCATCGAATTTTGTACAAAAAGTTTTGAAACGAACTTGAACAACAACAATGAAAAAACATAATAACCAAAATCTGTAATACTGTTTCGAATTCAAAGTATACATAAAACCAAGCAGGTAATAGCATTCTCTTGTTGCCAATAAATGGCGCTCGCACATTAGTCAGTGGAATTATTATCGATTACTAATCTATCTTTTGTTATTTCTAATAGCCAAATGGTTTCTAAATTAAATTTTACGTATAATTAAACAATTCCCCCACACTAGAATATTTTTTACCAAACTGGTGTCATTTTAACGGGGATTTTATGCTGATTCTAAATATGTAAATCATTTTTGGGGTGATCGCCCTAAATTTGGGGATCAAAAGTAAAAAATACTTCATCTCCATAAAATTGAATAATAATTATATTAAGTTTCTATTCTATATGGTTTCTATGATTGCCAAATTATGTAATTTACAATTACACAATTTAGTTAGGTTAGATTTTGTTTTTCCGGTTCCCCAAAAATCATTTGCATATTCGAAATCAGTATAAGATTTCCGTTAAAATGACACTAATTTGGTCAAAAAATGTATGGTGGGGGAATTCTTTAATTGTTCCAAATTGTATTATTAATAAGTCAAATTATTGTTAAAGAGCCTACAAAGGCCAGTGCTTTTGCATCTTTCTGGAGCACGAATGCGCAAACACTACGTTTGCGTTTAACTGTTACATTCGCAAAATGTCATTTTGAGATCAAGATTTACGTAGGTTGAATGACAGAAGTTTGCTTTGCCATTCTGCCAGTGACTACACCAGCACAGAACCCACGCGTATTGGTAAGTAGTAAAGCAGCGCCTTACAAAGCGGGGGGCCGGATTCCGGGGAAAGCGTTCAACCCGCCTCGCGCCGACCCTGCATGTTCCTCTGTACATATGCAGGTAAAATTGTCTTCAATATCGTTATTAAAAAATGTAATATGTCCTCTTCAAAAAATAAACTTGAATGTTGGCACAGTGATACATATTCACGAGTTGCATTTTTTTATGTACTTAACTTAACTGTGAACTGTAAACCCAGCCTACCACGATCCTTAAACAGGGCCAATTCTTGATATTTCGCTTCACGTTAGAGATATCGAAAAAAATTATTAGAAAAAGTTAGTTAGAATTCAATCTTGATCCTTAATAGCATGTTTCATGATAAAATCTACATTTTTAATTTTTCAGTATTGTAGCGTTAAGTCTGCATACAGTTACAAGTTTACTTTTTAATTCAATAGAATGTCATGGAAAATACAGTCTGACAAAACGTTTAGTTGGTTTCCTGTTCTAGTCCATTATCATAAAATTAAAAAGATAATTCGGTTATTTGGTGATGTTGATCGTAGTAGTCGAGTTGCTGCAGAGTTTAACTTAAGACATCCCCTACGAATTCCTCCTTAATCCCGTTATTAGTTAGTTTCCCGTTAGTTCCATTAGTCATGGAACTACAGTCACCGTAAATCATCTTTTTAATGAAACTGGAAGTGTTATGAAAATACATAACAATGGGCAACCTCGTCGAATACATCGGCGTATTGATGATAACAATATTTTAGCAGCAAACTGTTCAAGTTAGAAGATAGATGTTTTATTCGCCATAAGATCAAGCCATTTAAGGCTACGTTATCGCGTAGGTAAAGTACCACTGAAACAGCTCTGAAGAATTTCATTACAATTTTTAAAAATTGCACTTGGTTTACATTTATTGTGCATGAGATCTTTTCTTAAGGGTGTTATCTAGTTTATATTATGCTTTATAGCAAATACAAAATTACAAAAGCTATTTCCTTAATGAATAAAAAAATGTAAATTTATAAAAACAAAACTATAGCTAGCGAGCTTTTAAAAATAGTAAGGTGGACTTTCTAAATTATCGTTCAATTGTTATTTGAGATAAAAATGCCTGAATATATAACAGTATAAAAGAACTTTATGAACTAAAAAAAGGTCATATCCCGCGTTTATTCAAACATTTTGGTAAATAACAAATATCATTCTTAATTCAGGCTTTTGCTCACGTAACGCGCTGTAGGCGGATCGAGTTAAAAAAAGCGAGAAGTTTCAACGCGATTTAACTGTTAATAAATTTAACGCATTTTCGTTATTGTTCATACAGTATGTTTTTTGTAAACGATAATATAGGAAATCCAATGGAATTTTATCATTTTCCTGGTAAGTTTGTACCCTTGCAAATGTAAGTAGAAATCTTGGTATCAATCGAAAGAAGAATTCATTTTACGTCAAAGAAATATTAAACTTTATGAAGAAAACCAAAATAGATTTAGAAAAAGACTTAAAAAGCTTAGGGATTTATTGCTTTTTGTAATAAGCTATTTAAAAAAAAGCTGGAAGCTGAACGCCGATTGGTGTAGCGGTTAACGCTTCAGATTTCTAATCAAAAATCGCGAGTTCAAACCCCATCATCGTATACTTTTTTTTTAATTGTATTGCTTACTAATTATTATTTTTAGTACTTTATTACAACGATTATTAGTTTTATGCCCTTTTTTCATTTGCCTTTTTGATGGATAGTTAAAATTGTACAAAAAATAACGGTAAACCCCCGTAGCAAAAATATCTAACAATAAGAAAAATTAATGATCGTTGTAACAAAGTTCTAAAAATAATAATTAGTAAGCAATACAATTAAAAAAAAAAGTATAAGATGATGGGGTTTGAACTCGCGATTCTTGATTAGGAATCTGAAGTGTTAACCGCTACACCAATCGGCGTTCAGCTTCCAGCTTTTTTTTAATAACTTATTACCAAAAGCAATAAATCAATAAGCTTGTTAAGTCTTTTTCTAAATCGATTTTGGTTTGCTTCATAAAGTTTAATAGTTTTTTGACGTAAAATGAATTCTTCTTTCGATTGATACCAAAATTTCTACTTACATTTGCAAGGGTACAAAGTTACGAGGAAAATGATAAAATTCCATTGGATTTCCTATATAATAGTTTACAAAAAACACACTGTATATTTTTGTGATTGTCGATATAAAGTAACAGATTATTGTTTCCCATATTTTAACTTTCCTAATCTTTTGACTATATAAATTCGCGAAGTAAATGTTGTTTTTCTTTACTTAACAGCATGTGACGGTTAATTTTTGAATAAACTATTTCACTCTTAATTAGTCCTGATTAATTTCTTAAAACGAATATATATTTTCAATATTTTAATATAGTAGTACTTTTTTTTCTTAAAATCAGCAAGAACAACTGATATTTTTAAAGATATTTAGCAGTTTTATATTCCCCTTTTTAATCTCAACTACCTTAAATTATTCCTTGGCATTTAAAAATTAAAAATTTCAATTAAACTTAAAATATTTTGAAAGTTCACGCATGTCTGGCAACACTGTGAGTAGAGAGCTGCGATGCGAACAAATAATGTTTATATTTACGTTTTCAAATTTTAGTTTTAATGAAATTAATTCCCTTTTGGAGACCGTAGCGCCATCTTTAGGTGTGTATAGTTAATGAAGCTTCCTATTATTAACACTGGCGGCGATAACGGACTCTTAAACCCAAATTCTTACATACTTTGAAAGAGAGCGATGAAAATAAAAGATTGGATTATTGTTTTTGGGCCCAAGGTAATTTTTTAAATGACCGGAACTTCCTGAATAACATTATGTTTATTGATGAGGCTACATTTACCACTAACGGAGTGGTTTCGTCGCAAAACTGCTGATATTGGGCTACAGAAGTAAGTTATGAGTTATAAATTGTAAAAACCAATATTCACAGAAAGTAAATGTATGGCGTGGAATTCTACGAGATCGAATATTCGGTCCTTTTTTTAATAACCCGTTAAATGCTGAACGTTTGCTTAACTTCTTCGATGGAGAATTTTAATTCAGAGCCTGTGTTTGCAGCTGGAGGTGATTCAACCTACAATTCTATAATTGTTCGTCAATGGTCGAACGAACATTTTCTTATGCGCTGGATAGGAAGAAACAGTTCTTTTGAACTGTGGCCTCCAAGATCCCCCGATGTCACACCCCTATATTCTTTTTGTAGGGAATGATCAAAAATAAAGTTTATAAAACGCGGTCCAGAACCCGAGAAGAACTTTGTGCAAAAATAAGATAAGCCTGTCGTGAAATCAGCATTCCACAACTTAGAAGAGTAGTACAGCAGAATCGTAAAATAATTGAAGAATGTACTCGATTAAACGGAGGATTAGTTGAGAGCGGCTACATTCGCTAATAATTAATTGAAATTTGCCTGAAATCTGTACAATCAAATAATAATTTCAAAAATTGATTATTTTATTTTTTTTACTTATACCTACCAAAAATTATTTTTGGTTTTCTTTTCTCTTAAATGTATTTTTTGTCAGATTGGCATTTCGTTCAATCAAACTTTATTTTCCATGGCACTCTATTGAATTAAAAAGTAAACTTGACAACGCTAAAATACTGAAAAAATAAAAAGCGAATTTTCTCATGAAACCTACTATTAAGGATCAAAATTCAATTCTAAACAACTTTCGCTAATAACTTTTTTTGATATCTCCAACGCGAAGCGAAATACTGAGAATTGGCTCTGTTTGAAGGATCGTGGTAGGCAGGGTTTACAGTTCACATTTAAGTTGAGTACCTCAAAAATGCAACTCGTGAGTATGTATCATATGTGTCAACATTCAAATTTTTACTCCTTAAGGTGCAATTCCACTGATGCAACACTAGGCGATATGTGACATGCCACATGTCGTTGCTGACGCATATGACGAGCAAAGACAATCAACGTGTGGCATGTGACAAAGACACATGCTTTATGTCGCTTCATGTTGCTTCGGGTGAAAGACTCTGTATAGCATGCGCCATTGCCGCATGCCACATGTTGCTTAAATGTTGCCTCAGCGGAATTGCGCCTTTAAAGTAACGAAACTACGGGAGTGTATTCATCTTAAATGCGACGCACTGTATACATATACACATATAACCAAGCAAAAGCTATTTATAGCATTACTAAATTACTACGTAATTATAAATCCTTTTGATCGAAGCAACTTCTACATAAAGTTTTTTTTTCACAAAACATATTTTCCGAGAAAACCTATAGGCTCAATGTAATAAATAGGCCACCATTGTACTTGTACATGTACTGGCATTATTATATCAAATTTATTTTTGTCTTGTTTGCCCTTGTTTTAGTCAGGAAGTTCTTTTTATGTATTATTGTATTTACAATATACAATTCCCCTGAATCTAACCTAATCTCTAATCTAACCTCTAACATCGAAAGTAACATTTAACCTAACCTAAACCTGCCCCAACCGGTTCTTTTTCGTACAAATGTAATGCAATAAATGTAATTAAGAAAACAAGGAATAAACTTTGTTTTTAATTTGTTTGGCAATTTATAGTTCATCTCGAATTAATTGTGATTTATTTGTTGCTAATATCATGCACAATCAAAGACAATCGTTAATAACTGATAATTATTTGCTGAATGATAAATATTAATTACAGAAACATACAGTAGTTCAATGTGAGACAATGCTCGTAGTGTACATTTACTGAAATTACATAAAATAATCTTTTTTAATTTAACATTTGGCGAGGAATTGGGGTGGCGGAGTATTGCTTGTTCCTCATGACACCGATTATTTTGATCCTGGACGACCCTACTAGAATTTAGCAAAATCAGGGGGAATTCTGCCACCAGTAGGGCTTTTTATTGTGCCAAACATCACCTTAACACGGAGTCTACAGTTTTGCTTCCTATCCGAAAAAAAGGCATGTTTTAATTTTTCTCCACTATACAAGATTACCAGCTTGACCAGGAATCGAACCTGCGACCCTTGGATTATGACGCAAGCATGCAAATCACTAATCCACCAAAGCGGTCATTTATTTTATTTTTGCTTTATTCAAAAAGTGTATCTTATGACTTAAAATGTTGTTTTAGTATGAAATTCATGCAAATATACGGGCTCAGCTTTCTGTACAGGTAGCATATTATACAACTTTCAGCTAAATCTTGAATTGTTATCCAATGTCCACTTCCACAGTATTGCAAGAACTGATAACTCAAGCACTTGCACATATCATTCTTTGTATTTTACATACACTTTGTCGATTGATTTCTAGTGCAACGACAACTTACACTGCTGTTGCTTGACCGATTTTCACTGATGCCAGTTTTTCGTTTCGCAATTGGCAAACCCTAGCTGAGTACCATTCTCTGTCTCCTGTGGGTAGTAAGTGGCCCCTAGTCAAATTATATTTGTTTTTACTAAGAAATGTATCTATCTTCAAGAAATGGTAAAATTGTTAAAAATGTTTAGAAAATTAAAAAATTGTTTAATTTATTCGTGTTACTTTGTATACCGGGTGGAGCAATAGTGTGGGGAAGTCCGATAGCTCCTAAACGGTAACAGCTAGAAAAATCGTTCTAATACGGATGTAAACAGTGGATAGAGGCGCATCTAGAGAAATTATTTTCAAATATACAGGGTGTTGCAAAAAAGTGTGGCACGCTTAAGGTAATTTTTTTTAAACAGAATGCCCCAAGTATTTTTGCATATTTAACACCTCTGTTGGCAGGTTTATTCATATCTATAATTTTAGAGCCATCTAATGACCGGTTTAGAAGTTATACATTTTTTTTCAAAAAATTGAGTTTTACGTTATCCCACTTAACAGTTTATCGCTTTCGCGGCCGCAACTGTGAAGACGAATTTAAGTAGGGATTTTGTTGCAGGGGCTTGTAGGGTGCTCTTCTTTAATAGAAAATTTACCTACCATGTACAGGGTGTTCAAAATTAATTTTTAAATTTAGAGAACTTCAAAGCAAAAATTCACACCTTTTTCAAATAGAACACCCTGTATATTTTGTGCCTTTGTGATGCAGAATTAAATAACGAACAGTTTTTGTATGTACGTCCCTATAGCTATGTGTAGCCACTTTTGATTTATTGAGAAAAAACTGCAAGAGGTACACAATTAAAAAATTATTTATTTAAAAAATCAAGGTTTTCAAATAAAACAAAAGAAAAACTATAACAAATGCTCCATATGTTGCCCATTTGCATGGACACACATTTCGATGCGCCTTTGGAACGATCTTTGTACGTTTCTTAACATTGCCGGCGTGATACTTTTAAAAGCATGTATTATTCTATCCTTCATATTTTGGATTGTGGTTGGTGTCTCTGTATACGATTTCTTTCGCATATCCCCATAAAAATAAATTCATTTTTGTAAGATCAGGACATCTCGCAGGCCATTTAGTGGGTCCATTCCTTCCAATCCATTGATGTGAGTAGATATTATTTAGGTGGTCTCTTACTGCATGTAAATAATGCGGTGGAGCACCGTCTTGCTGAGGCCACATCCCATTTCGGATCCTTTGAGGAAGGTTCGCCAATAATTGTGGCAGATAGTTCTCCAAAAAATGAAGATAAATAGCTCCAGTTAATGTACCATCAAAAAAATGTGGCATTATTACATGTTCTCCAATAATTCTCCCCCAAACGTTTATGGACCATCTGTGCTGGTTATCAAGTTGTCTGAAAAAGTGGGGATTTTCTGTAGCATAATAATGGAAATTGCGCCTGTTAACAAATCCATTTTTATGAAACGTTGCCTCATCAGTGAGCAAAACATTGTTGAAGAATGTAGCATCGTCTTGCATTTTACCTATGGCCCAATTACAAAACTGTAAACGTTTTAGAAAATCGTCATCAGTTAATTCCTGGTGCATTTGAATGTGATCTGCATGAAACTTATTTTTCTTTAAGATTCGACCAACAGAACATCTTCTTATTACTACAGATGAACTCACTTCTCTCTGACTAACATGGGGATTCTCAATCGTTGCCAGCACAACAGATAACTCATTTTCTTCGTTCACAACATTGTTAATTCGTTTTTTTCATACTGTACATTGCCGGTCCTTACAAATCTATCGAGCAGGTTTTGAAAGCTGTGAACTTTAGGGAGCCTCCGTTCAGGATACCGTTGGTGGTAAATTCTGGGGTCAAGCAAACAATTTCTTTCCGACTCGCCCAAAACAAAAGTCATGTCGACAAGTTCTTCATTACTAAAATTCATTTTGAAAAACTAAAACACCTACTAGAACTAAACACTGATGGTCGATAACTGCGAGAAATGTACGTTTTGCATACGTGCACAACAATTGCTAGATGCTTTAATGTTTTGTTGAATAAAAACAACCAACACACTTGACAACTAAATAACTAATTGTTTTTAATTGTATACTTCTTGCAGTTTTTTCTCAATAAATCAAAAGTGGTTACAGATAGCTATAGAGACGTACATACAAAAAATGTTCGCTATTTAATTCTGCATCACAAAGGTACAAAATATACAGGGTGTTCCATTTGAAAACTTTGTGAATTTTAGCTTTGAAGTTCTCTAAATTTAAAAATTAATTTTGAACGTAATTTTGTACGTGGTGGGTCCATTTTCTTTTAAAGAAGAGCACCCTACAAGCCCCTGCAACAAAATCCTTACTTAAATTCGTCTTCACAGTAGCGGCCGTGAAAGCGGTAAACTGTTATGTGGGATAATGTAAAACTGAATTTTTTGAAAAAAGTTTATAACTTCTAAACCGGTCATTAGATGGGGCTAGAATTTTAGATATGAATAAACCTACCAAGATAGGTGTTAAATATGCAAACATATTTGGGGCATTCTATTTAAAAAAATTACCTTAAGCGTGTGGCACTTTTCTGCAACACCCTGTATATTTGAAAATAATTTCTCTAGATGCGCCTCTATCCACTGTTTACATCCGTATTAGAACGATTCTTCTAGCTTTTACCGTTTATGAGCTATCGGACTTCCCCATACTATTGCCCCACCCGATATAAGGTCTGCTTAATATTTATGTTTGTGTTTTATTGTTTGTCTAGCATCCCCTTTCTGCGCATGAGGTTGCTTTTGAGTTTTTAGTAACTATAATTTTTACTCAAGATATTTTTAATCCATGGTTATTTAGTTTATTATTTATATAGATTTATCTCCTTTAATTGGTGCAGATCAAAAATATTCAGTTATATTGGTTGTTATGAATTATAAGTACCAATGGCGGCCAAGTAGCGTTACTGCGACTCTTGTAGTTAATGTTAATTCCGGAATTATAAAAATTAAAAGTCGGAAAAATGAAGGGCGCGGTTTTCAACGGAGTATCTACGATTTACAATTAATTAATTTGTTTCCTAATTTATAATATTATTTATCGTGTGCAGAAAAGTAATGTCTTACTACTTTTTATTTAAACTCTAGTCATTGAGATATATCATAGCTAACTTTCGATGTGATTTAATATTTACAAAATATGCTTTTTAAAATGGATATCAGAAAAAAAGGTTAAAAATGTTAATTTATTGAAAGTAACAAATTATTTATTAGCAGTATTAATGAAATACTTAGAATATTAAAAAAGTGGATGCTAAACAAACAATAAAACAGCTAAATGATGAAAACAATATTTCTGTTCTTAAGCCTTCATTAATTAATTGTTTTATTACCTTATCATATTAGGTATTTTAACATGAATTTGTGTTAATTATTCATCGATCTGAGTTGTTTAATACGTAATAAATATAAATCAAGGGCAATTTTAAAACTAGTTCATTTAAAAATAGTATTTATAGTTCGTGACAGTTGCGTTACACTTTATACTATTGAAAAAGTGAAACATAAAGAATATACATAAAGCAAAATCATTTCACTTCATTGAGCAAACGAAATAAATGAACCGAATAAATATTATGATTGCAAATGTATTCACAGAAAGTGCTGGCTGCAATGTCACGTATTCTAATGAAAGAAAAAGAGACAAAATCGTCGTTTAAACATCCGCATAAAAGGCTTTCTCTAAGCTTGTAACTGTATACTAAGCTAACATCAATAAAACAGAAAGAGATAAAGGATCTCATTTACGTATTACAGTTGCAAAACAAAAAAGTAATCACTCTCAATTACTATACAACAAAAATAAAGTGAAAGATTATAATATAACTAGGTAAATGGGACAATGGTGTACCGCACCTTAAGATGACAGGTGTAAAATATTAATGGACATGAAGATGAACAGAGTAGTTATTGTTTTAGACATGTGGAAGATCTTGTACTACAAAGCTTTTAAATAGGAAATGCGGCATTATGCAATAAGTTATTGTTATTGAAATATTTAACTGGTACTGCTAGATTTCTTTTCCTTTCGTTTTAAAAATTTACATATGAAATTTGTTTAAAAATATCCCATAAGTGTGTTTAATAAGTAAGGCTTACTCACGATAAGTATGCCGCAGATGCTGTAACAAAACAAACAATACCGAAGTAATTTACTGCAGCAATGAAAGAACATCATCAAAACTTGATTGAGCACGCGTATATTATATTTTAGTGATCGAGATTCGAAACTTTTCTTTTTTTTAAATGTTGTAGCATATCAGTGTTCAGGGGTAAAACTACATACAATGCATTGATAAATATAAAAATATATATTAAGTGCAAAAATTCTATATATAAGCGGCGGGGGCCTTGCTAAATCACTTTCTTCCATTCGTTCTCGGTCTTGGGGGTTTATCTTCCTCTGTTACCTATAGGCGATTTTTAGTGACTTTTTAAAATTACTTCTTCATTTCTCATAATACTATGCCTCAATTGTCTTATCCTTTCGGACTTTACTATGTATCTTCTTGAAACAGTTCATATACATGGTGTCCCATTAAGACATAAACTTTTCCAGTGAGTGGTTAGATAACCATTAACGAAAGAAAATTCCTATATACCATTTTTCTCGTACTTCTATACTTTTGGAGAAAAACAGCATCGAAGTTCAGCCTAATGTTTTCAAATTCAATAGTATAAATGCACGTGACACATATTTTAAAGTTCAAGGTGATAAACAATACTACTTGTTTTCGAGAGTCTGCAAGCTAGCATAATAAAGTAATAACCCGTCTTTATTTTGGCGAAGTATTTCATGGAATAAGAACAGATAAATAAATAAGAAACGTACTCTCGTTTGATATTATGTTTCAAAAACGGTATTTTTGTTTTGTGATTTCTGATTTGTAAGACAATTTCATATTCTTTTAATAGGTACGTTAACCCCTATTATGTGTAATACAAGCAGGTCTGTGAATAAAAAAATATTTTCGTATTAATTTTGTTTACAGTCATTACATCAATTAAGATATTTTCGAAAATTCGCTGTAAGGTAATTTAGTATTCTATTAGTAGTATTATGTGTTTTGATTATTAGGTTTTTGTTTCTGATAACCGCGTGCCAGTTGTGTTATTTTTTGGGCATACTGTACTGTATTATTTCCTACTATTTTTTATTTAAAATAATATTTATTCCCAGAAAGTACATACTAAGTAGTAAATAAAGGGTACCGATTTCTAGTGAAAAGCAATAAAATCATCACTGTAGATACCGTAAATATTCCTAAGAATTGTACTAATAATTGGAAACAGCTGCATTAGCACTAAAATAATCAAAACAACCCCGCCGGGTTGTTACACTGCAGTTTTTAGTAAAATAGTATAACAGTATTTACTTATTTTTTTAGGCATTGTTTGTATACTATGTATTAGTTATTTGCTATGTCAACAAATTACCATTCAAAATATAAAAAATAAAGGTTTTACTAAAAGAACTGTGTACTACTGTATATAGACTTCCAATAAAATAAAAAATAACAATACCTATTGATGGATAGATTAAATTATCATCTTTACTTAATTAACCGATATCTGTTTATTAACGAATAACAAATCAAATATAATGATATCATTAAATGGGTCAGTATTAAAATGATGTTATTTCTGTCTGCGTTTCCTATTAGAATACAGAGGAATCCCCTGGATTAATAGAACGAAGTTCTTTCATCCAAAATGGAATTTGCACCGTCTACATCCTTGTGCTAATTCAACAGATATCACGTTTTTAGTGATGGTGTCAATTTCTAAAGAGCTTGCATTTAATCCTATTCGACTTAACACTTGACCTGCATGTATTATACGTACTTTTCTGAAAACGTCGGGAAAATTTTCGAAATTTCCAAGTTCATTTAATCAAAAAATGTTACTAAGGTTTTATGTTTCTAATGACCAGAGAAGCTTATCCTCAAAGTTCGATCATTAAGTACTGAATCACCGTGTATATAATTAGTTCTTATTGCACCTTCTTTTCTGTCTCTCTTTTACACTTTTCCTACCAAAAACCTTTCATACTTACATTATCAGATGTCACTGGATTTATTTAACACCCATATCTGGCATGCAGATATATTGTAAGCAGAACTATTCACATTATAGTGTTGTATTTCTCTTATGCTTTTACATTTTGCGACACTCATTATGCACCTTCATTCTTTATTTTTTCTATAGCTTCTTCATTTTCTACTTCTTCTTTCATAATATACGTACATAATGTACCTACACAACTAAAGTCTTTTACCGTATCTATTTCCATTTTCTCTTGATCTGTTTCCTTTTTTAGTGTTAATTTTTCCTTTCTCTATTTTTTGCTATTATTGACATCATATTTATATTTAGTATTGCATACATTATATGATGGGTTTAGTTTCAGTGTTCATTCTCTGTTTTTACATATTTTTATATGATGCCTGTACCGTATACGCATTTTGATGCTGACTAGGAATATAGCATCAAATTCTAAATGTACAATATCCCATGCATTTTCATTCGAAAAGAGTGAGTTTACAATAACCTATGTATTGACTTACTAACTACATTTCCTGCAAAATGTATAACCATATGGAGGCTGTACAGTTTGAAACTATTGGTCGTCTCACGTTGGGACTACAGCGAAGGAAAGATAGCCAATGTATTTCTTATGGGAGTTTGTGCTTCGTTGTTGCCACCTATTTCACTGTATGCATCTATCGAAATGTGGATTAAGATTCCAGAAGTTCTAAACCTTTGAAAACAGTAACCAAAAAAGTGTAATCGTAACCATACAAAAGGAGAATTTAAAAGAAAGTCTTATTAACATGTATATGTTATTTTATTAAACATTACTTAGGATTGTTACATCTACATGTATCTATTGATCGTCTCACGCTAAGACTACAGTGTGTGTTCTTATGGACAACGGGGTTGCCAAACATCTTGCAAGCAACTTTTAAAAACACTTTCTAAATATTGTAGTTGTAACTGCATAAACCTTTATAATCCCTATTGTTCTAGCAAGTTATATTGGAGGTACTATACTTCTTCTGACAGCGGCAGTAAAACAAAATTTCAAAATTTGCTGTTGTTATGTAGTGCGCATATAAAGCCTGGAACTATCGAAATAAATCTTTTATTAAATATTTTTGAGAAAAATCCTCGAACACGTCGATTTTTATCTAAAAGGAGACATATTTTAGTGTAATCGTTATTTGTAGATCGTCTTTTGTTTCGAGTTATGACGATAACGAAATTTTTTTTAAACGGAAACCCTAATTTTTTATGATGGATTTGGAAAGATAATGTAACATGACAATGCTATAATTATTAACAGCATTAACACGATAATGTTAACAATAATTACAAACAATATAACCTAAACAACTAAGCGAAGAGCTATAGACGCACAAGCTATCAAAATTTGAAACCGAATAATTATTTCTGTATTAAGAAATTTGCTTATATGCGTTCGGTGACAAATAATAGTGCCGACAAAAAACGTTATACTATAACTTCAGTAAGTACAAACTGTATGATGTAGTTCCGCGAAGTAAAAGTAGAAAAAACCAGAAGGGTTTATTGTTTACTAAAATCCTTTGCATTTGCTGCTAATCCGAAATGTCCGATTTTGCAAGTTTATTTTGAAACAAGTTGAACAAATGAATGATTTTATCATGATGAAATAATTTTACCGTTAAAATTACGTTTGGGACTTCCTGTATTAACCTGTGAATTAAAAGATTAAAAAGATCATACAGAAGCTAACCAGCCGTTATTTTTATGTTGAAAGAATTTGAAGACAAAAGAATTAAACAAAAAAGTATAAATAATAAAATATCGGATATTTAGATACATGTACGATGTAAAAATCCCAAGTAATGTTTAATAAAATAACAATAATAAGACTTTCTTTTAAATGCTTCTTTTGTATGGTTACGATTACACTTTTTCGGTTACTGTTTTCAAAGGTTTAGAACTTCTGGAATCTTAATCCACATTTCTATAGATTCATACAGTGAAATAGGTGGCAACAACGAAGCACAAACTCCCATAAGAAATACATTGGCTATCTTTCCTTCACTGTAGTCCCAACGTGAGATATTCGACATTTTATTACTTATACTTTTTTTGTTTAATTCTTTCATCTTCAAATTCTTTCAACATAAAAATAACGGCTGGTTAGCTTCTGTATGATCTTTTTAATCTATTAATTCACAGGTAAAGGTAAAGCTAAAAAGTGGAAATGATTGTGAAATATGATAATGTGATAGTGCCAATGTGGATGAATGTGTCAAGTAAACCTACAGTAATAAGTCACACTTATTTTTTCTTTCCACACCTACACTACGGGGGAACCAACAGCTAAGGTCATCTGTCCCCCATCTAACATGCAACACGAATACACACACCCATAGTTGAGGTGGCGAAATTTTCCAATTAGAAAAATCCTGTCGCCCCAAGTGGGATTCGAACACACGACCCTTGGAACACGAGTGATGCACTGACACCACCCGTCCACCGCCGGCCCTAAGTCACACTTATTATTTTTGAACTTACACCACTACATTAACCTGCAGAGTGTGTTCTGTATTTAGATAATAGTAAAATTGTATTTTAGAAGAGGATAGCTAAGTAATTAGTATGCAATGCTTCAAAATTATTTTATGTTTTAAACGGCAAATAAATGTTATACCCTTTTTATCTATGCAGATTGTGTACTTCATGAACTGTTAACTGATCTTCATGAGTTTGAATTATTAAACAAAATTGAACAAAAATCAATAATCACTTGTTATAGATTGGGGCGAAAAATCGTTTGTGGTCCATTCGACATAAAAAGACAAAGGAAATGAAAGGGAAAGGAACGTAATTAAAATGGAAATCTTTTCCTGAATTGTGGATTTCCGTAGATGTTTTTTTTATAATAAGAAATTTGGGTGGCGCCTTCTATATAGTTTATTTGTTCCTGTGTCTAATTTGAAATTACTAAGCCTTTGTGACTACCACCCACGACATCTGTGTATAATTCGAATAAGAAGTTCCTGCCGGGAGGAACTTCTTAAGAGGAATTAATAACCAAAAAAATTTTATTACATAAATGTATTTTAAATAAAAGTATAGTTACAATAATGGAAAAAGGAATATAGTAATCAATAATGTAACTATGTAAAACCTCACAGCCACCTGAACTTAGAAGCCAATAATTTTTCTACGTGCTCACGGAAATCTACTCGTAAGATCGATTTTTGTTGCCTTCCATATCGACAGGTTACGAACTGAGAGGTGGCGACCAAAAAGTGTAAGAGTTTTGTAAAGGCTAATGTTTTATTATTAGCTTATATTTAGGGTGTAAATAAATATCCTACACAAAAGAAACTCGGATATGGGGACACTCGGCGTCAGCGCAGCTTGAAAGTTGTAACAAGAAGTAGTGTCATCTAAGTGTTTTCTAAAAGCTGAAAATTGATCACTAAGCAGTTTATGTAATAAAAGCTGAAAAACAGTCGTCAGACGGCGTAATGATCGAACGCGTTGCATCAGCACCAATGCGGTGGTCGCATGTCGTGAAAATGAGGTCAATGAAAGAAGTGATTTGAAAAAGCTGAAATTTGGTAAAGTGTTAATTTTTTGAATATAGTTTCTCAAAAAAACAGTCAGACTTCATTTTGATAGAACCGAGCTAGTCAGCAGTCGCTAGAAGTAACGACTGGTTCTCATTATCTCCGCTCATTTTAGTAAATCCACAAATAACAGAGAAATAAACAAAACTGTCATTATTATCCCATTGTAGCCTGTAGGAAGCCATCTTTGTTCAAAGCTAGATATCCATGTACCTTGAGCCGCAACTGCGTTTTCTTTCTGCGTTAGCGAGCCGAAGGAAGGAAGCCTAGTGAACTACTATAAGTTGGATTGACTAAATAACTGTCGGAAAGCTAGTTTATAAACTTGCAGAGGAATTGACAAAAACCATCTAGAGACCTAGACTGAAGAAACAAAAACCAGCGAAAAAATCCAAAGAGATCAAGCCGAAATGAAAAACCAAAAACCTTTAAAATATGACAAGAAGCTTTCGACAGAAATCTAACTGCTGATTAGGGAGACAGTCATTGACGCCCGAAAGGGGGGAAGGAGGGGGCTAGTTTACCACCTGGAAGTTGAAAAATTTGAATTTTACTGAAATATTTAAAAAAAATGCCGTTTAGTCTAGGCTTGCCCCCCTCCCCTAGTATGTCGTTTACTTTAGGGTAGCCCCCCTAGACAAATTTCTGCAGGCGCCTATGAGGACAGTATTATTGTCATAATTATCATCTAAAACATGAAATGAGCTGATGAAAACAGCGCAGATGAAAAATATCTGTAATGCTTCCGTTCAAAGAAGCTGATTGCAGCGAAAAGCCGCGGTGCAGCTGCATCACATATGATCGCTTCGGAAAGCTGCCGAGGTAGACCATTAATAATGGAAAACTTTGTGTTTTACGCACACGTCATTTGCTTCAAAATAAGTGAATAAATACGTTTTTTAATTTATGGATAGGAAATACATCGGTTGGTTATAAGGAAATTAGAGAATTACCAACGATTTTGTGAATAATATTCATACAGTAATCGGTACACTGCAGACGTTTCATAAAGTTCGTCTTTAAAATATAGAATAATTTGTTATCATTGATAACAACTATTATTATTAAAAGTTCCTGTTAACACTTAACGCAAGCCGTTAACAACTGGCAAAATCTGCGACTTCGTCGGCGTGGATATCACCATTGCGTGAGCGCATAAAGTGATAATGAAATGAACAGATACCATCCATTAATAGCACCGTCAGCTAACGTGTTATTCCGGCGTGGAATGGTCAAGCAGCCGTTAGCGGTCGACCCATAGCGATCGCATGCGCTTCTGTTATGTTATAGTACAAATTCTTTGTTTATTGCTCCATCCTCCGTCGTTAAGAAATAATCCAACAGAACCTGTCCCAAATTTAAGACATTATTCTTTTCATTGGTGAAAGCATCGGTTCAATAGTTTCTGCGCTAATCCGGTACGAACAAACGGCAGACAGAACTACAAATTGATATAATTTTATCGACTAACGCAGAATGCAGAAATAGAACAATGGTAAACGTTTGAAATTAAAGGACTTTTTTATATTTATTTAGATGTAAAATGCTTAGTAAATGTAGTCAAAGTAATAACTTCCAAATAGAGATGGATGCGTGAGTAACTTTTTAGAACAATCACGGGCGCTTGTGTTGCATTTGTGGTACACACCTGACTATTTACGGATATTTACTTTTTAGGCAGATGCAGTCTTTGAGTTCACGTGTAAATTGCACACGAAATATGTTAGAGTCTTATTCACACCCGGAGTTGCATTTCCGTGTAGGTGATTCTTGAATAATTTTAGTTTTGAATTATGAATTTAAGTCACTCACTTAAGTAATAAATCATTCAGATCGAACTGTGGTTGCAAGTCTGACTGTGGGGCTCATGCTTCTGCACGATGATATCGTGCAAGAGCCAAAGATGCTGTAATGGTCATGGAAAAATCTCTTTTCCAAGAGTAGATGGCAAAATTTGCTCTTTCTTAAAGATTGAAGATGGAACATATGTGGCGAAACATTGGTATTTTGCCCTAACGAGGTGCTGGGCATCATTTCGTGTGACTGTGAGTATCAATACGCCGCCTGCATGGTAGCGTGTCTCGTTTGCTCCATGATATGCAGATGCACCTATTGCAAAAGCCGAAGTTGCTACTATAGCAGAGGAGAGAATGAAAACGAATCTGATGAAGTCAAAGCAGGCTGTAGATATATACCAGAGTCTGTGAACACTGAGAAAGTTGCTTACAAAATTCTGCTCTTATTATAAGTTTAAATAATTAGTGTATTGTGTTATTCCTTAATGTTTTGCCTACATCGTAATTTTTGCTCTAACTCAGAAATTAATGCGTTAAACGTTCCCCGTAAAGTGTTTTTACCTGTATTCAAGCCCCAGTGCTGAAATAACGGCTTATTTATCAAGGCTGATATATCTGCACTCATGCCTTTCTTGTACGCAGAACACCATTCAGCTAACGTAACTGGTCCAAACACAGTTGTCGGTATGGACTTATGCATTAGAATATATTACTCGGGTTATTTTTAAGTGTTTGTATTTCATAACCGGTCACAATTACGGCTCGAGTCACGATACACAGTAAAAACTGACTTGGGCCATTCTTGCATGCGAATCACCATGGAATTGGCATAGGATATCCTTGTATATCTTAGTATATTGTTCGGCACACTAAATACAATATTTCTACCAATTTTAAGATTTACAATATTCTTCAAGATCAAAACCTGTATAGTGTATACACGGTGTTGCACGGGAGGACGCACCATATGAGATGTAATGCTAATTTGTATGTGTTGGAATATTACCTTGGCAGGTAATTCTAAAACTGAATTGTTTTGGAATTTTTGTAGACGAGGAAATTAAGCATCGATTGATAAGTATTTCGTTTATTTTTTTTCAATGCGTCGGTTTAGAATTGGGACTTAAATTTTGGTGGTTTTAGAAGGAATCCGAAATAAATAAGTCAATAGAAAGAATATGAAATAAATTTCTTGTGGAATCGACTGGGAAGGTAACATTCGAGCATCTGGAATATATCATTGTATCTCTTCTTGCAACACCTTGTATAATAGTAGAGTATACGATACAATATTTAAATTTATACGCAGGCGACTACTTTTCATGATGGATCACGCGCAACCTACCGTGAGCCATTCCTATTTACTCCACGCATTTATTTTTACGTACAAACGTAAAACAGAATGTCACCAAAGTACACATACAAAAAGAATTTCAAAGAGTAACTACAATAATTAAGATTACTCACTCTTCCTCATTTACCACCGATAATTCATTTTGCTTGCCATGAAAGACGCAGTTCCTTCCATTATAAATAAAATCACTAGAGCAGGTGGATTCCTGAAGGCTAAGGTACTCCCAAGGATCTTCCGGTATGCTAAACAAGTAAAATTCCGGATATTGCATAGTATTGCACTGCACGGGTACTTGTAAACTCCAGTTTTTTAAAGAAGAAAATTGCGTCTCACTCGTGGATCTTGATTTATTGCATCTTTTTTTAAAAGGTTTATGTGACGGAGAGATATGTAATCGAAGAAGATCGAGGAGACACATTTTAAAATCAGTATTTACATACACATAAAAATGTTTCACTTAATCATAACAAGCACTTCACTAAATTTTTATTTGTAAATAAAAAGGATCACGTTAAGCACGCAAGGTTATGCTATAGCTTTTGAAAAAAGTTTACTCTATTATTGACTCTATTAATCTACTATTATGTTTTTCTTATAATAGGTGTGTCCTTTTTGTGTTGTATTAAATGCATAGATAGTAGTAAAACAAGTTATAAAATGCAAAAAACAATAATTATATTATAAAGATATCTTAAAGAAATTCTTTTATTAAAATTTTAAATTAGTAGTGACAAGGTCTAGTTTGTAATAAAATAATCCAATAGATTGTTGAGCAAAATTCCTCCACATTAATCAAACACTTTGAACATACTTAAAAATTCGTCCTGTCGCAAGCTTTTCACAGATAATATTGGTCACTTTTTCAATCACTTTTAAAATTCTGCATTACATCAAGATACTACACTAGAGGTCCGATTTAGACAACGCAGAGACATTTAGTCAAAGTTGTGTTTAGTATCACTGTAAACTTAGTACTGCAATGATATTCTTCTAGCTAATTTAGACGACATTATTTACGCACGAAAAAATTTTTGCACGAAAAATTAAACTGCAATTACACTCTTTGCTGGAAAGTAGCCACTGTTCTAAGTAAGTACCGTACACGAATATTCAGTACATTTACTACGAAAGTGAGAACAAAAGATGTGTTTATTTGAGCACGACGATTTTAAACTCTTTACGATGTGGACTGTTAAACTTTTTTTATTAATCATTTAGGTTACCTCACTAATTCATGGTAAGTAACTTTAAAAGTTATTTATATCTGAGCATGTTAAAAGAGGCAAATAAATAAATGTGCCGGTATTGATTAGCATAGAATGCCAATTTAATCAAAAGCATGTTTACGGTTTGCAGATTTGCAGTTCAGTTGAACGATAACTATGCACAATTGCATGCATTTTAATCAGTATTTAATTTTTAACCTCTTTTTATGTTGTAGATTCTTTGCAAGAACAAAAACCGTAATAGAAATATCACATGTGATAAAAGAAATAATTAATTAAATGTTTCGGATAATTCAATACCTCAGAAGCAGAAGGATCCAAGTTTACTTTTTTGTCAGATTGAGTTATGAATAGCATCACTAGGTACATTATAAGGGATACAGGAAAGTAATGAACTTTTACTTGGAACAAAGTCTAACTGTGCTGGTGGATGACATTTTCAGAAAACAGTTATTGACGCACTATTGCTATCTCCGTTATTATTAGAGCTACGAAGTCCGTTAAATTAGCAAATTAGCAGTATTTTTTCTGCTGATTAACATGGCAAAGACAAAAAAACAATTAAACGTCACGTTTTCGAATTATTTCCAAAAGTAGAATTTTTCTAAATGGAGCACCCTGTATATTCTTGTAGAAATGGATGCAGAGCAACATTATAAACATAATAAATTATGTTTATTACCTCTTTAAAATGAAAAATAAAGAAGTTATACGACACTTTTCATATATTCATTGAATAACTCGAAAACGTGACCATCAATTGCTTTTTTTTGTCTTCGCCATGTTAATCAACAGAAAAAATACTTCAGCCGATTTCGTAACTGCAATAATAATGGAGATAAAACAGTGCACCAATAACTGCGAAATCTCGTATGTTTGCTTGTACACTTCATCCAGCCAGGGGTGGACCTTGAATTTTGGAGGCCCTGAGCTAACAGTGCTTGGAGGCCTTCCTAGTTAAGCAAGCTAACCGCCATTTTGTCAAAAAACTGTTATAATGGTTTTAGGAAAAAATATTAGAAATAATATACTTCGACGAAATAGACGACAACGAATCGAGGAAAGAGTCTACTGTCGTATGCAAAAATTTCGACATCTGAGTTTGAATGCTCATAGCAAAAAACCTGGTTTGTTGTTTATTAGCTTTTTTTTTGTTAGCTTAAATTAATTCAAACAAAACCACTTAGATAGAAAATTTATTTCTGTATAAAATATTGTAACATTATCTAATTTAGGTTTTTGAATTTTCGCGAATTGTTACAATTAGAATTGCTTTTGTTTGAATTAATTTGAGCAATCAAAAGATATGTATACGATAGTAGCTACGTAATAGGTATTCACTATTCAACAAAAAACTTTAGGCGACGCCGACTCGCCGATAATAACGCAGACAGCGAGTTTCAGCCGGTTCGGCTACCGCGTGAATTGATTTAGGCATCGATGCAGCATGCTAAATGCAGTCTGTCGCTCTGTCGTTGACTGTTGCGCATGCTAGTTGCCCGACGGGTTATACCGATTGTTCGCAGCGGGGACCCTGGGCTGCAGTTCATAAATGTCATACCTAAATCCGCCCCTGCATCTAGCATGTAGCAGTGTTATATGCTATAAAGCAGGAAGAAATGGTAAAGTTCCTACTGGATAAGGGAGTTTGGATAAATTGCGGGAGTTTACATCAGGAAGCACTAAAAAAAGATGTGGAGCTCACATTCCCAAATACTTTTGGGCAATACGTCATTGAGACAATTTTCTGAAAATGGGATCCACGACATTGAAAACAAAAACATAGCAGTCAAATCAGCGGCCTAAAACATAGCGGAATAAAACACAGCAGGACAAAAACATAGCAATGCCAGAATATAGAAGGCAAAAACATGGCTGTAGCAGTTAGCGTGCTACTCTCTCATCTAAGCGGCCCGAGATCGACTCCCGGTTCCGGAAAATTTGGTTAAGGTTTTTTGCAGTTTATCTTGCTGTAACACAAATGTGGAGTTTGTGCTATAACATCTGTAATTCGGCTGTGGCCGCACGATGGGCATGCATAATAATAATCGCCCTTCCCTCCCGCACAAACTTCATAGCCTCTGGGGTCTGGTTTCCAGGTTATGGGTAGTAATCGTTGTTATTATTATTATTATTATTGGAGGTGCTCCGAGTATACTTCAATGTTGAAGTGCACCGAGAGGATACACCTGAAAAGCGACGACACCGTGCGTCAAGAGTCACAATCCCAAAGTCTCACCGGCATCGCAGGACAGACAACTAGACCTCAATCTAGAAATTCATCGAAGGCCTACGAAAACAGCAGAGCCTTGACTGTTTCAACACGACTCAGCTCCTGGCAGGTGGAATTCCGCCAGACCAAGTAAATAACGTGTACAAGAAGACATAAAATAAAAATTTAAACCCTGGTTTGAACTTCGAAATGAGATTGGAGAAAGAAGACTACCTGAAACAAGTAGCCTACAACTTTCAAGTGAAATCGGAATAAGATTAAATTTCGGCTTCATTCTCACTTCACAGTTTATCCATTACTATTCTCACTGTATGTTACTTTTGAAAATAAATGATTTCCCGTTTAATTGGTTTAATTTAAACAGTTTTCCAGTCCCCGTTTAATTTTCCTCTGGTGAGAGCAAAATTATTCCAGCCCCATTTCTAGCCAAAAATTCTATTTAGCGTACACGCTCAAAAGGAACGGGAGTGGTGTCACGGTGTCAGTGCCAAAGTGCGGAAACGCCCGGTAAAAAATTACGTCACTTTTTGTTCGCCATGTTACGGTTATGGGAAATTCTTTTCATTGAAATTCAATTGAGCATTAAATATTACGATGCTCCGCGCCTAACCTAACAATCCTAATTGGTCACTTTGGTAAGTATCACCAAACGGCGCAGTGAGATTCAAAAACTCATTTTCTATTAACCTAACCTAACTTAAGCTAACCTAACCTAAACTACCCTAACCTAACTTAAGCTAAACCAAACTAAGTTCACCTGATCTAAATTACCTCAGAATTAGACAATTAGAATCGAGTAACTCACTGCACCGGGTCATAAAACTCTCCAACTAAACGAGACAATTCTGCACCTGGGGACTAATGTCATTCAACTCGACTCGAGCTATCGTATGCAGCGGAAGGGTAGGGTGTTCTCCTAGCTAAAGTGACATTGCTATGTGTTGGCTTTGCGATGATTTGGTCTGCTATGTTTTTGTACTGCGATATGTTGGTCTCGCTATGTTTTTGCCTGTTATATTTTGGAATTGCTAGGTTTTGGTCTGCTATGTTTTGTGTCGCTATGTTTTGACCGCTATGTTTTCTGTTCGTGATGTTTTGACGTCATATCCATTTGGTCTATAGTGTTAAATTTTCTTTTATTACCTTTCTTATGTATATATAATTATATATTAATATATACTGAACTCATTATATTAGAAACTCAGATAATACTATTCAAACTTTATAAACATTTCAACAAACACTGATTTCCATAAACTTTAAACGCTGATTCCCAATTTCGAATTATCGCATTTGTTCGTATGTGCTTCATTATTCTGAAAATATGCGAGAATATTTTATCAGAACGTTCGCGAACATGCTCGTTGGGTACACGCGACACCTTCTTAACGAATATAGTGGACTGTATTGATAATGATTACTGTTGTGTTGTGAAATATCGCGTATCCCAACTTTAACAGAAATATAAAACACACTAAAATGGTTTTAACTGTTTATTTTTTACTACCAAGCTATTTAACCAACGATATAAAAAAGACTGTTTTTTCACTAAAACTTCTTACACATATATATAACTTAACAAAAAAGGAAGGGGAAACTATACAAATTGGAAAAACACACTATTTGTTAAAAGGCCCAAGCCTACCTCACTGTACCTAACGGTACTTAAAGAAATTCTAGAAAATGGTAATCCAGCTTATTATTATAAAGGAAGATTACATTAAAGCCGACTTTGTTGCTGCCGACAATTACAAATGCCGTTACCACTTGGCGCCAACATACCGGCCCCATTGAAACCCTCTAGGGTGTTCAATTCTAAATAATAATTGAAGTTCATATTGTAATAAATAATAAAATGTTTATATATGAATTTAATCAGGAGTTCAATCTTCATTAAGAAAGGCACATGCTTTGTTTAACGCACGTATCACTTCACCACTGTTAGTTTTCACTGTCACAGTGCGTACCACGTTGTCTTTGCCAGGATGGACTGCGGTGATGCGACCCATTCGCCAGGTTAATGGAGGAAGATTGTTGTCCATTAGGAGGACTATTGTTCCAATTCTAATGGATGATGCAGATGACGAAGCCCATTTTTGACGTTGTTGTAGGCTGCTTAAATACGCACGCTGCCAGCGTTGCCAAAAATGTTCATACGCTGAATGTGTTGCCAGCGTGATAAACGGTTTATCTGGACATCGATTAACTCAGGTTCCGGATGTGCCATTATTCGATCGCCAATTAGGAAATGACCCGGGGATAAGGTTTGTAAATCGTTAGGATCTTGGCTAAGGGGATACAATGGACGGGAATTTAAACACGCTTCAACTTGAGATAGCAATGTATACATTTCCTCAAATGTTAATAAAGTATTACCAACGGTTCTAAATAAATGCTATTTAACTTGTTTTATACCTACCAGCTTCCCATAAGCCACCGCGATGTGGCGAATTAGCGGGAATAAAATTCCATTTAATCCCTTGTCTAGCAACCTTATCACATAACTCTTGCGAACTAATCAATTCCTTAAATCTAATCAATTCTTTATTAGCACCGATAAAATTTTTAGCATTATCAGAATATAGTTGTGATACCTTTCCGCGACGGGCCATGAATCTGTTTAAAGCAGCTAGAAAGGATTCAGAAGTACAATCACTTACCAATTCCAAATGCACGGCCTTTGTTACTAAGCAAATAAATAACGAAATATATGCCTTGGAGGTTTTTTTGAAACGCCCAGGAGCTTGTTTTATTATTATAGGACCCGCATAATCTACCCCAGAAACCAAAAATGGCCTTGATGGAACTACTCTAGACTCAGGTAAATCTCCTATTAATTGATTTTTAGGCACTGGATTTGCACGAAAGCACTTGTAACATGTATGCAATAATTTTCGAACTGTATTTCGTGCAGCTAAAGGCCAATAGTTTTCGAGTAGCGCGTAAAGAGTAGCTTGTGCACCAGCATGTAGTAAACGTTCATGCTCTTGAATGATCAACAATCTAGTGATATGATCTTTAGCGGGTATCACTATAGGGAATTTAGCATTGTAACTTAACTTGGAATGTTTTAACCGGCCACCTACCCGTATTAATTTGTTTTCGTCCAGGAATCGTGCCAATGTGAATAATTTACTTTGTTTGGTAACCTTATTATTTCTAATACGTTCCTTAATTTCCTTGCTAAATGCCTTTAATTGAACATTTTTTATGATAGCATGTGTAGCATTTTTTAATTCAGACGCATTCAACTCGTTAGTTAGTCTGCTAGTCTTGTTTTGACAGTTATAAATAAATCTAAAAACGTAAGCAACTACTCGCTGTAATTTAGAGAAGGAAGAGAATTTTAAATATACATCGGTTACTATTGTATTTGTACAGACAACAGATTTTCTTTTTTCCGGTAATTCAGTTAATCTATTTAGTTGAGATTTGGGCCATAAAATATCGTCTAATTCTAACCACTCGGGTTTCCACCAAGTTTAGCGTTTATTAACTGACTGGGAGTTGCACCGCGGTAGATTATATCGGCAGGATTAAATTCTGAATTGATATGTAACCATTCTGATTTATCTGTCACTTGTTGAATCTCACTAACGCGATTAGCTACAAACGTTTGCCATGAGTTCGGCGGGGCTGCTATCCAGGATAAAACAATACTCGAGTCTGTCCAAAGACATTGCCTCGAGAAATTACATTTTGATGTCGTGATGACTTTATCATACAATCGAGCTAATAATACTGCTCCGCACAACTCAAGTCTAGGAATTGACATCGTCTTGATAGGAGCTACACGTGATTTTGCGCATAACAATTGCACCTGAATGTTACCTTTATCATCTCTACTGCGAATGTAGATTGCCGCACCCGTAAGCTTCTTGCGATGCGTCGCAAAACCCATGCAATTCCAAGCTATTGACGGGATAGTTATTTATAAGACACCGAGGTATTTTCAAATGATTTATAAAATCTAACAACTAGTTGAAGCCACTCTATTTCTATTAGGTTTGGAATAGGCTGATCCCAAGTTAGATCCAGTTGCCATAATTTTTGCAATAATACTTTAATACGTGTAATTACAGGATTAATAAGACCGAGCGGGTCGAATATTCTTGCTATAACCGATAATATTTGTCTTTTGGTAGCAGTTTGTGTTGCTTGAAACGAATTTAATTCATAATTTAGGGTGTCCCCTTGACTATCCCAAACCAAACCTAACACCTTAATTTCATCGTCCCGATCTAAATTTAAAATATTAGAACTACTTATACTTTCTGCATTAGGTAGGAGCTCCGAACGATTAGAAGCCCATTTGGATAGTTCGAATTTCCCACTGCTCATAACTGCAATAAATTCATCTCGCAAAAGTCTCGCTTTTTTAAAGTCGTTGCAACCCGTCAGTAAATCATCCATGTAAAAATCGTCCTTTATAACTTGATATACCCTGGGATAATTTTGTTTTTCCCTATCTGCTAACTCATTCAATGTTCTTATGGCTAACCAACTGGCTGAGGCTGTACCATATGTAACTGTTTTTAATCGATAAGTATCTAGCGGTTTAGACTTATCATCGCGCCACACAACTCTTTGATAATCACGTTGTTTTGGGTCTAATACAATTTGCTTATACATTTTTATGATATCAGCTGTAAGTACAAACCGATGTAACCTAAAACGCACAGATATCGAAAATAGATCTTGTTGAATATTTGGTATGATATTAATATATCATTTAGACTGGCCCCTGTGGACAACTTGCATCAAAAACCACGCGCAATTTTTTTGTTACACTGGATTTTTTAAATACGCCATGATGAGGTAAATAAAATGCATTAATTATCCTTTCATCTTGATTGGGCTTTACTAATTCCATGTGTTCCAGTTCTTTGTATTCATTGATAAACTGGGAGTATGCTAATTTTAAACTTGGGTTTTTAATTAATTTTGATTCCAAAGCGTAAAATCTTTTACAAGCTATTTGTTTTGACTGGCCTAGAGTGATTTCGGGGTTATTTTTAAAGGGTAAGTTAATGATGAATCTGCCGTCTATACCGCGTTTGACCGTTTTTTGATAGAGTTCCTCGCAGGCTGTTTCTTCAGCAGAAAGGGTTGTTTTGCCACTAGGTTCGTCAACTTCCCAGAATAGTTTGGCTACTTGCCTCTGTAACGACATTGTGCTCGGCGTTATTGATAACTGACAGCGGGTTAAACTTCGACCAGCGTCAACTGGACTCGGTAAATCGGTATTTTGGAAATGAGGGTTACCGTCTTTAGCCTTTATATTTTCTGATCTTAAAATATTCCAAAATGTTTCCGCGCCTAATAACAAATCTATAGGACCTGGGTTGTTAAAACTTGGATCAGATAATGCAATATTTGTCGGGAAATTAATATTTGCTATATTAATGGCTGTTGTTGGTATATTGTTTGTTATTGTCTTGATAACCAAAGAACTTAAGTCATCAGTATAATCACCTGTCATGGATTTTATCGATAAATTTACGGATTTACTGATATTATTAGTTAGGTTATTTATTCGCACAATAGGTATATTTATGCTTCTATTTGGCAACCACAACTTTTTTACTAAATTCTCGGTTATCAAATTACTTTGCGAACCTACGTCTAACAATGCCCTACATTTATGGTAAGTACCGCGAACGTCTTTAACTGACAATAAGGCAGTAGACAATTAAAATTAGTGTTACCTATACTACTCTTTCCTACGGCAGTAAATGAACCTGGATTGGCGTCTGCGATTTCTGTAGCTTCCCCTTTGCGATGTAACATGGTATTGTTTCGAACTGCAATGGCGACATGTGAATTTAGAGCGACAATCTTTTAAGCCATGGTTTCCCTTTAGACAATTTATGCAAAGTTTGGAGTCTTTGATAAACTTCTCTCTATCGTTAATTTGGAGATTTAGAAATTCCTCACATTTGTAAAGTTCGTGGGCGTTATTACAATAAAAACATTTATGATTATTGACATTTAATTGAGATGCAATTTTCTCCTTTTTAAATTTAGAAAGATGTTTATTATCTAGAGTTTTTATACTATTTTGAGTGTTGAATTGTTTATTGATTTGATTGAGAGATTCAAGTACCAGACATTTATTGTTTGAAAATTCAATAAGTTTGCTAAATTTAGGAATTTCGTAGTTAAGAGTTGATTGCCATTCTTTGTTGATCTGATAATCCAGTTTTTCAGTTATAATAGGGATAAGTAATGCATCACACGAATCTACAGGGATCTTTAACACTCTTAACGCCTCAATATTTGTTTTTACATTTAATTATTCACGTAGATTTGTATTACTAGTTTTTACTAAATTCTTTATGTTTAGAATAGAACAAACATGTTGCTGTACGATAAGACGAGGGTTATTAAACCTGTCTTGTAAAATTTGAAATGCTGAGGTATAATTTGCATTTGATATTGTTAACGATTCAATAGCAAGAGCGGCCTCATCGGTGACACAAGATTTAAGATAATGAAACTTTTGACAATTGTTTAGATTTGAATTTTCATGAATCATAGTGTTAAAAGTATCAAAAAATGCTAACCAGTTTGAGTAATTTTCATCGTATGAAGGTAGATTTAACGGGGGTAATGTTAATTGAACCTCTGTGTTTGAGTATTCGAACGTGTTTTGCGATTGTACTTCAGAATTCGCCCTAACTGTAGATTCACGGTCGTCTATTATATCTTGCAGTATGCTAAGTCAAAATATCTTGTTTCAAAGGTTTCGCGTTCGGAATCTGAATTTATGTTTTCAGATTGAGAATCAATTTCATCCTGTATTTCATTAAATTCTTTCATCGCGTCATGAAGCATTTGTATGCGTATTCTAATTTTATTTAAGCTATCATGCTCTGAAAAGGATTTTATGAAGTTTTCTATCAGCGTTAATTTTGCTTTAGTAGTAGCACGCTTTTGAGTCAATTTGTTTATAGTTGCCATCTCAAGTTGACGAGCACTGATATGTTAACATACAGATGATGATGAATTATTAACGGTGGTTCAGCAGCTAAATACGTCGCTAAATTGGACGGCCAGATGCTGGAAGCCACGCTGAATGTTGTGAAGATCGTTTGTTGATGAATCAGCAGCTATTCGCTGCTGAATTTCAACGCTGTTAACTAAATCCGTCTCTGATGGACCAATTTGTTGGGTACACGCGACACTTTAACGAATATAGTGGACTGTATTGATAATGATTACTGTTGTGTTGTGAAATATCGCGTATCCCAACTTTAAGAGAAATATAAAACACACTAAAATGGTTTTAACTGTTTATTTTTTACTACTAAGCTATTTAACCAACGATACAAAAAAGACTGTTTTTTCACTAAAACTTCTTACACATATATATAACTTAACAAAAAAGGAAGGGGAAACTATACAAATTGGAAAAACACACTATTTGTTAAAAGGCCCAAGCCTACCTCACTGTACCTAACGGTACTTAAAGAAATTCTAGAAAATGGTAATCCAGCTTATTATTATAAAGGAAGATTACATTAAAGCCGACTTTGTTGCTGCCGACAATTACAAATGCCGTTACCACTTGGCGCCAACAATGCTCGATTATCCTGTGTACATTTAGCATGCGTATGCGGTTTAAAACTGTTCAGCATCGGTTTAAACTCAGATTTCCGATTTTTAATTTTCTTGTTTATATTGATTAAATCATTAAATGCTCATTTGTGCGCCAGTGTTATGAGAATATGCGCGATTTTTAGGAGAACATTCGAAGTGCTCCATTATGTTGTGTATATTTTATGTGTACGAAGTTTGAAATCGGTTAGCTTCGGTTTTCAACGTAAATTCCCGAGTTTTTCTTGTTTATGCTGATTATGCTCATTTATTTTGTGCTCGATTAGTCTGGAAATTCTCGATATTTCTTATGGGAACGTTCGCGAACGTACTCGATTATGCTCGCTAACAGCGCGGATTTTTCAAAATTAAGCAAACAATGCAGGTGTCCCATGTAGAGTCGCGTCACCCGTAACTTCGCTAGATGCAGATTTCAGACGGTTAATGCGATCAGATTATTTGATATTTCCGCCTTAACCGCATTAGTCGCATCTGAATCGTCGGCATAGCGGGTAATGTTTTGCTTGAATTTAATTTTAACTAATAATAAAATTAATAATTCTGAAATAAATTTGGACAATTTGTTAACATCTTAGATAAATGGTTTTCCAAAGGACCCAGCAAAATCCTTATGGAAAATGGTTTTTACCAGATTACTCTGAAACGTTGTAGTCCAGTCAAACTGAACATTTAACTTGGAAAATGGAAGTACATGGGATTTTTTTCTTCCAGCATGTAGGGGGGTCTAGAAAAGCTTAACTTGAAGTTTTCGACCTCAAATTCATATGAGCTTTTTCCGCCATCTTGAAAAGGGTGAAGTGTTATTTTGAAATTATGTCTGTAACAGTAGGTCCGACAAAAAATTTGTACAAAGCATTTTTGTCGGCAATACGATCGTCTACAACTTTTATTTGAAACTTTTTTGCGTAATATAAAAAATGAAAAAGTTGTGAGGGAAAACAAAAATAAAATCTGTGGTGGCCGATTTACCTTTCGCCGGTTTCCTGGAGAACACATTACATTTATGGTCTTTGAAAAGATTTTTTTCTTCCAGCATGCAGGGGGGGTCTAGCAAAGCTTAACTTGAAGTTTTCGACCTCAAATTCATATGAGCTTTTTCCGCCATTTTAAAGAGGGTGAAGTGTTATTTTGAAATTATCTCTGTAACAGTAGGTCCGACAAAAAATTTGTATAAAGCATTTTTGTCGGCAATACGATTGTCTACAACTTTTATTTGAATCTTTTTCGCGTAATATAAAAAATGAAAAAGTTCAAACTTTCATCAACTTTCAAGTTTACTTCTTTTCAAAATGGCGGAAAAAGCTCATATGAATTTGAGGTCGAAAACTTCAAGTTAAGCTTTTCTAGACCCCCCTACATGCTGGAAGAAAAAAATCCCATGTACTTCCATTTTCCAAGTTAAGCCCGTTTTTCGTACAGTTTGACTGGACTATTGGTGAAAGATAGTTTCGATGTGTAGATCAAAAGTGTCAATGGGCAAAATACGAATAAATTATATAGAGTGATTATAAACTGTCGACATCTCGGTTGCCGTGAAAAATAGAACGTAGGAACTTTATATAGTATGCTAGCACGCTATACTGACATTATTGACAATTAATTTTCAAAAGAATATTTCGTGGAATAATAAAACGCATACGTTATGAAATTTCACAGCAACTGAGATGTCGAGGGTTTATAATCACCCGTTAGTTTTCAAATTAGAGCAGTTTGAAGTTGACAATTTTAGCACCCGGTAGAATCCTTTTGAGAAATGGCCCTGCACCAAAATTCTTGAAACATTGGTAAACACCAACAAATTATACATTAGCCATTTGAAGTTGATAATTTTTGCATTATTCAACTTCAAAAGTCATTCACAAACTATAATTTTCTGGACATTGTGCCCAGTGACACTTTTGATCTACACATTAAAAGCTATCTTTCAACACTGTTCCAGAACAATCTAGTAACAGTCATTTTCCATAATAAGGATTCTGCGGGATCTTCTCCAAATAAACAATATTTGTTGAAGACCTTTTCAACAATGCATTTTCTTTTATTTCTACAGTAGCAAAATTTAAAAAATGTATTCTCGGACATTCAAATTTTGCATCTGTTCCACCAGCTCATTTTTATCATATTAGGGTATCATTATAAATCTCTTTTTTATTTCTTTTTCGCGCGATTCGCAATTACAAAAATGTGCTACGCAGGATACTTTCAATTCACTTCGTCCGCACCGCCATTCGCTCGCTTCGCCCCGGTCGTCCGCTTCGCCACATTGGTCGCTCACACAGGATAGCGTGTAAGAGAACGTTTTGTTGATACGGTTTTATTATGCGCGAACGTTCGCGAATATTCTCATCAGCATTTTCAGAGCGTTCTTTCGTTTCAAACAGTTCAGTCCTATGCAAAGGAGCTTATACATTATGACACACATTCATAATAGAAAAATCAATAAAACTTATGTTCTGGCATTACTTCTTATTCATAGTTACAATATATTTTCATAAACCATGTATCACAATAAAAGCTCAACTATAATGTTTATAACAAATTTTAAGGGTTTGCACCTATAATGAAATGGATATTTACAAATGTGACATTATGTTTACACTTTACAATAATAATAATTGCTACAACCCATAGCCTGGAAACCAGGCCCCAGAACCTATAAGCTTGTGCGGGAGGGAGGGGGTGATTATTATTATTACATAGGCCCTAAGTGCGGCTGCAGCGACTTACAGATGGAACAGCGCAAATCCCACATTTGTGTCACAGCTAAGGAAAACTGCAGAAAACCTTAACCAGATCTGCCGGCACCGGGAATCGATTTATATTTAACAAATTTATACATATTAATAAAGAGAGCAAGACCCAAGGATATTGTACTTTATTTGTGCCTAGATATCATGGTAAATCAATCGTAAAAAAATATAATTGATTTTATCACTCAATTAATTAATAAGTAAAAAATAAATTAATATTTATCAAACAATATAACAGTGGTCGATAGAAGACGCTCAATGGGATTAGTAAATTTAGCAAACCAGAAATATACAATGCTATTTATTTACTATGCAATATAAATCATATAAACAGCATACTGTATAATTGGTTGCTATGTGTGTATAATGCTTTTACTTGTTTATTTGAAAATGCGATATAGAGTATATTGCACATATTGCATTGTAATTTAATAGCACTGTATGTTATATAAGCATAGCTCTGCATCAATTTTCTTTGCTTAATTTTGCTAATGTAAAAGAAAATACAAATGACATATTTGACCTAAATGCTTACATGCAGCCAATAATTTCTAGCTTTTTAGTCAAATGACTGGAGTCACGTTCATATGTCGATAGCAATTTAGTCTTTTAGTTTATTATGTATTGTGCATGCAAAACAGTTGTATCAATTTTGGTGCATATAAAAACTAACCTTGCCATAATCAAACTTGCAACCCCGACAGGTTCGTAAATTTTGTTAAAGTATGTCAATTATACATTTTTAATTTCCTATTACATTGTGTTGTATGCATTTGCTTATTTCGATATTGTGTAAATTACTTTAAAATCTATTTTGTACCAATGCACAACTAAAATGAAGAAGACTGCATTTGTTTATGCAGTCGTGATGGAAGTTGTTAAAGCAGTAGTGGGAGAATACTATTCAACTGCAAAAATAGAATAGATATAGTTAAATTAGTGAACTAAATCTCCAACTTGACTATTCCAGTAGTACATTAACTAAACTCCAGCAAACTAAAATGTGGTCTTTAAATGGAGTAAGTACTACATGACTCGATACTCAATTAACTACTGGCTGCATGTAAACCAGAGTTAAATTCCAACAATGAAGCTTAAGCTGTTTTAGATTACATTTCAAAGATGGTTTGACCCCCAATAATTCAGTTTATTTTAAGGATTCAACAAGTTTCTCTTTTTAGACATTCTGTACTAGTACGAGACTACAGAGAGTCTATTGGCAAGGGTCCGCTGTTTGTCTATTAATATGTATAAACACTGACAAAATTTTGCCATCGGCCCAGCCCTAAAGAGAACCATTTATTATTTCGGGTTTTTGTATAATTTTTCATAATGGATTACTAGAATTTAATAAGCTTCCAAATGATATAAAAGAAAGAAATTCTATCGCAGATTTTAAATCAACACTTTTTGAGTGTGTAGCCAGTGGCATAGCCAGAGTTGGCCCTTGGGGAGGGATATACAATAATAAAAGCAAATCCACGGGTTTGGCTCTCAATGTATATACCTATAGTAACTGTTTAGTTAGCTATTTTTTATAGATTGTATGGAAAAAAGTGCAAATATTAAAGATTACTGAATAAAAAAACAATATTCTTAGAATACTAGTCCTTATTCAACAAAAAACATTACAAAACAAAATCTAGGCGCCGTCAGTTCTTCACATATTTCATCCACTTCATCTTTTTTTTAAGTTTTTGACCCTTGGGGGGGATATATCCCCCATATCCCACTCCGTGCCTACACCATTGGGTCCTACAACCAATAACTTTTATAATTTTCAATATTCGTATTTAAATATTTTGTTTCTTTGTTTGTATATTAGGATTAAATGTATTTAATAAAGTTCTATTCTATTCTATTAACAAATTTCTTTTTGGCTTCATAATACTATATATAATTAGTTCAAAATAATTGTTCGATGATTTGTGAAGGCTGTAAACAACTGCAAACTGATTAAATATACGAGGGGAGGCTGATAACTGATCTACCTGTAGTATTTATAAAGCCGTATGTCTACCAGATCAAACCGACCACAATCAACAAGACTTGAGTCATGCAATAAAGATCATGCACACGTACTTTTATTGGAGCATGTCCATTGACACGATTTGAGTTGTGCCTGACCAAAGTCTTAACCGACCAGTCGGACAAGACACTGCATGCAAGATCATTATCATTGGTTTGGTACCACTCAAACCGTATAATAATAGGAGTACTCAACCACAATTGTACCATTAATAAAACTGATGGACATGTACAGACAATTTCGGTCGGAACAATCAATTTTGTAAGTGACTACTGGTCGGTCCGATCTGGTGGACATCCGGCCTAATAGTATTTTAACATAGTTAGCTATGGTGTCAAATTCGTTGTTTATTGTATTTGACAAGTGCCAATTTGTTTTGCCGTAATGTGCTTAGTTGTGCGTTAACAGTTCGACGATTAAATCATGTCGCATCAAATTAATAGAACTGAAGACATAAGTGGATAAAGGTGTGTCACATTTTTCAAAAAATAATTTTTTCACCTAATATTGAAATTAAATTGAAAACTTTAAATGCGTTTTTCTCGGAATAATCTTTTTGTTACATGACACCTTCATCCACTTACGTCAATTGTTAACATTGAGCATTGGGATGTAATAAAACTCCTTACCAAAGAAGGAAATTCACCATCGCAAATTCAAGAACGCATATTAAATGTGAACGATGATTCTTGCCCTTCAGAATTTATCATAAAAGTTTGGTGGAAACAATGTAGACAAGGCTGCGAGAGCCTGAAAGACGATTCCCGTTCTGGACGTCCTGTTTCGGCAGTTACTGAAAGAAATGTGGAAAAAAGTGAAAAATTTAATACTCTTTGATCGCCAAATGAAACAGTGAGAAATCGCCAGGGATGTAGGCATTAGTAAGGAGTGAATGATGAAATAATTCACATACGCTAATTAAAGAAATAAGGACGGGAAAACTGACTAAAAGAACACTGATTTTACATGAGTACGCGCCAGTGCATACTGCCCAAACTTCGAGGGCAGCTTAACAAAAAAACGGCTTTGAACAAATCGACCACGCCTCTTGTAGTCCAGACTTAGCCCCCTGCGACTGTTTCCTCTTCAGAAACCCGAAGAAGGACTTAAGGGCGCGATAATTTACAAACGATGAAGAGATGAAAGTAGTGGTGACAGAGCATTTTGATAATAAACATAAATAATATTTTTTTAACAGTATGATACCGTTTTTTGATAAATGTAAGAAATGTTATTATCTATCATTATCACTATATTGAAATATAAAACAAACAACTGCCACATCAGCCTTTTATTTCTTAGTTAGGTAATTATTTATCAGCCTCCCCTGCGTAAATTAAGTGTCCGATTAAGAGACCTTTTTACTAAAAATAAGCTTGATGTCCTGTCCGTGTATTAGAGAGTCCATTTAAAAGAGGCTATTGAGCACGTCTTGTTAATAGCAAAATCGGTTCCACGAAATCTGTTCGCTTACAGGAAGTGTCCTCTTATAGGGAGTGTCTGTAATGGGAGACTTCATTGTATACGTTAATCCACCCTAGACAGTGCAAAATCATTATGATTTTGACCTCTGGCATGACCTTGGACTTCTGTAGTGGTCATTGGTCAAAATAAAGTTTGTTTCAAGTTATGATACATATAATGGGAGGTATTTGAGAACAACTAGTATATGTGTTGGATTATATGACCAGAGTACTTGAGGTCAAAGATCAAATTACTGAAGTAGTGCCCGGTAGCACATGAATTGGAACACGCCAGGTCCTTAGCCAGAATTTTCTTGAGGGAGGGGCTAATTTTAAAATATTGTTCATCTCAAAAAAAAAAGAGGGTGCACGGGGGAGGGGGGGTACTATATCAATATTTTGTGAAGAAAATATGAAGTGGGTTAGTACTAAATATATAAAATAATTTATGGTTTCCATTAAATTATATTTTGAATACAAATTCATATAGACAAATGTATCACCCCAGCTGGGAGTTGAACCCAAGACCCACCTTTCCAAATTTTCCGTATGAATTCATGCTTCATGCTGACTATGTTGATAGTCGTCTCCCGGTAGCTCAGTTGGTAAAGATACCGCGTCGATAGCGTAGGGTCCTGGGTTCGCCTCCTAGCCGGGGTGATACATTTTTCTATATGAATTGCATTCAAAATATAACAGGGTGACCAGCAAGAGTGGTACTTTTAGATTCAAAGTTTTTTCCCGGTTTTCCAAGTCGTAAAATAATATCATTATTCCAGGTTTTTTCCTTCAATAATTTACGCATTGGTCCATATTGATGATCAAATTATTTAGTTAGAATTAATAATAACGAAACATAAAACCTCACTTAAAGTCTTTTTTATAGCCGGAAGAGCCTAAATAATCAAATAACGATCAAAAATGAAGCCGTTTAACTTAACTCATGTAAATAATTTAACTCTGTAAATAGTATATTAAAGTATTAGTTTCATAAGACACGTTAATAGCGCAAGCGTCCAAGTTTAGAAAACCATCCGTTTTTCGTCCAGTTTTCTAAAGGACAAGTGCTCTAAAACGTCTTATGATACAAATATTTTATACTATTTTTTTCTATTTGTCCGTCAGTGTCCTTGTCCTTTAGACTTGGACGCAAGCGGTAAAAACGTGTCTTATGAAACGAATACTTTATACTAATTCTTCTACTTGCATGTCCAAATGAAGCCATTTGGAATTTCGCAAACTAGGTATACACATTTTTTGTGCAACTGTAAAAAATATGTAATTACAAATTCAATTGATTTTAAAAAACAGTTTAATTCATTGAAAATAGATAGGCGTTTTTCATGTTGCAGCGTTTTTATGGAAATGAGATAAATAAAACAATCAGTTTTGTAAAAACTCGTAAAAATGGGTAGAGATACTAGCACTACGTTACTTCGCGGCAGGTACCCTTAGTAACGGCCGCGAGATTGCATTTGGCATCCTATATTGTGTAAGCGTACGGTTACACAAAAAAGTATTTATTTTCAATATTCACTTAGTAACTCTGTAATAATGTGCTATATGTTTTTGTTTGTAGCCTATTCCTAGTTTTAGTTTTTTATTTTTTTCAATTCCGAACATGATCACTAATTCAAGGTTTTTTCCCAGTTTTTTTGAGATTGTGCAAATTCCCGGTTTTCAAGGTTTCCAGGTTCGCTGGCCACCCTGTATAATTTAGTGCAAATCATTAATTAAACATAATAAAAATTAACTTTCATCTATATTTTGAAAAAGAAATTTACATTGTTTATTAAAAGCTGTTAATAGTAAGAAAGATTCCGGATAAATGATTCTTTGGAGTGCATTCGAGGAAATGAAATGAATTCAATCTGCATTTAAGTTGCATGTATGCTTCGGGGGGGGGACTTTAGCCCCACAAGCCCCTCCCCTAACTACATGCCTGGAACACGCAATAAATTTTGTTTTTAATTTGTGTTTGACATTGTATCTTTCATCTCGACTTATAGTGATTTATTTGTACTAGCTAATATCATGCACAATCAAAAACATAATCGTTCAATCACTAATAAATTATTTGTTGATAAATATTAATTACAGAAACATGCCATGGTCCAATTTATGTGTGACTGGGCTCGTAGTATAGAAGAGTACAGAAAGAAATTAGAGCGGTGGTCTGGAAACATGTTGCAAGGCAGGAAACTGACCAATAAGGTTCCAGTGCTTTTTCGGCCATGTGCTAATGTTTATTTTGAAGAGCTGCATTGTAAGTTTGAACAAACTATAATAATAAGTGGTTTTTGAACATTTTAAAAATCTTGAAGACTCTTAGGCAATGTACCATTTTTTTTCATAATTTCAACATGACGATAATAATCTGAAAAATCAACATAAGCTTCGATTCTACCATCAGGTCCTAGACCCAATTTATCATTTTCACTTTGAGCATCTGAACTAGTAGTAGTGGAAGTTGCATCGTCATTTGTTACAATACTCCTATTATAACTTTCATTTGTTGAAACACTTAATGTACTAGAATTATTTGGGATTGTTCTTAAAATAGGATTAAATGTAACAGATGGATTTGTAGGTGAGGTAATAGCATTAGGCATGGGAAAATTGAAATTACGAACAATCAAAGTGATATCTTCACGTTTTGTAGGTCCAGCCTTTGAAGAGTTTGACATGTGCCAATCGTGGTGAAGCCTTACCACTCGATCAATAACTGCTTGAGCTACTCCAGTTAACGTTCCTTGTTCTCGAAACTACAATTTCATGTAACTTTAGTAAATATAAAAATGTAGTGCAATTATACATACCTGCTCCACAACAAGTTTGGCGATATATTTGTTAACTTGATCAGTCCTGGTAGCTTCTTCAATTGATTTGTATAAACCAGATGACATCAGCAGTAAGAACTGACATGTTTCATCCAATGGGATTCCACCAATTATATCAGGTTCTGCAATAACGGGCTCTTGTGTTGCCGTTTTAAGATCATCAAATTCTTTATATCCACCTTTAATTAAATAATTGCCTAGGCAACGTGTATTCTCTTGATTTCCTAAATGTGAACCTAATAAAAAAAAGAAATATTTTATATACTTATACATTGTGAGACAAAAGTAAGGAATAAATTTGATAAAAGGGAAAGTATTGATTTTTGGAAAAATTCCAAAAACAGGTCAATTTTGTTTTTCAAGTCCGCACTTTTTAACATAATATTCGGATATACAGGGTGCATTTAAGTGTAGTGACTATAGCACTATCCCGTCTTAATAATTATATTTTTCAAAACTTTCCTTATGTAAAGTAACAAACTTATAAGTGTCAGAATATGGAACAAAAAATGGAAGTTGCTATTTAAAAAAATGCTGATGACTTCACCACACTTAAATGCATCACCCTGTATAACTGAATATTGAGGACTTTAAAAACAAAATTGGCCTGTTTTTGGAATTTTTCCAAAAATCAATACTTTCCTTTTTATCGAATATATTCCTTACTTTTGGCTCACACTGTATACAAGAAGGAAAACAAAGATTGTAATTAGAACTCCCTCTAATTTTTTTTATTCTTAAGATTTCAAAGACACAATGTGCTTGAAAATTTGAATTATAGAGAATTTTTCGTATTTGTTTAGTTTGTAAATACAAAATCATAATAATCTGTCTCAGATATGCAGTGAGATGCAAAGAAAGCTTAATATTCAATGTCATCTATGATTATGAGGGTGGTCATTGCCAAAAAGGGGAAGTTTATACTTCTTTTCATGGTAAGAGGGTCAAATGTGAACCGCCCAAATCAATCCAGAGGTATCATAGTCAAATTTGTCCGACGCCAGGATAAAGAAGAATTCTTAAGGTTGAAAAAAATAAAACGGGAACTAAAAGTAAGTAGTTTACAAGTTGATTTTTTAAAATTGGTTAAGCAAGATAATTATGTTTACATAAACGAATCATTAACCGCGGCAAATAAGGTACTATATGCTAAGTCACGCGAATTTAAAAAACAAAAGGGGATAAAATTTTTATGGACAAAAAATGGCAAGATTTTTATGAGAGCAAATGAGTCAAGTCGAATATATGAAATTAAATCCGTTAAGGACTTGAATGATGTCCACTAATACTACTATCCTAGAAATTTATTATCAAAATGTACGAGGGTTAAGGACAAAAACAACGACTTTATTTAATAATTTGCTCTCAGAGAATTACGATTTGGTTTTATTGACAGAAACGTGGTTAAATTCGGGTATTGTGGATAGTGAACTTTTCGATAATCGTTACATTGTGTATCGCTGTGATAGGGATCTATTATGCTCAAAAAAATGTGATGGTGGTGGGGTGATAGCTGCAGTTAAAAATTCTTTTAACAGTGTTTGTTTATCGCGAGTAACTTCAGCTAATTGTGAATACATTTGGTTCAAGATTAAAATTTTACATAAACATCTTTACATTTGCGTTGTATATTTATCTCCTACTTGTACCCTGACGGAATATATAGAATTTTATAATAGTTTTGACAAAATTAATCCTAAGACTGCGGAGTGTGAAATCTTGATAATGGGTGATTTTAATATTCCTAATCTGTATCCATTACAACCAGCTGTTTTAAATAATATTCATAGAGAGTTTTTCAACTTTGTAAATTTTTATAATTTAACACAATATAATCATATTCTGAATATAAGTCACAGAATTTTGGATTTCATACTATGCAACTCTGATGTGTTAGTGTACAAGTCGGACGATCCATTATTACTTATAGATAACTATCATCCAGCATTGGAGTGCAATATAAAGTGTGATAAGTATAAATTTTCAAATAATATTACCGGTGAGCAATATAATTTTAAAAAAGCTGATTTTGTTGCATTGTATCACAATTTAAGAAATATAAATTGGGAAATATTAAGTAATTACAATGAAATAAATGTTGCTGTGGATAAATTCTATGAACTTTGTTATTTAGCTTTGGACGCCTCTGTACCCAAAACTAAGAGCTTTGTGGGAAGGTATCCTCCATGGTTTACTAAGGAAATAATCAGAGATATTAAAAAGAAGAGTCGTCTTCACAGTAACATGAAAAAGAACCCGAATAATTTAGGAATTAGAGAAGAATTTCGATCTCTCCGGAAAAAGATTAAAGTTGATATTACTACTTCCCATAGAAACTTTTGTCGAGTAGCGGAACAAAACATACAAAATGATCCTGCTACCTTTTGGTCATTCATAAAATCGAAAACTAAATCGGCCTCTTTAGTTAATAATATGTATTTTAACGGCGTGCGACTGAACTCGAGTTTGGAGGTAGCAAATGGATTTGCTCGTAACTTTCAGCTGGCATACATACAGGAACCTGATGATAATAACACTATAGGAGATGAAGACATCTCATTATCAGAAATCATGTCATCACAATTAACTATAGCAACAATTTCTATTGATGATGTTAAAACAGCATTACGTTCCTGTAAGCCAAAAAAAGCTGTTGGTTTCGATCAGATACCCATGTATGTGTATAAGGGGTGTTCTGAATTCCTTGCTGCTCCATTAGCTACATTATTTAATCTGGCTTTATCATCCAATACTTATCCAGACAAGTGGAAAGTATCTAAAGTATGCCCTATTTATAAAAATGGCTCGAAAAATGATGTGGCAAACTACAGACCGATATCACTGCTTCAGACGGCTTCTAAAATATTTGAAACTGTACTATACACTAAAATAATGGATCATGTAAGACCACTGATTACGGATACACAACACGGATTCATGCCGAAAAGATCAACAACATCTAATTTAATAAATATCACGCAAGATCTATCAGAAGCTCTAGACAAAAAATTACAAATTGATGTTATTTACACAGATTTTGCTACGGCTTTTGATAGAGTAAACCACACACTTCTTTTGAATAAATTGAAAGCATATGGTCTTTCAGAAAACTTAGTTAAATTATTTTCATCGTACTTAAATAACAGATGGCAATTTGTAGTGTATAGTGGAAGTCAATCAGATGGATATCGGGCTGTATCAGGTGTACCACAAGGAGCAAATTTAGGGCCACTATTGTTTCTTTTATTTGTAAATGATTTACCGAGTGTAGTAATGAATTCAAAAAATGCATTATTTGCAGACGATTTTAAAATGTGGAAGGTTATAAACAAATTAGATAATTGCGTTGAATTGCAGAATGACATAGATTCTATTTATGCCTGGAGCTTAAAAAATAAATTATATTTTAATATAGGTAAATGCTGTGCAGTCACCTATACTAAAAAGCACACTCCTATTAACTTTCAGTATAACATGCATGCTGTTCCACTAACTTTTAAAGACACTATAACAGACTTAGGAATAACATTTGACAAGGAATTGACATTTAATAATCATATTGAAAAAATAGTAAATGATTCTTTCAAAGTTTTAGGATACATTATTAGAAATTCACATAATTTTACAAACTGTAAAACTTTCATTACTCTTTATAACAGCTATGTTAGATCTAAGCTCGAGTTTTGTTGCGCTATATGGATACCTTTCTATCAAAGTCAGGTTGCTCAGATTGAAAGAGTGCAAAATCGGTTTATAAGATATCTTGATCTGAAAACCACTGGAATTTACCCAGCCTTTGTTTCCTATTGTAATTTATTAAAAATCTACAACATGCAATCACTAGAAACTAGACGAGAATTTATAGTTCTAGTTTTATTGTATAAAATATTAAACAACCAAATTGAATCATGTGGTAGTATTATTCAAAGAATAAATTTTTTAATACCGAAGTCTTCATCTAGAAATAACAACACTTTTTATTTACCTATTTCACGAACGAATCAACTGTTAAAGTCTCCGTTATATGTTGCTTGTAGGTTAGCAAATAAATACTCCAGGAAAATTGATGTATTTCACACCAATTAGAAAATTTATAAAAAATCATGCTTACTTGCACTTCTTTGCCATACGTAAATTAAATTTAATTGAATGTAATGTTAGTAACAACTATATGTAACAACTGTATGTCATATTATCACCATTATTGTATCTATGACATCAATATAATTTATGTAAAGTGTACACTAGAGAAATAGTGCGCTGAACGTCATATTTTTTGTGGTTTAGGACCATATCATATTTACACAAGCTTGTCACATTTTGAAACAATTTATTATTTAGTTTATGTATGAATTACGATATATTTGGTGATTATTATTATTTTCTTTAACTTATATTATAAATTTTCTATTAGTTTAGTATTTCAATTTATCGGATTGTGTATTGCAAATTTAAATTGCACTGTAATTTTATTTAACTTTGTTATGATTATCCTGTAGACCGTAATTGGTAACTTAACTGTGGTCTACAGTTTAAATAAATAAATAAATAAATAAATAAGATTAATTCTGAATATTATTTAACCACATTTTAACACACACTAAATGAATTTATTGCAATAATGAATTTTGCTTTCAGCAAGATTCTGCATAAGCTCCACGCGGCAAGAATTGTTCGGAGATGAGTCAAGATAATTTACCTGATTTTATTTCTGCTGAAGAATGGCCACCCTCTTCACCGGATTAATTGAGGTTATATGCTTTCTGAATTAGGGAATAAAAAACGTGAATTTGGTCAAATTTAAAAAGATTTGAACACAAATTTAGAATGAAATACCAGATGAGGTGGTCCATGCCATATGTGACAGTTTCACTAACCATTTAAAATTAGTTTGTAAAAGAAAGAGAAAATAATTGAAGGCCGGCAGTAGACGAGTGGTGTCAGTGCATCACTCGTTGTGCTGAGAGTCGTGGTTTGAGTCTCATTTGGGGCAGCATGATTTTTCTACATTGGAAAGTTTGGTTGGCTCAATTATGGACGTGTATAATTGTTTTGGACGTTAGATGAGGGTCATATGACCTAAGTGCTGTTGGTTCCCTCATACTGTAGACATTAATAAAAAAAAAGTTGAAAAATCTTTTTGTAAAATACCACATATCTTACAGGCAATGGCAAAAATAAGACCGATACTATCAGCATTGACTTGAATTTTTCTCCGACTTCAAAATATCAAAAATGATAAACTACAGAGAGTTCCAATTAAAATGAACCACTTCAAACTTACAATTTCGTAAATAATCAATATTAATTCCAATTTGTGACAGTCTTAATAATTCATCTTCATTTCTTAAATCATGATCGACACTTAATTGTACAACTTTTAATACACCATTGATATCTGTCTGGCATAACAAAACTCGGCTGTTACCCACATTTGCTACATATAACTTACTATTATAAATTAATGCTATAGCAGCAGTTGTACCAGAAGACAGTTCAATATTAATTCTTTTAATATTCTCTACAATATGAGGCACTTTTTGATAAGCTTCATATAAATTTAATCCTCCAGGAATATCATCAAAATATACTTCTCGTTCAGCTAATCGATCATAAATTGAATCCATGTAACCTTTTTCAACTGATATAAAAGCTTGTCTGCAAAAAAATTAACTTAATAAGAAAGACTGTTGTTTAACTGAATGTAATATACCATGAAACATTTATATTTTAAATACTACAATATTATTAACCAAGTTTCAATTTCAGTTTTAAGTAGCTCGTAAAAATCTAAGCATGCTAACTTACGAGGTAAGCGCCATAAATTCCCGGCCCGGCAGGCTTCTACAGGTGCCAAAACATGTTCAAACTCGATTGCGTCATAGTTGAACATGTAAGAGGCCTACACTATATATATTACGGCTAGAAGCGTAATAGATTTTAGTAGCCACTCAAGCATCCTGATGAGTGCATGAAAATGTCGCAGCCAACGAAAATTGAGTACCGCGCGGTCATTAAATTTTTAACAAAAGAAGGGCACACGCCTAATCAAATCAAACAACGTTTAGACGGCGCTTATGGAGATTTATCTCCTTCATATTCCACTGTAAAAAAGTGGTCAAAATGTTTCCGTTTGGGGCAAGAATCTCTTGAAAATGATGAGAGCACCGGTCGGCCAATTGAAACGGTAACGCCTCAAAAAGTTGCAATCATTGAAGAAATGGTAATAGAAGATCGCCGCCGTTGGAATGTTAAGGATGAAAGTAGTGATGTTTGACATTTCGGAAAAAAGTGTTCGTCGAATTTTTCATAACCATTTGGATATGAATAAAATTAGTGCAAGATGGGTACCGCGTCTTCTTTCTGCTGTTCAACGTCAACGTCGCGTCGAATGTGCGCGCTCGTTTTCAAACTTGTGTGCAGACGGCCCAAAGCCGATTTTGGAGTCCATTGTCACTGGAAATGAAACAATGGTTCTGTATTATGATCCTCTATGCAAAAGGGAATCGATGGAATGTCGGCGACCCGATGAACCTCGTTCCCAAAAGGCGTCGTTCAATCGACAAAGAAAGTTATGGCAACAATTTTCTGGGATTGTGACGGCATTTTACTGATTGATTTTAAATAACGCAATACAACTGTTAACAGTACATATTATGCGTCTTTATTGCATAAATTGAGAAACAGTATTCGTGAAAAACGTTGAGGAAAATTGACAAAAGGTGTTCGATTATTACACGACAATGCACCCGTTCATACTCCCGCAATTTCACAAGCTGCCATTAGCGAATGCGGCTTTGAAACATTGGATCATCCACCGTACAGTCCGGATATGACTCCTATACCTAAACCAAAAAATGAAGGATCTAAACCGAGTGAATCTAGCAGGCGCAGATTAGCAGTCGGAGTTGATTGTGAGCGATCCTTGTTCCCAAATTGTCAAATTTAGACAGTTTGAAATTAAAAATTGTCATTGCAATCTGTCAAAGTTTTGAAAGGTTTTTCACAACTCCAATTGTTACTTATTAAACTACTATTAATAAATAACATTCTGATAGCAAAAGTGTGTACGACATTAGTTGCTGCTTAAAAGATTTTTCACAACTCCAATTAATATTTATTAATAGTAGTTTAATAAGTAACAATTGGAGTTGTGAAAAACCTTTCAAAACTTTGACAGATTGCAATGACAATTTTTAATTTCAAACTGTCTAAATTTGACAATTTAGGAACAAGGCTCGCTCACAATCAACTCCGACTGCTAATCTGCGCCTGCTAGATTCGCTCGGTTTAGATCCTTCATTTTTTGGTTTAGGTATAGTGACCATTATTTATTTTCCAATTTAAAGAAAGACCTTAGGGGACATCGTTTTAAAGACGACAACGAGTTGCAAGCAGCTGTTATTGAACATTTTGAAGGAAAAACTTCAGATTATTTTTACAAGGGCATTGAATTATTAAATCCACGTTTAATAAGTGTATTGACATTAGGGGAGATTATACTGAAAAATAAAAATTATTATATCTTACCAAATTTATTTTTTCTATATCAGGCTGAGAATTTATGGTGCTACCTGGTATGCGCATGACATAAGTCACAAATTTAAAAAATATATATCAAATACAATGAGTACTTTAGTAAAGCGTTGCGATCGTAGATAAAATGTTGTAAGATACATGTGTAAAAAGTCTCTTCATTGAACTCGCATCCTTCAAGAGACTCGCTCGTATATTAAACCGTTCGTGCAATAAAGAATGGCTTTTTACACTTGTATTTTTCTTTCTTTCTCCAATATCCTATGTACCCTCACTTGTATCTTAAATATCTATTAATAATGGTCTACAAAACACCATATAAGGAACTACGAGGGGACTAACAAAAGTTCGCTAATTGGGGATGAAAAAAAAACCAAAATCAATTTTGAAATAATTTTTTTAATCTTCATCGTTTTTTTTTGTTTTTCAACATAATTTCCATTAATTTCGATACATTTGCCTTTTAAAACAGTCTTCAAAATCATCTTTTTTCAATTCCGATGTTCACTACATTTATGATCTCCTCATTAGAATTAAAGACTCTTCCTTTGAAATTATTTTTTATTTTTGGAAACAACCAACCAATCACATGGTGCTAGGTCTGGTGACAAACTTAAACTTAATAATTTATTTTATTTCATTTCGTATTTCAAACAATTGTTTATATACCACTATTCGCAATATAAAGTATATCTTGATCTCCGTTGTCAATGACACCGGAGTTCAAGACGTTCTTGATTTCCGTTGTTGTTGGCAACGTAAATAATTTGATGTTGCATTATAGCCACACGTGGTATCCCGCTTTTTATCTCCTTGGTTACGCGTATGATGACTCAGACAAGGCAACTTGCTTCTTTATGCAATAAATTCGGATGGATTTTAAAAGGGAGAAATTAGGATTGAAATACGAAATAAAATAAAACAACTTATGCAATACGGAGATCAAGCTTCTTTAAATCCTCGAAGATGTTATAACGCCTCGGCTGGCGCCTCGGAGTTATAATACATATTCTCGGATTTAAAGTATCGCTTGATCTCCTAATTACATAATATATATATTACTTTTCGACATAGTCTCCTTTGAGGTCTATACACTGTTTTAACGATATTCAAGTCGCTTAATTCCATCACTATAATACGACGAATTAAATGCATCAAAATAATCGTTTTTTCTGTAATCACTTCTTCATTTGATGAAAGTCTTTTACCACCAAGCCAATTTTTCAGGTTTGGAAACAAGAAAAAGTTGGAGGAAGCTAAATCTGGACTGCAAGGTGCTTGAGGAAGAATTTCGAATCGTCAGTCAACTAATTTTGCCGTAGCAATTGTCGATGAGTGAGCCGGTGCATTATCGTGATGGAACAACTTTTTTTTTTAGCCAAATGTGTTAATTTTTCCTTTAATCTTTCATTCAGTTGGTCCAATAGCGAAGCATATACTCTCCTGTGATTGTTTTGCCCTTTTGGAGATAATCTATAAAGATAACACCAGGAGCATCCCAAAACACAGTGGCCATAACTTTGTTAGCTAATGTAACTACTACTTTTGCCTTCTTTGGTGCACTACAACTGGCTTCTACCCATTGCTTTGATTGAATTTTTGTGTCGGGTATGTAGTGGTGTATCCAAGTTTCGTCAATAGTAATAAATCGACGCAGAAATTCAGTGCGATTACGCTTAAAAAGGCTCAACAGTACTGAGAAGTGAATTACGTAAGGATGATTTTGGCCATTTTTGACCCCCCCCACCCCCATGTAAGGGCACGTAAGATTTCTCGGACTCCCCCTCCTCCTTCTTACGTAAGATCTTATCTGGTTTTAGAAATGGATCCATTGCACTAAAACTCATAATTTGAAGTAAATCAAAGATTTTTATTTTTTAAAAGATAATTTTGGTTATACCATTATATTATTATTAGATTTAGATTACGACTATATCATTATTAGATAATTATCTAGTCTTTGGAGAATCTACTTTATAATTAAAAGTAAGTTTTTAAATAATTGTTAACTAAGGAAACAAATCAGTCAAACAAACTACAAACGAATAATTTTTTGCGCGCGCCATCAGCAGGCATGCAGCACCCGACTCGTCACGACGTGTCGGCGGACGGATACAGAGAGTAAAAAAGAGTGGGGCTGAAGCCGTCATTATTGGAACAGCATAGAAATTGCGCGGGATTTTAAAAGTTGTGAAATGATGGTAGTTTGATTAAAATGATATACAATTGTGACTAATCATTCAATGCTATTATTGCGTAATAAAAGGATTTTTTTTGAAATAATAAAAGTAAGATTAATATACAAAAAGAACGTAATATAATTTTTATTTTTAAGCTTCAAAATGTGTTAAAATAGACACATCAAAGATTTTAAAAACTTAATCAGCAATAAAAATTTTTAAAATAAAAATATGTATAAATAGAATTGTACATTTAAAAAAAATAGTTCTCATATTTGTTTTCCCGAAAGTTTTGCTCTCAAATATTCATCAAACTATGTTAAAAATTGCTTATTTCGACTTAAATCTTACGTAAGAATGGCTCTGACCCCCCCCGCCCACGAGATAAGGGCATGTAAAGATTTTGAGAACCCCCCTCCCCCTCGGGACCTTTACGTAATTAATGATTCATGTAACACATTAAGTGTTCATGTAAGATATGATCAATACGTTCTTTTGATATGCCAATAGTGTCGACTATCACACACACCTTCAATCGACGATCATTTAAAATGAGATCATGGACTAAAATGTGATCATTTCCTCAGTGGTAGCCACTTTCGGACGTCCTGATCTTGATTCATCTTTGGTGCTTCTACGACCACGTTTAAATTCATTCACTCAAAAACAAACTGTCTTAAATGATGGGGCAGATTCGCCATGAACACGATCTAACTCCTCTTTGATCTCTTTTGGTTTTTTCCCGTCAATATGAAAATGCTTAATAACAGCACGAAATTCTTCTTTATCTATATTCACAAAACAACCGATCTCGTTTATTGTTTATAACTGTAAATTTCAATCTACGCAATATATTTGGCTCCAACTTTTACAGCTGTCTTATAAAAGGTTATAAATTTTATAAATGTCACTCATGTGTTCATTGTGGTGTCATTTCTGTATTACTTACCTCACTATTCAGACCGCCCTCGTACATACGTATATACTATAAGTTTTGTTCTATTTTCATTAAACAAAATGTTTTATATTAAAAAATAGTTCAAATTGGTTTAGATTGTGATTTTAATTTAAAAAATCAGCTGATTTAAATCAGGCCAATTCTGTCTAAGACTTAAATTGTTTTACATTGTCTATAATTTCACGATTCCAAATTCATATTTTTGCTAATATTAAATTTAAAATAAATACAACTTTTTAGAACAAATGCTAAATAGCAAATACCTACATAAGAAAATTACAAATATTGCTTCACCTATTTATTAAAACCACGTTTGATTATTTGTTTTTGAAACAGAGTTTGGTCATGTGAAGCTAAGATTCTAAAAGTGTCTCTCATGGTGTCGAGTTAAAGAGTAAATTCTAAATGCTCTGAAATGCATTAAACGAATGTTGGGCATTTTCTCCTAAGTTCTGTTTGTAATAAATGTATGCAAATGGTGCTTTAAAAGTGAAGGGAATGTTCGGTACCCTAAGAACAAATACAGCTTATTTTAACAGCATGACCACAAAGGTTAAAGGTTTTACATTCATTTTGATAACAATTAAATACTTTACCAAAGGTTTCATGGTACAATACTTTCTCCTAAAAATAACATTACTATATGCTTAACATTTCAATTTCAATACCTTAATACTTCCTTAGTTTCTTCATCAGTCTTTTTCTCATTCAACTGTTCTAATAATATTTCAGCAGCTAATCTTTGAAAGCAAAAGTCTGCAGCTCTAGTCCCTTCATGGCCATCGAATACACCATACAAATATGAACTATCATCAAATCTGCAGTGGCAGCTACGATCTTCAAAGGAATGTTCTTGCTGTCGATGATCATCTTCTCGATAAATTTGATTTGTAGAAAAACCAACACCGGATTGCTTACAGACTGGAAGATCATCTGTCCAGCTTTTATCCGATTGATATGACAGCTGGGTAGGTCTTGAAGATCTCATCTTAAGATTTAAATAATAATTCAATAAAAATAATTTTTTATTAAATCTTAACCTTTAAAAACTTTTGAAAACAAAAATAATAATATTTTGACAGTTCACCGAATGCAACACCATGGTGGCAAATAACGTAACTAAAGCAAATTTATTCAATCGAAGAAACCAAAAAGTACTGTTGGAGCAAACTGGAATCTTTTCCTAAATAATTTAATACTTCCAATAAACTGATTTTAATGATTTGCTGATTAATTTAACAAATTAGAAATTAAACGACTGCTTTAAACAATTTACTACATTGTTTCATTTTGTAATGTCATGATCTTGGTCAGTGGCGTAACTAAGGGATCTAGTCTATAGAAGTGCTATAAGGATTAACCACAACCTACTAGATTTTACATAACAGAAGAGTGTAGAAACTCTGTTCGGAAATCTAGTAGGTCGTGAGTTTAGCCATGGTTTAACCCATTTAAATCCACTAGTTTTTTTAAGAAGTTTCATTTGATTTTTATACCAATAATAAAATATATAGACACTCCTATACATTTGTTATTTATAATAATCGAATTAATTTCAATTTTTTATCAGGTATGAAACCTCTTAAAAGAGGTTTGTGTGTAATTAGAAAACCCATTTATTATAAACCGCCAGCCTACTACGTACTACGAACAAAGATAAATGCAAATAATTGAAGAAACGTAGTAGTACCAATAGAACTTGTTTAATCTGAAAATTCGTTACGGAGATTTGTTCTAAACCACCTGAAAATTATAAAAACTAAATTTTGTTTAAAAAATGCTGAATAACAGTCGTTTTAAATGCATTATTAGAATTGAATTTAAAAATTCGATTTTTGTTTAAAAGAGTGCCATGGAACTGTTTCTCCCAATTCGACAAACGTGTAGATTTGAAACGCTATTTTAAAATAGTAGTTTGTGCAACAAAAGTGGATTTGATCTCTATATCGCACGAGGACGAAGTTTGAGGCACGACGCCGAATGCGGAGTGCCTCAGTCGTTCGAGTTGTACAGTATCTTTTTTCTTTAACTAGGCAAAAAATAAAAAATAGATTGCATGTCTCCTTGATAAATCGAATATAGGGATTAACACACATTAACATTAACACAGAATATGGAATAAAAAAATAAAAGTTGCTATTTAGAAAACATGCCGATGACGTCACCACACTTAAACGCATCACCCTGTATATCCGAATATTATGTTGAAAAGTGCGGACTTTAAAAACAAAATTGACTTGTTTTTGGAATTTTTCCAAAAATCAATACTTTCTCTTTTATCGAATTTATTCCATACTTTGTAATCGCACTGTATATACAAATACCTATAAAGTATAATATGAGCAAAAAGTTACTCCATCAAAGGCGCTTTTAGAATTTTGAACTTGAATGTGTATTATTATAACATTTATAACATCAGAAAATTATGAAGTCCTGACTAAGACCAGGTTTTATAGATACAATAAATGTTGTGTGTTGTTTACGAATGAATAATAAATAAAATATTGTACATTATACGCAAGGTAACTGTTTATACTGGCTCAAGAAGGTGACAGGCTCGCCTGTCGGCTCGCCAGTCATTTCCTTCTATCGCCAGTAAAAACAGGTTTACCTTGCAGCTTGCTAATAATGTAAAATACTATTTATTTCATTTTGTATTTCAAACAATTGTTTATATACTACAATTAGTAAAATAAAGTATAACTTGATCTCCGTTGTCAATGACACCGGAGTTCAAGACATTCTTGATCTCCGTTGTTGTTGGCAACGTAAAAATCATTTAATGTTGCATAACAGCCACACGTGACATGCTGCTTTTTGTCTCTTTGGTTACGCGTATGATGACACAGACAAGGCAACTTGCTTGTTTAAACAATAAATTCGGATGAATTTTAAAAGGGTGAAATTAAGATTGAAATACGAAATAAAATAAAACAACTTATGCAATACGGAGATCAAGCTTCTTTAAATCCTCGAAGATGTTATAACGCCGAGGCGCCAGCCGAGGCGTTATAATAATCTTCTCGGATTTAAAGTATCGCTTGATCTCCTAATTATATAATATATATTATTAAGTCAGTGTATTTATGTGTTTTAAATGGTGTAAAATTAAACGTCATTGACAAGAATTTGATATAATTTTCTGGTGTATAACACATTTTGATACATACGAGTTCAAAATTCCAAAGGCACCTTTGATTTACTCTTTGCTCATACTATAGATACATTTTAACAATTTGCAATAGTTTCTCTTTTTTAGACCGGTTAGAAAAAAATAGTATATTATACACCAAGGTGAAGACTGTTATTATTGACCGAGCACCGAGATTATCTCGCGAGGGGCTTTGCCCCGAGCGGAATAAGGTGCGAGGCCTATTAATGTCTTCACCACCGTAGTGTATATACTATTTTTTCCACTACTAGCCAAATTTAAGACAAAAATTAAAAATTAAAATTTTTCTTGTAAAAATCAAGTAGCACAGGAATGCAAATTTGCCTTTCCACTAATAAAACAAAAATCAAGTAGTCTGATGCAGATTGACATTTCCACTAATAACTAATGGCATTTTTATTCAAATAATTTTAAGAAAAAATTATTTTTTCCACTACTAGCTATGAAGTTGACAATTATTGCGTCTCCTAGCCAACTGAGAAGTTGAATTTTTCTAGTAGTGGTTAATAATTTTTTCTATTATTAACCTACGTTAATAATGGATAAATTCAAATGTTTTGAGAATCCAGGGATAGTTGTTTAACAAAAACTTGTGCAACATAATTTTGTATACCCAGGAGATTGTCTTTAACGTATTTGCTGCTTGAAATTACCTAACACGATAAAATTATTTGAATAAAAATGCCATTAGTTATTAGTGGAAATGTCAATCTGCATCAGACTACTTGATTTTTGTTTTATTAGTGGAAAGGCGAATTTGCATTCCTGTGTTACTTAATTTTTACAAGAAAAATTTTAATTTTTAATTTTTCCCTTAAATTTGGCTAGTAGTGAAAAAAATAGTATATACACCACGGTGGTGAAGACATTAATAGGCCTCGCACCTTATTCCGCTCGGGGCAAAGCCCCTCGCGAAATAATCTTGGTGCTCGGCCAATAATAACAGTCTTCACCACCTTGGTGTATAATATACTATTTTCTACTCCTATACTCTAATTCAATTATTATATATGCAATAGCCGTTTCATAATGAGGTTCATTATGCAATGAGTTGTTGACCAATGAGAGTAAAGAATAACAAACTGTTGACCAATCAGAGTCGAGAATATCAAATGGTTGCGTAGGAACGAGTATATACTAAACTTGGGAACATGAACAGGAACAGGAACACCTCATCCTCCATCGTCACGCAGTGAATAATAAATATTACTGATAATTACTATTATTTTAAATCTGTTTTAACAAATTATTCTTATTGTTAGTTTTATTAACTATTAATTTAAAGAAATTCTGAATGTATTTTTTTGGTGCTTTTATTTATCAATTTCGTAAGTATGTCTTAAAAAGTAATAATTAAATTCGTCGCGAATTTTTATAACACAATAAGAGTTTAAAAAATTAGGAGTAGTATAAAGAAACCCTCGTCTGATCGTCACCCAGTTTGCAGTTTGAGGTTACATCTTAAAACAGTTTTAGAACTCCACTTAGTAGTAACAAATCGGTTACGGCCGAAGAAAAAATAGTGTATGCAACTCGCACATAATGATTATTAATACACTCGTATGAATTACAACACTCGCTGCGCTCGTGTTGTAAACGTCATACTCGTGTATTAATAACCATCATTATGTGCTCGTTGCATAATACACTATTAAGATACCCTAGTGGTAGAGAGAACATTTCAGCAGAAAAAACTTTCTTATTAACACTGTGGTATTTGGAACACGCAGAAAGTTTTTGATAAATATCAGATTGATTTGACATTTCCGTCTAGTCAAAATTACTTTTCCAATATTTTAGATTTGCAATTTAAGTTAATAGTATATTATGTATTAAGGCCTTAATTGAATGTCTTAGACCCCGTAGAGTCAGTTAGCGCCTGAGGCGAAAGCCGAAAGCGCTAAGATGATAAAGGGCTTTAAATCACTAATTAAATCCGAAATGCATATGTTAGTTTATGTCTGATCTAAGTTTAAGTTAATATTTAATTTAAAATAAAAATAATTTGAAAAGTGCAAAACTTCAAGTAGGCAGGTGCAGTGGTCTATAATTACTTTTATTACTATGGAGACGGCGTAAACAAGGGGGTGCTCTAATTTAAGTGTTTATGTCTAAAAACAGGCCGATAAATAGGTCATAATCGCCCTACCGGACATAATAATATATTATATACCTAGGGATTAAAAGGCACTTTAGTCCAGTGGTATATACGCTATTTTTTGCGCGTCCTAAAGAACTTAATCGTAAAAATTCAAAATTTCGAAAATTTTTTCCGAAAATTTCGTTGCATGTCATTCGGACAATTGAACTCTGCAAACGCCAAAATCACATAGTTTCAGGATAATAAATCCTAACATGTACCGCGATGATTTTTTTTGCTGTTTACTTGTTGTTGTTGTCATGGAAACACTTTACTCCCTCAGGGAGTAAAAGTGCTACTTTACTCCCTCTTTTGGGGACTAAAGTAGAGCCTTATATATATAGGACGTGCAAAATAGTATATTATGTATTAATGGCTTAATTGAGTGTGTTAGAGCCCGCAGAGTCAGTTAGCGCCTGAGGCGAAAGCCGAAGGTGCTAAGACGATAAAGGGCTCGAAAACGCTAATTAAGCCCGAAATGCATACGTTAGTTTATGTCCGGCCTAAGTTTAAAGTAGGTAGGTGCAGTGATAAAACTTTTAGTAGGTAGGTGCAATGGTATAAATTACTGCTGTTACTATGGAGACGGCTCTAATTTAGCAACTTACGCTCTAAAAAAAGTCCACTAAATATGTCATAATCGCCGGACCGGACATAAAAGATATTTTTTTTAATCTAAATGGGTTGGAAATTTTCAAAGAATCCGTTTCCTTTTAATTTATTTTGGAAAGTAGTATACCAGAGCTAAGATGCTGTGCAGATTTCTACCCAATGAATGGGCGAGAAATTACAGAGAATGACCACTGAAGAAAGAGTAAACTACGCGGTGGTAATTGCAAAAAGAAAAGATCATGAGTGGCGAAAGGGCTGCTAGTAGCTGTATACACATAATAGCTAAATACTAAAGTTTTTACAAATATTGAAGGTAGTATACCTTTACTGTCTCCATGATACACAAGATGATTTTTTACAATAGCCTGAGATAAGCACTTTTAAGTTGTATGAACTCTTTGGATTTTTATAACACTTTCTTCTTTGTTATGATCGCTTTACATACCTAAAAAAGAATATATAATAATAGTAATAGTCCCCTTCACAGGCCACAGGCCATGAAGGCCCATCTATATATAGCAGGGTATGCTGCTGTTACTCGAGCCGTTAGGTACCCAAAAGTGGTAAAGTGGCTAGCTTTACGCACCAACCGCCAATTATTACCCCGAGAAATTATTTCCCTGTGGGCAAATTATACCTAAAAAAGAATATTCTTGATAATTCGATAAGACACGGATTTAACTAAACAAGGTAAGTAGTTTGAACAGTTACATTTATTGCATTGAAGAGAATAAAGTCAGCTGTATAATATAATATATCACTCATATTTAAATCACCAATATTTAACCCTAAATGTATAGCTTAATCTAATTAGTACAAAATATTTATATAAACGAACTTCCCCCCCCCCCCCTAGAAGTAATATGTAGTATATATTGATAAATAAGTACTAGCTTAAACATTCAAAGACAAACTTTAAAAAACTTATACAAATATTTCAGTCACCAGGAAAACTTCTATAAAAAAACTAGGCCTTTTTAAATTTTCTTTTAAAAGAAGAAAACAATTCCCCAACCCTATTTCTAGGTGAGAATTCCTGTGTTTCTGGTTCAGTTTTTTCCTGTTCTTTGGTTTCTGTGTTTGTTGCTACCGAAACTGCTCTGTGGGCTGCTCTTGTGGGCGACCTACCTCTAAAAGACAGCTTTCGTACAGCTCGACTAGGTCTTGGTTCAGAGCCATCACTACTTCGCCTTGAGGTAACTGACTGTGTAGGAGATCCTTTAGGGGTTCTGTCGGCTTTTCTTAAACTTCTGAAGGGACTCTTAGATCTGAAAGACTCTCTCCTTGATTCAGTATCTGTTGGAGTTTTCAGCTTTTCTGCATTACGGATATATTCTGGCAGCAAATTTAGTGAAATATCCATGAAACAAATAGCTTGTTCCATATATTGGGATATCTGTGCAAGAGTCTCAAATGAAACTCCTTCTGACATGGACTAAAAAATATTGCTACTATAAAACCAACATAAGTATCTACTAACACTATTTTTTTAAATTATTTCAAGATTGGATAAGTTTCTTAATCTACAACTATAGAGCAAAAATATGTGAAGCTTACTTTCCTTCCTGTAGGAGATCTTGTTCTTTCTATCATACGGAAACAATCCAAAATCCACGCTATATCTGCTTCTGTACCGAGCACCTCATTTGCTTCATTTGAAGTATATGTTAGTCTTACCATCAACTCAATTACGGTTTGTATAAATATTCGTGAGTATCCTTCCAATTGTTGGTCACGTGGTCTTAATGGAAACACTCTTCTGGTATTCCACATATCAGGGTCCTAAAAGTAGATGCAATGGATATATAAATGCACATCATATGTATTTCTATGTAAGTATGTTAATACCAAAAAGAATGATGATGATGAAGGCATTGCTTCTTCTGATTCTTTAGGCGTCTTTATACAATTACATTGCCCTGGTTCCATTGGTATTTCTAAAGTATACATAACATCAGAGTGATGAGAACATTGAATTCGTACGGTAACGCTGTTCTCGGTTGCTGGTGCTTCAAGCGGTTTTTTAAAACCAATATATTGAAGAAGAACCAACAAGTTTGGCACACTTATAGGCTACGAAAACTTTTTTCCATTAGTTTAATGAAGCAAAAATAAGAAAGAAACAAAATAGATTATCAAAAAGAGTGGCTTACCACATTCTCTGCAGATAATCTAAAAAACAGATCGATACTTACTTCCTGTTGATCTACGAAGCCTCTCCATTTGCGGAAAAATGAAAATAATTTTCTTCTAAACATAGGCATAAGACTATTCGACATTTTAAAAAGAAATATGTGATGCCTAACTACTGAAATATTTGAATAAGTTTATGTCAAGAAAATAAGAAACACAAAGTAGACTAACACATGACACAGAACATCTCGAAATAGAACTGAAATGGAATTTCTATAACGATAGTTATCATTAATTTTAAAGTTGAAGAAGAGGAAGATAAGACAGCTGTACAATACAAAACGTATTTTAACAAAACTATATGGCATGGTTTATTGTAGGCAATAACTGTTATTATACATCGACATTTTATAACGAATTGGAAAATTTAATTTTCTTTTTTAATAATGAAGCATGCCACATTAATAGATTTGCTAAAAGCAGCATTCGCCAATTGTGGTAAGAAAGAGCCTTTACTGATTTAGTACTTAAAGAATTATAAAGATTTCATACGTGTGATGCAGGTTCAAACTCTATTAAAGATGGATGTGTTCTCAAACACAAATAGATTTACCTCTCTCAGATGCGGTGCATTAAAATAAGCGCACTAATACATTTTGGTATTCTTGGTTCATCAGTGGTGATCAAGACGTTCGGAATATATTTTGGAAAATATATTCGATGCTGAGAGCAGCAATAAATGTAACACATGACGTGGATATTTCAAGAATTAAAAAACTTAAAGCATTTATATATTTCGTGTTGTGGTCGACGAGAAAGTACAGTCTGCTACTCGGTTAAAACAGAAGTTCGATGCTCCTGGTTCATCACGCTCGTGTTCGACTGGCGTTTGGAATCTACCACTCGCATCGAATTTCCATTTTAACCTTGTTACATAATACTATACTATTCCGCTATGACACTGTATTTATATCAAGTACAGTTAGATAACATTATCAAAAAAGGAAGATAATCTTTAGATAGAATTCATTGAGATTTAATTATCAAGAAAAAGAATGGACGGTATTGACTTAGCAGCAAGATGAAAGATCTGCATAAATAATAAACTTCAAAAACTAACCAGTTGTAGAAATGATCAAGTAGACAGAAGATGTAAAATCATAATTCGTGGCCTTGAAAATAGTGTAACCATATAGTAAATATGTACTATCAAATTTAAAAAATAAGTAAGTAGTCACAAAGCGATTGAGAATTAAAACTGTTTTAATTTGCATATAAGCAACTAACAAAACTACTTCAGTGTTTATTCAGCACCTATGAGTATCTTAGATTAAAATAGTAAAGACAAACCATTTCAATGAAATTAATACTTATTCTCTTCGGCATGATTGAATCAAGCATTCTTACATTTCTATACATTGAAAATACCAGCAGTTAGTCTACTGAGCAAACACTGAAGCTTTTTACGTACTCTCCAGACGTGTTCCATTTTACCTTTAGAGCCACATCGAATCCAACCCAAGTGTGGACTAGCCTTGGACAATTTGCCCACTCCGATGTACCAATCGAAAGCCTGGTGTGGCTAGCAACAAAATCCTATCTGCCTTTACCTAAAAGTAGAGACCCAACGGTTATCGGTAGAAGGTGGAGTTTTCTTAGATGTGAAAGGCTATGTAAGTGTCGGAAAAGCCTTACTCGGCCCTGCCATACTGGGATGCGCTCTAGGAGACACCAAACGTACTTAAGATCAGGCGAACTTCTTCTCCATTCCTCTGCAAACCCCGCACCGATAAACCCTAGCTAACCAGTAAAGGCTAGAGTAGCATATCCACGGTTCTGACTATACCGACCGCAAGGTCTCCCTAGGCCAGCTGTCGGAGAGTAACTAACCGGGATAAACCTGACTAGACTCTCCACATTGGATAGGTATAGGTTTAATCCGCGACCACCCATCCATAAAATGATGGGCGGCTAGCATAAAAGTTTTCACCAGTACAATAGATACACATATATTTTTTTAATAAAACAGAACACAATCATTAGTCCAAGAAGCGACCGCAACATTTTGACCGTCACCGAATATCCCACTAATTTATAAAAAAATGTGAAAGTAGGCAGTGTAGGGAACACGAAACCTCTTATAGGCCTATAAACAAATCTTGGCACGATTGCAATCAGTGCCCTAACTATGTCTAAATAATCAATACTTCGCGTCCATTTCATAACATCCAGATGAAATTTACAGGATTTGTAGAAAAATACCTGTACTTCAAGAATATCGTTGCTAGCCTTACTCTATCCTTGCAGAAGTGTCCGGCTTCCGTCGTTCGGTCATCGAACATCTGCTTCCTTTTTTCTAATTAAAGGTCAAGGTTTTATGTCAATTTATTTTTCGATGGAGACACTTAAATATAGCATTGTCAAGATGTTGCATCTCACCCCCTACCTGACCAACTTTAAAATATTAAATTCCCCCCCCCTCACCAAGGTGTGGCCAACTTAGCCACTTAAGAGCATTACGGCTTAAGATATTGCTGAAGCATTCTAGTACTGTTTCTAGTCACAGACCAAGGTAGACAATGTGAATCAGAATTATTCAAGGCCTTGAGCATAACTGTGGGATTCAAGAGATCTAGAACTAAAAGTTGTCACCCCTGTGCGAATGGTACAGTGGAACGTTTTCATCGGCACTTAAAAGCCACTCTAATGTGCTGCCCGGAACTCACATGGTTGCAAGCTCTTCCTCTAGTACTTTTTGGCATACGCGGTGCTTTTAAAGAATTAAATCTTCTAAAGAATCTTCATACATCTGTAGCGGAGCTAGTTTATGGAGAACCTCTACGCCGTCCAGGAGAACTAATTCGCACCCTGTGCACTGATTGAAAACAACATGGCGATGTTAAAATTTTTGAGTAACCTGTGAAAGCAAATGGCCTGTTTAAGACCAGTCCCGGCATCTAGGAATGCAACTTTTGTCTTTAGAAAACTGAAAACATGTTCCCATGTTTTCTTAAGAGAAGATCGACGTCGCCCTTCATTTCAACCTCCTTGCAAAGATCAGTATCAAATAGTTTCTCCTGATGACAAAACAGTAGTTTTGCGTCTTATGGACAAAAATGTTGGCTAAAGTCCTGCTCCAGTGCCTGTACTTTGTTCTGATGCCACCGCTAGGGAATATGTCACTCGCTGTGAACGTTACGTTCGTTTTAGGATGGAAAGCTCTTTCCCGCTTTTCCGGAAAATGATGAAAACTACACATAGTACGTGATGGTTGCCATGGTGCCAAGTGTTGATTGACCAAGTTGGTTAGTGTTTTACTTACTCTCAAAAGGTCCTCTATAAAAATTAATAAAATGGAATTTACCAGGGTTGCGCTGAAAATTGTTAGTTATAAAAAGACCGTTGCATTTTTTAACAAAAAATCTTTATTGTTTTTCAAAATAATCTCCATTCAGAGTAATACACTTGTGCATTCTTTGAAACCACTTTTTAAAACATTCGGAAAATTCATTTTCTGAAAGGTCCTCAAAAATTCTTTGAAATTCTGTAACTGCTGCATCTGCGCTGGAAAATCTTTTACCTCGCATCATTTTTTTAACAGTTAGAAACAAAAAAAGGTCGCACGGCACCAGATCTGGGCTATACGGAGGATGAGTTACCAATTGAACTCCTGTATCTTTCAAAAAATCCAATGTTCTGGCAGCAGTGTGGGAGGATGGACTAAGTCATGATGGACTAAGATGTTACGCAAACCGGTCCTTTGGCGACCTGTCTGTAATTTTGCAAAACATCTGTGGTAAAGCCACTTCGCAGTACCATTCACAATTAACAGTTCTGCCATCTTCAAGTGGAATAACAGCAACAAGACCACTTCGGCGGAAAAAACAGCAATCATTTTCTTATTGACACTTCTGCCACGAATTACTTTTGTGGGCAAGTCTTCATCTTCGAATACCCAAACACTAGACTGCTGTTTAGTTTCAGGGTCGTAACTGTATACCCAAGATTCGTCACCAGTTACAATGTATGCCACTTGCTTGGAAGCTCCTCCGTCAAATTTTTGCAACATAAATTTACACCAGTCTACTCGAGCCTGTTTTTGACTTTCTGAGAGCAAGTGCGGTATCCAACGACTTGCTAGCTTTCTTACCCCAAAATGTTTATGCAAAATGGTATTCACCGCCGAGGATCAAATCTTCACTTCCTCCTGAATCTCCCTATAAGTAATATTTCGATTGGACTGAATCAAGCTAGCCACACGATCAACATTTTCTGAACAAGCAGCTTCCGTAGATCTTCCTGCGTCTTCTAGCAGCTCTCGCCCTCGTCGAAATTCGCGGAACCAATGACTAACAGCGGATAATGAAGGGGCAGCATCGCCAAAAGCTGCTATCAAAGGCTTCGCTGGTATCCTAACTGTCTTTTATAGTCGTAGAAAGTCATAGCTCTAAAGGCAGTTCGCGGAATGCTCATCTTAACTGAATTAAAAATGCACAACTACTTATCTTACAAAATTAACTACGTTTCACAAGGAAATCGGAACGTTTGACAATTGTGGGTAACGAATGTCAACTAATGCGACATTCAATTATTGCAATTGTTTCTAGCCAATTGAGCTTCCATGGCCTGCTACTAACTATTAACAGAGCATCCCTCGTATGATGGAATTAGCGTCTTTTACTTGAGATAAACCTATACCTATCCAGGGGCGTCCCTAGATATTTGGCTGCCCTTGTGCAAAGATTACTACTGCTGCCCCCAATTTTTATATATGTTGAACCCCACCCCTCTTTAATTGATCATACTCGTAGTAATAAAACAGATCAGACAACAGTTTTAAATTTTATGTTAACTTGTAAGAAATACTATAATAAACATACGTTTATTAGAAAAATAAGTACGTATAATAAAGGGTCTACCAATAAGAATGATAGAACTTCAAAATGCTATAAAATGAAAACAAATGAACATTTTTCCTTGATTTGTATTTAATTTTGTAGTAAATTACATAACATTATGTTTTGAATAAGACGTCAGTGAGATGGCCGTCATAGGTACTTTAGATATCCCCAAAGAAAAAAGTCTGGCGGCGTAAGATCGCACGATCTTGGCGGCCAGTTGATAGGACCATTTCGTCAAATTATTCGCTCCTCAAAACGCTCTCTCAGTAAATTGATCGTGGCTCCCGCAGTGTGCGATGTTGCGCCGTCCTGTTGGAACCACATCTGTCTGCATCCTGTTGCAAACCACACCCACCATACAATAACTTTCATCGGGTGTAATTGATTCTCGATTATCTGCTGGGGATTGTTCTCACACCAGAAGCGGCAATTTTGCTTATTGACAAAGCCATTAAGCCAAAAATGTGCCTTATCTGAAAAGATGATTTTCTTACAAAACTCGGCATTTTGGTTTAACTTCAATAGCGCCCAATCGCTGAACGTTCTCCGCAAACCATGGTCGGTAGGCTCGAGTTCTTGGGTGAGAACAATCTTATAAGGATGTACGCCCAAATCTTTCCTCTAAATACGCCACGTAGAGATCGGTGAAAGGCCCAATTGCTGAGAACGGCGTACAACGGACACATTATCATTTTCGTTCACACTTTACAGCAGCGATATTTACAACACTCCTTGCTTTTCGTTGTCTTGTCGGCGGCTTACAATCCAGGAAAGTATAATCGCGTTCAAACTTTTCAATTGTGCGCCTGATAGCGAGCTCAGAAGGTCCACGTCGTAGGTTAAGCGATTCATGGTGAAATGTCAGACTATACTGACCACAAATTAAAGGCTATGTGCGTTATGGCAATTGAACTAGTGCACTGACGACTTTTCAAAATTCTATGATTCCTATTGGTAGACTCTTTACAATCTGGCATTTTTAACCTCAACTATTTTAATAGCATCATATATTATCTTCTCGATAATTTTAATTTGGAATTTGTTATCGTTGCCCATCGCCATATAGGTAGTATATTCATTTTAAATTCATTTGGCTGCCCCAAAATCCGGCTGTCCGTGTGCCGTGCACACCTTCGCACACCGCTAGGGACGCCCCTGACTATTCCATAAAACTCTAAAATCAGAGAAAAATCGATTATGGTTTGGGAGTGTATAACGGCAGCAGAGGTGGAGAATCTACATTTTATCGATGGTATTATAGATCAAAATGTTTAAAAAAATTAAAGACTAGTGCTTACCAATTTGTGATTTTGGACAGTTTTCACTTCTATAGTGACCCTAAACATAAATCCCACAAGATCAGAATCCTGTTATTGATGCACCACTGCAGTTTCCAGATTTAGACGTTATAGAGAATTTATGGGACTATTTAGACAATAGCGTGCTGAAAACTAAAATTCCAACAAGGCATCTCTGAAACGAGCCTTGATGGATGTTTGAAACCCTGCTGTGAATATCTTTTGAAAGTATACATTTCAACAATTAACACGTTGGCAACAAGAACACTTAGGTCCGATTGCATCATAGAAGTTCAAAGGCAGTTCAAGTGTGAACTGAGATTATGAATACCTCATGCATTGTACCAACACAGTTCACAGAAATTTGAATAGTTCAGCTAGAACGGTCGTTGTACGTGGTTCAAGGGCAAATGAAGCCAGTTCAAGCAGTGTAAACGCAAACCTAGCCTTAAAATTCTAAAAATAGAAAAGGCGTAGACCTGGTTTGACGGCTTTTATAATATGATTTTATCGCTGGATTTGATGTATTAATAGATGTGCTAGTGTATGAATTTACTGACGAAAAAAAGGTCTTGATGAACATGTACCGAATAGTTTTAGTAAAAGCCATTCAAAACACTGCCAATACTATCTTATTCGTCGAAGTCGAAAATAAAGTAAGTTTTGTTATATGACCTGCAACAAGTTGTAATTTCGTCTGAAAACTTTCACGCCCCAAATACCAAAACGAAAATGAATTATTTAGGTAGATAAGTTAGGAATTGGGATGCGCGAATAAATATAAATGGCATTAAACAGCAACAAAATTAGACAAAATGACGTCGATATGTGGTAGCTGATCGTGCATGCAACCAATGAGATGAATGCGGAAGTGCCGCTGGAATGGATGGTCTCTCCCACACAAATACTAAAGGATCTTCTCAATTCTCAAAAATTGCAAAAATCTCAGTTTACCGTTTTCTTCGATCAATCCATGTAGTTGAGGCAATAGTGGCAACACTTCTGCACTCCAATGCCATTTCATTACCTGAAAATGTAGAAAAAATCACGGAAGCAGTCGACCTGTGGACCGCTTCTTTCAACAGCGAAGTACCAGTATCCAAAAATTTGCAAAAATGCTGGGAGATATCAATCTTAAGCGATATGCAGGCTAAGATCGAGAATAGCAATCCTATCCAAATGGCACGAATGCTTGCAAATACTCAGAAACTACCGCATGATAGCAAGCTCTATCATCTAAAACCATTGGTACGCTCTTGGATAACTAAACATTTAGGATTGCCATTGGACTACCATTATGTCACCCCCAAAAATACAGTCTGGGACGTTATCTATACACCACAGTCTCAATGACATCATCAAACAGGCTCTTGTGCCAGCTTGTATTTCATCCAGGGGCGGAGTAAGAGCACGTTCCAGTAGGAGAAGAGTTTTTCGAAAAAATTATTAGAAAAATCGAAGAAAAAAATAGTAAAAATACTGATTGTGAGTAATCTGTAAGAAATACATATACCTATGCCACCACGGAACTTCTTTGTAGAACTTTTTGAGACCTACAATTCGTTCGCTTACAGTTTGTCTTTATCTGCTACCGCTTTCGCAGCGTAAATGTCCTACATATGTGTGAATATGTAGCTGTCCAATAACATTGACACACCAGAGCACCTTCCGTAGCGGGCTAGGATCAATGTAGATATTCAGACCAATTGATGTCAGATCAAGGCACAAGTTACAGAACAAAAACTGAAATTTAAAAAGTAAGACAGAGTTGTGATTTAGAACATTTATAGAGTAAATCACATCCACTGTTAGTAATTCCATAAAATGTAGATAGCATTGCTTTTGAAGGTGCTCCTGTTTAAAATCAGAAGTTTAACCAATCATGTTGAGGAGTGTATGGTACATGGATAAATTGTGTCTGCCCAATGACATTGACACACCAGGCCACCTTCCGTAGCTGGCTAGGATCAATGTAGATATTCAGACCAATTGATGTCAGATCAAGGCTCAAGTTACAGAACAGAAAATGAAATTTAAAAAGTAAGACAAAGTTGTGATTTAGAACATTTATAGAGTAAATCACATCCACTGTTAGTAATTCCATGAAATGTAGATAGCATTGCTTTTGAAGGTGCTCCTGTTTAAATCCAGAACTTTAACCAATCATGTTGCGGAGTGTATGGTACATGGATAAATTGTGTCTGGCCAATGACATTGACACACCAGACCACCTTCCGTAGCGGGCTAGGATCAATGTAGATATACAGACCAATTGATGTCAGATCAAGGCACAAGTTACAGAACAAAAAATGAAATTTAAAAAGTAAGACAAAGTTGTGATTTAGAACATTTACAGAGTAAATCACATACACTGTTGGTAATTCCATGAAATGTAGATAGCATTGCTTTTGAAGGTGCTCCTGTTTAAATCCAGAAGTTTAACCAATCATGTTGAGGAGTGTATGGTACATGGATAAATTGTGTCTGCCCAATGACATTGACACACCAGGCCACCTTCCGTAGCGGGCTAGGATCATTGTAGATATACAGACCAACAAAGGCACAAGTTACAGAACAAAAAATGAAATTTAAAAAGTAAGACACAGTTGTGATTTAGAACATTTATAGAGTAAATCACTCCCACTGTTAGTAATTCCATGAAATGCAGATAGCATTGCTTTTGAAGGTGCTCCTGTTTAATTCCAGAAGTTTAACCAATCATGTTGAAAGGTGTATGATACATGGATAAATTGTGTCTGCCCAATGACATTGACACACCAGGCCACTTTCCGTAGCTGGCTAGGATCATTGTAGATATACAGACCAACTGATGTCAGATCAAGACACAAGTTACAGAACAAAAAATGAAATTTAAAAAGTAAGACAAAGTTGTGATTCAGAACATTTATAGAGTAAATTACATCCACTGTTAGTAATTCCATGAAATGTAGATAGCATTGCTTTTGAAGGTGCTCCTGTTTAAATCCAGAACCAATCATGTTGAGGAGTGTATGGTACATGGATAAATTGTGTCTGGCCAATGACATTGACACACCAGGCCATCTTCCGTAGCTGGCTAGGATCAATGTAGATATTCAGACCAATTGATGTCAGATCAAGGCACAAGTTACAGAACAGAAAATGAAATTTAAAAAGTAAGACAAAGTTGTGATTTAGAACATTTATAGAGTAAATCACATCCACTGTTAGTAATTCCATGAAATGTAGATAGCATTGCTTTTGAAGGTGCTCCTGTTTAAATCCAGAACTTTAACCAATCATGTTGAGGAGTGTATGGTACATGGATAAATTGTGTCTGGCCAATGACATTGACACACCAGACCACCTTCCGTAGCGGGCTAGGATCAGTGTAGATATACAGACCAATTGATGTCAGATCAAGGCACAAGTTACAGAACAAAAAATGAAATTTAAAAAGTAAGACAAAGTTGTGATTTAGAACATTTACAGAGTAAATCACATACACTGTTGGTAATTCCATGAAATGTAGATAGCATTGCTTTTGAAGGTGCTCCTGTTTAAATCCAGAAGTTTAACCAATCATGTTGAGGAGTGTATGGTACATGGATAAATTGTGTCTGCCCAATGACATTGACACACCAGGCCACCTTCCGTAGCGGGCTAGGATCATTGTAGATATACAGACCAACAAAGGCACAAGTTACAGAACAAAAAATGAAATTTAAAAAGTAAGACACAGTTGTGATTTAGAACATTTATAGAGTAAATCACTCCCACTGTTAGTAATTCCATGAAATGCAGATAGCATTGCTTTTGAAGGTGCTCCTGTTTAATTCCAGAAGTTTAACCAATCATGTTGAAGGGTGTATGATACATGGATAAATTGTGTCTGCCCAATGACATTGACACACCAGGCCACTTTCCGTAGCTGGCTAGGATCATTGTAGATATACAGACCAACTGATGTCAGATCAAGACACAAGTTACAGAACAAAAAATGAAATTTAAAAAGTAAGACAAAGTTGTGATTCAGAACATTTATAGAGTAAATTACATCCACTGTTAGTAATTCCATGAAATGTAGATAGCATTGCTTTTGAAGGTGCTCCTGTTTAAATCCAGAACCAATCATGTTGAGGAGTGTATGGTACATGGATAAATTGTGTCTGTCCAATGACATTGACACTCCAGGCCATCTTCCGTAGCTGGCTAGGATCAATGTAGATATTCAGACCAATTGATGTCAGATCAAGGCACAAGTTACAGAACAAAAAATGAAATTTAAAAAGTAAGACAAAGTTGTGATTTAGAACATTTACAGAGTAAATCACATACACTGTTGGTAATTCCATGAAATGCAGATAGCATTGCTTTTGAAGGTGCTCCTGTTTAAATCCAGAAGTTTAACCAATCATGTTGAGGAGTGTATGGTACATGGATAAATTGTGTCTGCCCAATGACATTGACACACCAGGCCACCTTCCGTAGCGGGCTAGGATCATTGTAGATATACAGACCAACTGATGTCAGATCAAGGCACAAGTTACAGAACAAAAAATGAAATTTAAAAAGTAAGACACAGTTGTGATTTAGAACATTTATAGAGTAAATCACTCCCACTGTTAGTAATTCCATGAAATGCAGATAGCAATGCTTTTGAAGGTGCTCCTGTTTAATTCCGGAAGTTTAACCAATCATGTTGAAGGGTGTATGATACATGGATAAATTGTGTCTGCCCAATGACATTGACACACCAGGCCACTTTCCGTAGCTGGCTAGGATCATTGTAGATATACAGACCAACTGATGTCAGATCAAGACACAAGTTACAGAACAAAAAATGAAATTTAAAAAGTAAGACAAAGTTGTGATTTTGAACATTTACAGAGTAAATCATAGATACACTGTTAGTAATTCCATGAAATGTAGATAGCATTGCTTTTGAAGGTGCTCCTGTTTAAATCCAGAACTTTAACCAATCATGTTGAGGAGTGTATGGTACATGGATAAATTGTGTCTGCCCAATGACATTGACACATCAGGCCACCTTCCGTAGCTGGCTAGGATCAATGTAGATATTCAGACCAATTGATGTCAGATCAAGGCACAAGTTACAGAACAAAAAATGAAATTTAAAAAGTAAGACAAAGTTGTGATTTAGAACATTTATAGAGTAAATCACTCCCACTGTTAGTAATTCCATGAAATGCAGATAGCATTGCTTTTGAAGGTGCTCCTGTTTAAATCCAGAAGTTTAACCAATCATGTTGAGGGGTGTATGGTACATGGATAAATTGTGTCTGCCCAATGACATTGACACACCAGGCCACCTTCCGTAGCTGGCTAGGATCAATGTAGATATTCAGACCAATTGATGTCAGATCAAGGCACAAGTTACAGAACAAAAAATGAAATTTAAAAAGTAAGACAAAGTTGTGATTTAGAACATTTATAGAGTAAATCACTCCCACTGTTAGTAATTCCATGAAATGCAGATAGCATTGCTTTTGAAGGTGCTCCTGTTTAAATCCAGAAGTTTAACCAATCATGTTGAGGGGTGTATGGTACATGGATAAATAGTGTCTGCCCAATGAAATTGACACACCAGGCCACCTTCCGTAGCGGGCTAGGATCAATGTAGATATACAGACCAATTGATGTCAGATCAAGACACAACTTACAGAACAAAAAATGAAATTCAAAAAGTAAGACAAAGTTGTGATTTAGAACATTTACAGAGTAAATCACATACACTGTTGGTAATTCCATAAAATGTAGATAGCATTGCTTTTGAAGGTGCTCCTGTTTAAATCCAGAACTTTAACCAATCATGTTGAGGAGTGTATGGTACATGGATAAATTGTGTCTGGCCAATGACATTGACACACCAGACCACCTTCCGTAGCGGGCTAGGATCAGTGTAGATATACAGACCAATTGATGTCAGATCAAGGCACAAGTTACAGAACAAAAAATGAAATTTAAAAAGTAAGACAAAGTTGTGATTTAGAACATTTACAGAGTAAATCACATACACTGTTGGTAATTCCATGAAATGTAGATAGCATTGCTTTTGAAGGTGCTCCTGTTTAAATCCAGAAGTTTAACCAATCATGTTGAGGAGTGTATGGTACATGGATAAATTGTGTCTGCCCAATGACATTGACACACCAGGCCACCTTCCGTAGCGGGCTAGGATCATTGTAGATATACAGACCAACTGATGTCAGATCAAGACACAAGTTACAGAACAAAAAATGAAATTTAAAAAGTAAGACAAAGTTGTGATTCAGAACATTTATAGAGTAAATTACATCCACTGTTAGTAATTCCATGAAATGTAGATAGCATTGCTTTTGAAGGTGCTCCTGTTTAAATCCAGAACCAATCATGTTGAGGAGTGTATGGTACATGGATAAATTGTGTCTGGCCAATGACATTGACACACCAGGCCATCTTCCGTAGCTGGCTAGGATCAATGTAGATATTCAGACCAATTGATGTCAGATCAAGGCACAAGTTACAGAACAAAAAATGAAATTTAAAAAGTAAGACAAAGTTGTGATTTAGAACATTTACAGAGTAAATCACATACACTGTTGGTAATTCCATGAAATGCAGATAGCATTGCTTTTGAAGGTGCTCCTGTTTAATTCCGGAAGTTTAACCAATCATGTTGAGGAGTGTATGATACATGGATAAATTGTGTCTGCCCAATGACATTGACACACCAGGCCACCTTCCGTAGCGGGCTAGGATCATTGTAGATATACAGACCAACTGATGTCAGATCAAGGCACAAGTTACAGAACAAAAAATGAAATTTAAAAAGTAAGACACAGTTGTGATTTAGAACATTTATAGAGTAAATCACTCCCACTGTTAGTAATTCCATGAAATGCAGATAGCATTGCTTTTGAAGGTGCTCCTGTTTAATTCCGGAAGTTTAACCAATCATGTTGAAGGGTGTATGATACATGGATAAATTGTGTCTGCCCAATGACAATGACACACCAGGCCACTTTCCGTAGCTGGCTAGGATCATTGTAGATATACAGACCAACGGATGTCAGATCAAGACACAAGTTACAGAACAAAAAATGAAATTTAAAAAGTAAGACAAAGTTGTGATTTAGAACATTTACAGAGTAAATCACATACACTGTTGGTAATTCCATGAAATGTAGATAGCATTGCTTTTGAAGGTGCTCCTGTTTAAATCCAGAACTTTAACCAATCATGTTGAGGAGTGTATGGTACATGGATAAATTGTGTCTGCCCAATGACATTGACACATCAGGCCACCTTCCGTAGCTGGCTAGGATCAATGTAGATATTCAGACCAATTGATGTCAGATCAAGGCACAAGTTACAGAACAAAAAATGAAATTTAAAAAGTAAGACAAAGTTGTGATTTAGAACATTTATAGAGTAAATCACTCCCACTGTTAGTAATTCCATGAAATGCAGATAGCATTGCTTTTGAAGGTGCTCCTGTTTAAATCCAGAACTTTAACCAATCATGTTGAGGAGTGTATGGTACATGGATAAATTGTGTCTGCCCAATGACATTGACACATCAGGCCACCTTCCGTAGCTGGCTAGGATCAATGTAGATATTCAGACCAATTGATGTCAGATCAAGGCACAAGTTACAGAACAAAAAATGAAATTTAAAAAGTAAGACAAAGTTGTGATTTAGAACATTTATAGAGTAAATCACTCCCACTGTTAGTAATTCCATGAAATGCAGATAGCATTGCTTTTGAAGGTGCTCCTGTTTAATTCCGGAAGTTTAACCAATCATGTTGAAGGGTGTATGATACATGGATAAATTGTGTCTGCCCAATGACAATGACACACCAGGCCACTTTCCGTAGCTGGCTAGGATCATTGTAGATATACAGACCAACGGATGTCAGATCAAGACACAAGTTACAGAACAAAAAATGAAATTTAAAAAGTAAGACAAAGTTGTGATTTAGAACATTTACAGAGTAAATCACATACACTGTTGGTAATTCCATGAAATGTAGATAGCATTGCTTTTGAAGGTGCTCCTGTTTAAATCCAGAACTTTAACCAATCATGTTGAGGAGTGTATGGTACATGGATAAATTGTGTCTGCCCAATGACATTGACACATCAGGCCACCTTCCGTAGCTGGCTAGGATCAATGTAGATATTCAGACCAATTGATGTCAGATCAAGGCACAAGTTACAGAACAAAAAATGAAATTTAAAAAGTAAGACAAAGTTGTGATTTAGAACATTTATAGAGTAAATCACTCCCACTGTTAGTAATTCCATGAAATGCAGATAGCATTGCTTTTGAAGGTGCTCCTGTTTAAATCCAGAAGTTTAACCAATCATGTTGAGGGGTGTATGGTACATGGATAAATTGTGTCTGCCCAATGATATTGACACACCAGGCCACCTTCCGTAGCGGGCTAGGATCAATGTAGATATACAGACCAATTGATGTCAGATCAAGACACAAGTTACAGAACAAAAAATGAAATTCAAAAAGTAAGACAAAGTTGTGATTTAGAACATTTACAGAGTAAATCACATACACTGTTGGTAATTCCATGAAATGTAGATAGCATTGCTTTTGAAGGTGCTCCTGTTTAAATCCAGAAGTTTAACCAATCATGTTAAGGAGTGTATGGTACATGGATAAATTGTGTCTGCCCAATGACATTGACTCACCAGGCCACCTTCCGTAGCGGGCTAGGATCATTGTAGATATACAGACCAACTGATGTCAGATCAAGGCACAAGTTACAGAACAAAAAATGAAATTTAAAAAGTAAGACACAGTTGTGATTTAGAACATTTATAGAGTAAATCACTCCCACTGTTAGTAATTCCATGAAATGCAGATAGCATTGCTTTTGAAGGTGCTCCTGTTTAAATCCAGAAGTTTAGCCAATCATGTTGAGGGGTGTATGATACATGGATAAATTGTGTCTGCCCAATGACATTGACACACCAGGCCACCTTCCGTAGCGGGCTAGGATCATTGTAGATATACAGACCAACTGATGTCAGATCAAGGCACAAGTTACAGAACAATAAATGAAATTTAAAAAGTAAGACACAGTTGTGATTTAGAACATTTATAGAGTAAATCACTCCCACTGTTAGTAATTCCATGATATGCAGATAGCATTGCTTTTGAAGGTGCTCCTGTTTAAATCCAGAAGTTTAACCAATCATGTTGAAGGGTGTATGATACATGGATAAATTGTGTCTGCCCAATGACATTGACACACCAGGCCACTTTCCGTAGCTGGCTAGGATCATTGTAGATATACAGACCAACTGATGTCAGATCAAGACACAAGTTACAGAACAAAAAATGAAATTTAAAAAGTAAGACAAAGTTGTGATTTTGAACATTTACAGAGTAAATCATAGATACACTGTTAGTAATTCCATGAAATGTAGATAGCATTGCTTTTGAAGGTGCTCCTGTTTAAATCCAGAACTTTAACCAATCATGTTGAGGAGTGTATGGTACATGGATAAATTGTGTCTGCCCAATGACATTGACACATCAGGCCACCTTCCGTAGCTGGCTAGGATCAATGTAGATATTCAGACCAATTGATGTCAGATCAAGGCACAAGTTACAGAACAAAAAATGAAATTTAAAAAGTAAGACAAAGTTGTGATTTAGAACATTTATAGAGTAAATCACTCCCACTGTTAGTAATTCCATGAAATGCAGATAGCATTGCTTTTGAAGGTGCTCCTGTTTAAATCCAGAAGTTTAACCAATCATGTTGAGGGGTGTATGGTACATGGATAAATTGTGTCTGCCAATGACATTGACACACCAGGCCACCTTCCGTAGCTGGCTAGGATCAATGTAGATATTTAGACCAATTGATGTCAGATCAAGGCACAAGTTACAGAACAAAAAATGAAATTTAAAAAGTAAGACAAAGTTGTGATTTAGAACATTTATAGAGTAAATCACTCCCACTGTTAGTAATTCCATGAAATGCAGATAGCATTGCTTTTGAAGGTGCTCCTGTTTAAATCCAGAAGTTTAACCAATCATGTTGAGGGGTGTATGGTACATGGATAAATAGTGTCTGCCCAATGAAATTGACACACCAGGCCACCTTCCGTAGCGGGCTAGGATCAATGTAGATATACAGACCAATTGATGTCAGATCAAGACACAACTTACAGAACAAAAAATGAAATTCAAAAAGTAAGACAAAGTTGTGATTTAGAACATTTACAGAGTAAATCACATACACTGTTGGTAATTCCATAAAATGTAGATAGCATTGCTTTTGAAGGTGCTCCTGTTTAAATCCAGAACTTTAACCAATCATGTTGAGGAGTGTATGGTACATGGATAAATTGTGTCTGGCCAATGACATTGACACACCAGACCACCTTCCGTAGCGGGCTAGGATCAGTGTAGATATACAGACCAATTGATGTCAGATCAAGGCACAAGTTACAGAACAAAAAATGAAATTTAAAAAGTAAGACAAAGTTGTGATTTAGAACATTTACAGAGTAAATCACATACACTGTTGGTAATTCCATGAAATGTAGATAGCATTGCTTTTGAAGGTGCTCCTGTTTAAATCCAGAAGTTTAACCAATCATGTTGAGGAGTGTATGGTACATGGATAAATTGTGTCTGCCCAATGACATTGACACACCAGGCCACCTTCCGTAGCGGGCTAGGATCATTGTAGATATACAGACCAACTGATGTCAGATCAAGACACAAGTTACAGAACAAAAAATGAAATTTAAAAAGTAAGACAAAGTTGTGATTCAGAACATTTATAGAGTAAATTACATCCACTGTTAGTAATTCCATGAAATGTAGATAGCATTGCTTTTGAAGGTGCTCCTGTTTAAATCCAGAACCAATCATGTTGAGGAGTGTATGGTACATGGATAAATTGTGTCTGGCCAATGACATTGACACACCAGGCCATCTTCCGTAGCTGGCTAGGATCAATGTAGATATTCAGACCAATTGATGTCAGATCAAGGCACAAGTTACAGAACAAAAAATGAAATTTAAAAAGTAAGACAAAGTTGTGATTTAGAACATTTACAGAGTAAATCACATACACTGTTGGTAATTCCATGAAATGTAGATAGCATTGCTTTTGAAGGTGCTCCTGTTTAAATCCAGAAGTTTAACCAATCATGTTGAGGAGTGTATGATACATGGATAAATTGTGTCTGCCCAATGACATTGACACACCAGGCCACCTTCCGTAGCGGGCTAGGATCATTGTAGATATACAGACCAACTGATGTCAGATCAAGGCACAAGTTACAGAACAAAAAATGAAATTTAAAAAGTAAGACACAGTTGTGATTTAGAACATTTATAGAGTAAATCACTCCCACTGTTAGTAATTCCATGAAATGCAGATAGCATTGCTTTTGAAGGTGCTCCTGTTTAATTCCGGAAGTTTAACCAATCATGTTGAAGGGTGTATGATACATGGATAAATTGTGTCTGCCCAATGACAATGACACACCAGGCCACTTTCCGTAGCTGGCTAGGATCATTGTAGATATACAGACCAACGGATGTCAGATCAAGACACAAGTTACAGAACAAAAAATGAAATTTAAAAAGTAAGACAAAGTTGTGATTTAGAACATTTACAGAGTAAATCACATACACTGTTGGTAATTCCATGAAATGTAGATAGCATTGCTTTTGAAGGTGCTCCTGTTTAAATCCAGAACTTTAACCAATCATGTTGAGGAGTGTATGGTACATGGATAAATTGTGTCTGCCCAATGACATTGACACATCAGGCCACCTTCCGTAGCTGGCTAGGATCAATGTAGATATTCAGACCAATTGATGTCAGATCAAGGCACAAGTTACAGAACAAAAAATGAAATTTAAAAAGTAAGACAAAGTTGTGATTTAGAACATTTATAGAGTAAATCACTCCCACTGTTAGTAATTCCATGAAATGCAGATAGCATTGCTTTTGAAGGTGCTCCTGTTTAAATCCAGAACTTTAACCAATCATGTTGAGGAGTGTATGGTACATGGATAAATTGTGTCTGCCCAATGACATTGACACATCAGGCCACCTTCCGTAGCTGGCTAGGATCAATGTAGATATACAGACCAATTGATGTCAGATCAAGGCACAAGTTACAGAACAAAAAATGAAATTTAAAAAGTAAGACAAAGTTGTGATTTAGAACATTTATAGAGTAAATCACTCCCACTGTTAGTAATTCCATGAAATGCAGATAGCATTGCTTTTGAAGGTGCTCCTGTTTAAATCCAGAAGTTTAACCAATCATGTTGAGGGGTGTATGGTACATGGATAAATTGTGTCTGCCCAATGATATTGACACACCAGGCCACCTTCCGTAGCGGGCTAGGATCAATGTAGATATACAGACCAATTGATGTCAGATCAAGACACAAGTTACAGAACAAAAAATGAAATTCAAAAAGTAAGACAAAGTTGTGATTTAGAACATTTACAGAGTAAATCACATACACTGTTGGTAATTCCATGAAATGTAGATAGCATTGCTTTTGAAGGTGCTCCTGTTTAAATCCAGAAGTTTAACCAATCATGTTAAGGAGTGTATGGTACATGGATAAATTGTGTCTGCCCAATGACATTGACACACCAGGCCACCTTCCGTAGCGGGCTAGGATCATTGTAGATATACAGACCAACTGATGTCAGATCAAGGCACAAGTTACAGAACAATAAATGAAATTTAAAAAGTAAGACACAGTTGTGATTTAGAACATTTATAGAGTAAATCACTCCCACTGTTAGTAATTCCATGATATGCAGATAGCATTGCTTTTGAAGGTGCTCCTGTTTAAATCCAGAAGTTTAACCAATCATGTTGAGGGGTGTATGATACATGGATAAATTGTGTCTGCCCAATGACATTGACACACCAGGCCACCTTCCGTAGCGGGCTGGCATCATTGTAGATATACAGACCAACTAATGTCAGATCAAGGCACAAGTTACAGAACAAAAAATGAAATTTAAAAAGTAAGACACAGTTGTGATTTAGAACATTTATAGAGTAAATCACTCCCACTGTTAGTAATTCCATGAAATGCAGATAGCATTGCTTTTGAAGGTGCTCCTGTTTAATTCCAGAAATTTAACCAATCATGTTGAAGGGTGTATGATACATGGATAAATTGTGTCTGCCCAATGACATTGACACACCAGGCCACCTTCCGTAGCGGGCTAGGATCATTGTAGATATACAGACCAACTGATGTCAGATCAAGACACAAGTTACAGAACAAAAAATGAAATTTAAAAAGTAAGACAAAGTTGTGATTTAGAACATTTACAGAGTAAATCACATACACTGTTAGTAATTCCATGAAATGTAGATAGCATTGCTTTTGAAGGTGCTCCTGTTTAAATCCAGAACTTTAACCAATCATGTTGAGGAGTGTATGGTACATGGATAAATTGTGTCTGCCCAATGACATTGACACATCAGGCCACCTTCCGTAGCTGGCTAGGATCAATGTAGATATTCAGACCAATTGATGTCAGATCAAGGCACAAGTTACAGAACAAAAAATGAAATTTAAAAAGTAAGACAAAGTTGTGATTTAGAACATTTATAGAGTAAATCACTCCCACTGTTAGTAATTCCATGAAATGCAGATAGCATTGCTTTTGAAGGTGCTCCTGTTTAAATCCAGAACTTTAACCAATCATGTTGAGGAGTGTATGGTACATGGATAAATTGTGTCTGCCCAATGACATTGACACATCAGGCCACCTTCCGTAGCTGGCTAGGATCAATGTAGATATTCAGACCAATTGATGTCAGATCAAGGCACAAGTTACAGAACAAAAAATGAAATTTAAAAAGTAAGACAAAGTTGTGATTTAGAACATTTATAGAGTAAATCACTCCCACTGTTAGTAATTCCATGAAATGCAGATAGCATTGCTTTTGAAGGTGCTCCTGTTTAAATCCAGAACTTTAACCAATCATGTTGAGGAGTGTATGGTACATGGATAAATTGTGTCTGCCCAATGACATTGACACATCAGGCCACCTTCCGTAGCTGGCTAGGATCAATGTAGATATTCAGACCAATTGATGTCAGATCAAGGCACAAGTTACAGAACAAAAAATGAAATTTAAAAAGTAAGACAAAGTTGTGATTTAGAACATTTACAGAGTAAATCACATACACTGTTGGTAATTCCATAAAATGTAGATAGCATTGCTTTTGAAGGTGCTCCTGTTTAAATCCAGAACTTTAACCAATCATGTTGAGGAGTGTATGGTACATGGATAAATAGTGTCTGCCCAATGACATTGACACACCAGGCCACCTTCCGTAGCGGGTTAGGTTCAATGTAGATATTCAGACCAATTGATGTCAGATCAAGGCACAAGTTACAGAATAAATAATGAAATTTAAAAAGTCAGACAAAGTTGTGATTTAGAACATTTACAGAGTAAATCACATACACTGTTGGTAATTCCATGAAATGTAGATAGCATTGCTTTTGAAGGTGCTCCTGTTTAAATCCAGAAGTTTAACCAATCATGTTAAGGAGTGTATGGTACATGGATAAATTGTGTCTGCCCAATGACATTGACTCACCAGGCCACCTTCCGTAGCGGGCTAGGATCATTGTAGATATACAGACCAACTGATGTCAGATCAAGGCACAAGTTACAGAACAAAAAATGAAATTTAAAAAGTAAGACACAGTTGTGATTTAGAACATTTATAGAGTAAATCACTCCCACTGTTAGTAATTCCATGAAATGCAGATAGCATTGCTTTTGAAGGTGCTCCTGTTTAAATCCAGAAGTTTAACCAATCATGTTGAGGGGTGTATGATACATGGATAAATTGTGTCTGCCCAATGACATTGACACACCAGGCCACCTTCCGTAGCGGGCTGGCATCATTGTAGATATACAGACCAACTGATGTCAGATCAAGGCACAAGGTACAGAACAAAAAATGAAATTTAAAAAGTAAGACAAAGTTGTGATTTAGAACATTTACAGAGTAAATCACATACACTGTTAGTAATTCCATGAAATGTAGATAGCATTGCTTTTGAAGGTGCTCCTGTTTAAATCCAGAACTTTAACCAATCATGTTGAGGAGTGTATGGTACATGGATAAATTGTGTCTGCCCAATGACATTGACACATCAGGCCACCTTCCGTAGCTGGCTAGGATCAATGTAGATATTCAGACCAATTGATGTCAGATCAAGGCACAAGTTACAGAACAAAAAATGAAATTTAAAAAGTAAGACAAAGTTGTGATTTAGAACATTTATAGAGTAAATCACTCCCACTGTTAGTAATTCCATGAAATGCAGATAGCATTGCTTTTGAAGGTGCTCCTGTTTATATCCAGAACTTTAAACAATCATGTTGAGGAGTGTATGGTACATGGATAAATTGTGTCTGCCCAATGACATTGACACATCAGGCCACCTTCCGTAGCTGGCTAGGATCAATGTAGATATTCAGACCAATTGATGTCAGATCAAGGCACAAGTTACAGAACAAAAAATGAAATTTAAAAAGTAAGACAAAGTTGTGATTTAGAACATTTATAGAGTAAATCACTCCCACTGTTAGTAATTCCATGAAATGCAGATAGCATTGCTTTTGAAGGTGCTCCTGTTTAAATCCAGAAGTTTAACCAATCATGTTGAGGGGTGTATGGTACATGGATAAATTGTGTCTGCCCAATGACATTGACACACCAGGCCACCTTCCGTAGCGGGCTAGGATCAATGTAGATATACAGAACAATTGATGTCAGATCAAGACACAAGTTACAGAACAAAAAATGAAATTCAAAAAGTAAGACAAAGTTGTGATTTAGAACATTTACAGAGTAAATCACATACACTGTTGGTAATTCCATAAAATGTAGATAGCATTGCTTTTGAAGGTGCTCCTGTTTAAATCCAGAACTTTAACCAATCATGTTGAGGAGTGTATGGTACATGGATAAATTGTGTCTGCCCAATGACATTGACTCACCAGGACACCTTCCGTAGCGGGCTAGGATCATTGTAGATATACAGACCAACTGATGTCAGATCAAGGCACAAGTTACAGAACAAAAAATGAAATTTAAAAAGTAAGACACAGTTGTGATTTAGAACATTTATAGAGTAAATCACTCCCACTGTTAGTAATTCCATGAAATGCAGATAGCATTGCTTTTGAAGGTGCTCCTGTTTAAATCCAGAAGTTTAACCAATCATGTTGAGGGGTGTATGATACATGGATAAATTGTGTCTGCCCAATGACATTGACACACCAGGCCACCTTCCGTAGCGGGCTGGCATCATTGTAGATATACAGACCAACTGATGTCAGATCAAGGCACAAGGTACAGAACAAAAAATGAAATTTAAAAAGTAAGACAAAGTTGTGATTTAGAACATTTACAGAGTAAATCACATACACTGTTAGTAATTCCATGAAATGTAGATAGCATTGCTTTTGAAGGTGCTCCTGTTTAAATCCAGAACTTTAACCAATCATGTTGAGGAGTGTATGGTACATGGATAAATTGTGTCTGCCCAATGACATTGACACATCAGGCCACCTTCCGTAGCTGGCTAGGATCAATGTAGATATTCAGACCAATTGATGTCAGATCAAGGCACAAGTTACAGAACAAAAAATGAAATTTAAAAAGTAAGACAAAGTTGTGATTTAGAACATTTATAGAGTAAATCACTCCCACTGTTAGTAATTCCATGAAATGCAGATAGCATTGCTTTTGAAGGTGCTCCTGTTTATATCCAGAACTTTAACCAATCATGTTGAGGAGTGTATGGTACATGGATAAATTGTGTCTGCCCAATGACATTGACACATCAGGCCACCTTCCGTAGCTGGCTAGGATCAATGTAGATATTCAGACCAATTGATGTCAGATCAAGGCACAAGTTACAGAACAAAAAATGAAATTTAAAAAGTAAGACAAAGTTGTGATTTAGAACATTTATAGAGTAAATCACTCCCACTGTTAGTAATTCCATGAAATGCAGATAGCATTGCTTTTGAAGGTGCTCCTGTTTAAATCCAGAAGTTTAACCAATCATGTTGAGGGGTGTATGGTACATGGATAAATTGTGTCTGCCCAATGACATTGACACACCAGGCCACCTTCCGTAGCGGGCTAGGATCATTGTAGATATACAGAACAATTGATGTCAGATCAAGACACAAGTTACAGAACAAAAAATGAAATTCAAAAAGTAAGACAAAGTTGTGATTTAGAACATTTACAGAGTAAATCACATACACTGTTGGTAATTCCATAAAATGTAGATAGCATTGCTTTTGAAGGTGCTCCTGTTTAAATCCAGAACTTTAACCAATCATGTTGAGGAGTGTATGGTACATGGATAAATTGTGTCTGCCCAATGACATTGACTCACCAGGCCACCTTCCGTAGCGGGCTAGGATCATTGTAGATATACAGACCAACTGATGTCAGATCAAGGCACAAGTTACAGAACAAAAAATGAAATTTAAAAAGTAAGACACAGTTGTGATTTAGAACATTTATAGAGTAAATCACTCCCACTGTTAGTAATTCCATGAAATGCAGATAGCATTGCTTTTGAAGGTGCTCCTGTTTAAATCCAGAAGTTTAACCAATCATGTTGAGGGGTGTATGATACATGGATAAATTGTGTCTGCCCAATGACATTGACACACCAGGCCACCTTCCGTAGCGGGCTGGCATCATTGTAGATATACAGACCAACTGATGTCAGATCAAGGCACAAGTTACAGAACAAAAAATGAAATTTAAAAAGTAAGACACAGTTGTGATTTAGAACATTTATAGAGTAAATCACTCCCACTGTTAGTAATTCCATGAAATGCAGATAGCATTGCTTTTGAAGGTGCTCCTGTTTAATACCAGAAGTTTAACCAATCATGTTGAAGGGTGTATGATACATGGATAAATTGTGTCTGCCCAATGACATTGACACACCAGGCCACTTTCCGTAGCTGGCTAGGATCATTGTAGATATACAGACCAACTGATGTCAGATCAAGACACAAGTTACAGAACAAAAAATGAAATTTAAAAAGTAAGACAAAGTTGTGATTCAGAACATTTATAGAGTAAATTACATCCACTGTTAGTAATTCCATGAAATGTAGATAGCATTGCTTTTGAAGGTGCTCCTGTTTAAATCCAGAACCAATCATGTTGAGGAGTGTATGGTACATGGATAAATTGTGTCTGGCCAATGACATTGACACACCAGGCCATCTTCCGTAGCTGGCTAGGATCAATGTAGATATTCAGACCAATTGATGTCAGATCAAGGCACAAGTTACAGAACAAAAAATGAAATTTAAAAAGTAAGACAAAGTTGTGATTTAGAACATTTACAGAGTAAATCACATACACTGTTGGTAATTCCATGAAATGTAGATAGCATTGCTTTTGAAGGTGCTCCTGTTTAAATCCAGAAGTTTAACCAATCATGTTGAGGAGTGTATGGTACATGGATAAATTGTGTCTGCCCAATGACATTGACACACCAGGCCACCTTCCGTAGCGGGCTAGGATCATTGTAGATATACAGACCAACTGATGTCAGATCAAGGCACAAGTTACAGAACAAAAAATGAAATTTAAAAAGTAAGACACAGTTGTGATTTAGAACATTTATAGAGTAAATCACTCCCACTGTTAGTAATTCCATGAAATGCAGATAGCATTGCTTTTGAAGGTGCTCCTGTTTAAATCCAGAACCAATCATGTTGAGGAGTGTATGGTACATGGATAAATTGTGTCTGGCCAATGACATTGACACACCAGGCCATCTTCCGTAGCTGGCTAGGATCAATGTAGATATTCAGACCAATTGATGTCAGATCAAGGCACAAGTTACAGAACAAAAAATGAAATTTAAAAAGTAAGACAAAGTTGTGATTTAGAACATTTATAGAGTAAATCACTCCCACTGTTAGTAATTCCATGAAATGCAGATAGCATTGCTTTTGAAGGTGCTCCTGTTTAAATCCAGAAGTTTAACCAATCATGTTGAGGGGTGTATGGTACATGGATAAATTGTGTCTGCCCAATGACATTGACACACCAGGCCACCTTCCGTAGCGGGCTAGGATCAATGTAGATATTCAGACCAATTGATGTCAGATCAAGGCACAAGTTACGGAATAAATAATGAAATTTAAAAAGTCAGACAAAGTTGTGATTTAGAACATTTACAGAGTAAATCACATACACTGTTGGTAATTCCATAAAATGTAGATAGCATTGCTTTTGAAGGTGCTCCTGTTTAAATCCAGAACTTAAACCAATCATGTTGAGGAGTGTATGGTACATGGATAAATAGTGTCTGCCCAATGACATTGACACACCAGGCCACCTTCCGTAGCGGGCTAGGATCAGTGTATATATACAGACCAATTGATGTCAGATCAAGGCACAAGTTACAGAACAAAAAATGAAATTTAAAAAGTAAGACAAAGTTGTGATTTAGAACATTTACAGAGTAAATCACATACACTGTTGGTAATTCCATGAAATGTAGATAGCATTGCTTTTGAAGGTGCTCCTGTTTAAATCCAGAAGTTTAACCAATCATGTTGAGGAGTGTATGGTACATGGATAAATTGTGTCTGCCCAATGACATTGACACACCAGGCCACTTTCCGTAGCTGGCTAGGATCATTGTAGATATACAGACCAACTGATGACAGATCAAGGCACAAGTTACAGAACAAAAAATGAAATTTAAAAAGTAAGACAAAGTTGTGATTCAGAACATTTATAGAGTAAATTACATCCACTGTTAGTAATTCCATGAAATGTAGATAGCATTGCTTTTGAAGGTGCTCCTGTTTAAATCCAGAACCAATCATGTTGAGGAGTGTATGGTACATGGATAAATTGTGTCTGGCCAATGACATTGACACACCAGGCCATCTTCCGTAGCTGGCTAGGATCAATGTAGATATTCAGACCAATTGATGTCAGATCAAGGCACAAGTTACAGAACAAAAAATGAAATTTAAAAAGTAAGACAAAGTTGTGATTTAGAACATTTACAGAGTAAATCACATACACTGTTGGTAATTCCATGAAATGTAGATAGCATTGCTTTTGAAGGTGCTCCTGTTTAAATCCAGAAGTTTAACCAATCATGTTGAGGAGTGTATGGTACATGGATAAATTGTGTCTGCCCAATGACATTGACACACCAGGCCACCTTCCGTAGCGGGCTAGGATCATTGTAGATATACAGACCAACTGATGTCAGATCAAGGCACAAGTTACAGAACAAAAAATGAAATTTAAAAAGTAAGACACAGTTGTGATTTAGAACATTTATAGAGTAAATCACTCCCACTGTTAGTAATTCCATGAAATGCAGATAGCATTGCTTTTGAAGGTGCTCCTGTTTAATTCCGGAAGTTTAACCAATCATGTTGAAGGGTGTATGATACATGGATAAATTGTGTCTGCCCAATGACATTGACACACCAGGCCACTTTCCGTAGCTGGCTAGGATCATTGTAGATATACAGACCAACTGATGTCAGATCAAGACACAAGTTACAGAACAAAAAATGAAATTTAAAAAGTAAGACAAAGTTGTGATTTTGAACATTTACAGAGTAAATCATAGATACACTGTTAGTAATTCCATGAAATGTAGATAGCATTGCTTTTGAAGGTGCTCCTGTTTAAATCCAGAACTTTAACCAATCATGTTGAGGAGTGTATGGTACATGGATAAATTGTGTCTGCCCAATGACATTGACACATCAGGCCACCTTCCGTAGCTGGCTAGGATCAATGTAGATATTCAGACCAATTGATGTCAGATCAAGGCACAAGTTACAGAACAAAAAATGAAATTTAAAAAGTAAGACAAAGTTGTGATTTAGAACATTTATAGAGTAAATCACTCCCACTGTTAGTAATTCCATGAAATGCAGATAGCATTGCTTTTGAAGGTGCTCCTGTTTAAATCCAGAACTTTAACCAATCATGTTGAGGAGTGTATGGTACATGGATAAATTGTGTCTGCCCAATGACATTGACACATCAGGCCACCTTCCGTAGCTGGCTAGGATCAATGTAGATATTCAGACCAATTGATGTCAGATCAAGGCACAAGTTACAGAACAAAAAATGAAATTTAAAAAGTAAGACAAAGTTGTGATTTAGAACATTTATAGAGTAAATCACTCCCACTGTTAGTAATTCCATGAAATGCAGATAGCATTGCTTTTGAAGGTGCTCCTGTTTAAATCCAGAAGTTTAACCAATCATGTTGAGGGGTGTATGGTACATGGATAAATTGTGTCTGCCCAATGACATTGACACACCAGGCCACCTTCCGTAGCGGGCTAGGATCAATGTAGATATACAGACCAATTGATGTCAGATCAAGACACAAGTTACAGAACAAAAAATGAAATTCAAAAAGTAAGACAAAGTTGTGATTTAGAACATTTACAGAGTAAATCACATACACTGTTGGTAATTCCATAAAATGTAGATAGCATTGCTTTTGAAGGTGCTCCTGTTTATATCCAGAACTTTAACCAATCATGTTGAGGAGTGTATGGTACATGGATAAATAGTGTCTGCCCAATGACATTGACACACCAGGCCACCTTCCGTAGCGGGTTAGGATCAATGTAGATATTCAGACCAATTGATGTCAGATCAAGGCACAAGTTACAGAATAAATAATGAAATTTAAAAAGTCAGACAAAGTTGTGATTTAGAACATTTACAGAGTAAATCACATACACTGTTGGTAATTCCATGAAATGTAGATAGCATTGCTTTTGAAGGTGCTCCTGTTTAAATCCAGAAGTTTAACCAATCATGTTAAGGAGTGTATGGTACATGGATAAATTGTGTCTGCCCAATGACATTGACTCACCAGGCCACCTTCCGTAGCGGGCTAGGATCATTGTAGATATACAGACCAACTGATGTCAGATCAAGGCACAAGTTACAGAACAAAAAATGAAATTTAAAAAGTAAGACACAGTTGTGATTTAGAACATTTATAGAGTAAATCACTCCCACTGTTAGTAATTCCATGAAATGCAGATAGCATTGCTTTTGAAGGTGCTCCTGTTTAAATCCAGAAGTTTAACCAATCATGTTGAGGGGTGTATGATACATGGATAAATTGTGTCTGCCCAATGACATTGACACACCAGGCCACCTTCCGTAGCGGGCTGGCATCATTGTAGATATACAGACCAACTGATGTCAGATCAAGGCACAAGTTACAGAACAAAAAATGAAATTTAAAAAGTAAGACACAGTTGTGATTTAGAACATTTATAGAGTAAATCACTCCCACTGTTAGTAATTCCATGAAATGCAGATAGCATTGCTTTTGAAGGTGCTCCTGTTTAATTCCAGAAGTTTAACCAATCATGTTGAAGGGTGTATGATACATGGATAAATTGTGTCTGCCCAATGACATTGACACACCAGGCCACCTTCCGTAGCGGGCTAGGATCATTGTAGATATACAGACCAACTGATGTCAGATCAAGACACAATTTACAGAACAAAAAATGAAATTTAAAAAGTAAGACAAAGTTGTGATTTAGAACATTTACAGAGTAAATCACATACACTGTTAGTAATTCCATGAAATGTAGATAGCATTGCTTTTGAAGGTGCTCCTGTTTAAATCCAGAACTTTAACCAATCATGTTGAGGAGTGTATGGTACATGGATAAATTGTGTCTGCCCAATGACATTGACACATCAGGCCACCTTCCGTAGCTGGCTAGGATCAATGTAGATATTCAGACCAATTGATGTCAGATCAAGGCACAAGTTACAGAACAAAAAATGAAATTTAAAAAGTAAGACAAAGTTGTGATTTAGAACATTTATAGAGTAAATCACTCCCACTGTTAGTAATTCCATGAAATGCAGATAGCATTGCTTTTGAAGGTGCTCCTGTTTAAATCCAGAACTTTAACCAATCATGTTGAGGAGTGTATGGTACATGGATAAATTGTGTCTGCCCAATGACATTGACACATCAGGCCACCTTCCGTAGCTGGCTAGGATCAATGTAGATATTCAGACCAATTGATGTCAGATCAAGGCACAAGTTACAGAACAAAAAATGAAATTTAAAAAGTAAGACAAAGTTGTGATTTAGAACATTTACAGAGTAAATCACATACACTGTTGGTAATTCCATGAAATGTAGATAGCATTGCTTTTGAAGGTGCTCCTGTTTAAATCCAGAAGTTTAACCAATCATGTTAAGGAGTGTATGGTACATGGATAAATTGTGTCTGCCCAATGACATTGACTCACCAGGCCACCTTCCGTAGCGGGCTAGGATCATTGTAGATATACAGACCAACTGATGTCAGATCAAGGCACAAGTTACAGAACAAAAAATGAAATTTAAAAAGTAAGACACAGTTGTGATTTAGAACATTTATAGAGTAAATCACTCCCACTGTTAGTAATTCCATGAAATGCAGATAGCATTGCTTTTGAAGGTGCTCCTGTTTAAATCCAGAAGTTTAACCAATCATGTTGAGGGGTGTATGATACATGGATAAATTGTGTCTGCCCAATGACATTGACACACCAGGCCACCTTCCGTAGCGGGCTGGCATCATTGTAGATATACAGACCAACTGATGTCAGATCAAGGCACAAGTTACAGAACAAAAAATGAAATTTAAAAAGTAAGACACAGTTGTGATTTAGAACATTTATAGAGTAAATCACTCCCACTGTTAGTAATTCCATGAAATGCAGATAGCATTGCTTTTGAAGGTGCTCCTGTTTAATTCCAGAAGTTTAACCAATCATGTTGAAGGGTGTATGATACATGGATAAATTGTGTCTGCCCAATGACATTGACACACCAGGCCACCTTCCGTAGCGGGCTAGGATCATTGTAGATATACAGACCAACTGATGTCAGATCAAGACACAAGTTACAGAACAAAAAATGAAATTTAAAAAGTAAGACAAAGTTGTGATTTAGAACATTTACAGAGTAAATCACATACACTGTTAGTAATTCCATGAAATGTAGATAGCATTGCTTTTGAAGGTGCTCCTGTTTAAATCCAGAACTTTAACCAATCATGTTGAGGAGTGTATGGTACATGGATAAATTGTGTCTGCCCAATGACATTGACACATCAGGCCACCTTCCGTAGCTGGCTAGGATCAATGTAGATATTCAGACCAATTGATGTCAGATCAAGGCACAAGTTACAGAACAAAAAATGAAATTTAAAAAGTAAGACAAAGTTGTGATTTAGAACATTTATAGAGTAAATCACTCCCACTGTTAGTAATTCCATGAAATGCAGATAGCATTGCTTTTGAAGGTGCTCCTGTTTAAATCCAGAACTTTAACCAATCATGTTGAGGAGTGTATGGTACATGGATAAATTGTGTCTGCCCAATGACATTGACACATCAGGCCACCTTCCGTAGCTGGCTAGGATCAATGTAGATATTCAGACCAATTGATGTCAGATCAAGGCACAAGTTACAGAACAAAAAATGAAATTTAAAAAGTAAGACAAAGTTGTGATTTAGAACATTTATAGAGTAAATCACTCCCACTGTTAGTAATTCCATGAAATGAAGATAGCATTGCTTTTGAAGGTGCTCCTGTTTAAATCCAGAAGTTTAACCAATCATGTTGAGGGGTGTATGGTACATGGATAAATTGTGTCTGCCCAATGACATTGACACACCAGGCCACCTTCCGTAGCGGGCTAGGATCAATGTAGATATACAGACCAATTGATGTCAGATCAAGACACAAGTTACAGAACAAAAAATGAAATTCAAAAAGTAAGACAAAGTTGTGATTTAGAACATTTACAGAGTAAATCACATACACTGTTGGTAATTCCATAAAATGTAGATAGCATTGCTTTTGAAGGTGCTCCTGTTTATATCCAGAACTTTAACCAATCATGTTGAGGAGTGTATGGTACATGGATAAATAGTGTCTGCCCAATGACATTGACACACCAGGCCACCTTCCGTAGCGGGTTAGGATCAATGTAGATATTCAGACCAATTGATGTCAGATCAAGGCACAAGTTACAGAATAAATAATGAAATTTAAAAAGTCAGACAAAGTTGTGATTTAGAACATTTACAGAGTAAATCACATACACTGTTGGTAATTCCATGAAATGTAGATAGCATTGCTTTTGAAGGTGCTCCTGTTTAAATCCAGAAGTTTAACCAATCATGTTAAGGAGTGTATGGTACATGGATAAATTGTGTCTGCCCAATGACATTGACTCACCAGGCCACCTTCCGTAGCGGGCTAGGATCATTGTAGATATACAGACCAACTGATGTCAGATCAAGGCACAAGTTACAGAACAAAAAATGAAATTTAAAAAGTAAGACACAGTTGTGATTTAGAACATTTATAGAGTAAATCACTCCCACTGTTAGTAATTCCATGAAATGCAGATAGCATTGCTTTTGAAGGTGCTCCTGTTTAAATCCAGAAGTTTAACCAATCATGTTGAGGGGTGTATGATACATGGATAAATTGTGTCTGCCCAATGACATTGACACACCAGGCCACCTTCCGTAGCGGGCTGGCATCATTGTAGATATACAGACCAACTGATGTCAGATCAAGGCACAAGTTACAGAACAAAAAATGAAATTTAAAAAGTAAGACACAGTTGTGATTTAGAACATTTATAGAGTAAATCACTCCCACTGCTAGTAATTCCATGAAATGCAGATAGCATTGCTTTTGAAGGTGCTCCTGTTTAAATCCAGAAGTTTAACCAATCATGTTGAGGGGTGTATGATACATGGATAAATTGTGTCTGCCCAATGACATTGACACACCAGGCCACCTTCCGTAGCGGGCTGGCATCATTGTAGATATACAGACCAACTGATGTCAGATCAAGGCACAAGTTACAGAACAAAAAATGAAATTTAAAAAGTAAGACAAAGTTGTGATTTAGAACATATATAGAGTAAATCACTCCCACTGTTAGTAATTCCATGAAATGCAGATAGCATTGCTTTTGAAGGTGCTCCTGTTTAAATCCAGAACTTTAACCAATCATGTTGAGGAGTGAATGGTACATGGATAAATTGTGTCTGCCCAATGACATTGACACACCAGGCCACCTTCCGTAGCTGGCTAGGATCAATGTAGATATTCAGACCAATTGATGTCAGATCAAGGTACAAGTTACAGAACAAAAAATGAAATTTGAAAAGTAAGACAAAGTTGTGATTTAGAACATATATAGAGTAAATCACTCCCACTGTTAGTAATTCCATGAAATGCAGATAGCATTGCTTTTGAAGGTGCTCCTGTTTAAATCCAGAAGTTTAACCAATCATGTTGAGGGGTGTATGGTACATGGATAAATTGTGTCTGCCCAATGACATTGACACACCAGGCCACCTTCCGTAGCGGGCTAGGATCAATGTAGATATTCAGACCAATTGATGTCAGATCAAGGCACAAGTTACAGAACAAAAAATGAAATTTAAAAAGTAAGACACAGTTGTGATTTAGAACATTTATAGAGTAAATCACTCCCACTGTTAGTAATTCCATGAAATGCAGATAGCATTGCTTTTGAAGGTGCTCCTCCCTAATAGCACACATTGCCCGATGGACGTTCTTTTTAGGTCCATTGTAGGTACTGTAGGTCCGAGGATGTAAAATAAACGTCTGCTGGACACTCGCACGAGGACGTTTTTCAGAAGTACAACAAAAGACGTCCAGCGGAGGTTTGTTTTGGGTCTATAGTAGAACCTTAAATCCCAGGACATAATAAGGACGTCTGGCGAACGTTCACACGCGGACGTTTTTCAGAAGTACAACAACAGACGTCCAGCGGACGTTCGTTTTGGACCCATAGTAGGTCCTTGAATCTCAGGACATGATACGGACGTCTGGCGGACGTTCACTTGAGGACCTTTTTCAGAAGTACAATAAAAGACGTCCAGCGGAGGTTTGTTTTGGGTCCATAGTAGAACCTTAAATCCCAGGACATAATAAGGACGTCTGGCGGACGTTCACACGTGGATGTTTTTCAGAAGTACAACAGACGTCCAGCGGACGTTCATTTTGGGCCCATAGTAGGTCCTTGAATCCCAGGACATGATACGGACGTCTGGCGGACGTTCACTTGAGGACGTTTTTCAGAAGTACAGCATAAGATGTCCAGCGGATGTTTGTTTTGGGTCCATAGTTAAGCCCTTAATCCCAGGACAAGATACGGACATTTGGCGGACGTTCACACGCAGACTTTTTCAGAAGTACAACAAGAGACGTCCAACGGACGTTTGTTTTGGGCCCATAACAGGCCCTTGAGTCCCAGGACATGGTACAGACGTCTGGCGGACGTGCACATGAGAACGTTTTTCAGAAGTACAGCATAAGACGTCCAGCGAACGATTGGTCTGGGTCCATAAAAGGACGTTCATAGGGGAACGTTTTACAGAAGTACAACAAAACATGTCCGGCAGACGTTCGATTTGGGTCCATAATACGTTCTAATAGGAATTACAAAATGATTACAAACAAACAATTTGTAGATTAAGATTAACAATTATTCTAGAAATCTATTTTAACAAAAGATGTCCACTGGACGTTTAGTTTAGATCATGGTAGGCCCGTGACTTCAAAGTCATAAAAAAGCCGTTCTGAACTTCAGATAAGGATCTTTTCGTAAGAATAGTCTGTTACATGTACATATAATTTTGAGAGCTTAACAAGGACCTCTATGAATACACATTTTTCTTATTGTTATTAAATACTACATTATGTAGTTCTCTAAACAAAGAATTAAAACTATTATGGAATATCCGAAAATTGCTTCTCCCGTGTTTTAAATTAATTATATTTTCTGTACTTTATGGAATACTCTTTAATATACTAAAGTACATTAATATAATAATAATAATAATCGCCCCCCTCCCTCCCGCACAAGCTTATAGCTTCTGGGGCCTGGTTTCCTGGTTATGGGTTGTAGCAATTATTATTATATTATTATATATTTCATACGTTCATACCATCATAAACTCATTAAAAATATTTTCTTTTTAATTAATACAGCTATTTAAATTTCTCCGCTAATATAAAAATGAGACAGCATGTGTGTGACGTCAGTATGCACGGGTCATAAAAGACGTACTACGCAAACTCAGTGCCAACGGTAAATCCCCGTAAAGCCATTATAAGCCGCCATTCGGTTTTCGGTTGTTCGCTATTTGTTCTCATCGTTTTTGTCTTGCAGTTTCTGTTTGAGCCAATTGTTTATATATGCTTTTTTAACATCTATTTAGTTAGTTTTTTACGTTATGTGTTTTTAGTAAATAGTGTGAAGTGCAAGGGTGATTATTAATATTTTATCAAATTCCTTTCATTCGTTTATTATTATTATTGTGCAGTAATAACGGTAATAAATAGTTGAATGAGTAACTCACCAGCAAAATATTCATGGTAACCTGCAGTATTATAGTATTTTAGATTGTTAAGTAATAAGGATTTATTATTATTTTCAGAATATCTAAAGCAAATTATACGAAGGTTGAACATGACTGAAATAATAATCTCTTCACTTGAAAAATGAAATTTAAGGTATATAAAAAACACAACATAATGAAGAAATCAGAAAATATATGGGAAAACTTGAATTTACCTTTACTATGTGAAAATAATATAATAACTTCTACTGGAAGTTGAACAGTTTTTGGGAGATTCCTTAAAAATGCAAAAATCTGTAAGTAATACTTTTTAGAATATCACTGTACAAAGTCAATAAAAAAACTCTTTGGATAGCATTTATGGCAACCAGCAGTTTTTTTGAAAATCTATGTATATGTTACCTGAAAAAAATTAAAAAGTGGAAATCTTTTCAGAAATCGTTCATTGGTGTAAAAACAAGTGTTTTATGCTTATTTTGCCGTATATGTCGTATGATACTGAATTTGCCTTCGAGGATTAATTCTTTTTGTAAATTTTACTTTCTGCAACGTTGCAGAAATCTTACTCAAAAAATCAATGCACAATGATATTATTAGTGAGAGTTTGATGTGTAGGGTGTCTTATATTTTTTTTATGTTTGCAATATCATGTCATAACATCCTGCACATACAGACCTTTTAGTTCTTCTATAATTCTTTCTTCTTTTTAGCACAAATTTATTTAACACTACTGAGTGTCTGATTTTTTTTTAGACTGATCTGCTTTGGGAAGTTGGAGGAGTCAATGTGAACGAATTTGTAAAAAGAGCTTTGAAAAGATTGCTGGCAAATCATGATAAAAAATGAAATATTTCTGAATAGGCTTCAAACATAAGAACTTTTCTGCTGTTTTTATGGCCACGCTAATTAAGGGTAAGTAACATTTTTAATGTATCATGACAAGAGGAAGCGTAACCTTGCTAAATGTATAGTTGATGTTCAATTTTGTGCAGTCGCACGTATAAAATCTTGAAGAGCGACTATCACATCATAATTTTATAGACAGCCGCACAGGATAGCGTAGATAACTGCCCTTTAGCAAAGTCTGCCTCGCTCTGTTTATGATCAAAGATGATAATAAATGTACAGAGTAGATGCTAAGCAGTTGTTAACATAGGGAATATGCATATTATTGATTTCTAAAAGATTTAAATTTTTAAAATTTTCAGTTTTCTCAGAAATCCAAGGTAGAGGTAAGAATGTTACTTCCCTATCTCAATTTTCTATTCACTTGTGCTCCTTTCAATTTAACTAAATACATAGTATGAAAATTTAAAGTTCTGGACATACTGGAAATTGGCACCTGCCGATAGAGGATTAGAAAAGCTAGGGGAGGGGCATTCATTTCCCTATGATTCAACAGTTTTCTCTTTGTGGTCGTTCAAAGATCGTAAAGTAGGAATTCAAAAACAAAATAATATACAGGGTAACTTATTAACATTAAAGTGCAAGTCTCTGTGATATAACAGTAGCACACTGCTCAATCTTTTTTTATTATCGTAATCTAGCATGAAAAAATAAAAGTATTTTCTAATTTAATGGATTTCATATTTTTAATAATAACAAAGTTGCCAAAAAAAGCTACGGATCTAAGATTTATGTTTTTCAAATAAAACTGAGTTTTATATTGTATTTTTGGATTTTAAATAAATCCATGTATGACCCGATGCCAGCAGAGGTTACTATGTACTGTTTTGGATATTCTGTTAGCATCACGGATGCAACCCGTGTAATCGGCTGCTAAGCAACCAGTTAATAGATACTTGCCGTCTGCTGACAGAACATCCAAAAGTGTACAAACCGTCACTGGTTTAGGCATATGGCATTTTCAATCTTGAATGCTGGTATTGCATTGATAAAAGCTATGTGCACAATATATTAATTATATTTGCATTTATTTTTAGGTGCTGTTTTAAAACCGTTGCTGAAAAGTTGCACCGAAAAGAAAATAGAAGACACTTTCAAAAGATACTTGAAAAGAACCTCTAAAGCGGCTAAGAGTGAAGATAGAAGACTTGGATTTTTTAAATTTTGATAATGATTCCAAACAGTTGAATTTACTTTTTATTTTAAGTTTTTATGCTGTATGTTTACATCATATAATCTATGTAATAATTATATTATTGTAGAAAAAGGATTTATATTTGTTAAAAAATTGATTTTTACCAATAATTAGCTTCCCATTAATTAGATTCCTATATAATTCGAAACAACCAAAGTTTTGCAACTTTGACAGTTTGTAGATTTTGGTGTTCTAAATGAAATTACAAAACTTGATTTTTCCAACGAACGCCGTCCTTAAATCCCTTTAACAGTTATATAATTTTTTATTATTATCAAGTACATATTGTAACACAGATAAGTTTATATTGTGCTAAACAAAGGATGTATACTGATAAAAAACGTAGTTAGATAAACCGAAAAATTATTCAATTTTTAAAATATTTATTACCTAAACCTAAAATCTATATACTAAAATCCAAAATTTGTTTGTCAGTATGTTTGTCCCTTCATAAAGTCGCCCTATGTAGGTCTCACTCCCCAAACCACATATGGCTCAAGGCATGAACCAGAGTGGTGCAAGAGATCAGTCTGGAAGGAATGGTAAGTAAACTAGAATTAAAATTGTAATGTCTAATTCCAGTTTATTTTCTAAAGAATTTATTTTTGATACCAATCAACCTGTAATTGTTTATTAAATAAAGTGAAATAACTATGAATAGTTGGACTGGAAGAACTTGGGACTGAAGTCCCAAGTTAAAAGTTCGTTCTTGAAAGAGAAACCTTATATAGGAATCGAAATTACTTTTGTGTACAGGATATGACGTTTAACAATAACTTTCTTTTATTTCCTCTTGTGTGGTTTGTTTATTTTAGATCCCTGCACTGGAGGACTGTAAAACATCTTTGGGATATTTGTCAAGTCGGCGGCAAATATCTATGTGGTGTAGGGCATTGAGTCGAGGATTCATTAGGTCCCTTTTGGACTTGACACTCAACACTCTTAAAATATCCAGCAAATCCTCGGCTGACGTATGCAGAACGTCTATCTGAGACGTTTTAAGAACATCCAAGTTTATGACGATTTAATTTCCCATGGACATCCATAGAACGTCCGACCCAGTATAATCAAAAGTCTATTACGTCTGTTGGACGTACAATGGAGGCTTTTGAAACGTCCGCCAGGGACATTTTAAAAACGTCGCAAGTTCGTGACATTTGGACTTCCAGTGGACGTCCATGTAACGTCCCACGTTGTATAAATCGAACGTCTATTACCACCCTTGGACGTTTTTAAAACGTTCTTCAATTTCTTGGAAGACGTACGCAAAACGTCCGTCTGGAAAGTTTTAATAATGTCCAACTTTGTGACATTTGGACTTCCCATGGACGTTCATATAACGTCTCACGGACTATAACCGATCGTCCGTTGGACGTTCATCAAGTCCTCCGAGGACATACAAAGACGTACGCAAAACGTCCGCCCGGGACATTTTAAGAACGTCGCAAGTTCATGACATTTGGACTTCCCGTGGACGTCCATATAACGTCCCACGTAGTATAAATCGAACGTTTATTACGTCCCTTGGACATAATATGGACGTTTTTAAAACGTTCGTCAAGTTTTTGGAAGACGTACGCAAAACGTCCGTCTGGAACGTTTTAATAATGTCCAACTTTGTGACATTTGGGCTTCCCATGGACGTTCATATAACGTCCCACGGACTATAACCGATCGTCCGTTGGACGTTCATTAAGTCCGCCGAGGACATTGCTCAAACGTCCATCGGACGTCGGTGTGCTATTAGGGCTGTTTAAATCCAGAAGTTTAACCAATCATGTTGAGGGGTGTATGGTACATGGATAAATTGTGTCTGCCCAATGACATTGACACACCAGGCCACCTTCCGTAGCGGGCTAGGATCAATGTAGATATTCAGACCAATTGATGTCAGATCAAGGCACAAGTTACAGAACAAAAAATGAAATTTAAAAAGTAAGACACAGTTGTGATTTAGAACATTTATAGAGTAAATCACTCCCACTGTTAGTAATTCCATGAAATGCAGATAGCATTGCTTTTGAAGGTGCTCCTGTTTAAATCCAGAAGTTTAACCAATCATGTTGAGGGGTGTATGGTACATGGATAAATTGTGTCTGCCCAATGACATTGACACACCAGACCACCTTCCGTAGCGGGCTAGGATCAATGCAGATATACAGACCAATTGATGTCAGATGAAGACACAAGTTACAGAACAAAAAATGAAATTTAAAAAGTAAGACAAAGTTGTGATTTAGAACATTTACAGAGTAAATCACATACACTGTTAGTAATTCCATGAAATGTAGATAGCATTGCTTTTGAAGGTGCTCCTGTTTAAATCCAGAACTTTAACCAATCATGTTGAGGAGTGAATGGTACATGGATAAATTGTGTCTGCCCAATGACATTGACACACCAGGCCACCTTCTGTAGCTGGCTAGGATCAATGTAGATATTCAGACCAATTGATGTCAGATCAAGGCACAAGTTACAGAACAAAAAATGAAATTTAAAAAGTAAGACAAAGTTGTGATTTAGAACATATATAGAGTAAATCACTCCCACTGTTAGTAATTCCATGAAATGCAGATAGCATTGCTTTTGAAGGTGCTCCTGTTTAAATCCAGAAGTTTAACCAATCATGTTGAGGGGTGTATGGTACATGGATAAATTGTGTCTGCCCAATGACATTGACACACCAGGCCACCTTCCGTAGCGGGCTAGGATCAATGTAGATATACAGACCAATTGATGTCAGATCAAGACACAAGTTACAGAACAAAAAATGAAATTTAAAAAGTAAGACAAAGTTGTGATTTAGAACGTTTACAGAGTAAATCACATACACTGTTAGTAATTCCATGTAATGTAGATAGCATTGCTTTTGAAGGTGCTCCTGTTTAAATCCAGAACTTTAACCAATCATGTTGAGGAGTGTATGGTACATGGATAAATTGTGTCTGCCCAATGACATTGACACACCAGGCCACCTTCCGTAGCGGGCTAGGATCAATGTAGATATTCAGACCAATTGATGTCAGATCAAGGCACAAGTTACAGAACAAAAAATGAAATTCAAAAAGTAAGACAAAGTCGTTATCCAACCATTCCGTTTAAAGACAAAATCACAGACACTAGTTTAAACTTTGATAATAAGATAAAGAAACGGAAGTAAGACAAACTGAGACTATAAATAAGAAAACAAATCAATAAAGCAACTGAACCTAATAGATCTGACAAGCGGGAAAGTAACGAGAGCTTATGGTATATCGTAACTAAAACACTACGACCTTTAAAACAACAAATTGAGAATGCAAGTTCTATATATGTCCACATGTTTAACTATTGCTATATGATTTAGCAAATGGTGTCTACTGATATGCGTTTTGTTATGCAGGTTATCCATCCAAGTCGGTACGTCCCGTCATTGCAAACATCAACACCTCGAACTCGGATATCATATTGGAAAAAACCATTTAATAGCTCGAGGTCAACAGTGTTCCATTGAGAATGTTGATCATTCGACATTCGCAGACAAAATGATTGGAACAGACACTCCACAAATCCTTTCAGAGGATATTCAAACTGACAAGTGCATAAAACCCCGTCACAAATTGGCTTACTGGACCTTATTAACAAATATCTCGATTGTTTTGCAGCGACAACATCTCAGCTACGAAAGACGCAGACTGAAGAGCATATAGTTCTAGAAGACGAAAAAGCAGTTGCGTATCGACCTTATAAACTTTCTATTGCTGATCGAGCTGAAGTAAAAAAAATTGTGGACTACTTGCTCCAAGGTAACATTATAAGAGAATCCGATTCGCCATACACAAATCCTATTCTTTTGATAGGAAAGAAGACTGGTGAATACAGGATGTGTGTGGATTATAGAGCCGTAAATGTTAAAACTATAAAAGATAAATTTCCCTTACCGAGGATAGATGAACACCTTGAGAGACTGAAAGGTTCTGGTTTCTCTACATCTTTGGATCTGTCGTCGGGATATCACCAAATTCCCACGGCTTCAAATTCTATACAAAAAATGGCATTTATCACACCGGATGGCCACTATGAGAATTTACGGATGTCGTTCGGGTTAGCAAATACTCCTACATGTTTCCAGAGAACAATAAATAAAGTATCAAGATCTCTTAGATTTACCACGACAATGGCCTATACGGACGACATACTTATACTATTAACAGATGTTGAAGCAGGATTGGGGAATTTACATAGGTACTACGCGTCTTCAGAGAAGCTAATTTAAACCCTGCGCATGGAGAAGTGTAATTTTTTTCATACACCGTATTCAAACGTAGGTTGAATACTTAGGGCATGAAATTAGCTCGGAAGGTGTGAAACCGGACCAACGAAAGACCGATGCCATTAAGAACTTTCCTACACCAAAGAACGGACACGAAGTACGACAGTTCTTGTGTCTTTCCAGCTATTTTAGAAAGTACCTTCGATCATTCTCTCTGATAGCACGGCTGTTAAGTCAACTCACAAAAAAAGATGCAGTATTTGTATGGGAAGCTAAACAACAAAATGCTTTTGAAACACTTAAACAGAAGCTTACAACAGGCCGCTTCTAGATTCAAAGGAAGAACAGAGATATCACTCTTATGAGTTAGAAATCTTAGCCGTGGTAGTTTCAATGCGGCAGTTCAGAGTATATCTCTGATAGGAATCAGATTTAAGATCGTCACGGACTGCAATGCTGCGACGACTACTCTTACAAACAAAACAAGGCATCATACCAAGAATCGGACGATGGCGGCTCACAACTCAAGAATATAATTTCACCATAGAGTACAGAACGGGGAGAAAGATGTCACACGCGGATGCTCTTAGCGGAAATGCTGTAGAACCAGCTGAAGACTTCAAAAGCTCTTACGTGTTTTTGATTAACATCAATGATGATGACTGGGTCTTGGCTGCACAATTTCAGGATGAGCTTTGTCAGTATGTTCACAAAGTACTCACTAAGACTCCTACTGATCAAGAGGAAAGAAAGGTACTTGTAGATTTTGCAGGCAAAAATAAAAAAGTAAGACGTGAGTAAACAGAAAAATAATCATTTGGTCGGAGCCATCGATTCCTTCACGAAGTTTGTTTACATGGGACCTGTATCGAGTACCAAAACTGAACCTGTTATAAAATTTCTTTCAAGCATTTTTGAGACTTTCGGTGTTCCAAGAAGAATCATCTCTGGAACGAGGTACTTCTTACACTAGTAGGAAGTTCTTGGAATACTGCAGTAGTTTGGAAATTCAGACACAGAGGAGGAATTAACTAAGAGTACATAATGCAACCGCCACTCCTCGTGCAAATGGACAGATTAAGAGATACAATCGTACCATTTTGTTGGCAACCACTTCCAGTACTGATGATAAAGAAATGTGGGATCGAACAATTCCAAACGTTAGGTGGGGCCTTAACACAACAATTAACAAAGCAACTGGTTTTAGCCCTTACCAGCTTCTACCAGGATACGAACCAAAAGGCGTTGACGACTCCTTCCTTAGCAATGAAATAGGTTCAGAAATAAAATGATGGAAGAAATAATAAAATATTACCCAAAATACGATGTACCGTTTACCATAAGATGTCTTGAATTTTGATCGATATTTGGTGGAAGATATGAACGGAAGTACTCGTTAAAGGAAATGTTATAAAGGTGTTTGTGCCCCAGACCAAATGAAAACGTTCATCATACACGAAGAATGTGATGACGACTACGAGGACGCTAGTTAAGGGTAGCATGGCCGACTGAAAGCAAACGGATAAGAGAACAGCAATACGGACGTTGTAGAGTAGGCTTGGAGGAGGCATCTCGTATAATTATATTACGTGGTATCTAGAGGCTTTGTGTCAAGGGAGAGTTTTGCAATAAAAGTCTTATAGTCCAGGCGACAGGGTAAAAAAGTCACAAGACTTGATAACAGCAATTTTCTTTTTTTAGTATGTAGGGGGGGTGTGGTGAGTCTACATTCAAGTTCTCGTATTAATCGGAGGCTGCGAAATGTCCGCCATCTTGGAAAAAGAGGTTAAAGTGTTTTTCCAATTTATCTCCTTAACCGTACGTCTGAATAAAAAAGTTGTCAGCACCATTTTTGTCGGCAATACGATTCTTTACAACTTTCATGCTACACTTTTTTGTGTCATGTAAGTAGTTACAATGTTATTAAACATAAACAGCATTGTGGGACACCCTGTATAGGGGGGGTGGTCATTTGTATTGAACGTATGGGGTGAAATAAGTATTTCATTTTTTGTCGCACAGAAACAATTGTTCTTACTTTTCCTGTACACAATGTACAGACGGGAATTTTGATATATGTACTTACTTTTTTATCACGTTCTTTGGTATAGTGGAAGGCAGCAGTTGAAAGTGAAAAGGTTTACCCATGGCATATAATAGCGAATTTGTTGAACATATGCAGTCTATACGCAATTAAACAATGTTTCGATAATAATTACATAGAATGTATAAGTAGGTGTACTTCTCTAGCGATTCAAATTCTGGTCGATGGGTGGGAGAATGGTCCGGTGCCTTTAACCACTCGAGGCGAACTAAACAGGCGCACGAAAGTCGTAGAATGCAGCATGACTGCCATCCACTCAGGTCAGTGCTTCTCTTAGAAATTCTTCGTGCCCCTCAACTCCTCTTTCAATGCTTCTTTGGAGCAAACATTTTACTCCTCTCTCCTTTACAACGCAAACTTTACCTTCACGTAAAGACGTTTTGCACACGAAACAGACGCTCATCTTAACGGCTTTCGACTAGGCTAGACAAAACCGACTGACCCTTGGGACTGACCTGAGTGGATGGCAGTCATGCTATATTCTACAACTTTCGTGCGCCTGTGCAGATCGCTGCGAGTGATTACAGGCACCGGACCATTCTCCCACCCATCGACCAGAATTTGAATCACTAGAGAAGTACACCTACTAATACATTCTATGTAATTATTATCGAATCATTGTTTAATTGCGTATAGAATGCATATGTTTAGCAAATTCGGTATTACATGCCATAGGTAAACCTTTCAACTGCTGCCTTCCACTATACCAACGAACGTGATAAAAAAGTAAGTACATATATCAAAATTCCCGTCTGTACATTGTGTACAGGAAAGGTAAGAACAATTTTTCGTGCGACAAAAATGAAATACTTATTTCACCCCATACGTTCAATACAAATGACCACCCCCCTATACAGGGTGTCCCACAATGCTGTGTACACGCAATATCTTCCTTATTTGAAAAGATAAAGAAATCAACCAAAAAGTATTGTGAATGACTCAAAATGGACCTTCAGAAAACATCCTAAAACGCTGGTTGCATAGCAACATTTAAGAGATCATGCCAACTTGATTAATTTTTCAAAGGGCACCCTCTGTTTTTTTCACGGAAATGTATTCTTCACTTCATTCTGCATACGGTAGTATGCCTTACTTAATTATCTAATGTGCATTTAGGGGTTGAAAAAAATATTTTTTATAAGTTGTGCATTTCATATTCACTTAATATACTATTTATTCAAAATAGTTATTTATGTATTAAGCGCATAAAGAAGCTTTTATGGCCAGTAGCGTTATTTCTAGCCCGAGGCGTCAACCGAGGGATAGGAAAAGGCTGTAGGGCCATAAAAGCAAGTTATGCCCGAAATGCATACACTACTTTATGCACAGATTGTTTTTATCTCCAATCTATTATTGTGTAAAAAATATAATTTAACATAACACCTCTATATAAATACCATGTTTACTATGGTCATTTTAAATAAGGAAAGTGATTGTTTACTCTTATGTTACATTATAACCCACGTTGCCCCTAGCAACGTGGGTTATTTGTAAAAACTCACTCCTTCAAACATAACAACCAATCACCAGCTTACGTTACTTAATATTATTAAAATCCAGTCATCGTGCTAGAGTATTATAGTATATTACATTACTAGTGTGGAAAGTGAAACTTTTCGTACGCACGAGTGTGAATTGACGCACGAGGCGTAAGCCGAGTGCGGAAATCACACGAGTGCAGAAAAGTTACTTTCCAACGTGTAATGTACAATATTTTTCCTACGACCCCCCAAATTTCCAATGTTTAAGAAATTTTGATTTTTTAAAATTTTCAAGAATATAATTTTTGAAGATTTTAAAGCAAAATTTTCATGGTTAGGTTTAACAGAGAAAATCACACTTAAAGCTAATTTTCTTAAGCCATTTATTTTAGGATATAAAGTTTAATTTTTTAAACAATTTAGTTTCACAATATGAATAATTATAACGAAATTTCTATCAAAACATTTCCAGAAAAATAAAATTAAGTTATCTTGACAACTTAATTTTATTTTTCTGGAGCTGAATTATGACAATTGTTAAAGTGAATGGGTGTTTGTTAACATTTTATTTAATAGATTCTTTTACTAAATATAAATTTCAATTTTAAAAACTCATATATTCATAACTTATTTAAACATAGTATAAAATTAAACCTTGGGTTTAGCAGCAAAATTAATTAAATGAATTACTATTACAATTTATAATATAATAATCTCAGAGGCACATAATTTATTTTTTATTTATATTTAATAATATCCCCATAATTAACAAATATAACTTCAACTAATAACACAATGCCAGGTGTGAAAGAGGTTGCCTAACTAAATTATTTGACATTATTACTCTTATTTTTCTCCCATTTGGCATCGCTGATTTTAATCTTGGCAAACTTGCTTCAATAATTTTCATGTATTATAGTGAGGTTACGTTAGGTGTAATTTATTAGATATTTCTTTTTGATAGCTAAAATAACTAATTAAACATTAATTAAAGTTATATTTATAAGAAAAGAAAAGATACATAATGGTTAAAATGCTTCTCAAAATTGGATTAAACATTAATGTCATCATTTTAATGTAAACAAAATTCATGGATTTCTAGATATTGCTTAGCGTGACGTATTTTCATAACACACACGTGTGTTATGTTCCTAACATACGCGTGTTATATGACTCACTTTCTTAATATCGGTAGCGTTTGCTATTGTTCACTTTCGTATGTGGTCGAAGGAAAAATTTGTTACCGTCAAAACTACAGACTAACTATACATTGCAAATTCGATGTTTAAACTTATATAAAGAGGTATTGGATAAAATTTTGTATGGCACGCGTGAGTTAAGGATATTATCCACTCAGAAAAATTAACCCTCTCGGGCCTGCCGGCCCTCGAGGGTAAATTCTTCGTTCGTGGATAATATCTTACTTAACTCACTTGTACCATAAATAACTATAAATGAGTACGTAGATGACATCAAGCCGCTATGCGTATACTTATGTGCTTATACGAAATACGTTACTATAGTTACTATTCTAAGATACTTAATTTCAGCTTATTTTCATTGGTGATAAGTTTACAAATTATATTAAGAACCAATCAAGTTCTACAAATACAGCTCCGACATTAAATTGACGTTTCATTATTGCCCGTCGGATCATAAAGAGGCCCTTGGGGCATAAAGAGACAGTTATGTTTAGATAAGTCTAGCAATAATAGTCTAATTATAATGCATCTGTGCATAAAATATGATTAGAGCCGTGTCTACAAGGGAACTACTGAGGCACTTTAAAGCCCGTATAGAGTCCACAGGAGGGCATTTTGAGCATTTGCTTTAAGTTTAAGATAAACTAGGTGCCAACTGCTTACCCTAATGGGTAAGCTTTAGTAACTAACGCACTCTTAAAACACGGCTGTTCTTACGTATTTCTTGTAAATTGTTGAAAGAAACTCCTTACTGTGAGTTTCTTTCCTCCAAAGGTCAAAGTGAAATAAGCAAAGCGTGGTGATTGCACGCCACTTGTTGCTTCTGTTGAAATACGAAAACAGAATTCAAGCTCGGATCCTCACCTCTCTCTCTTACATCGCGTAGTTCATTAGGGTTTGGGTCATCCAGCGCTAGATAGCGCTGGCTGTCTCAGAAAAATGTACCGAGACACATGAATGAATGAATGAAAACACAATGCATGTACTTCAAGAGTAAGAAATCATTCAATTTATAAAAAATATTTTTAAAACCCCTAAATGCACATTAGATAATTAAGTGATGCATACTGCCGTATGCAGAATGAAGTTTTTTTAATTTTTATTTATTTTTTTCTTAATAAACACCTACATGATGTTCGAGATATTAAAACTAGTCACAAATGACTAACCAATAATTTGAATCTGATAAATCTTAATAACTAAACATTTATAAGCTAGAGTTCATCCAATGATGTCCTTTAGTTTGTACTGGCTGCGCAAAATACACTTATACTACTCACTCGCGCACTATGCTCTGCTTTTATACAAAACACTACACAAGGTCAAACGGTTTGGTCCTCTTCAGTCTTCGGACAAGATGTTGGTTATCCAGTAGCTGAAGGGCTTCTGCGTTGACGTGATGGTATAGTCTGGCCTGATGTTTGCCAGCGAACCTTTTTATCTCTTCTCGAACCATTGGGATGCCAAGATCACGATGGAGGTCCTGGTTGCGTACGTACCATGGAGCATTTACCATGTTACGCAGCACTTTGTTTTGGAAGGTCTGAATTAGTTTTATGTTGGAATCTTTGGCACAACCCCAGAGTTGAATTCCATAAAGCCAAATAGGTTTTAAAATCTGATTATAAGTAAAAATTTTATTGTGCAATGACAGCTTGGAATTTCTACCAAGGAGCCAATAGTATTCTTTGTATTTCATACCAAGTTCAGACCGTTTCTTCTTAACATGTTCCTTCCAGCGTAGCTTAGCATCCAAGTTCATACCAAGGTACTGTAGCGAGGTTAACACTGAGGTGGAGTGTTAGGGCTACTTTTATGAATTCTTGTAGAAGGAAATAAAACGCAAGTTTACTTCTATGAATTATTTATTTGACTCTACTAGTTTATTGATTCGCGTTGCCTAGTACCATTTCGTATCTATGCAAAAATACCTCGCCCGGTCTGAAACATGGGTAATACATACACGAAAAAGAAAAAAATACGGAATGGTATTTTGGAGAAAAAATGGAGTATTTTAAAGGAACTTGAACAAAGTTGTAAAATGCTCCAGCTACAAAAACTCCACTAGGTAGTATAGGTAGGTACAATAAAAAAACTGAAGCTAACTAACAATACGAAACTTGCGACGGCAACTCTTGGAACCTGTAAACAGAAAGAAAAAAACAGAAAAGTGTTCAAATTTTCAAAGTCAACAGATAAAAGGTTTTCAAAAGATACCTTCGCGTAGCATTTGAAATCAGTTCATTGTTGGCTTAACATTATAAAGTAATTAATCTAAAAAATATGCAGGCTTTAGTCTATCTAAAGAGATAGGGCCAGTGTGATTTTCTAAAGTGGCGTATTTAACTGTCCGTTCTAACACTTAAGGTGTAGCATACAGGATTTCTGCAGGAGAAACATTAACTTGTGATTTCAGGGTTGCACGTAAGCTCAAGAGAATCCAAGGGCGATTCGTTAACCAGGAGGAAGTTCCTGTGGTTTGAACGGATTGCTTGAGTGTCCGATTAAAACGTTCGATAACTCCCTGACTAATCGGATGGAATGCCGTGCATTTGACGTGTTTAATTCCTAATGGCCATGAAGTTGATCCATGCATGAGAAAGGAATATTCTTGCATTGTCCGTGGTGAGATACTTGGGAATTTCAAAGAGGGACACCCACGTGTCGACAAATGCAGTGATTACTGACTCCACGGAAGAATCCTTCAGAGGAATTGCTTCCGGCCATCGACTGTAGCGGTCAATAATGGTAAGGAGGAATTTATAACATCGCGAAGAAGGAAGGTGTACTAGGTCGAGATGGACCTTAGTAAAACGTTCATCTGGCTCTACAATAGATTGTAGAGGGGTTTTCGTATGACGCCGAACTTTATGTTTCTGACATTCAGCACAAGATATGACCCACTTCTGAATATCGTGGTGCATAGATGGCCACAAATATCTCTGAGTAATCAATCTTTTAGTAGCACGGATGCCAGGATGGGCGATGTTGTGTAGTTGTTGGAATAAGGGATAATTTGAGCTGGATATAGGGTCGTGGTTGGCCTATACTAATATCCACCCAGAGGTTTGATTTGTTGGCAGTTTGAAGGGAAATGAATTGAAAGTTACTACGAGATCGGAGCTGGTTTAACTCGGGATCTTGTTCTTGAGATAGAGCGACTTCGTCGTAATTAAGATCAGATCCAGGGACGTTAATAAGATTAACTCTTATTAATCAGAGCGTCCGCCGGAATATTCTCTTGACCTTTGATATATTGGAGGTCAGTTGTGAATTGAGAAATAAACTCCAGTTGTCGAAACTCACGTGGTAAATATTGATCACCATTATTTTTGATCGCTGTACACAAAGGTTTGTGATCCGTAAAAATTTGAAAGTCTCTGCACTCAACGTAGTAACGAAACTTCTTTAAAGCAAAGTATATTGCGAGAAGTTCCCGAGAAAAAATACTGTACTTTTGCTCTGTGGTGGTTAACTTCCGGGAACAGAAAGCTAGTGGTTTCCACATGCCATCTTCAAACTGTGGTAATACTCCAGCTATAGTGGAACACGAACTGTCTGCAGCTATACTGAGAGGGTTATTAATTCGCGGATGTACCAATAAAGTAGCAGTAATCAAAGCATTCTTCGCGTGCCTAAAGGCTTCTATTTGCTCATGATTTAACTGGACAGGCTTTAGCGAAGCTTTACCAGGAATAACTATAGAGGTTAACGGTGCCAACATTTTCGCACTGTTTGATACAAATTTATGGTAATACGAAATTAAGCCAATAAAATTGCGGAGTGCTTTCTGACTTGAAGGCAATGGGTTATCAATTATAGACTGGACTTTGGAAGCCACTGGTTTGATACCGCGTGTATTAACGTGATGTCCTAAAAAATCGAGCTCATTGACTCCAAAGAGACACTTTAGTAGGTTTATAATTAGGCCATTGTCTTTTAATCGGGAAAACACTTGGTGAAAATGTTCAATATGTTGCTGCGAACCAGCACTAAAGACTAGTATATCGTCTATATAAGAAAAACAAAATGGGAGCCCTGATAATACAGTGTCCATGAAACGACTCTAGATGCTGGCTGCATTTCGTAGTCCGAAACACATCCGTTTGAACTCAAAAAGTCCCAGAGGTGTGATAATAGCAGTCTTGTGAATGTCCTCTGCCGCTATTGGTATTGCGAAGTAGGCCTTTCGGAGATCTAACTTCGAAAATATGGTTGCGCCAGCAAGTTTTCTTGTAAAGTCCGATAAAAAAGGAATCTGATAACGATCTGGTACTGTCACTGAATTAAGTTTTCTATAATCGCCAACCAAGCGATAACTGTCTGTTGGGGCGATAGGGGCTGTGATGTCTTGGTCGTCACCAGGAGGTTGCGTCTCTGCTGTCGGGTTAACTTAGTTTGTTTACTTAGCGTTTACTTACTGTTTACTTACGGGTTTACTTAGCGTTGTTTGCATGAGGTACAATGTTACCGTTGATATTAAGCGTAGGGGGGTCCGTCAACCTTTTATTGGTGAAGTAGACATGGATAGATTTAAGTTCATTTAGTTTTATTTTCCATTTTATTGTCCAATCAAGAATTCTGTTACTAGCATTTTGCAGCTTAGCGGTAGAGGTTTCAGAATTGTTTCCAACTGCAAGCAAAGCCGTGTCGTCAGCAAATGTTGCGGTAGTCACATCTCTTGTTTCTGGCAAGTCAGTGGTGTAAAGGAGGTAAAGTAATGGTCCCAGGACGCTTCCCTGTAGTACACCTGCACTTATTTCTTTGAGATCTAAATATTCGTCTTCTTGTTTGATGCGAAATAGTCTGTCTGATATGTATGATGATAAAACTTCAACAAATTGTTTCGGTAGCATTCTTTTTAATTTATGGACTAGACCATCGTGCCAGACCTTGTCGAAAGCCTGGGCAACATCGAGGAAGACAGCCGAGCATACTAATTTTTCTTCAAGAGTTCTCTCAATAACATCAGTAATTCGATGCACTTGATCGATGGTGGAGTGTTTCTGGCGGAATCCAAACTGAAAATCTGGGATTAAACTATTGTTTTCTATTATAGGCCGCAGTCTTTTCAATAGTAGTTTTTCGAACAGTTTCGAGATAATTGGAAGTAGAGAAATAGGTCTACATGATTTGACATCATTTACTGGTTTACCAGGTTTTCGTAACATAATTCCTTCTGCCACCTTCCAGATAGCAGGAACGTATCTGAGACGAAATGCTGCATTGAAGAGATAAGTAAGCATCACTATTTCTTTTTTCGGCAGTTATTCAGTGGCGGATTTAGGCACAAGCGTTTGAAGCGGCCGCTTCAGGCCCCACAAATCAGGGGGCCCCGCAGAGGCCTCCTGCAAAGGACTGCACTGGACACGCGAGAAATAAAAACTATTGGGGTGGGAATTCACTTTCTCGAAAAAAATGAAACAAGAAACAGATATCGTGTACAGGCTGGTAAAAAAGTGTACGGTTGACGCATTAGAGTTTCGTACGCAAGGCAAGCACTCAGAGCGATTGGTAAAAATATTGTAACGGAGTATACTGTTTCGCAGCAGACCTGTTAGGAATGTATCATCTCTGTCGGTCTGAATGCTGGTCTTCTCGCACAATCAGCTCGTTTATCCGACTACTATAATGACTAATTTCTTGAATTAATGGTTTCTGATAGACATTCGGTGAACAGGATTAACGCACAAGCCCGCAGAGAACCCTTGCCCAGGAACTCACTTTGTCGAGAATAGTGAAACATGTGAGAACAACAGTTCATATCGTGTACAGGAGGATAAAAAAGGTGTACGGTCGACGCAATATAAAGTTTTGTGCGAAAAGGCAAGCGTTCAGAGTGATAACTAAAATTTTGTAACGGAATATACAGTCTCGCAGCAGACCTGCAAGGAATGTATCATCTCTGTCGCTCCGAATGGCTTGCCTTCTAGCAAACTCTGCGCGGTCGTCCGACTTACATTCGGGGAAAGGGAATTGTACCATGCTTTCGAATGGGTGAAATTCCTTAATGTCATTCGTCAATTGTCAGCATTTTCCGATGTTGAAACAATTTTAAAAAATCTTAACATTAGCGATATGTAATGCAACTGGAGAACGATCTATCTTCATTCTTAAACTTGTTTAAAATTATTTAAGAAATAATCTTGGACAAAGTCATTTAAAAAATTTATTAGTAATGTTTATTGAAAATGACATTATGCAAAATTTATGTTTTGACATTGAGGATATAGATTATAGAGATGGCATCCTAAGACAACTGTTTCGAGCTTTTGGCTCTCCTCAGTTAGGGGCAGCTTGTCTGGGAATTCTATACACATCACCCGAGCGTGTATATACTAGCTCGGAAATAACATTAACACCATTAAATAGCTGCGGTGCCTCCTGTAGGTATAAAGCCGCACTAAGCAGCATAATATGATTATCCAATACAGGAATATACAAAATAAAATCCGGTCGAGCGTCCGACCGTATAATTAATATAAATAAGACAGCTGTTTCGAGTTTTTGGTTCTCCTTAAGTTAGGGGCAGCTCGTCTGTGATTTATACACATATCATTATAAAATTGTGAGTATAATAGTCGTTCATCAACAAAACTCACTTTATTAAAACACGTTTGTGTTCATTTTATATTTTATTTATGTTAATTGATTTTGTTTAATTAATGTTTTACTTTAAATTATATTTTGAATGCAAATCCATATAGAAAAAATTATCGCCCTGCTGGAAATCGAACCTAAGACCTTCCACTTTCTGAGCGACATCTCTACCTCTGAGCTACTGTGTCGACTACCAGCATATAAAGTTATTATTACCATATAAAGTTATTACAAATTAACGTAAAATTGATTTAACGATATATCCTTCTGATGGCTTTAACCCATACATTTAGAATAATCGGTCTATTACATGGAAATCTAAAAATGTTTTGGGAATTTATTATTTCAAATTACATTCAAATGAAGCATTAGGTATTCAATGTATTTGTAAAATTGAGGTTATGATATACTTACATTCACAAAAAATCAGCGGCGGAACAACATAACGTCCAAAATACATTTAAAAATGTGTCTATGACATTTAAAAAATTGAAGACACCAGCAAAACTACTATTATTAATTTAAATAATTGTTCAAATTTCAGTATTAATTTTAAATAATAAACGATTATTATATTGAGTTATACGCATTTCTTAATTTTTACAACTAACACCTGTTTTCCACAAACTGTGGGCATTGTCTACTTTTGACAATTCAGCATCTCAATCTCAAATAATTTCTATGTTAAAGATTTTTCCTAGTTTTTGGTGTTTTATTACGTTTTTGTGGTCGTAGATAAAGTATAGTGTGTAACACGTACAAAAGCGCCAATTTCACACTCGTGTGACTGCGGCATGAGACGAAGTCGGATTATTTAAAAAATCTTGAGGAGGCAATTTCCTCCATCCCCCCTCACCGTGAATTCGCACCTGATATTAATAATTATATGTATGTATTTAATTTTTGATAAAAAAAATAAAAGGTATATAAATTGTAGTAATTGATTTATACTATGGGGCCCCAAAAATTTGTAACGCTTCAGGCCCCTTAAGTGTTAAATCCGCCATTGCAGTTATTTAAAGATTTCTCCAGTAATGAGATCAAAACCAGGGTTTTTTTTAGGATTCAGATTAGTTTTAATTTCATTGGCCAGTTCTTTCGGCGTAACCAACATTATTTCTTCTGAAACTGGATCAAATGTGTCCTCAAGTAATACATCTGACTGGATTTGATTTGGTTTAAAGATATTGGCTAAGTGATCAGCAAACACATCAGCTTTTTGTTTATTACTACGAGCCCATGATCCATCTTCCTTCCTAATTGGTGGAATAGATGAAAAAGGTCTTCTAATTCTTTTGGTGGCTTTCCATAAGGAATAGTCCGTGGTTTCATCTGCAGACAAGTCTATGAGATATCTTCTTATTAAGTCCTCTTTCAACTTCTGAATCTCTCTTTTAAGCCTCTGAGTTCAGAATGAAGTTAAGAATACATTTCCGTCAAAAAAAACACAGAGGGTGCAATTTGAAAAATCAATCAAGTTGCCATGATCTCTTAAACGTTGCTATGCAACCAGCGTTTAAGGATGTTTTCTGAAGGTCCATTTTGAGTCATTCACAATAGTTTTTGGTTGATTTCTTTATCTTTTCAAATAAGGGAGATATTGCGTGTAAACAGCATTGTGGGACACCCTGTATTTTAGCGGTTTATTTTTAATAACATTGTAACTACTTACATGACACAAAAAAGTGTAGCATGAAAGTTGTAAAGAATCGTATTGCCGACAAAAATGGTGCTGACAACTTTTTTACTCAGACGTACGGTTAAGGAGATAAATAACTTACCAGAAGAAAAAATACCGCTTGCCTGCCTCGTTTTCGACTTACCTCCATTCGACCGCTACCTTCGACTATACCAAAGAACGGAACCAAAAAAAGCGAGTACACGAAATTGTTCGTTTTTAAATTGTCTAGAAGATAGGTAATAACAACTTTGCTCGTACGACCAAAGATGAAATAGTTATTTAACCCCAAAAATTTGCATCCCCTAGATTTTTACGGTTATTTGTTTATAACTTTTTTTATTACAAACATTTCACAAAGAAGTGTATTAGGAAGTTGTAGAGAATCGTATTTCCGACAAAAATGGGAATGACAACTTTTTTACTCAGACGTACGGTTAAGGAGATAAATAACTTACCAGTAGGACGAACGCTTACTGTCTCGCTTTCGACTTACCTCCATTCGACCGCTGCCTTCCACTATACCAAAGAACGGAACCAAAAAAGTGAGTGCACTAGATTGTTCGCTTATAAATTGTCTACAAGGTAAGAACAATTTTGCTCGTACGAATAAAAATGCAATAGTTATTTCACCCCAAAGATTTGCAACCCCTCAATTTTTACGGTTATTTGTTTCTAACTTTTTTATTACAAACATTTCTCAAAGAAGTGTATTAAGGAAGTTGTAGAAAAATCGAATTTCCGACAAAAACGTTATGAATTACTTCTTTCCTCAGACCTACGGTTAGCGAGATAAATTGAAAAAACACTTTAACCTCTTTTCCAAGATGGCGGACATTTCGCAGCCTCCGATTAATACGAAAACTTGTATGTAGACTCACCACACCCCCCCCTCCTACTAAACAAAAAATTGCTGTTATCAAGTCTTGTGACTTTTCCCATATACCAATTTGCCTGTCGCCTGGACTACTTAGTAAAATATAGAAAAGTGTATTTCTCTTTTGAATTTATTACACGATCTTTCAAATTTGTCTTTGAATTTTATTATTTTTTAAATATGTTATTAGTCCTAAGCACTGTTGAGAATGCGATTTGTGCAGGCAAAAAGGATGCGATTGAAATCGGCAGTTGACCGGCCGTCGCACGGACAAAGTCTGCAGAGTCTGATTCGATGATGGATTTCAGAATATGATGGCAGTATTGTAGTTGGTTTGAACATTATCGCCGAAAAAGGTAATTCATATGTTGTGGTGTGTTCTTTTTCGGACAATATTTATTTGTTAAACTAGCCGTGGTAATCTGAACTATGGAATTGTTCATTTGGTTGTTTCAATGAAATTGTTTTTTTAAATGTTAAAAACAGTCGTCGGATGCTCAAGGGGGGGTGGTAAATTAACGAGTTTAGAAAACTTCATCAAATCTAACTTCTAAAAACTAAGGTTTAGTTAAGTTTGAGGTTCTCCAATCTAACCCAGTTTAAGTTAGGTTAGACTAGAACTTGCGCTAGGTAAATAATCCTTTTGAGCTCGTTAAAATTCAATAGCTCATAGGATTTCCCATATACCTCCATGTTAAACTTAACCGTACCTTTGACCCCCTAGAGCTACTTCTGAATTTGAAGGTACCAATCGACTTTCTTTGCCCTCAGCTTTCAATTGATATCTCACATTATGACCATTGTGATGCCCTCCGCCGTCTCGCTCGCAAACATTCTCCCGTGAAGCAGGCGGATGCAAAGTTGTAAAGTTTTATTATTGCAAACACACAACAAAGACAAATGTAGCATTCGGTGGGTAGGGTTGACGCGGTGATAAGACAAGAGCATACGAAATGATGCTTGCTCGGAGGGAGGGCAGGCTAAATAGTGAATAGTCAGCGTTTTGGCGACAAACCCGAGTTTCTACAATTTCGTGTCGGGCAACCTTATAGTTTCAACCTTAAAAGTCCCGTAATCTTGAGACTGTCCTGAAAATAAGTTGAAGTATGAAGTGCAAATGTCCAATAATGGATAGTGGGAGTCAATTGGTGAAATCAAGGTTTAACACACTTCACATAGAAATACAGCCAGAATTGCCATTTTATCGCCAGATCTAGCGACTTTTTTTAACCACATACATGTACAACTATATAATCTTCAACATATCAATCTTTTATGAAAAATTAATGAATTTTAAAAAATATATGAATAAATATGAAGTGTCTAGAATATGATTTTCTTAAAATATGAAGCGATACGGGCCCTATAATGGCTCTGGTGCTAACTAGTAATTATACAATAAAGAACACTGTGTCATTTTCTATCCTTTAATCCAGGGGTTCCAAAAGTTTTGCCTATGTTGGCCAAATTTTAAATTCCAAAATATTTGGCGGGCCAAAAAAAGTGTTATGAAAAAATACGTTCAAATCGATAAAAAGTTTGACACAACAGAAAGATTTATACTACAGATGCACCGAAGCTTCGGTTTTAGGCCAATTTTTAACAATTCGGTTTTTGTCCGAAACAGCATGAAAGATTCGGTATTCGGCCGGCCGAAGCGAATTTTTTTATTTTTGTTGCCGCAATCTGACTTATTCGAGTGTATTTTAACTGAAAAACTTATTATTTGACGTTTAACAAAAAAATTCTAAATTTTTAAAATATGTATCAGCATTTATTTAATTCTTAGTATTTCAAGCATTTATTTTCAAGTCCTGTGTAGACGATGACGCAAAGGGAGCGTACATATATTGTTCTGACTAGAAGTTAAACAATAAATTGAAGAATCTGGGTCAAAGAAATCACGAGGATGAAAATGCAAAATGCATCGCGAATCATGCGGCGATCACTCGGTGAGACGATTTTAAATACTGACATGTTTTTTATGCTATTATATGACGGTGTAGTTTTTTAATAAGCGTTGTTTAATGAAGTTTTTGACATGTTTTTTATAATACGATACTGTTTATTTTTTATTAATTTTGTTTAGTTATATTTTGTATTATTTTATTGTAGCAAAATGCGTACTAGGAAACGTATTTTTGGACATTTAATGTTTTCTTTTTGCGACATAATTTAGTATTCAATAAAACTAATCAAAACTCAAATTTCTATTGTGCTTCAGCCGAGTCTTTGGCGCTTCAGCAAATTTTATTGGCCGAATATTCGGTGATTCGGCCAAATACCACTTCAGTGCATCACTAATTTTATAACATAATCATTCTTTATGACAATAACTATTTTTATTTCATACTGTGTCACATTTGTCAGTTTTACGTCAAACTTTTTAGTCCAGAACATGCGATTTTACGGTCTAGTATGCTTGTAAAAAATTTTATTTCATACTGTCCGGTAAAAGGGTATTTACCGGACTCATTTGAGTCCGGTAAATAAATTATTACGTTACAAGGCCGGTAAAAAATTTTACCGGACTGAAAATCCAATTTGAGTCCGGTAATAGTATATTACGTTATAAGTCCGGTAAACCCAAGTTTACAGTAGCGAGTTGAAAACGTTTCGGGACGAGGCGACGAAGGAGCCGAGTCTCGAATGTTGAAACGAGCTACTGTAATGGTTTACCGGAAGTATGACGTAAGGCGTTTTATTTCATACTGCCTCACATTGTTCATTTTTTAAAAAAATGCATTTAAAATTTTCAGTCCGGTAAAATTTTTTACCGGACTCAAATTAGATTTTCAGTCCGGTAAAATTTTTTACCGGACTCAAATTGGATTTTCAGTCCGGTAAAATTTTTTACCGGCCTTGTAACGTAATAATTCATTTACCGGACTCAAATGAGTCCGGTAAATACCCTTTTACCGGACAGTATGAAATAAAAAATTTTACCGGACTGAAAATCTAATTTGAGTCCGGTAAAAAATTTTACCGGACTGAAAATTTTAAATGCATTTTTTTTAAAAATGAACAATGTGAGGCAGTATGAAATAAAACGCCTTACGTCATACTTCCGGTAAACCATTACAGTAGCTCGTTTCAACATTCGAGACTCGGCTCCTTCGTCGCCTCGTCCCGAAACGTTTTCAACTCGCTACTGTAAACTTGGGTTTACCGGACTTATAACGTAATATACTATTACAGGACTTGTGACTGTAAGAAATTTTAGCAGACGAAAATACAATCAATCAAGTGGACAATGTTTTAGTACGTAATCAGTTACCATGGAAACTCGTTCTTCATAGATGTCCATATTTTGCATTCGGAAATTTATTTTATATAATTTTTTTTTAAATTAAACCAATATTCCAATAATTGCAGTATGAAATAAAACGCATTACGTCATACGTCCTGGAAATGGTCTTAGTCTCGTTTCGGTGTTCCGGACTCGGCTCCTTCGTCGCCTTGTCCGTAACATCTTACTCGACTGTAAAATTCCATTACTTACATATGGATTACATATGGTGTGCAACACATTCATGATAACATCCTGCTCTTTCTAACTTCTTAATTTCTGTATATGTCAACAGCTTAAATGCAACCGAGGTAGATTTATTTTTCTTATAGTTACTATGATAGTTAGAACTAGCGATGGGATTCGATAATACCCGAGTGTCGCGACACTGAGAGTTGAAACAATTTGCCGTGTGAAGTGTCAACTCTTCACGACACTTCGCATTTACATCATGCATGCGCTACTAAGATACTATTCGATACTCAAGTGTCGTGACACTTGAAGTATCACGACCACAAATAGTATCACGACACCTGACACCCAAGTTCCCACCACTAGTTAGAACACATCTGGTGAGAAAATAGTTATCTAGATTGTAAAATAAAATTATGAGAAATTTTTTATGAATAAATTATCATATATAATATCACAAGTGGTCTAATTTTTTCCGACAAAATTTGTCATTTCAGATACGAGTAGTTTTCGCAACGAAAACAACACGAGTCGACACAGGAGACGAGTGTAATTTTCCAAAAGCAAAAGCTACGAATGTCTTAAATGATAAACTTTGTAAGAAAAAATTAGACCACGAGTTGTATTCGGCTTGACAATCCGTCGAGCAAATTTTTATTTAGCATGTGTAGTTAATATTAATTTAATTAAATTTGACATTTCATTTTGACGTAAATTTTTTCACTAAGAAAAAACCTCTAGTGGTTTTTTCACTATAAAACTAATTTCATTGGTTAAAAATTTTCAAGTTGGATTGTCACAAATATGTGGTCTGATTGCATTCTAAAATTACGTAGATTTTATAATAGTCATAAAATACAGCATTCAACTTAAAAATCAAAAGGTGAGATGATACTTTTGGTAAAATTGGAAGTGGTACATAATTTATGTATTGAAAATGTAGCATTTGATACACATTTCAATGTCTATTTTTCAACATTTATCTAAATAAAAAAACAGGGTGTATCATAAGTGTTATAGATGGTATATACCTTCTGTCAGTTTTCTAGTTGAATCGGTGACAAACAGAAAAATAAACAGGCTGACAGAGGCAGACAGGTAACCCAACAAACACAAACAGACAGAGGCTACAACACACAATGAGCTCTAACAACAAAAAGTAGTCGAAGAAGAAAAGAAGCAAGATGAAGTTAAATGTTAGATAAAGTGAACAAAGCAGATAGTACATAAAAAATTGAAAGCAAAAGATGCCTAGTATTCTATATTCTCTAAAATTTCTATATTACAAATAGACCAAACCTATTATCCAACACCTCTAAATAAAGAGGGCTAAAACTTGATGTTTGCAAGATTCAAGTTGATGTTTACTCACTTGTGGGTAGAAAATAGTATATTATATACCCAGGGACTAAAGTGCATCTTTTAATCCCAAATGTTATGTTGGACGTGCAAATAAACATGACGGATTAAAAGGCACTTTAGTCCAGTGGTATATACGCTATTTCTTGCACGTCCTAAAGGACTTAATCGCAAAAATTCAAAATTTTAAAATTTTCCGAAAATTTCGTTACATGTCATTCTGACAATTGAACTCTGCAAACGCCAAAATCACATAGTTTCAGGATAATAAATCCTAACACGTTTTTTTTTGTTGTTGTCATGGAAACACTTTACTCCCTCAGGGAGTAAAAGTGCTACTTTACTCCCTATTTTGGGGTACACTCAGAAAAATTAACCCTCTCAGGCCTACCGGCCCTCGAGGGTCAATTTCTCAGTCGTGGATAATATCTTACTTAACTCACTTGTACCATAAATAACTATTCCAATGTTGTGTTTGAGTAACACGAGATTTGTGATCATACAGTAGCAGGTAAATACAGTTTACGACCAATAACTCTCTATTACACATTATATATTTATCATTATTACAACTTTGTTTTGCAATTTTAAAAATATAAATAAAAGCAATACAAAATTCAATTTTAGCTATAAAAACAAAATTTTATTAGTACAAACTTCAATTTAAAATTAATTATAAGTCATATATCTAGGAGTAGCAGAGAACTTAGCATACGATTTAATGACTTTGTTCACAGCTTCTAAGAAGTCTTTCTCTGTGGCAACTTTCCTACGGGCTCTAATAGCAAACATTCCTGCTTCAGTACATACACTTCTAATCTCAGCACCAGTTGAGTTTGGACACAGCCTTGCAAGTAATTCAAATCTTATATCTCTTTCAACAGACATTGAACGTGCGTGAATTTTAAATATATGTGTCCGTCCTTCCAAATCTGGCAAACCAAACTCGACCTTACGATCAAGACGACCAGGACGCATTAAAGCAGGATCTAATGTGTCTGGACGATTGGTGGCCATCAATACTTTAATGTTACCTCGTGGATCGAAACCATCGAGTTGATTAATGAGTTCCAACATTGTACGTTGAACCTAGAAATTATTTAATTGTAGTAATAAAGATAACAATTAAAAACTGTCGAGTAGTACCTCATTATCACCACCAGCTCCATCATCAAATCTGGCACCTCCAATAGCATCAATTTCATCGAAGAATATTAAACAAGCTTTTTTAGAACGAGCCATTTCAAAGAGTTCACGAACCATACGAGCACCTTCACCTACATATTTCTGTACAAGTTCAGATCCAATTACACGAATAAAGCATGCATCTGTTCTATTAGCTACTGCTCTTGCACATAAAGTTTTGCCAGTACCTGGTGGACCAAAGAGTAATACACCTTTTGGAGGTTCAATACCTAACTTTACAAATTTTTCAGGCTAAAAAATTAAATAATGTAAAAACAGTTCAAAGTAGTGGACTACAGTATTTGAAGGAGCTCACTTAACAGTTAATGTGGATGATTGTATCTAAGCAATTGCTTTTAACTCTTTAACAATTTCTGATATATATTTGCCCCACATCGCCCTTACGTTACATTACGTTGCTTTTTAAACACACTCTGGTCCAAATATGTGCTATATTTAATATACTAGATTTAAAAGTTTAAAGTGCTGTCAGAATGTGGTAAGCATTAATACCAGTAAACATCACTAAATCGATTGTCGGAAAATAAGATTTTTTTGACAACTTCTTAATATTCCAAAGACTGGCACCGAAAATACTATTAAAGTCTGTTTGTGGTAACCTGTCGCAGGACGTAAACAAACCATAAGATACGGAATAAGATAGACGACAAAGATACGGAATATTTCCTCTGGAAGGCTATACCAAGAGATTAAAACGGCCAGAAAACCATAATCCACCCATTCGTAAGGAAGATGGTGGATGGGCAAGGAAAGATACCGAAAAAGCAGAGCTATTTGTCGAACACTTAGCAAATTCAACCACACCCTGCAGACAACAAGATCTTACGTTAGATAGACACCATGTTTGACAGAGTTGTGGAGCCTATAACCCCAAACAAAATCGCCAAGGGGATTCAAAAACCTCAGTGCCAAAAAAGGACCAGGCTACAACCTAATAAGTGGCCAAATGCTTAAAGAGCTACCAAAAAAGGGCATAATGAAACTTATACATCTATTCAATGCAGCACTATGACTGCAATATGTGCCAATGCAGTGGAAGATTACAGAAGTTATTTTGATCCTTAAACCGGGCAAACCACCCAATGAGAAAACATCATATCGACCGATTTCACTATTACCAATCATATCTAAACTGTTTGAGAAGTTGCTTCTAAATGCCTCAAACCAATCATTGAGGAAAAGCAGCTCATTCTAACTCATCAATTTGGGTTTTGAAGTAAGCACTCGACCATCGATCTAGTTCATGGTATCACCGACGTAATTGAAAGAACATTAGAAGAAAAGGAAATATGTTCAGCTATATTCCTAGATGTGGCACAAGCTTTTGATAAAGTATGACACGAGAGCCTCGATATAAATTAACTAAGTATCTGCCTAGACAGATGGGTCAGATTCTTAAATCATACATCTCCGCCTGTCAATTCAGAGTGAAATATGGCGAAGAGTACTCGAAACTAAGAAATATTGCTGCAGTGTACGCAAGGAAGCCTCCTCGGGCCAATTTAATACTTGCTCTACACCAGTGACATCCCTAAATGTGATGGAATGACAATAGCCACATTCGCTGATGACGTTGAAACAGCCACAAACAAGCTACAAGCAGCTGTCAACAACCTTACCACTTGGACCAAGAAATGGCGAATTAAGTTAAATGAGGCAAAGTCTTCTCACATAAACTTCACCAACAAAAGAATAGATTATTTGCTAATAGTAATCAATCGTCAAATAATCCCATACTCAGACACAGCAAAATACCTGGGCATGACATTGGATGCCAAGCTCAAGTGGAAGTTAATGAGGTGTTTAATTAGCAGCTATGTTTACACGAGGTGTAGAAATGGCTTAAATGGCAAATGACGCATGCGGTACACCATTACCATAGATGATGTGTTGTCTTTGATTTTATTTCAATGGAACACTATTATATCCAATACTACTAAAGTTGATTTGTATGTGTGTCCGAGCCCCATTCTCGCGTTCTATAAGGGCTGGAGAGATGGGCTTGGGCTCATTCGACGCGTAATTTGCCGAGGATAATGCACGACCGAAAATTTTTTAAAGTAGGTCATGTTAGAGATGGGTTGGGCTCATTCGACTCCAATATTAATAAAGTTGATTTGTATGTGATTGTATAAACTGTTAAGACTTGCCTAGATTTAAGCCTATTAGACTTAGACTTAGGTAAGATTCATTCAAACCAAGTTGCTAAATAGTATTAACTAGTTGCAATGTATGCACTAAGTGCATGCAAAAAAAACTTTAGCGAAGACTTTGGAGGGCTGTATCTGCTTATGGATGCAACTTGATATAGAGATACATTAGACTTTCTGTCTTCTTTTTGCATGAGGAATTTACCATTTCCATTTGATTCACTAAATATGAATCATCCTCTATAGGCATGCCAGCCCATCCAAGAACTATCCCGTGTGGCTTGATATGTATATGGTGCTTACTTCATAACTCATTAGGCACAGGACTGATCCCTGCTCTGGTAACTTCTTTTTTTATTTGAACTTGTTAGTTATGAAAAAAATTAATTTGTCAAGTCTGTTTTGCAATTCATCATAAAAGTCTTTCTAATGTTACCTGTATTTGGGGCATGTATTTAAATAAGTCATTTGAAAGTTTGTGTTTAGGATTATATTTAAACAGTCCCGAACCATCTGCTGGGAGGCAGCAGTAAGAAGACGAGAAGGAAATCTCTCGAACCAGGCGCCCACCACACATTATTTTTGGAGAAGGATATGTTTACAGAAACATTTGAGATTTTTAGTACCACAAACAGATTGCGTAAATGAATTAATATTAATTGTGATTAATTAATATTAACCAATTAATAAGTGAATGTACAATAAATAGTAATTGTAAAAAATCATCAAAAAGTAATAATAAATAAATTAATAAAAAAGAAACAGAAAAAAGAATGACATTAATTAACATTAACATTAATTAGTGGATACAGATAGCTATAGGGACGTACATACAAAAAATTTCGTTAATTAATTCTGCATCACAAAGGTACAAAATGTACAGGGTGTTCCATTTGACAAAGTTGTGAATTTTACCTTTGAAGTTCTCTAAATTTAAAAATTAATTTTGAACACCCTGTACATGGTAGGTCCATTTTCTTTTAAAGAAGAGCACCCTACAGCCCCTGCAACAAAATCCCTACTCAAATTCGTCTTCATAAATTAACCTTTAATTTAATAATCATAATATTTATAAAACAGAATAATATACATTTAAATACTAATATGGTAATGCATAATCAATTAGTTTTATTTTTAATTACATAAATATTATACAGATATTATGTAGTTTAAACAATGACTATAAAATTAAGGGATAATTTTATGTAATTATTCTTTTTTATATATACAGTACAACCCGGATTATCCGAGTCGCGATTATCCGAGGTCCGCAATAACCGAGCAGACTAGAGATTTATATTATCCAAGGTGCCGGGATCGGCGCTCCGCATTATCCAAGTTTATACAAATTTGTCACGTAAAATTTTCGGGGAATCACACTCGTGCATCGGGAACTCCCTGTAAACTCTGTTTGCATCTCTAAATTGCTGTTCAGTCTTAATTAGTCTTCCTTTATTGGTGGTTGTTAATCTCGTTTATTCTATTTAAAATTTTTATTATGGAGAAACGAAAAAGAGTTGTAGTTACAATAGACGACAGATTAAAAGCCATTAGAAGATTAGACGCCGGTGAAACAATTAAATCCGTAGCCCGTAGTTATGGAGTAGGTGAAGTAACTGTGGGAGACTGGAATAGAAATCGGGCCAAAATTGAGGAATGGTGTATTAACCAAGCTTCTTTGTCGACAGGGAGAAAATCAATGAAACTTGGTGGATATGAACAAGTTAACGAGATATTATTTACGTGGTTCAATCAACAAAGACTGAAAGGGGTGCCACTTTCGGGACCTATGTTACAGCAAAAGGCAATATTAATTAGTAAGCAATTTCCAGACTTAGATCAGTTTACTGCTAGTTGTGGATGGCTTGAACGATGGAAAAAACGATATGGTGTACGACAATTAACGGTATGCGGGGAAAAACTGTCCGCTGATACATCGTCAATTGAAAAATTTAGGCAGGATTTCAAAAAACAAATCGAAGACAGTGGTTACACACGTGATCAAATATATAACTGTGACGAGAGTGGTCTCAACTATAAGATGCTTCCTTCAAAAACTTTGGCATCTCAAGAGGAAAAATCCGCTCCGGGGCATAAACGAAGTAAGGAAAGAGTTACCATAATGGCATGTTCCAATGCATCTGGCAGACATAAAATCCCACTGATGGTAATTGGAAAGTCTAAACGTCCGAGAGCTTTAAAAGACATTTCACCTAAAGCCCTACCAGTTTACTACAAGAGTCAAAAAAGCGCGTGGATGGATGCAAACTTATTTACGATCTGGTTTACAGAAGAGTTTGTGCCATCGGTTACCAAGTTTTTAAAAAGAAAAGGTCTTCCTATTAAAGCAATTTTGTTAATGGATAATGCGCCCTCTCACCCTGGAGAAGGACTTCATGCGGGCGAAATTATTGTCAAGTTTTTCCCTCCGAACGTAACAAGTATAATGCAGCCAATGGATCAAGGCGTCCTCGAGAATATAAAAAAAAATTATAGGCGTTTGTGCCTTGTTCATCTCTTACAACATACAGAAAAAGAAGATTTGACAAGTGGTTTGCGGAAGATTACATTAAAGGATGTTATATATTGGGTCAGTCAAGCTTGGGATTCTGTGCGTGATTCCACTATTCAGAAATCTTGGTCAAAAGTTATTGACTTTGAAAAGTTTGATGACAGTGAGGATGATATTCCATTAGATAAATTAGCTTCTAAATTAAAAAACCGCAAAGAAATGCTTTCATGTTCTGTCAGTGAAGAAGAAGAAGAAGATGAAAAAAGTTTGTTTGAGTTAATGCAAACCTTAGAGGGTTGTGAAAACGTCACAGAAGAAGATGTTGAACAATGGGTTGCAGTAGATGATTTAGAAAAACAATTCAGTATTGAAGAATTATCAGCGGCTTTTCAGGATACCCAAAAACCGGACTATGATGATGATGATGATGAAGATATGGATGAATGTGTGGTCGATGACCAGCGTGTTTCTCACCAAGAAGGGTTTGCTGCGTTAGATAAAGCATTGCTATATGTAGAACAGCAAGCTGAAGCAACACCAGGAGATCTGCTTTATTTTAAACGCTGGAAGGACATGGCAGCAAGGAAACGAAAATCAAATTTTAGGCAGGAGCGAATAGATAGTTACTTTCCTGTTTTGTAATACATATTTAATTGAATTTGTTAATAAATCGTTTCAAATAAATATATTTTTTTATCACTGTATACAAAAAAAATTATTACGGATTATCCGAGTTTTCAGTTTTCCGAGGAGGGGTCCCCCCACGTTACCTCGGATAATCCGGGTTGTACTGTATTATAATTTAAAAAAATGCTTATGAAATATATTAAATATTTTATTAAAAAAAATTAAAGGAACTGCATGAGATTTGAACTGTGTCATGAATTCAGTCATGCTCTGTTGATGCTGTTTGTTTATTTAATGAATGTCATTATCATCCTTTTTTGTTTGTTCCTTTTTTATTAATTTATTTATTTTTACTTTTTGATTATTTTTTACAACTACTAATTACTGTCCATTCATTTATTAATTGGTTAATACTAATTAATCAACAAATAATATTAATTTATTTACGCATGTAAACATGTTTTAAAATCTGAAATTTTGCACGTTGACAAAGTAGGGAAATGAGTTCCCATGGCGAGGGCACCACCGTTCAATGATTAATGTTTGAGATTATAGTTCTAACAAAAAAATGGTATGTAGGATTATCCTCAGATTTTGCACAGTGCTTAGTAAGTATATTTACAATGCCGCTACAGAGTAAGTTGTCTGAAAAATCTGCTAATTCAGATTATCGGAAATCTGTTATGCAGAGCATCGGCTTTTAAATTATTTTGATATTATTTACAATATAAATTAAGAAAACTCAATACTCGATTCTATAAATAACAATAATTCGAAAAAACTTTGATTTCTATAATAACTATCTGTTGAATTTATATTAGAGGTAAACTCATGTGTGTATAGAACCGCTTTGCGAGCATTCAAGCGAGCCCTTAAAGGCGGCACCACCACGTGCGGTATGTGGCGTTGGCTTTAAGCTTACAACATAAAATCTGTCTTTAAATATAAGTGTTATCTATATTAAGCCGCCTAATGCACCTACAATGTCCTATGATGAATTTTACAATACGTGATTCATACATTATGATCTTTTTAACTCTGTTTTTTAATAGGCGATCTTAATGTGCCTAATTTTATAAATGTTAATTTGCATGGAGAAATAAAAAGAGAATTTTCTAATTTTATGAATTTGCACAATTTAACTCAGATTAATCAAATATTAAATTGTAACGACCGTATCCTTATTCTTGTCAATTGTAATGCTTAATGTTATCGTTGTCCTGACCCTATTATCAATGAAGATCCCTATACCTAAGCAAAATAATATTTCCATACAGTCTAATGCACAGACAGTTCCATAGTCAACATAAAGTATTAAACTAAGAGCCACAGCGTCCATGAAACCGAAGTAGCACGTTACAACTCCTCCTTCAGAGTCGTTAATCTGCAGTCTAGCTTCAATTCGCAGATACCATCCAGTGATAATATAATCATACCACTTATTATATTACAGCTGATATTCATTTTGTTGCTATCTGTTGCCATATAAGAGCTGGACAGATATACACTAACTTACATTCTTATCAAATGTGTATTGGAAATTCAACAGTGAGCTCCCTAGTGTAGTTCATTAATTATTAACATACATGTAACAAAGGAGTTTCCACAACTTCTCTAAGTTTATCGATTTGTTCTTTACAGCCACCAACGTCGCTGTAAGTTACATCTGGTTTTTCTTCAACCTGCATCATGGTTACTGTAGGATCGATTTTAGGAGGAAGTGGGATATGAATTTGATATTTGTTTCGATCAACACTATAAATAAATAATTTGATTGTATCTTATTAAAATTCCAAATGAGATCTTAGTTTACCCAACTCGCATTCCTTCTTCAATATCGGTAGGTGCTACAGAATCAGCGAGGTCAACAACGAACTTAGCAAACTGTTTTACATTTATAATATATTTTGGATCATCAGTATCGGCATTGATAATTTTAGTACAACGAGCTACTTGCAATGGTTGTTCGTTTTGTAACGTTTGTTTGTCTGCTGCTAAATCCCATAATGCTGGTGGAGCTAAACCTGTATCAGATTCTTTAATACCTGTAAGTTCATTCACACGCTTGATTATCGTTTGAATATCTTCTTCCACAGTCTTTATGCTCTTTGTATATTGTCCTTGCCCCTTTAAAAATATTTTTTGAAATTATAGAAATATAATATTTTAAAAGAATTATTACAACTTACATAAGTTTTTAATAACGCAATATCACCCTCGTCCAAAGCTATAAATTAAAAGTGAAAATTTGCAAATGATAAATTATGCTATTATCATATTTTTAAATTAAGTTAATTGGAAATAAACTTACATTTTATTTCCTTCTCTTCCTTTTCATCTTTCGTTTTACGCATATCATCTCCTAAATGATCCGGCATTTTTCTAAATTGTATGAAACCTTTTTGTTATAGAAAGAAAATGAACAAGTTTTAAACACCACGATTACAAGCAGAATTTAGCAAATTGACAGTTGTCATCGAAGATCAACAACACCGGTAAAGTACCAACAGCAAAAGAAAACCTACCAATATCCCTACGTGTAACCAGTGGCGTAGAAGATATGTGTAAAACAATACCCTAAATAAAAGCAATAGAGTCATTCACTCACTGAAAAATTTAAGACTATAAAGGGGAGATCCCACCGAGTCCGGCGGTACACGTCACGTTGACGTACAGCGAAGTCCGTCACTTATGTATTGGTTTTTCTAATTTTAATATGAATCAAAATACTGAAAAAGAACGATAACAAACTTGACAGACAAGTATTCCTCTGATTAGTGCCAGATCAACACTTATTAATTAATTGTTTAAAGATTTTAAGTATACGTGTAATGTCTGTCTTTTTTACTAAATATAGTTGATCCTTGCATAATGTGATTGCAAAATGACAGATCAAGATTCCACTGATTTCATCCCTGAAAAGTTAATAACTTTTACGCTATTTTACGTATAACTGGTTGCCTATGTGTGCACAATGCTCTTGTACTTGAAATCTTTTAATATGTAATTACAACTAATACAATCTGGTACTAATTAATCAGAGGAATATTTGCCTGACAAGTTTGCTATCGTATTTTTTCAGTATTTTGATTCATATAAAGATTAGAAAAACCATTACATATGAGTGTCAAATGTGACATTTCTTAACTACAAGCAATTTGTTTATCGCTCTAACACATCTTCGGTATTTATCTCATACGTTACCTCTTGTGTTTGTACTTCCTCTATTTGTTCTGCATCGTCTTTGGCCTCCAGTAATTCTTTAAAGTATTCTCTCCATCTTTCCATGATTTCATCTTCGTTTGTTAATAATCCTCTATTATTGTCTCCAACGTACCCTAATTCGTAATTATTTTGATTTCTCATCTTCCTTATAACCCTGTAGACTAGTTTTTGGTTTTCTTTAAAATTATCTTCCATTTTTTTGAAATTTTTCCCTTTCTTTGCTTGTATTACTATTTCTTTTGCACTTTTTCTGTGTTTTCTGTACTCTTGGTAGCTGTCCGCTGTGTGCACTTGTATGTATTTTTCCCATGCTTCTTTTTTCCTCATTATTGCTTGTTTGACTTCTTCTGACCACCATGTCGTGCGTTTACTGTTGTTTCTTTCAGTTGTTGTTCTCTTGCGCTTTCTAGAATGTTAATGTTATACTTGAATATTTCCCCCAAATCTTGAATTTTTAATTATTGCAACTTGTTCATATACGTTTGTAGTTTTCTTTCCACAGTTTCTTTATATTTTTCTTGAATTTGTTTATTTCTTAGCTTACATGTATTGATTTTTACAGTCTTCTTTTCATTTCTTCTACTAATTATCTTTCTTATCACTTCATCAATTATTTTTGATTCTACCAAGTATCATTACTTATTTCAAAGCTCCTCTTGACCCTTGTGTCTTTTACTCTTTTCATTAAATTTTTTGTTACTATTTTGAACTCACTATCTAGAAAGTAGTGTTCGACGCACTGTCTAGTCAACCGGGAACACTTGTTTCCCGGTTAAGTAAACCGGGAAACACTCAGTGGTGCCAACTGCCAACCCTTGCAAAATTTAAATACCTTTTTTACTGCAAAATTTCTGCCGAAAAACAATCTGTCACATTTGTCAATTGCAGTCATGACTTGCTTTGGTTTATTTTTTTAAATAAAAGTTGTGAAATCAGATAAAAATTTTATTTGACATTTATAACAATGACTACGTTCGTTTCAAAAAGTATTGTACAATTCTCTTGCGTGAACAATGTTCCCGCGTTCACGCATATGAAGGCCCTCGCTCCCTTCGGTCGCTCGTGCTTCAAAACTGCGTTCACGCGGGAACATTGTGTTCCCGCACTCGTATCGTAAATAACTATTACATAATCTATATTTGATTTTCCGTTTCTACTTATTGATATTCTCGTGTATTTGTGTATATCTTTATGGCAAAACTTTGTATTTGTTATTATTAACTCATTTTCCATACAGAATTCTAATAGTTTTCTACCATTCCCCGTGATCAGTTCATCCCCATGCACCCCAATTGTAGGTCTATATTGAGTTGTCTCATTTCCTACTCTTGCATTTATATCCCCCACTATTATTATCTTGTTACCACATGTGTCTACTGTTTCTTGTAGTCTATTAAAGAATTCCTCTTTTTATTCTATTATCTCATTTTCGTTGGGCCCATATGCTACTATGTAATCTATTCTTTCCTTCTCATTTATTCTTATTTCTACCTTCAGTATCCCCAAATTTATATATTCCCAGTTTATTATTCTTTCTTTCCACTCTTTCGATACTATGCATGCTACTCACTCCCTCTAAAGCCCGTTCTGTAATTTCCACCCCACTATAAATTAATATATGATCACTACTCATATTCTCTATACCTTTGCCTTTTTGCTTTGTTTCAGTTACACGTAGCATATTCAGTTTGGATTTTTCAAATTCTTTCACTAGCTCCTCCTCTTTTCCATTTAAACTTTGTACATTCCATGTTCCTATTCTTATTATCAATTTCTTGTTTTCTTCCCTTCTATCTTCTGTATTTTCTTGTATCTGTTTTTTTGGCCGTTGTATCTGTTGTCGTGGTATGGGTTTCTCTTTTCTCTTTATTGCATTGTCCATTTCCGCGCCTGTTTCTGTCATCATTTGTCTGTCCTTTACTTCTTTTGTTAGTTTTTTGGTGCTCCCACCCTTATCAAGCTCCTCCCTCTTTGTCCGCCCATATAAACTTCATTCCATCTATTTGTAACTTTCTGTATCCTACCCTTATAATTTTTCCCTTATTCTTTTCTTCTCGAGCTATTTTTCTTATCATTGCCTGTATTCTTCTCTCCTCCCTTGTAAGATCCCAGTCTATATAGATATTGTTTTGTAATCTCTGTCTTTGTTTTAAGATTTCAACTTTCTGTTCAAAATTTGCGCATTTCACGACTGTTGTTTTTGCTTCTGTGTTTCCAATCTTGTATGCTTCTTCAACTTCAATTACTATTCCCATTTTTTGCTTTAGGTTTTTATTTCCAAACTGCTCTTCTTTATTCTACTCCTTTAATTATTATATTATTTCTTCTTTTTTCTTTCTCTTGTTTTCTATTTTATTTTCCAAGCTAATATTCCTATTTTCTAATTCCCCTCTTTCTTTACTCCAGGCTTTTGGACTAATAATTCAGATATAACCCAATAAGATTTAATAATAAAAATTTAATTTAATAGATTAAATTAATCTATTTCATCTATAAAAATTGTACTTGGAGCATATGTAAAAACTAATTCTGAAAATGTTGTCTGTTAATTTGCATAAATGCAATGTTTTCATTTTATGGAGACTGCATTTATAGAGTTTTATCAATATTGTTATTAAATATTTATTTATTTATGTAATACAAAAAAAACAAACAGACATATATGTCTAATTGCATGTTTCTGGTATATAAAACAAAAATAATAAAAGTATGTTTCTATGCTCATTGCATTCAGATTCAGATAGTAAATATGTATATATGTATTAACAAAATTCAATTACATTACATAATAAAGACATTACATTAATAAGTTGTATATTTGTTTAAGTTCACCTAAAAATATTCTGTATGAAACTCCAAATGCTAAGAAATTGCTAAGTAATTATACAGCCTAAACGCTTGTATTAATGTTGATTGTTCTCGGCATCGTGTGCGATAGTTTTCAATTTTGATCACATCAAATTCCCTAACATTACGAGCGGGTGCATATAATATTACTTTTGATAAAAGATAAGGGCAATCGATGCAATAATTAATTATTTTATATAACATTATCATTAATTGCATACATCTTCTGGTACTAAGTTTATGTATTTGAAATTCTACCCTAATATGATGAAACGATGCATATTCAGGATAATAACGATGCTTATAATACTAAATAAATTTTAAAAATTTATTTTGAATAGCTTCAATGCTATGATCTGTGTTTCAGTGTTTCTTATTGGTAACCAAACTATAGAAGCATATTCTAATCTGGATTTAACAAAAGAATTATATAAAGTTATAAGGCTCTCAGTTCTCTCAAAATCCACGGAATTACGCAATATAAAGCCAAGAGCTCTGTATCCAAGTGAGCATATATTTTCAATGTGACGTACGTAAACGTAACTCCAAGATTCTTTATAGTTGATTTTCTCTCTAGCAATACTCCTTCCATAGTATAATTATTATAATGACTAATATTTTCGATTTTCTTAAGGGAATAGGTAACTACATAGCATTTGCTTATGTTAAAGTATAATTTATGTTAATTAATTTAACACTCCATTTACAGATAGTGTAATATATATCCAACTGAAGCAGTGCCTTGTCAACATCACAATTAATAACTTTATACAATTTAAAATCATCGGCATACAAAAGACATTCACTATACTTAACTACACTAGGAAGATCGTTGACAAGTAGCAAGAACAGTACTGGGACCAAATTGGATCCCTGAGGCATACCAGAAGTTACAGAAGCACTAGATGACACATGTAAATGATAGCAAACTACTTGAAAGCGATTAGTTAAATACGATTTAAACAATGCAATAAGATTATTACTAAAACCAAATGAAATAAGTTTATTCAAGAGTACACCATGGTCTACTGTATCAAAAGCCTTTTTAAAATTCGTATATATAACGTCAACGTTACTTTTATTATCTAAAGCTTCACTTACATAATCTATAAAGGCTGCTAAATTACTAATCGTAGACCTATTCTTAACAAAGCCATGTTGAAAGACAGAAAGTTTATTTTTAACATGCCAATAAATTTTTTCAAATAAAATGGACTTGAACACTTGGATGGAACCGACAATATAGAAATAGGTCTATAATTTTGTATATCACTTTTTGAACCACTTTTATGTCAAGTATTACTTTTGCTGTCTTCCAAACAGTTGGAAAGGTTTGTGTTTTTAAGATGAGATAAAAATAATAAACAAAGGCTAAAAACAAGTCAGAACAAGCTTTAAAAACATATTGAGGAATATTATCACAACCAGACGACTTTTTAGGTCTTAGTTTTTTAAACGCTTGTCTGATATCATCAGCAGTTACAATATCAACATTTAACACATCATTACAGAATGAGTTATAATTGTTGTGAATGAAGTCGTTTTCAGTTCTAGGAGTAAATGTAGAACTAAAATAATCAGCAAAAGCTTCGGCAACATCTTTTCCATTTTTCAATTCCGTTCCATTATTAAAAAAAGTGAATTCCTATCTTTATTACGTTTACTATTTTTAACTAAATTCCAAAATGACTTTATATTACTAGGAGTAATATTGTTCTCTATATCATCTATACCGGGTGCCCATTATGTATGGAATATAGTAAATATCGGTAAATATCGACTTTATAAAAAAATTTGTTACCTATATAAAAGTTGTTTAACATTTTATTTTACATAATAAGATAGCATTCAAATGTTTTTATTTCAGAAAACAAATGAGTAATGAATAACACTTTAATTTTTTTAAATAGCAATGTACCCTTTCATTAGGCTCATTTGATAGAGATTTTTTTTCTCTTTTCGATGACCTAAAATCTTAGTACCCTTATATCAGAAAATTTTTGGAAAAATGTAAAAAATGTTAATTTCACCAATAACATGAATCTAGATATCCGAGATCTCTTTCATTTGTCTTAACAATTGATTGTAGACTTTTATTGTGACAGAAGTTTGTTTATTTAACAGTGGCGTGCGGTGAGAATTTAGGCTAGGAAAGCAACCACGATTTTAATTATAATACACCTAGGTACAGGAGCGGATTAACGGTGAGGGAATAATTCCCCCATCCCCAATTTAAAAATAAGTACACATAGAATAGAAACAAATAATGTTTGTTTAATTATTATTTATTAAAACAATTATTTTTCCAAAAATTTTCCCCTCAAAGTACTTCTCTGGATCCGCCACTGCTAGCTACAATAAAAAAATAGTGTTACAATTATTAAGTTTAAACGTTTTTCAAAGAAGAACTTTTACACTTTATACTTATGGAATTTATTGACTATTATTCTTTATTTAAAAAAAAACTACTACTATGTATTTATACTGCAACTCGATTTTCCGGTCGTTCTTAGCAAAATACCAGTGCAGGTTTTAATCTTTGATGTTAAATTTGAAAGTTCTGGTTTTGATCTGCCTTTCCTAATAATTTGTAATTTCTCCCCAAAACTGTATGCGGAAAATTCTTTATTAATAATTTACAAACTGAACAAAAAAAATCCGACCCGATTCGGATGTATCGAAGGTACTCGAACCTTTCACCGAAGCAGCTGAATTTGCAGTCGTGACGATAATTCAATTTTAAATTTGCATACAGGCAAACTAAATAGAATTATTTGTCTTTAAAAAATCCAACTTATATAAATTGAAATAATAAAATGCGACAAAATACAGTCTCATTCGCAGATTTACATTACTTAAGTAACATTAAATTTAACAAACACTAAATCGAACAAATAACCAAATTATAATAAATAAACATTTGGGCATGAAGCACACTAAAAATAACGGCCAAGCAATGCTAACAGCATCGTCTACTATATAACCACGCCCGCTGATTCACGCCAAGGCTAAGAGAAGAGTAGTTATAAACAGTGCTTATATGCAGTGTATGTAACACATTTGAATCGGTATTACCTTTCCGTGCAAGTTTAATTAGCCTAATTTAAAATAGTACTCTAAATAATTATACTTTTTGCTGTACGGAATTGATATTGACCTTTAAGTTGATTAAATATTACAAATTTAAATAAACGATTACCATAATTTTGTAAAAATATTTTGTTAGCATTGGTTTTTATTTTTAATAAATTCTCAAGGGAAGCATTGCTACCCTTGCTTCCATGGACCGCACGCCACTGATAGTAGTATAATTGTATTTTTAAGTTTTGTAATTTTTACATTACTTAAGTAACATTAAATTTAACAAACACTGAATCGTCTACTATATGACCACGCCTGCTGAATCACGCGAAGGCTAAGAGAAGGGCAGTTGTAATCAGTGCTTATATGCAGTGTATGTAACACATCTGAATCGGTATTAACTTTCCGTGCAAGTTTAATGAGCCTAATTTAAAATAGTACTCTAAATAATTGTACTTTTTGCTGTACGGAATTGATATTAATATTAATTGATATTAAATATTACAAATTTAAATAAACGATAACCATAATTTTATAAAAATATTTTTGTTAGCATTGGTTTTTATTTTTAATAAATTCTCAAGGGAAGCGTTGCTTCCATGGACTGTTATTTAATTAAGTTGTTGGTACATGGAAAAATAAAAATGGTTCATTTAACAGAAACTGAACGTATGGAAATTTTAATTATGGTCGGTTATGGGGATCGCAAACGAACACAATTAGAAGTATGTGAAATTTTTAATGAGCGTTATTCACATCGAGAACCAATCACCCAGTCAGTAGTTAGCAAACCCTTGAAACGTTTTAGGGATACTGGCAATGTTAAAGATCTGGTGAAGACTGGTCCGCAGAGGTCTGCGACAAATGAAGATAAAAAGCTCGATGTTTTAATAGAAATCGAAGAAAATCCATACATTTAAACTCGTCAGTTAAGTTTAAACCATACCGTAAGTAAAGGTTCAATACAGAAAATATTACATTCAAAAAAATTACATCCGTACAAATGGACTTTATTGCAAGAATTATCCGAAGATGACTACGATCGACGTGTTGAATTTTGTGAATTTATGATGGAGCGAATCAACAACAATCCAAATTTTCTTAATAATATTGTTCTTTCTGACGAGGCTACGTTTTGTTTAAATGGAAATGTAAATAGCCATAATTGTCGATATTGGGCCGCTGAAAATCCCCATTGGATGATCCAAAATCATACCCAAACACCACAAAAATTAAACGTATGGGTGGGAATTTGTGCAGATCACATAATTGGACCTTTCTTTATTCCTGGTACTCTAACTGGTGACCGTTATTTTCAATTATTGCAACAGCAAATTATTTCAGCTTGCCAAGCAAATCTTGATAATCTTTGGTTTCAACAAGATGGAGCACCGCCCCACTATCATTTAGATGTACGATATTCTAATGTGGTATTTCCGGCCCGTTGGATAGGCAGAAGAGGGTCTGTGGAGTGGCCTCCCCGATCTCTGGATCTTACACCTTGCGATGTCTTCTGGGGATATTTAAAATCGAAAGTGTATACAAACCGACCCCAGAATCTGGCCGAATTAGAGCAACGAATACAAAATGAAGCTGCAGCAATTTCTCCCAGATCTCTCAGAAATTCTTTTCAAGCTTTTCGTGATAGGTTGGGCCACTGCCTTGCACTTAACGGTGAACATTTTAAACACTTATTGCCATGAAAACCATTTTATTGCTAATTTCGTTTTGTCTTCAAGCTTTATAAGAGACGTACATAATTTTCTGTTCATTTTTTTTATTTTGTTTTTTGTTCATTTGTTTTGTTTTGTACATTATGTAGATGCACATCTGTTTATTTTAGGGTAATCATTCGAGATACTTTACGATCTCGGATATCTAGATTCATGTTATTGGTGAAATTAACTTAATAAACATTTTTTACATTTTTTTCAAAAATTTTCTGATATAAGGGTACTAAGATTTTAGGTCATCGAAAAGAGAAAAAAATCTCTATCAAATGAGCCTAATGAAAGGGTACATTGCTATTTAAAAAAATTAAAGTGTTATTCATTACTCATTTGTTTTCTGAAATAAAAACAATTGAATACTATCTTATTATGGAAAATAAAATGTTAAACAACTTTTATATAACAAATTTTTTTATAAAGTCGATATTTACCGAGATATATACTATATTCCATACATAATGGCACCCTTATATATATTCTCTATATCCTATTTTAATAAGATTTTTCACTTCCTTTCAAATTCATTATAATGAAACTGAGATTTATTTTTATTGTTATGATAATACTTCTTAAGTTTAATCATTGCAATTATATTAGAATTGCAATTGCAATTATATTAGAACCATGGAGGAAAACTATTGGTTTTAAAAATTGTCTTGGGAACGAACGCTCGCATCGAAATAAGAATATATCTGTGAACTAAATAAAGATTAGTAAAAGTTTCACAGTTTTATTAAAATACAAAGAAGAATCGAAGAAATGGTTTAGTATAAGTGACAATATGCACGTTTATATAAAGGTACTCCATACAGAATTTACTCATAAATTACACAATATCCAATTTGACATCTTAGATTTTGACATTAGAGAAACCGTCAGTCACATTAAATTCAAAAAATACACCACACAGAAAAATAAACTTCATCAACATGTACAACAAAAACGTACACTACAAAATAACTTTAATTGTCAGAATACTGCAAACTTTTATCCTCGTTTCATAAACTTGTCGAATATAACATTCAATGACAAACACAATTTCTTAACAAAGGTTTCAAGTTTTGTCCTTTTCCAAAATTTACCAACAAGATTAAAGAAATTTTGGCCGTTGAATGCGAAACTATACTTAAGAAAGATCATAATAACTATGCAAAATTCCAAATTTCGAATTTGTTGAAAGAGATGTCTTTGAAACAGGACAAAATGTACAACACATCTAACATATCACTTCTTCAATCTATAAAACACAAAATCACAGAGAACAATCTAATTTCTGTTAAAGCAGATAAGGGTAAAACTTGTTAGTTTTGATATTTGCAACATGTTCTCCAGAATACCCCCACAAGAATGTATTCCTTTATTAGATAGTTTCTTGACCAATAGTAATATAGAATTAGTTAAAAGGTTAGAGTTAATTCAATTATTTGATCTTTGTATCAGTCAAGATTATTTCACTTTTAATAATATAATTTATTTACAGAAAGATGGTTTACCTATGGGTAATTCTCTAAGTCCTCTATTAGCTAACATATTTATGGACAAGTTCGAAGATCGAATATTTGAATTAAACCTCTCTAAACACAGTAGGTATTGGGGCACCTGAGGCAGACAGTTCTAGGGACCCTAGATTCTCTGTCTCTCTCTCTAATCTGGTGACTTTTGTCTGTCTCTCTCTAGGTGGTTAAGTACGGAATCTGTATTACCGACATTCTGTATTATCGGCGTTTGGTTCGTCACTCGGCTAAATGGTGTTAGTGTTGCTAGGGGAAAACAGATGGCGCCAGTGTCGTTTTACGTGATTTTTGTACCGACATTCTGTATTATCGGCATTTGGTTCGTCACTCGGCTAAATGGTAGCGTCGTGGCTAGGGGAAAACAGATGGCGCCGGTGTCGTTTTACGTGATTCTCGAAGTACAGAATCTGTATTACCGGCCATGTATATTACCGGCGTTTGGTTCGGCGCTCGGCTAAATGGTGCTAAAGTGTTGCTAGGAAAAACCCAGAGGGCGCTGTTAATAGAGGGTGTCATGAAGGGAACTGTATTACCGGCAATCTGTGTGCTGCCAATAGAGGTCGTCATGCTACAATTAGTGTGTATTGCTAAGAGAGGGCGTCATAAAGAAATCTGTATTATCGACGACCTAGGTAATGTTATTAGAGGGCGTCATGAAGAAATCTGTATTATCGACGACGACCTATGTACTACCAATAGAGGTCGCATTAAAGAAACCTGTATTATCCTACGTACTAATTCTATTAGAGGTCGCATTAAAGTGCATTCTCTCTCACACTCTCGCTCTCTCACTCTCTCCTTCTCACCTATTAGAGGTCGCATTAATGAGCCTTCTCTCTCACTCTCTCGCTCTCTCACTCTCTCCTTCTCACCTATTAGAGGTCGCATTAAAAAACCTTCTCTCTCACTCTCTCGCTCTCTCAATCTCACACACACTCTCCTTCTTACCACGTGATCAAGACCGTTGTATTCTAATGAAACTTTCTACCCAAAAAGATCATGAAATTTAAAGAAACCAACAATCGTCAATGATATCAACGAGTTTTGCAAGCTCGACTAACCGATATATATATGTCAGTAGCTACCCTTTGTGAAGGGCTGTCGGATCTCCATGTTAAGAAAATTACGTTAATAAATACACAGGCTCTTGAATCACGTTCAGGGATCGGCCTGGTTTCTAACACTAATATGTATTATTATTATCAACAGCTGAATTAATTATTTAAAAGAGAAAAAACCTAATTCTAATGCAGAAAAATCACTTACCATTTGCACTTTGTAATACCAGATATCACGTTAAATTAAAACACCTTAATCACCTCTCATCAAGAAGGAATATATACTCTAATCATCTTTTAAATTTAAACCGGTCCTTATTATTAGACTTTAAACCAATTGTTACAACAAAACTATAATACAGCTATACTGTAGAAGGTACCAAAATAAACTGGAGTTAAATTCTACCTTACCCTCGACGACGACGACAAAAAGGGAAACACCCTGAGGCATTATACATTCTTTTAAAAAGGAACGCTTCGACCTCCAAATCACTAGAAATTTGCGGTTTTTTATACCTGCTTCAAACTCAAAACAGGTAAGTTTAAATGGTTCTTTTCTGTAAAAATTCTTTCCCTTTTTTTTTCATCATCAACATATAATCTTTTCTATCTTCCTTAAAGACAGCTTTTTGTAAACTTGAAATCGAGATAATTATCAGATTAAAATGCATCACTATACCCCAAAAAGGGTCGGGTTGACTACCTGAGGCACAAAGCAGGTACTAAGCCTTGAACATTGTAAAATCCTTGTACAGTAAAAAAAAAGAGTATGGTTGATGAATGGTTAGGTTTTAACTTATTTCCTTTCCGAATCAAAATACTTAGATTTTCACATAAAATCTTTAGGGCGGTCTGTCACTTTTCTTTTTTAATAAACAAAAATTTGTTCCGACACTTTCCTCTTTTTTCCCTTAATTTTAATATTACAGGAATCTAATAAACAACTTACCTATTTCCAGGGGGAATAAGTCAATCACACAGGTCTCGTCATCATAACAATAATTAGTTATAAAATGTGGTCAATTCCCAGTAAATCTAGAGATTATAATAGTAACAAAATATTTAAATAAATGCAAATTTTTATGATTATGGAGTTCCACAAAGTAAGGCTGGAGACAGTAAACGCTATTGATGTATTAGTTTTAGACATATACAATACGTACAAAGGGAAATAGAAAATTCATTTCACTTTATTCAATAAAAAACTTAACGTTGTCATGCTATAATAACATTAGGATTTCATGTACGTGAGATAGAAGGTTCAAATTTATAAAATAAAGAAACTTAAAATTTATTCAGTAAAAACTTAACGTTGTCGTGCTATAATAACATTAGAGTTTTACGTACATGAGATAAAAGGTTCTAATTTATAATAAGAAACTCACCTAATGTGTTACACCGCAGTAAATATGCACTACGCGCAATTTTAAAGAAAAAAACTCTATACGTTAAGCACACGCACGCAGTAAATATTATCAATTCAATTAACACCAAACATACAAATAGTATAATTTAAAACAATAAACCACGACCCGAACAAAATAACCAATGTAAACACACCTATTTGATGCCAACTAATAGTGAGGCTTTCAGTAATATAAGCACCCCTTTTATACGAGACCATATGCAAGTTCTGACAAGTCAAAATTCTTGCCAGTTATCTGGTTATCCGATCGAAATTATGGGTTGTTAGGAGATTTTATACCTGAACAAAAAAAAAAGCTTATTATAATTGACATATCCTCTTTTGTTATTGATTAAACAGAATAAATTCTTATTATAAATTTGAGCCTTCTATCTCATGTACATGAAATTCTAATGTTATTATAGCACGACAACGTTAAGTTTTTACTGAATAAATTTTAAGTTTCTTTTTTATAAATTTAAACCTTCTATCTCATGTACATGAAATCCTAATGTTATTATAGCATGACAACGTTAAGTTTTTATTGAATAAAGTGAAATAGTAATTAATAATTTTTCTATTTCCCTTTGTACGTATTGTGTTTTAAATTTCATATATGTGTTTAATTGATGTTAATACAAACATCAGGCATACTTGTCTTTCAAATTCAGAGTTGAGTAGCAGTTGTCCAGGTTGCAGGAGTTTTAGAGCTTACGATATAAGCTTTTCCTTCTTTCCAGGTATAAAAGTACATAAGAGTCTCGCAATTAATATAATTTATGCTTTACTGAGCAAACCTGAGCTAGCTGAGAGAAATAAAGAATATCTGTGGTATTTTCTAAATTTAATTCACCGTAGATCACTCATTCATTCATATAGATCACCGCAGTATAAATCTCATGACGTATTGAAATATGTACATCATTACGCTATGAAGATCTCAGCTATAAATACGTTGTATTCTGTTCGTGCGTGACAGTTATTTGTCATCCGTCATCATGAACACAATAGATCTCTTCGGTAGAGCTATGATGAGCATGACAGATGAAGCAATGGCTGCAACAAAACGTGGACCGAGAGGTTATGGTTTCAAATTAACTCCAGAGGGCAATTTCGATGTTGAGAACCGACGTATAACTAATGTAGGCGCTCCTATCAACGATAACGATCTTGTCACGAAGCGTTCTGTACTAATGTTATCAGATAGCGTTGAAGGTGTAATTGATGTTAAGAACAGAAGACTAGTACATGTTAAAGGACCGCTTGACGACCACGATGTTTGCACGAAAAAGTATACCGACGAGCTGGTGGATAATGTTGAAAGAAAATTACTCTCTAAATGTTTGAGACGACGAGAGGATAAAAGACAGGGGTCGTACTATGATGCTAAAGATGGAAGAATTTGTAATATAGGGGAGCCTCTAGAGGATAAAGATGTAATCTCTAGGCAGTATTTTAACATGCGAGCTATGCATACAAACGATCAAATGCAGTTTAATGCAGATGGTAAACGTATTGTTTCAGTAAGTTACCCTATAGATGGTACGGATGTCACTTCTAAAGCCTATGTAGATGCTCAATTCGACTCTGCTGTACAAACCTTCATTACAATGACTACCGACACTCAGAACACTATTAAAGATCTAAAGCAAAAGGTAACAAAGGTTGACATTGAAACTAGTAAACTTAACAGTTTGCTAACAACGTTGGAAAAAAAACAAAGAGAAATCTCCTAATAGCAAATGATGAGATGGAAACTAATCATTCGAGTGTGTTGACAAAGATAGAAGAAACGAATAATACCCTAGATAGTAATTATAAAAAATTATTAGATAAAGTACAAGCGCTCGAGGATACTCAAAAAGTTATGCGATCATCGTTTGATGCCCTAATAGCTGAATCTGCAACACATACGAACTCTTACAACATAAAGAGAGTGTAGAATGCCGACTAATAACGGAATTTACTACTACTACTATCGGTTGACCTAATCATATTGATATGGACACCATTTTTATTCTAGTTTTAAGTGTATTATATCAAATGCCTGATTAGCGCAGATAGGAAATGTGGTGAGCCTTACGGGAATGCTGCGTAGATACCTAGTTTGCTTATATCTACGCTAATCAGTTATTTTTTTTTCTATCTTAGCCTAAATGTATCGTTGAAGAAATAAAAAAATGTATTTAAACAAAGTTTTAGTTTTACTAATATCAATAACTCTTCAAACATAGCGATATGTAGTAGTAGTAGCAGCAACACATCGATATGGTAAAGAAAGTAAGTTTCGCCGACGCATGCATGAATAATATACATCATATGATAGTATGGGAGTATGCATACAGACAGGCCAGAAAGGGAGACTGGCAAACATTAGCTCTGGACAGATACCGTTTTCAAAGAAGAATACATAATGTTGAAAAGCATCTGTTTAAAATTCTACAAGTTGATCATAGAGACTTTATCTATACGCAGAGATTTCAGAACACAGATTAGTCCGGCGGCGGCGATCGAGTAGAAATACAGGTACAAGCAGTCTCTTCTCTCAGTACCAAATGTTAGTTCACGAGGGTAACGGCTTTGTTAACAAGCTCATAGACAAGCTACCTATTAAACTACATCTTCCTTCTTATCAGTACTGTGGACCTGGTACTAAATTATCTAAAAGATTACAACGTGGCGATAAAAGTATAAACCCTTTGGACCAGGCGTGTATGCAGCACGACATCTCGTACGCTCAAAGCTCCGATTTGAACAGTAGACACCAGGCAGATCGTGTATTAGAAGAAGCTGCTTGGAAGCGTGTTAAGGCTAAAGACTCTAAATTATGGGAAAAAGCATCAGCTCTGTTTGTAACCGGTATAATGAAGGCTAAAAGAAAGCTGGGAATGGGCGTAAAGACAAACAAACTGTCAGCGAAAAAGGGGCTCGCTAGAAAGATGAAGAAGAAGAAAACTGTCACTTTCAAAGGTGGCGTTTTAAAGAAGCTTGTTGGTGTAGTGAATCGTGCAAGCAAGAGACTCACGGGTAAAGACTTAATACATCATACCCTGAGCGCTGCCAGAAGAATCATTCAAAACGTGGGCGGTCGAAAAAACGTTAAAGTACCCCGAATTATTCCAGTGCCTACAGCTACAGAGGGTATTTTACCACTCATACCAATTTTGGCTGGCCTCTCGTCTCTCGGTGCAATTATAGGAGGCGCTTCGGGCGTAGCAAAAGCTGTTAACACTGCTAATAGTAATAAGAGACAGCTAGAAGAAACTACACGGCATAATAAAAGTATGGAAGCTATCGCTTTAGGCGGTAAGAACGAGAACGCCCTTTACCTGAAGCCGTATAGAGCTGACGGGGCTGCATTGTACTTAAAACCATATGTCAGGCGGTCAAAAAACTGAATAACTTGCCTCGGAGGACCGCTTACAGACCTAGATATAATAAAACATGCTAAAGACATACCCTATTTTAGAGGTGTCTATATGAGAACAAGTCTACCTGCAACAAAACCTTTGCAATTCGAAAGAGCTATTGTTAATCTTGACGACGCTGGAGGACCGGGTACTCATTGGGTTGCCTAAAGGATCGAAACGTGGTTTTGTACTATGACCCCTTCGGAGACCTAAGACCGCCAGCTGAACTTGTGAAATATTTAGGGCCTCGCTGCGCCGTATACTACAACGTAGCCCAAGAACAAAAGTTCAATACATACAACTGCGGACATCTGAGTCTACGATTTTTGTATAAAAGAGAGGTGAAAGTGTAAATCGGTTAAGTATGGCTAGGACCATCACGGTGTACGGTACAGGGAACAAGCTTTCTACGGATCGTATTTATCCACCTATAACATTAGATCACGTGCGTTACGAATATTCACTAGGTTTAGTAGGCTTATATACAAGTCACACTATACGGAATATATACCCAGGCAAAAATAAATTTTATTACTGAGAAAAGGAAATAACTATTGAACCGGGTAGCTACGAGTTCGCTGAAATCGTTAACTATATAAAGAATCAAATTAGTGGTGATCCGGAAGAGGGAGATCTACTACTACAAATCAAAGCTAACACTAATACGGGAAAGTGTGAGATTGAATCAGCTACCGAGTTGATTGATTTTACCAAACCCGATAACATAGGATCCCTACTAGGATTTAAGAAGCGCGTGCTAGAACCAGGTAGTAGACACGTATCAGATCGGGTTGTCGATATACTTTCAACTCCAAACATCTTTGTAGACACGAATATTACAGGCGGTTCATATAGAAACAATCAAGCAGGTCATACAATCTTCGAATTCGGTGTTTGCGTACCACCAGGTTATCTGATTGAAAAGGAGCCATCGCATGTGATTTACTTTCCCATCACTGTCACCGAGATCGGCAACATTACCATTAGACTGGTAGACGCGAGAGGAGAGTTGATAAATTTGTCTGAAGACACTTTCACGAGCATCAGGCTAGAACTTAAACGTGAAAAATGGGAATAAACTTTAGCTATAAAAACATCAGCATATGTCCATCAAAGGTCATTCACCGTCGAACGTCGACCAGTGCAGACCTTCGATTAAAACTAACTAAAGCTCGTTGCCTTTTTTTTGAATCTTTAGGCTTTAAAGTACGATAACAGCAGCAGCAGCATGTCAAAACGAAGTAAAAAGCATATTAACACCGACACCTTTACCATTGATAAATTAAACATATTTGGGAAGCCGCGCGTCGATACAGATATAATAAAAGAGGATTTTTATACCTATCTGCCGTTTACGTTAAATGCCCATCATTCCGATACCATTAGAATCAGCATACAAAATTCCGATAACGTTTTAGCTTTGTATGACAGCTATATACTTGTTAAAGGTAGCATAACGCGTGCTGCAAACAAGCAATTCCTTTTGGTAAACAATTTCGCCCACTTTCTGTTTGATGAAATTCAACTAATATTAGGCGCAAACCAACTCATAGATGTCTGTAAACAGCCTGGCATTACAAGCACTATAAAAGGTCTCGTTTCACACGGCGCCGAGGATAGACCTTTAACCAGCACTGCATGGAACTTAGGGATTACTAGCGATAATGATTTGTTACATAACCAGGAGAATAATGTCTTTCATTTCACGTGTAGAATACCATTAAAAGATATCTTTGGATTTGCAGACGATTATAGAAAAGTAATACCTCATATGAGTTGTCAGCTAGTTTTAATTCGCGCCAAGAACGATTTTAATTGCTATAAAAGCGACGCGGGTGATGCAGGTACCGATGTAGATATCAAGATTGATAAGCTCTCGTGGGAAGTTCCGCATATACTGTTATCAGATGAAAGCAAAGTGAACCTGGTGGAGAGTTTAAGAGATAATTCTTCTATTATCGCTTCGTTCAGACGTTGGGAATTACACGAGTTACCCTCGTTGGGAACTACTAAAAACCAGGTTTGGCGCGTAAAGAACTCCAATGATCTAGAGAAACCGCGCTGGGTCTTTGTAGTTTTACAAGACGAGCGTCAGCTGGGTATAAGAGCGGGTAACGCGACTACATTTACTCATTCGAACTTGGTCGACGTTAAGTTGTATTTAAATTCGCAAGTGTTCCAACATCAGCGTTTAAATCTCGATTTCAGCCGTAGGGACTACATTCCTGCGTATCTGAATTATATTCGTTTTCGTGAGAACTACTATGACGGTATAGGTAGAGGTGCGGCTGAGAGGTGTTTACTCAGCTACAATTCGTTTGAAATGTACCCGGTTTTTGTTATTGACTGTTCAAGACAGGTAGAGAGTTTTAAGGATTCCACTGTCGATTTTTGACTAGAACTCGAGTCTTCTGCAGCATTTACGAACACAACTAAGGCATATTGTTTGATCCTTCACGACGCATTAATCGAGTATAATCCGTTTAACGAGACCGTGACTAGACACGCACGCATACCGTAATGAAGGTTGTTAAACAAAATAAGTCACTAAACATATGTAACCTAGACGACCGCGATGATACATCTTTACTACGATCAGGCGAGGATGTTAGGAAACATGGCGACCTGTTACCTGTATCATGTAGAGCAATATTGAGCGGTCCATCTTCCTGAGGTAAAACTAATGCTATGTTAGGTTTACTTATTAGCGAAAACGGATTAAAATTTGAAAATATCTACCTATACGCCAAGTCTTTATTTCAGCCTAAATATGAATTCTTAAGACGTGTTATGAAACCACTTACAAGTATGGGATATCATGAATTTAGCGAAAACGATGACGTAATCAGTCCCGGTGATGTTAAACCTAATTCTGTGTTCATTTTTGATGATATAATTTGCAGCAAGCAGGAAAAGATTAGAGAATATTTTAGCATGGTATGCATAAGGGCGTCGACTGTTTTTATCTAGGTCAATCGTACGCCAAGATACCGAAACATCTGATTAAGGACAATGCAAACCTAATTATTCTCTTTAGACAAGACGAGTTGAACTTAAAACACGTGTTTAGCGATCATGTTGTAGGAGACGGTATTAGCTATGATCAGTTCAAAAACATTTGCTCTCTGTGTTGGAAGGAGCCACATGATTTCCTAGTAATTAATAAAGACAGCTCTCTAGATCGGGGCAGATATCGGAAGGGTTTTGATTCATATATAAGTTTATAATTAGAGTCGATTCGTTTAGTAGTCTCTGCATCGCCGACATGTCCGACACGTATGATCTGAGTTTAAAGCGTAAAATAATACACGCTCGTAATGCTATACGTAAGAAATTTGCCTACTTTCGTCGTGATAGAGCAGAAGCAGAACGTATGTATCGCGTCACGCACAATCCAGTTATATCACCGCTGGAAACCATTGCTAAATCAGTAAACATCTCTAACGTACCTCTATTGAAAGTTAAAACACAACCATCTGCTGCTGCTACTACTACTACTGCTAGGTACATTCCTCCGTTGAAAGTTAAAAAACAGCCTGCTGCATCAGCATCATCATCGGAAGCAGATGAAGAAGAAGAATCTAATAAAACTCTTGATCTCCCTACTCATTACGGTATGCTAATAGCTAACGCTGTCGGAAACAAAAATATAGATAGAACTAGATTCGGTATTAGATATAAAATTGATCGAGACGCGTGGACATTTGCATCTTCCCCTGTGACTATGCGTGATACAAACATCATAATTAAAAACAACGTTTTCGAAGCAACACCCGGTCTGTTTGACTTACTCACGTTTAGAGAATTAGAGTCTATACCATCGCAAGCTGATATCAATAATTATATGCAGATAATAGCCCTTACTAATGCGCATAAGAAATCATATAGACCACACGGTAAACTAACAGCTGTTAAACATTGGAAGTATGATTATATAATTAAACCGAACTTACCCAGAATCAAAGATTTAGGCATTAGACTGTCATCATCATCATCGTCAAATTTTAAAAAATTAAGCGATTGCAAAGTCGAATACGTCTACTGGAATAAGGCTAACGAGCTAGTCGACAGGCTGCGTTTGTTATATGCTGTAAAGAGTGCCGGCAACAGTAGTCCACAGAATGAAAACGAAATAATATCAATTATAAGTGAACTTAAGGAGGAAGGCATCATAGAATAGAATATTTCGGGTATATAATGATATATTGCTTTTAACATTATTCAGTATTCATCAAACACGGCTGCTGCCAATATAATTATTTGAGACGTTGCTCTCTCGGTGTCGTTGAGATTAATTGTATGATGATGAGTGCTAAACAAACCGTTGTTGATGAAATACACAGGGCTGCTAGAAAAAACTTTCAAAGACGCCACACTATAATAAAAAATTTCCAGGACTTGTTCCAGGCTGACTTAGCCGAGTTTATGCCCTATGCTAAAGTAAATAAGGGGTATCGTTACATACTGCTGATGATAAACTGTTATTCGAAATATCTGTATGCATGACCGTTGAAAACTAAATCCGGAGAAGAGGTGACAAAGCAGGTCCGCAGCATCTTTAAGAGTGCTAATACAGTCATACCTAAGAATCTTCAGACGGATCTCGGGAAAGAGTTTTACAATAAACATTTTAAACGATTAATGAAAGAGCACAGTATAAATCATTACTCTACATATTCCGTAATTAAAGCTTCAATAGTTGAACGCGTTATCCGTACAATTAAGCAAAAGCTGTATAAAGAGTTTAGCTACCGAGGATCATTTAAATGGATAGATATATTACAGAAGGTAATTGACAGCTATAACAACACCAGACATAGAACGATAGGTCGAGCTCCTGCTACTGTTACACCTACGACCCAACTAACCGTTTATGACACTAATGTAAAAGCTGATGTCGCTGCAGGAAGTAAACGTAAATTAGACTTGAATGACCTCGTACGTATTAGTATGTTCAAGGGCGTCTTTTCTAAGGGATACACGCCCAGCTGGTCAACTGAATTATTCAAAATAGTTAAAGTTCAATTTACAAAACCTGTCACATATCTGCTGGAAGACCTTCATGGGGTTGCTGTTCGAGGAGCTTTCTAAGAGTTCGAGCTGCAGAAAACCAAACAGCCAAACATTTACTTAGTTGAAAAAGTACTTAAACGCCGCAGCAATGGTGACATTTACGTCAAATGGCTTGGTTTAAACGAAAAGTCCTGGATAAAGGCCGAAGATGTTCTCCCATGACAGTTCTTACCTATATGAAGTTTATATTACTAGATTAAATAAAGTATGTTGAGGTTTAAGTTTAATATATAGTTAATATTCTATTAAGTAAATGTTAAGTGTTAGAATATATATATTTATAAGTTGATCTAAGTTATTTTGTTAGAAAATTAATTTGTAACATCCTCATATCTAGTTTATATTGAGTAATAAAGTATTATACTATATATAACTATAATCACCTAGTTTAAGCTGATTTACAATAGAATATTAGTAATATTGTGTAACTTTACGAAAAATAATAAAAAACAGTAAAACATTTATCGATTTTTATTTTCACGTAAAGCTGTCCGAACCAGTCCCAGAACAGTAGACGTAACGGTTACCTCTATCCAATGATGTTTCATTTACTAGCATTAGGATGAAGTGAGAGAGAGAGCAAGAATGAGAGAGAGGAGATTCTTTAATGTGTCCTCTAATAGCATCAGTACATACAGGTAATACAGATTTCTTTATTGAAGAAGAAGGAGAGTGTGTGAGATTGAGAGAGTGAGAGAGAAGGCTCTTTAATGCATCCTCTAATAGGTGAGAAGAAGAGAGTGAGAGAGCAGGCTCTTTAATGCGACCTCTAATAGGTGAGAAGGAGAGAGCGAGAGAGTGAGAGAAAAGGCTCTTTAATGCGACCTCTAATAGGTGAGAAAGAGAGAGTGAGAGAGCGAGAGAGTGAGAGAGAATGCTCTTTAATGCGACCTCTAATAGCATCAGTACGTAGGATAATACAGGTTTCTTTAATGCGACCTCTATTGGTAGTACATAGGTCGTCGTCGATAATACAGATTTCTTCATGACGCCCTCTCTTAGCAATACACACTAATTGTAGCATGACGCCCTCTATTGGCAGCACACAGATTGCCGGTAATACAGTTCCCTTCATGACGCCCTCTATTAACAGCGCCCTCTGGGTTTTTCCTAGCAACACTTTAGCACCATTTAGCCGAGCGCCGAACCAAACGCCGGTAATATACATGGCCGGTAATACAGATTCCGTACTTCGAGAATCACGTAAAACGACATCGGCGCCATCTGTTCTCCCCTAGCAACGACGACACCATTTAGCCATGTGACGAACCAAATGCCGATAATACAGAATGTCGGTACAAAAATCACGTAAAACGACACTGGCGCCATCTGTTTTCCCCTAGCAACACTAACACCATTTAGCCGAGTGACGAACCAAATGCCGATAATACGTCGATAATACGAATGTCGGTAATGCAGATTCCGATTAACCACCTAGAGAAAGACAGACAAAAGTCACCAGATTAGAGAGAGACAGAGAATCTAGGGTCTCCTAGAACTGTCTGCCTCAGGTGCCCCAATACCTACTCACATTATCTTCTGGTTTCGTTATGTTGATGACATTTAAGCTTGTTTTGACAGTTCTTTTGAGGTTATCAACGAATTTTTAATTCTTATTAACAGTATCCACCCTAACATAAAATTTACACTAGAAACAGAACAAAACAGGGCTATAAACTTTCTAGACTTAAATATCAAGATTAACGCAGACAATCTATTTGAATTTTCCATATACAGAAAACCAACACAAACAGACATAACAATACCAAATGAATCTTGTCACCATAATACACATAAAATAGCAGCCTACAGATCATTAGTACATAGGGCTTTAACTATTCCACTAACAAAATCAGATTTTAGCAAAGAGATATCAACCATTAAACAACTAGCACATGCAAATCATTACAATCCGAACATGATTGACACTTTAATTAAACAAAAAGATTATAGGTTAGCTATCAAAAGAATATATCCCATTGACAATCAAACAGAAGACACAAATTACATATCTATACCATATTTTGGCAAAATATCAGAAAAAATTGCACATATACTAAGAAAAACAAACAATTATAAAATAACATTTAAAACCAACACTAACACTTTTTCATTTTTATTTAATGCTAAAGACAGAACACATGATATCATGAAATCGGGCATTTACCGTTTAAATTGTTCTTTTTGTAGTTCGGTATATATTGGACAAACACTTCGAAATTTTGACATAAGATATAAAGAACACGTACGTCATTACAAAAATAAACATCCTGAAAAATCGAATTACGCCAAACACCTTTTAGAACAAAATCACACAATGACTCCTCAAAATAATATTAAATTCCTACATTTTTGTAATAACAAACGCAAATTAGACATTTTAGAAGCCTTTGAGATATACAAACACAAACTCAGGGTACCTTTAATGAATGAACAACTTGAGCTCAGTAATTCTCCGTTACTGGAAGTATTAGTTATTTAATTCTAATTATTATTATTATTTTATCTAGTTACCTATTTTTGTATCTACCTTAGCGACGTGTTTGCTTATAATTATAATACATTTGATAATGACAGCATACGCATAGCTGTCGAAACAATATTGTCAGGTTTAATTATTAATATTTTTGGGTACTGTCAGACAATTAAAAACTTGTTAGTTTTTTAGTATATACCTATATTTCGATTATTTTTACAATCTTCGTCAGGGTATAACTAATTAAAGTACACATATGTGTTAAATGAACTCGAAAGGTCAAACAGGATTTGACATCTGTAAGAAACTTTTTGTTCTATGATTGTCAATCTAAAATATTAATAAAATATTAAAAATTAATTGTCCAAAATATTAATAATTAAACAATACAGTCATAAACTAATTTTATAATTGATAATAAAAAATGGGCTAATATTGTCAGGTTATATTTTAATAAAACTGTGAAACTTTTACTAATCTTTTTTTATTTCATGATTATGGAGTTCCACAAAGTAAGGCTGGAAACAATAAACAAGAATATATCTTATCATAAAATAAGTCAACCGCTATGTGTTACAATTTTCCAATTCCTCCCAACTGCAGTTCTGCAATAAGTTGTATAATAATAAAAAATCTGCTGTTTTTAATTATATTGTTGACCGAGATCTTCTGTAATATTATTAAATTTATGATGAATATTAAAGTGAATGTATAATGCCGGATGATGTACATCTAATGGAATAATATATTCATCCCACCTATCTACATTAAGTGACAGGGAACTTAATATAAGATCTAAAGTTTTTCCATTAATATTTAAAATGGAGTTATATGATCTAAGATTAAAAATACCTAACAGTTCATCAATTTTTCGAGAGATGTAATTACCTGAACTCATATCAAAATTTGCTCCTGTAACCTAAGGGTCATTGAAATCAGCACAAATCAACAATTCTCCTCTGTGTAGTTGATGCAAATATTTTTCTAACATTGTAATTGTTATAAATCACAAGTGAACTTGAAGGTACAATATAAATAGTATTCAAAAAAAGAAATTTACCATTCACATGGATTTTTATCAATAATGCCGGAAGCCTTCTCTTGTGATATCCACTACAACTGGTCGATATTTTTCACGAACAGCAATCAAAGCGCCTCCTAACTTGCTTTTTCCAGAAGTATATTTGTCTATCGCTTCTAAATACAAACCAATCATTATAGTCGGTTTCCTGGAGATAAATAAAGAGATTTTGATGATTTTTTTTTTAAATTGTCGGTAATCCACTCTATTTCAAAGTCTAAATGTTGGATTTGTCCGCTAATGCCCTGTTTAATTGTTATTGACAAATTAATATTTTTTGCAAAAAGGACTAATTAATAATTAAATAATTTCATCAGATTTTATTCTAATTGTATAAAATTAGGTACTTATAGCTTTTTGGGGTCGCAGATTACGAATTCGGTGACATGATGTGACCTTTGACCTTGAATATCTAAGAAAGTGTACCTTCAATTTTTTTAAAAATACTAGTATGTTCTACATCTAGATGCAATCTCCCTTTGGTGTTAGTTTCATTTTGAGAAGCCTTTGGAAACAGGTGTAAAAAATTGTTAAATATGGTAGTTACACACTTCCTACACAAAACATTCCTCTGGCAGTTCTGATCAGAGTATTGTATCAGGTATTTAGTATATATCTGTGCAGACACCTGCACTTTTATCTACTAAGACAAGTATAGGTACGATGTTGTACCTGTACCTGCAGACTAAGTAGCTATACAGTGTGTGCCAGCCAAAAGTGACACATTTGTAGAAAAAGTGAATTTGCAGAAGTATAGTGACGCTGTGATTGTAGACAGGGTTTTGTGGAATTATAAGTACATATATGTAATGATTTGGGTATCAAGGTTTTTAATTCCTCGTTGAAGAAAGAGCAAATACAATTTACTACTGTCGAAGCAAATAAGGTTCGTCTAAATAAGCATATCAATTGTACTATAGGTTAGAATGTTACGTTGAGCCGTGGAAAGTGTTAACAGAAAAATAAATAATAAGTGGAGGTTTTTCAAGCTGTTACAATATTCCAGCTAGTTACTTTCCAAAATTAAATCAGATGTTTCAAGTAGCTTGCGCAATAATTAATGCATACAAGTCCACCATTGTTCAAACTAACGAAATGGATTGCCAGGATTGTTGTTGTTAATTTTAATTTATATGACCGCGGACATTAGGTTCATTCGGCAATTAATTGCTAGGATTGCTAAATTAAATGACGTACAGATCCTAGTAAAAGTTGATAACTTACAAATCGTCATGTAATTAGACCGAAACTAATGAAAACGGGATATTGGATATTCCAGTTCTAAATATCGAACAACTTAAACTTATAACGTTTGGACCGTACCAACTACACAGTGGGAAGATGTATAACAAGCAGCATTGCCCTACTGGATGTGGCTATGTTTTCGCCACTACCACGATAGAAATGACTTCATTTGTATCAAACTAGAATTTCGGTTTACCAAAAGCAAATACCACAGGTATGGATTCGATTTATCCCAAACAGAAAAGATGAGAAAGCAATTGTGGGATTATACTGCATGTACAAAAAACATTGGGTTGTTGTGGCCATGTTGCTTCAGTAAGCCATTTTACTTTATTTGAAAACAATAAATTGCAGTTTTATTCCTTTTTAAAGGCTCTGAGATTTCTATCAGTGGATCGTTTTATGGCCAATAAAAAACGAAAACGTCTGGACGACAATTTCCTGGAAGCGTCAAAGTCCAGTTTCAGAACTGAGTTAAAGAAGAAAAATTGAAATACAGGTGTATACTGTAAGGTACCTTGTTTCACAATTTGACCTTTGATCTCTTATAATACACGAGGTTCATCGGGTTGCCGTCATTCCATCGACTCCCTTTTGGATAGAGGATCGTAATACAGAACCATTGTTTCATCTCCAGTGACAACGAACTCCAAAATCGGCTTTGGGTTGTCTCCACACAAGTTTAAAGACGAGCGCGCACATTCGACGCGATGCGACGTTGACGTTGAACAGCAGAAAGAAGACGCGGCACCCATCTTACACTAATTTTATTCATACCCAAATGGTCATGAAGAATTCGACGAACACTTGTTTCTGAAATGTCAGACATGACTGCTAACTCCTTAACTTTCAAAAAGCGATCTTCTCTAATAGCATTTCTTCAATGATTGTAACTTTTTGAGGCGTTACCGCTTCAATTGGCCGATCGGTGTGCTCATCATCTTCAAGAGTTTCTTGCCCCAAACGGAAACATTTTGACCACTTTTTTACAGTGGAATATGAAGGAGATAAATCACTATAAACGCCGTATAAACGTTGTTTGATTTGATTAGGCGTGTGCCCTTCTTTTGTTAAAAATTTAATGTCCGCGCTGTACCCAATTTTCGTTAGCTGCGACATTTTCATGCACTCGTCACGATGCTTGAGTGGCTACTAATAGTTATTTACATGTCAATATTTGTAAATTAATCTTTACGGGCGAGCTGAAAAGTTTATGGGGCGAGCGACGAAGAAGCGAGCACACGACGTCACTTCACTTTGCAATGGTGCTGCCATCTAGCCATTATTTGTGCAACTCAAAATCACATACAGTAGATGAGCTAAAATTAAATTTCGGCTTTCATAATTTTGCGGAGCACTTGCAACAAGCTCGCGGAGCACCAGTGTTAAGAACCACTGCCTTAGAGATTGGTACACCTCGTCATCGTATGCACAAACGAATTTGTGAATGTGTACTTTCGTTGCCTAGCATTCCTAGCAACAACATATTTCTGAACAGCTGAAATAAATTCGGAGCCGTCGCTTTGTTTGTTGGTGTCATATTTTTATACCTGCGTTTAGTGTAGTTTATGTTTTATCATCAGTGCTTGCTAAATTCTTATCCTTTGCGCCATTTTGTAATTAATAAAGTAGTTTTAGCATATTTAATCATTTATTATTCAGACAAAAACATTCTAAGCTGATACACCACTGGCAACAACTGCACTCTGCCCGCCATATTCGCGCAGAATTGATGACGTGCCTGCCACTTTCTCTAAGGTAACAAACTTTACATTGTACAACTATGACGGGGGTATCTACATCAAGGACTTAACGCATTATCCGCAAAAAAGAGAGCACGGCGCGGGTCGATGTGCCAAAGAGGCATTTACGCAAACGAAAACTAACCGAACTAGATTACGAAAGCAAAATGCTATTCAGAGGTCGTTTTGTTTCAACAACAAACTGCTGACAACCCAGAAGAGCCATGCCAAGATCCAGGACAACGACATCATTCCCGCAATGGGGCATGAAACTTTGCGTAAAGCAGTGAAGGAGCTTCAATTCCGCTATGCGACACGTAGCAGAAAATCAGTATTAACCGAGAATCCCGAATTAGTGATCTGGCGGCGTAAGTACCATCGCGGAATTTTGCAAGATATTATATTGGTATTACAGACAGCCTCCATATTTCATTATTAGGTTTCTCTGACGCAAGTGAACGTTGCTATGGCGCCTCAGTTTACATTCGAGTCGCTAATTCTCAAACTGAATCTGGACACATGCAGTTACTTTGTTCGAAGTCTAAAATTGCTCCTTTGAAAAAGGTAGCATAAGCACGGTTAGAGTTATGCGCGCTGTTTTATTAGCTACGCTTATTAAGTCTGTTTCAGATACAATTAGCAAGCGTTGTACTATTGCCGAATTGCTAGCTTTTTCTGACGGTTACGCTTTCCTGGGTGCATTCATCGGCATTCAGATTTCAAACTTGGGTTGCAAATCGTATTGCCGTTATCCAAGAAGTACTGCCTTCGCGGCATTGGTTTCATATTGCAGGAACAGATAATCCTAGCGATGTTATATCGAGGCCTATTACACCTGTTATAAACTATTAGACAATTCGATATTTTTCTTTGGCCCACAGTGGGCAACGCTGCCACGCTCAGAATGGCCTGTTCAGTCATTTAATCCGAATTCAACTAATTTACCAAAACAGAAAACTTCTGCTCTAGTCATTGTTAGGAATAATAAAGTCCATTTCCTAAATAATCTGATTGAACGTGTTTCTAATTTTTGCAGACTTCTACGCATTTGTATTTGTGTTCTACGCTTTCTTAGAATTCTCCTCTCACGCAATATTACAGTCGACGATCTCGATTACGCTGAAACATTTATTGTTAAGTTTATCCAAACTAAACACTTTGCTATGGAAGTTGATTTACTGACCAATACAAATAATTGTTCGCCGCAATTACGCAAACTACGCCCATTTTTGAGTAATGGCGTAAGTAGGTAATAGGCCACCTTAGGCAGACGTTTTTAGTGACTTTTTTGTTTACGGTTGGTACCCCTAGGGGAAAATCTAGTGACTTTTTTATGGTGGTTAAGTACGGAACCTGTATTACGGCATTCTGTATTATCGGCATTTGGTTCGTCACTCGGCTAAATGGCAACGCTATTGCTAGGGAAAAACAGATGGCGCCAGTGTCGTTTTATGTCAAATCTATGGACTTTTATGTTGATCTCTCTCTAATCTAGGGACTTGTCAAGATTCTATATTACAGGTGTTGGTTCAGGATTCTGCTAAATTGCTAGGGGCTAATAGAGGAGGCTAGTAGCTCTTGCAGGGTTCGAGACTCTGCTATGCATGTAATAGTGTTGCGGTTGCTTAACAGGTTCGGGTCTTTGCTAAATCGGGCTGTTGCGACTGGTGACACCGGTCTCTTTCGATCTAGAACGTATCTCTGTGAAACCTAGGGACTTTTATGCATGTTTCTGTCTAGTGACTTTTTGGTAGGTCTCTGTCTAGCAACTTAGATGACTATCTTCAGCGGACATAGAAGCTTCTACGGTAGCTCTGCTGCCTGCTCTGCTCTGCAGATTGTATATGGGATTTGTTAAATGTTTTGGAACTATGTATTTGTCTTAACACACATTTATAAATAAATGAACAATAGTTACTTGAACCTAATAGAGATTTGTATGCTGCTACTGCTCATACATAGGTAAAGGTCATATTCTTCTCCGACATGGTTTATGTCTTAACAAAACTGTATCACTGCTATGAGCCCTGAAAGAACGTATTCATGGCAAAATTATTCTTAAATAAAACACGCACAATGCCGACTAGCTTTTTTATTTTATTTAACTATGATACATTGCAGCCTTAAATACATATATATATATATATATATATATATATATATATATATATATATATATATACAACTTTTACTAGTGTGAATACATACATTTATTCGTATACTTACGTATGTTATTAAATGCAGGGCCTCTTATGTCCATAGGGAACAGAGTCGAAACTGTCGTCAAACTTACGTTTTTCTGACCTATGTCTGTAGATCTTTGTTCCATTTTTGGTGATCACCTGGTGGTGTTTTGTACGGCGTATATTCAAAGAGGCAATGTATACAGGCTCAACAGGCTCTTTGGATGTAACCATCTGCCTCATACTGTGGAAGTTGATGAGCTTCAGTACATCATAGTTCAGTCTAATACCTTTTACTTTACACACAGTGAAGTAAGTGTGATACTTAGAACTGAATATAATGTAGCTGTAGTTCTTAGGACCTCCAGAGGTAAATGCTACTATATAGCTACCAGGACCGTAGTCTTCTAGCTCATCGGTCATTTCCCCCAAGCTGGAACCCGTTGGTACATCCTATTCCCCTTTTCTGCTAATGTAAATGATAGAATCCGTATCGTAATATAGCACCCTATCTCCAAGACGTTCCAGATAGCTGTATAATTTAAGACGGGCCTGAGTTGTTGTATATGCCGCAATTGCTACATTGACTATTGACGAAAGGTCTGCAGAGTCGTCTTTGTATTGCCAACCAACTATCAGAATGTCTTCATTAACAGCTTCGATGTGGTTAACTTGTATAGCCGGGTTTGATAGAAGCTGCTCTAACTCATAACGTTGACGAATTAACATATAGTTGTTTTAGGCTGATTCTCACGCTGGCCAAATTTGCCTGAAATCATGCATTCAATAATTAATATAAATTAATGAATTAGTTGTGATAAACTTACCCCAAAACGAATTTAACATTAGTTTAGCCAAAGCTCTTAATCCGGGGTTCTTTAGTATTTCCGAGAATTCCATGCGTATACCTTCATTCTCGAAAAATCCCTCGATATATGCATTCTTCTTCTCTGCATCGGACAAGCAATCCCCGGGCCAGCCTGATGCCTGCCGTTTCATTTTTATAAACTTGTTCATCATTTCCGTAAATAAACCGCCAACCTTCTTCATTGTGGTATACTGTTCTATGTTGTATTGCCAAAATTCGTAAACTTCCAGCATGACATACCCCATCTCCAAGGCTTTTTGTACTTCGTCTATTACCCAAATACCCGTCAATGCTCGTTCACCTTCCATATGATTACATTCGTTCTGGTTAAGCTCTGAACCGCAGGTTCTGCATAACACAAACATTAGCTTGTTGTTCATTCTGAGTGGTAGTACCGGGTGGTACAGCTGTTGCAGCGGCAAGACTTTACATTTGATGAGACCGTCTGTATGTTCTAAATCAAGTTTTTTGCAAGCATCGCCCACGTAAACCTTAGGATGTCCAATAGGAAACTTGCCATACTTACACACCCAAGGATATAGCGAACAAACATCAACATACTTTATTTTTTCTCCAGGTCCGACTTGATAATATGTTTTGCAATTACCAGTTCGACCGCCAAAGAAAGCATCACGAGGGTTCAGAGGTGTCGATGCCAATAGAGGGCTGTGTTCAAGTTCTTGTTTTAGGTCTTTGTTTCGTTGCAGCATTTCCCTAAATTCACATTCCCACATTTCGATGACGTCATAGCCTCGCTGTCTCAGTCTTTCGATTTTGTTGATCGTTCTTTGTAAACGATTGTTCAATGTATCCGAGGGATCTTCATGCACAGGTTCATCTCGCCTTACGGATAGACAGGTGTGCCCGTGATAGTAACACCCGTGAAATTCAAATACTTGTCGTGTCTCTTCACAGTAACCATCAACCTTGACGCCATCTACTATAGTTTTTCGCTGCTTGACTGAATGTTTAATGTTGATACCTCTTTGAGTCTCTTCATAGATTAACCAAAGAGTGGCTATTTTTGACTGAATGTCAACATTTCTGTAACCATTACGAGGTATAATACCGATTGTTTGGGGCTGCAGGAAGTTCCGGCGATAAACCAAGTTACAGGCCGAGGCTATGGTTGCTGCTTCAGTGAACGGACATACATTGCACTCTTCTAAAAAGAGCTTCCTAAATTTAAGACACGCCTTTGTCAAAATATCGACGTCACTGATGCAGTAACCCACTAGGTCTCTTTGCATTTGAAAGTTGTCAGTATTGTGTTTCTTATGCCATTCCATCAGTTTGAGACGCGTGACTTCGTTCATGTAGTCGGGGTTGTAGTATTTCAGGTCTGGCAGAAGTCCGTCATAATTAGCATTTGCCTGTGTTAAAAAGATGCGGAAAATAGCCTTTGCTTTAGCTCTGGACCTAGATCGAAGGTTTTTGGAAGTGCAGATAAATGCCATGGGAAAGTAGTTGATACTATCGATAAACTTGACGTTATCGATACCCATCATGATAATGCTGCTGCCTCTCATAATTAATTCGACTTTGAGATCGGTATTTTCAAGCACATGTTTAAAGACAAATTGATGATCATATGCCTTTCCATTATGAGCCAACACAACAATCTTCTTAAAAACCTTCTTGATTTCCAATATGTAGCTTAGGAAGGTTTGTATGGGATTTATTTTTATAACCTGTTGTCTCAGGCAACATTTTGCGCATATCGTAACTGTATTGTCTTCATTAATACAGTTGTCATACCTTTGTTGAAAGACACACAAGTTAGGTACATGTATCCTTTCGCCATTAGAACCGTGTTCATCTTGCCTCGATTCCAGATCATAGAAGATAAAGAGCGTACCTTCAGAAGGAGGATTTCTAGCATCGGGCTTAATATAGCAGTAATGACCTAAAGGCTGGTGTTTTCCGCACATCTTACAGTATATTTCATCACAAGTATGAGATCTTTCGGCCGTTATTGTCTTCAGACACTCGGGGCATTGTTTTACATGTTGGCCATACGGTTTTCATACCATATGAACCGATAGTTTTATGCTTGTTATAGCAGTCTGGGCCTCTAAATTTGCGATGACAATCTTCGCACGTTACTTCCTGCCTAGTTTTCTCACATGGAGGGGTCTGCTGGTAACATGGGCATGATCCAGCACATCTGTGATCGTTCTTGCTATTGTATGGAATGTGGCAAGATTCACAGTAATAACGACACACAAACGCTGCTTTCAAGTTGCTAACCACGTTGTAGTGGTTGTTATGGTGAAGCAGATTGATTTTCATTGGAGCATCAGGACCTTCAAATAACACGGTTCGCCCTTTAGACCCATATGCATAAACGGTTATTTTGAAGTCGTTCATATGAGTCTGGAACCGCATCAGTTCTTCAACACCAGCGCCTTCCTCAGGAATCTGAATTCCAATCTCTTGCAGCAGTTTGTTTGTCTCGATATCCTGAATCTTGGCATGGTTTCTTCTGATTTGTTCGATGGCGGGGTTATTGGTAGCGTCAGATCTGGCCACAACGAGAGCTCGGGGAAGGCATAGGTTATCGTTGTTATTGATGGTTACTATACCCTTTCGTTTAGCACATTCTTCTTCATAGCTGTTGTAAGTCTTAACTCTTCCAGAACCTCTATACGATTTCACCTGGGTCATTGTCATTCGAAAGGTGTCTGAATGAAAACCGTCAGAATTGCTCTGGTATATTTTCCCCAATAAGTCCCATATTTCTTCGAATGTTACGTCTCTAGCCTTTTTGAAAGATATATACGCATCTCCCTTGCCGAAGCATTCTGAACCAAACGTGAAACCAATATTATTTTAAGAGTCGACGTCCTGGCATATATGCGCTACGATATCTTTGATTCCGTTCTTCACCCACGCTTCTGGATCGGTAACGTCTTGAGGAATTTCGTTTAGTTTGAAGCAGACACTACGTCGTTGGAAATTATATTTTTTGCTACTTTTAGTGATTTCATTAACTATCTGGAATGCCATTTTAAATGGTTATTTTCAAAAAATCAGGGTTGAGCTGCTTCGATATTATGATAACTGATAATGAACGTAGCAACCGATGTCGTCAACACGAAGGTTGTATTAACAATGAGCTAGCGGGATGTTGATGTCTCTTATATACCCTCTACAGGTGTCACCGAGAAGACGATGCAACGATGCGCCAATAAATTTAAGAATTTGGGGTAGTTTCCCTAGGAACCTGCGAAAAAATATTGAAGATTATAGTATGCAAGATAGTTAAAGAAATGATGCTTTCTAGCTAGATAATAAAGGTTTGCTGAGATTATATACCTTATAAGTTACTTCTATTAACAAGTTATGAACTATCAAATACTATTAGAAGACTGATACTATTAGCCAAAACTGTCTGAACAACCACATTTACTCCTAAGGTTTACGTGGGCGATGCTTGCAAAAAACTTGATTTAGAACATACAGACGGTCTCATCAAATGTAAAGTCTTGCCGCCGCACCAGCTGTACCACCCGATACTACCACTCAGAATGAACAACAAGCTAATGTTTGTATTATGCAGAACCTGCGGTTCAGAGCTTAACCAGAACGAATGTAATCATACGGAAGGTGAACGAGCATTGACGGGTATTTGGGTAATAGACGAAGTACTATAGCGCGTTTAACACTGTGGGGTGAAGTGTTAGGGCTATATTTATTAATTCTTGTAGAAGGAAATAAAACTCAGATTTACTTCTATGAATTATTTATTTGACTCTACTAGTTTATTGATTCGCGTTGCCTAGTACCATTTCGTATCTATGCAAAAATATATGAGTTGTGAGTCGTTCACAACATTACCCTGCCCGATCTGAAACGTGGGTATTACACACATGAAAAAGAAAAAATACGGAATGGTATTTTAGAGAAAAAATGGAGTATTTTAAGGTAACTTGAACAAAGTTTTAAAATTCTTCAGCTACAAAAACTCTACTAGGCAGTATAGGTAGTTACAATAAAAACTTAAGCTAAATAATGCTACGGAACTTGCGACGGAAACTCTTGGAACCTGTAAACAGAAAGAAAAAAAAACAGAAAAGTGTTCAAATTTTCAAAGTCAACAGGTAAAAGGTTTTCAAAAGATGCCTTCGCGTAGCATTTGAAATCAGCTTATTGTTGGCTTAACATTAAATGGTAACTAATCTAAAAAATATGCAGGCTTTAGCCTATCTAAAGAGATAGGGCAAGTGTGATTTTCTAGAGTGGCGTATTTAGCTGTCCGTTCTAACACTTTATAGGGGCCTAAATAACTGTCTTTCATGCCCAGGGTGTGCGTGTCATTACGAACGTATACGTGTGTGCAGTTGGTCAAGTCGCTGGGGACGAAGGACTGACTGGAATACGTTTTTGTAAAAAAATACTTCTGCTTCCTCATACGACGTTTGAGATTGGCTATGAAATTAGGGAGGTTCATGTCGTTAGCCAGTTGTTCTTCTTCGAAGAAATCACCAGGTAGTCGTAAAGGTGTAGCATATAAGATTTCTGCAGGAGAAACATTAACTTGTGATTTCAGGGTTGCACGTAAGCTCAAGAGAATCCAAGGGAGATTCGTTAACCAGGAGGAAGTTCCTGTGGTTTGAATGGATTGCTTGAGTGTCCGATTAAAACGTTCGATAACGCCTTGACTAATCGGATGGAAGGCCGTGCATTTGACGTGTTTAATTCCTAACATGGCCATGAAGTTGATCCATGCATGCGAAAGGAATATTCTTGCATTGTCCGTGGTGAGATACTTGGAAATTCCAAAGCGGGACACCCACGTGTCGACAAATGCAGTGATTACTGACTCCACGGAAGAATCCTTCAGAGGACTGGCTTCCGGCAACCGACTGTAGCGGTCAATAATGGTAAGGAGGAATTTATAACCTCCCGAAGAAGGAAGGTGTACTAGGTCGAGATGGACCTTAGTAAAACGTTCATTTGGTTCTACAATAGATTGTAATACTCCAGCTATAGTGGAAGACGAACTGTCTGCAGCTATACTGATAGGGTTATTAATTCGCGGATGTACCAATAAAGTAGCGGTAATCAAAGCATTCTTCGCGTGCCTAAAGGCTTCTATTTGTTCATGATTTAACTGGACAGGCTTTAGTGAATCTTTACCAGGAATAACAATAGAGTTTAACGGTGCCAAAATTTTCGCACAGTTTGGTACAAATTTATGGTAATACGACATTAAGCCAATCAAATTGCTGAGTGCTTTCTGACTTGAAGGCAATGGGTAATCAATTATAGCTTGGACTTTGGAAGCCATTGGTCTGATACCGCGTGTATTAACGTGATGTCCTAAAAAATCGAGCTCATTGACTCCAAAGAGACACTTTGGTAGGTTAATAATTAGGCCATTGTCTTTTAATCGGGAAAACACTTGGTGTAAATGTTCAATATGTTGCTGCGAATCAGCACTAAAAACTAATATATCATCTAGATAAGAAAAACAAAATGGGAGCCCTGATAACACAGTGTCCATGAAACGACTCCAAGTACTGGCTGCATTCCGTAGTCCGAAACACATCCGTTTAAACTCAAAGAGTCCCAGAGGTGTGATAATAGCAGTCTTGTGAATGTCCTCTGCCGCTATTGGTATTGCGAAGTAGGCCTTTTTGAGGTCTAGCTTCGAGAATATGGTTGCACCAGCAAGTTTTCTTGTAAAGTCCGTTAAAAAAGGAATTGGATAACAGTCTGGTACTGTCACTGCATTAAGTTTTCTATAATCGCCAACCAAGCGATAACTGTCTGTTGGGGCGATGCGGGCTGAGATGTCTTGGTCGTCACCAGGAGGTAGTGCCTCTGCTGCGCCTACTGCTCGCTTTCCGACGATGTGAATTGGCGTGGCGTAGCTAGATGATGACCGCTGTACTACGTCAGCGTCCAAGAGCTCATTAAGATGATCTTCTAGAAAAGAAAGATGATTAGGGTTCAGTTTGCGACAGCGTGCTTTAACTGGGGGTCCGGTCGTGTCAATGTGATGGACTACAGTATGTTTTACTGGTTGATGGTAGTCGAACTTACGTAAAAGCTATGGGAAGTGTGTGCTTAGCATCTTGCTATAAACATCAAGATTGCTGGACATGTTGTGAACAGTACCTGAAGAGTGTACGTTAATGTTTGAAGGTAAGGGAAGAAGAGGGGAAGAAATCGCAGGAGTAACGATTGACTCGGAAGGAGGAGTCAAAACATTAGCCTGAGCAGAAAATATTTTTCGTTTAGTGCCAGTCTTAACTTGGTGGGTTGTGGAACCTTGACTGCGAGTTCGAGCGGGCTGGACATCTGCCGTGCAAATGACCCGCTGAGAAGAGCAGTTAGTGAGAGGATTCACTGTTGTAGCTGGAAATTGACAACCTTGGCTGCAGTTTCGGGTGAGCTTGACATCTGCCGTGCAAATGACTCGTCGAGAAAAGCAGTCAATAGTTAGGTTGTGCTGATGTAAAAAATCCAGGCCTAGAATGGCTGTAGATATGTCAGCAACATAAAATTTCCAGGTGCATGGCGGTAGGCCAGGAATTGGGAAATGTAACCTCAAAGTTATAATAACTGTCACAGGAATTGACGTGTCGTTCACGGCCAAAAATGAAATGTTGGCAGGCGTGATTTTTTGATTACAGGAAACTGCAACGTTGGTGGGTAAAATAGAGTAATCTGCACCACTGTCAACCACAAAATCAATTTTGTAGGTTAAGTCCTGTAAAAATATTAAATTAGAAGTTGGAGGGATTGAATTAACCCTGCATGGCCCTCCCTGGAGGCCAGGAGAGTGCGAAGTCAGTTTTTCTGTTTGGTATGAACAATTTCCCGTACAATTACGCGCATTATTTTGAAAGCGTTTGTGAAAATAACACGGTTGTAATTGGGAATTAGTATTGCCCGAAGGCATGGAACGCTGTTTATTGAAATGCTGAAGATTTTGGGGGTTCGGAGAGATGCTGGAAGTCATAGTGGACTGCCGTTTGTGCATAGTAGAAAGCTCATTGGAAATGATTGTAAGATTGGTCGTCAAACTGTCTAGTTTCGCTTCTAATGTAGTAGTAGTTAAAGGTTGTGGTGCCTTTTGCATAGAATAAATTAAATCTAATTTTTCTACAAAGGATATTAATGGCAAGTCATTGAAATTGAAAGACTGAACTTTAAGTTCTGTAGGCAGTTTAGCTATCAAAAAATCCTTGGTCAACTCTTCAGTCAGATCAAGGTCGATAGATAACTTCTGAATGTTAAAAAGCAATTCCTTAACACTACCAGAGAATTGAAGAGTCTCCAAAAGATTATTAATGCGAGATTCTCTTGGGCCTAGAATCGATTTTATTACTGCCCTTTTCAATGTAGTATATGGTTCTTGTCTAGGAGTTTTAATGGTCAAGCTGCGATGAGCGCCTAAAATGTCGAAAGGTAAGTTTAGTGTTAACAAGTTATATTTGTCGAGTTCATCATTGATCAGCATGCGAGTAAAGTATCGTTCTACCAAAATAAAATATAGGTCGATATCGTTACTCGTATAAACTGGAAATGGAACTTTGACAGTCGCCATTTGAAATATTAAATAAGTAAATAAAATGATTTGAACTTATCGGATCAGAAAGAGCACTAGTTCCGGTTCCAACGGTCACCTTCAGCCAGCCACGACAAGACACGCAAGCAAGGCAGGTAGCAGGATCTTACGATGACAGGAGTCGAGTAGCAGCTGATGACAGATAACGCAGGAGCAACTAGATGCGGTTCACCTGGAGAATTCAATGCAGCAGGCAAAGACCAATACTGCCAAATTCTTATTCAGGAACGTGGGGATCACCATATATAGCGCGTTTAACACTGTGGGGTGAAGTGTTAGGGCTATATTTATTAATTCTTGTAGAAGGAACTAAAACTCAGATTTACTTCTATGAATTATTTATTTGACTCTACTAGTTTATTGATTCGCGTTGCCTAGTACCATTTCGTATCTATGCAAAAATATATGAGTTGTGAGTCGTTCACAACAGTACAAAAAGCCTTGGAGATGGGGTATGTCATGCTGGAAGTTTACGAACTTTGGCAATACAACATAGAACAGTATACCACAATGAAGAAGGTTGGCGGTTTATTTACGGAAATGATGAACAAGTTTATAAAAATGAAACGGCAGGCATCAGGCTGGCCCGGGGATTGCTTGTCCGATGCAGAGAAGAAGAATGCATATATCGAGGGATTTTTCGAGAATGAAGGTATACGCATGGAATTCTCGGAAATACTAAAGAACCCCGGATTAAGAGCTTTGGCTAAACTAATGTTAAATTCGTTTTGGGGTAAGTTTATCACAACTAATTCAATAATTTATATTAATTATTGAATGCATGATTTCAGGCAAATTTGGCCAGCGTGAGAATCAGCCTAAAACAACTAATATGTTAATTCGTCAACCTTATGAGTTAGAACAGCTTCTATCAAACCCGGCTATACAAGTTAACCACATCGAAGCTGTTAATGAAGACATTCTGATAGTTGGTTGGCAATACAAAGACGACTCTGCAGACCTTTCGTCAATAGTCAATGTAGCAATTGCGGCATATACAACAACTCAGGCCCGTCTTAAATTATACAGCTATCTGGAACGTCTTGGAGATAGGGTGCTATATTACGATACGGATTCTATCATTTACATTAGCAGAAAAGGGGAATAGGATGTACCAACGGGTTCCAGCTTGGGGGAAATGACCGATGAGCTAGAAGACTACGGTCCTGGTAGCTATATAGTAGCATTTACCTCTGGAGGTCCTAAGAACTACAGCTACATTATATTCAGTTCTAAGTATCACACTTACTTCACTGTGTGTAAAGTAAAAGGTATTAGACTGAACTATGATGTACTGAAGCTCATCAACTTCCACAGTATGAGGCAGATGGTTACATCCAAAGAGCCTGTTGAGCCTCTATACATTGCCTCTTTGAATATACGCCGTACAAAACACCACCAGGTGATCACCAAAAATGGAACAAAGATCTATAGACATAGGTCAGAAAAACGTAAGTTTGACGACAGTTTCGACTCTGTTCCCTATGGACATAAGAGGCCCTGCATTTAATAACATACGTAAGTATACGAATAAATGTATGTATTCACACTAGTAAAAGTTGTATATATATATTGTAATGATATTTTGACCAAGTTCTAGTTAATAAAAGTTCATTATTGTTTTAAAATTGCTTGATGAACAGAGATGAGGTAGTTGTGATGTTGAACATTCATAACATTGACTTTCATATAAAATCATTAATGAAAACAGAGTTCAAGTTTAAATTTATCTATTTAGTTTATTGTTGTTACATAAAAGAAGTATTTGGGTTGATAGGTTATCACATCTGAAGCTCAAACCTGAAAAGAAATTGTTATTAGAAATAAGGAAAAATTGTAAAATAGCTTTTAGTACATTTAAAAATAGTCAAAACATAGCATTCCATTTTAAATATCAATCAAAATTTATCCATAACAACCATTCTTCAATAATAATGCATAGTTGCAATGGAAATATATAAATAATGAGAAACTAAATAATCATCTAAGAAAAGTCAATTTTGTATTTTAAATTATGAAACAAAGAAAGAAAAATATGAAGGTAATAAGAATGGTGGTTTCTAGGGAGGTTGTTAGAAAAAAACATTTGGTTAAAAATTGATATAATAATTCTTGTAAAGGGAAGATGTAATAATTTTTGTTAATAAAAAATAAAGATTAAAAACCAGTTTAAAATATAGTAAAGGTGTTATTTATTTAACCAGCAAATACCAGAAGCAGTTTACAGAAGAAGAAGTTTTAAAACATGGAAAAATACTTGCTACCAAAAGATGTCCGAACTGAATACAGGCGCAAGACCTTCAAAGTTTTACTTTGATCCTAGAAGAAGAGAATAGTTATTTCAATTATAAAGGTAACGACAAACAGGTACTCTTGACCTACAACATTTTTAGCTGTCTGGAAACTCTACGTATCCTGAGTTACTCAAGTTCCTGAATCCAGGGCAGTTCGAGAGAGAGAGAGCGGCGTGCCGGTTCCTGAGAAAGGGCTACAAGAAGGGAAAAGCATTATTAACTACATAACAAAAAAAGGTTTGTGAAAGTGTGATTATAAAGCAGAGCATTAGTGACAAGAGGTTTGAAGTGCGATTTTATAAGTTAATTCGGAGGTAAAATCAACGTACCATTATTATTGTAAAAAGGCTTCAAGTAGAGGATGCACATAACCTAAAAAGCAATAGTTTAATTAATTTATTTAACTAAAATATTGATCAAACTTACCTCATTTCATAAAGTTGCAGTTCATAAGTGTAGTTATGACGAAACGTCAGAATATTAATTTTTCAAGGTTAAGCAAAGTTTCCCATTAAATAAAATTGTCAATAGTTAAAGGTTATTTAAAATTCCATTGTTCTATAATATTTTTAGTTAAAGTTTTAAAGATTTTCAAGGAAATGAATCCATACTTGAAAATTAAATTATAAATTATTTTAGTCTCATTGTGTAGAGAAAATATATTAAAGGAAAATAAAAATTAGTAAAGGCGACCCTGAGAGATAACAATATAGCGAGTGCAGTTCATACTAAAACATAAAGGCATTCTATTTGCATAGCTGCATAAAATCGCATAATTAATTATTTGTCACCCAACGCGGGGCTCAAAACACTAAAAGAAATAAAGTGTTTATAAAGGTAAAAATTAAAAAAAAAAGGTCAGATAAAACCGTCACAAAGAAATTGAAGTCATAAAGTTTGACTGGGGCTGGTTTTATAAATTACAAATACATATAATAAAGTTGCAAAGTTGTTTTATTTTATTTGTTTTGTTCGTGTCTTGTTTGTAAAAATATTTCAGCAAATATGGAGGGAGATCGAAGAAGAAAAACAAGAGCAGGAAGAAGACGGGAAGAGCGAATCAGTCAAGAACGTGAAGAGGTTGAAGGTACAGAAGAAGAGACCACGTCAATAGAACAGGCAGGAAACAGCGAAGAAGAAGTAACACCAATAATGGTTGAAGAACAAGAAACGTTACAAGCAGTTGAAGAAGAGAAAGAAAAATCAGAAGTAACGCTCAACGATCTGATGAGAATATTGTTAGAAAGCAAGAAAGAAATGACTGAAAAATTACAAGAAAATAAGCAAGAACTAATTGGTAAATTACAAGAAAGTAAGCAAGAACAACAGAAAAATAAACAAGAATTAATTGGTAAATTAGAAGAGAGTAAGCAAGAAGTAGCCAATAAATTTGAAGAAAATAAAACAGACATGGAAAAGTTAAGTGGAAAATTAGAAGAAAACAAGAAAGGTTTATTAAACACTTTAGAAACATACAGGCAAGAACTTACCCAAAGAATGGATGAAGAAATGAGAAAAACAGTTGAGAAGATGGAGAAGAAGACGAATGAGGAGATACAGAAGACGGCTGAAGGGCTGAACAGAAGTTTGGGGGAAGAGATAAATAAACGGGTTAACAACACGGAGATGAAAATTCAAGAGACCATCATCAATGTGCGAATGGATCTTGAAAAGGATATAACAGAAATGCAGGAAGAAATCCAAACAAGAATTACAAGTACGATGGAGACTAGCCATGAAAATAGTCAGAAGATCATTTACATTAACGATAAAACTGACAAGATCATCGTAGAAGTGGAGAAAATAAAAAGTAATGCCGAGAGCAGAGATGGTGAAGGTTGCTGCAGGAATAACATGAATAGCAACAGGGCTGACATGATACCATAGTTCGATGGACGCAAATATGAAGCACCGATGGTATTTTTAACGAAATTGGACGATGTAATGAAAAATATAAATAATCCCAATAACCAATTTCAAATTATCAATCAAGCACTCAGAGGGAATGCAGACGTATGGCACAGCATAGTCAAAAATCAATATCATAGTTACCGGGAGTTCAAGAAATTATTCCAAGAACAATATTGGAGTAACTCACACCAAGCCAAGGTAAGGACTTTACTAACTACGGGAAACTACGATAAGAATAAGAATTCACGAGAAATGTACGTCATGCATTTGTATAACCAAGCACAATATCTAACGCCCATCATGTTAGAAGAAGAAATCGTGCAACATATATCGAGACATATGGAGACCGAGATAACCAGAGCTGTAGCAGTCCAAAGTGTCAAGACGGTGAAAGATTTACTGGAGATCGTTAGAAATTATGACATGGCCACGAACAACTTTGAAAACAAAAAAGAACAGGAAAGGAAGAGAACGAACTATGACACGACAAACTACTTTAGACAAAGAGGGAGGTTTGAAGAGAATAGAAAAGAAGAGAGTAGAAAAAGAAATCTAAATTGGTATCAAGAGACAAGAAACAGGACAAGAGACGAAAATAGAAATGAACAGCAGCCGAGACCCAATTATAATTATTATCCTCAGAACAGGAATAATTATTATGGCAATAATGATCGGTGTAACAATAATAGATTTGGAAATAATGCAAGATATGGTAATAGACCGAACTTTAATAACCAATATTACAACCGAAACAATAATAACAACGGGTATTTCCAAAAGAATCAACAAAATCAAGAGCGACAAGAAAAGAAACCAGAAAATGACAGATTTATAAATACCATGGAGATAACACGAAGAGATGGTAGGAATAAATGGAACCATGATGGAATAGAAGTGGTGGAAATACATGAAGAACCATCACTCGGTGAAAAAAAAACTTCGATGTAACCAATAATATAACCATTCTTCATTTAGGTACACTTGATATCGGGGATCCAGCAGAATTTTTACTAGATGAAGAGGAAGAAGAAAAAGGATCAACATTACCATTTTTAAAGCTAAAGTTCAATGGAGAAGAATATTTTGGATTAGTTGATACAGGTTCAGAAGCATCCTTAGTGAAGAAAGATATAGTTGAGAAACATATGGATATTTTAAAAAGTAGAATTTGTAAGATAAATAAAGTTAATTTAAGGTCAGCTGTTAATAAGAAGATTTCGTGCATAAATAGTATGGTGAATATTCGAGTTCAAATTGGAGAAGAAAATATAGAAGTAAGTTTTTTAATCGTAGATGGTTTGCAGATAGATTTTGTGTGTGGAGTAGATTTCATTGAAGATTGTCAAGTGGTGATTGATGGGAAAATGAAGAGTATAAGAGTTAGGAATTTAATTAAACCTTGGATTGACCCAAAAGAGGCAAACAAGGAAATTGATAAGAAGCATGTTGAGCAAAATAGTAGCCCTCATGTGGATAATATAGATTTATGCATGAACCTAAATAAAGGCGTGCAAGAAATAGAAAAAGAAGAGGAGATAATGTTGAATTATGTTATGAAGAGAATGCTTAGAGAAGATCAAATAGGTGAGAAGAAGGAAAAGTATGCAAACCGATTAAATGAAATAATTATGGAAAATATAAATTTATTCAATGAAGAACATGGACAAGCATGTATGTATGAGCACAAGCTGGAAGTTGAAGAAACGGTTGGTTTTAATACAAAAATATATCCAATTCCATATGCACATCGACCAAAAGTCAAGCAAGAAATAAAGAAGATGCTAGAAAATGGTATAATAGAATCGTCTAGTACAAATTATGTTAATCCGCTAGTGGTGGTACCAAAGAAGAATGGGGAGATACGTCTTTGTTTAGACGCACGCAGAATAAACAAGATCACAAAACCTCAGTACGAAGCACCTCAATCAATAGAAAATTTATTAGGGAGAATATGGAACAAGAAGATCTTTACGAAGTTAGACTTGAAGAATTCTTTTTGGCCCCACCCACTACATAAAGAATCCCGAAAGTATACAGGATTTAGTCTGGAAGGAGAGATTTTCCATTTCAAGGTAGTTCCATTTGGGTTATCATCGTCGAGTGCAGCATTAGTGAAGGCGATGCAGAAGATATTAAACATATATGAGGAATTTTTTTGAGGAAGAACATTGATGTCACATTGAAAAAGTTTTTAAGAAGTTAAGTCAAAATGGATTAAAGTTAAACATGGAGAAATCAGAATTTTTAAAAGAAGAGGTTAATTATTTAGGTTACGTTATTAGTGGAACAGGAGTTCACATTAGTGAAGAACGGTTACGAGAAATACAACTTTTACCTAGGCCGAAGAACTTACGAACATTGAGAGGTTTTCTTGGAGTTATAAATTATTATAAAAAATTTATTCCGCAGTATTCAGAACTGTGTTTACCGTTGATAGAACTTTTAAGAAAAGAAGAAAGATGGAAATGGACTGAAAGAAGAGAGAAAGCTTTCCAAGAGATTAAAAATGTATTTTACAATGAATTGTTATTGAGACATCCGAATTTTAATGAAACCTTTATACTACGAACGGACGCTTCGAATTATTCAATTGCAGCAGAATTAGTGCAAATTCAGAATGGAGAAGAGGTACCCATTTGTTTCATATCGAAGACCCTAAAAGGCTATCAAACTAGATACTCTATCGTGGAGAAAGAAATGCTTTCCGTTATAGAAGATATAAAAAAGTTAAAATTCTATTTAACTGGGAATAAATTTATCTTAGAGACCGACAACTCTGCAATTTCTTTTCTTAAGAAAAAGGATTTCATGAACAATAGATTGTACCGATGGGCATTGTTTATACAGGGTTATAATTTTGAGGTGAGACATAAGAAGGGAAAGGAGAATATCACTGCAGATTACCTGACCCGGAAAGATGGTGAAGATCCGAGGAAGAAGAACGAAATCATGGTAGCAATGCAACGATTCATGGAGAGCGGCGACTACACCATTGAGAGATTTGAAGAGATGCAGACAGAATCGGAAATCCTAGAAATCAGAAACAAGTTATTAGAATTGGGAATTCAAGAATATAGAGGGTATACCGTAAAACAAGGGTTATTAACAAAACAAGTCGGAGAAGAAGAGCTGGTGGTGTTAACGAAGAAAGCAGCAGAAGAAATTATTAAACAAATACATCTATTATTTTGTCATATAGGTATTAGGAAGACATGGCTTATATTTAGGGAGTGTTTTTATAGTAAGAATGATTTAAAGTTAATTAAACAATTTATAAACATGTGTGAAGTATGTCTAATGGTTAAAGAGAAGAATTACAGAAATAAAAATGTTATCAAGAGTATCGAAGTTCAACGACCATTGCAGTTAGTGGTGATGGACTATATAAGCAATTTAGTACCAGGGCAGATGGGATTCAAACATATCCTCGTTATGGTAGATCATTTTACCAAGTTTATTAGATTATATCCTGCCAGAAGATGCAACACCAACCATGTATTAATCTCGTTAGAAAAATTCATCAGTGAAAACGGGAAAATGGAAACACTACTGGTCGACAATGCGACATATTTTACTAGTCCTAGATTCACAAATGCGATAGAAGATATGAGAATTAAAATTACATTTTCAAGTATACGACATCCAGAAGGAAATCCTTGTGAACGTCACATAAAAGAAGTACTAAAATATCTACGTATTTTAACTCATGCCCAACACAATCAGTGGGTAAGATATGTGCAAGGGATAGAACAGTTTATGAATTGTATTCCAAATGTTACAACTGAATTATGCCCAATAACTCTTTTAAAAGGGGTAAAACCACAGAGACCATGGAAGGAGCAGGAGGAAGAAAGAAATATAGAAAAGTTATTGTTAGAAGCAAGGGAGAAATTAAAGAAAGCACAACAGAGGTATATCCAGAAGCAAAATAAAAAGATAAAGAAGAAGATGCAATTTAAAGTGGGTGATTTAGTCATTGTCAGAAGATTATTAAGAGCAAATAGAGAAAAGAAGGTATGCAAGAAATTGTTAGCAAGATTCGAAGGACCCTATATAGTAATAAGAGTTTTATCCAATAATAACACATACGAGATTTCAGATAGGAACGGGGAGGTAAGAGGTCGTTTCCATATTTCTATGTTATATCCGTATAATGTACAGGTAGAAACAGAATCATAGAAAAAGTTGGTATCAATTTACAAGTTGAATTTTATGATTTTCTTTGTTTAAAATATGAAAGAAAGTATTTTTCAAAATTCACAATTATTTTTCGAACAACAATTATTTGATAATTATAAAATTTATTATTTTTGATCAAATGGATGATATTTAATTATGTTTACTAATATAAATGTTAATATTTTAGGAACGTTAAGAATTTTGAAATTGTAAAATGTAAAAATGTAAACGATGTTTGAAAAGGTAACCTAAAGAAAAAAATTAAGTTATAACCTACAAAGATGTTAATTTTGACATAATTCAAGTTAATAGTTTCAAATATTTTGAAAACTAACCTATGAAATTTTATGACAGGTCAATGATGACAGAATAACCTAAAAAAATGTGATTGTGTAAATATGTAAATATGCCTAATTATAAAATTTTGAAAAAAAAAATTTAAATATTGATTACGATTTAGAAAGATAAATCGGAAGAAAATAAAATAAATCGAAAAAAAAAAATGAATTTATGTTATATAAAGTTAATAATTGATGCAAATGAAAATAAAATGATGATTAATTAATAAAATGAGAATAAAATAAATAATAATGAATAATAATAATAAAGATGATGAAAGGATTATAATACAATGGTATGAAACCAAGATAATTAAATATAAATGAGAATATAATGATATAATAAAATAATATGATATATGATTATTAATAAAATAAAATGAGAATAGAATAAATAAACTAATGAATTATAAATAAAAGATTAAACATTAAAATTTCATTAATCGTTAAAGTTTTATAATATTGTTAATAGTTAAAAGTTTTGTAAATAATTGTTTATGTTTTCGATTCCAAAAAAAAATAATCGATCGCATAAATGTTGTGTTAAAGTTTGTTTAGTTTATAATTATTTTATTTTGAATCGAAACTGGGGCTTAATTATGTAATGATATTTTGACCAAGTTCTAGTTAATAAAAGTTCATTATTGTTTTAAAATTGCTTGATGAACAGAGATGAGGTAGTTGTGATGTTGAACATTCATAACATTGACTTTCATATAAAATCATTAATGAAAACAGAGTTCAAGTTTAAATTTATCTATTTAGTTTATTGTTGTTACATAAAAGAAGTATTTGGGTTGATAGGTTATCACATCTGAAGCTCAAACCTGAAAAGAAATTGTTATTAGAAATAAGGAAAAATTGTAAAATAGCTTTTAGTACATTTAAAAATAGTCAAAACATAGCATTCCATTTTAAATATCAATCAAAATTTATCCATAACAACCATTCTTCAATAATAATGCATAGTTGCAATGGAAATATATAAATAATGAGAAACTAAATAATCATCTAAGAAAAGTCAATTTTGTATTTTAAATTATGAAACAAAGAAAGAAAAATATGAAGGTAATAAGAATGGTGGTTTCTAGGGAGGTTGTTAGAAAAAAACATTTGGTTAAAAATTGATATAATAATTCTTGTAAAGGGAAGATGTAATAATTTTTGTTAATAAAAAATAAAGATTAAAAACCAGTTTAAAATATAGTAAAGGTGTTATTTATTTAACCAGCAAATACCAGAAGCAGTTTACAGAAGAAGAAGTTTTAAAACATGGAAAAATACTTGCTACCAAAAGATGTCCGAACTGAATACAGGCGCAAGACCTTCAAAGTTTTACTTTGATCCTAGAAGAAGAGAATAGTTATTTCAATTATAAAGGTAACGACAAACAGGTACTCTTGACCTACAACATTTTTAGCTGTCTGGAAACTCTACGTATCCTGAGTTACTCAAGTTCCTGAATCCAGGGCAGTTCGAGAGTGAGAGCGGCGTGCCGGTTCCTGAGAAAGGGCTACAAGAAGGGAAAAGCATTATTAATTACATAACAAAAAAAGGTTTGTGAAAGTGTGATTATAAAGCAGAGCATTAGTGACAAGAGGTTTGAAGTGCGATTTTATAAGTTAATTCGGAGGTAAAATCAACGTACCATTATTATTGTAAAAAGGCTTCAAGTAGAGGATGCACATAACCTAAAAAGCAATAGTTTAATTAATTTATTTAACTAAAATATTGATCAAACTTACCTCATTTCATAAAGTTGCAGTTCATAAGTGTGGTTATGACGAAACGTCAGAATATTAATTTTTCAAGGTTAAGCAAAGTTTCCCATTAAATAAAATTGTCAATAGTTAAAGGTTATTTAAAATTCTATTGTTCTATAATATTTTTAGTTAAAGTTTTAAAGATTTTCAAGGAAATGAATCCATACTTGAAAATTAAATTATAAATTATTTTAGTCTCATTGTGTAGAGAAAATATATTAAAGGAAAATAAAAATTAGTAAAGGCGACCCTGAGAGATAACAATATAGCGAGTGCAGTTCATACTAAAACATAAAGGCATTCTATTTGCATAGCTGCATAACATCGCAATATATATATATATATATATATATATATATATATATATATATATATATATATATATATATATATATATATATATATATATATATATATATATATATATATATATATATATATATATATATATTGCTGTGGATGGTAGTTTCAAAATTTTGGAAAATTTTGAAAATTTTGTGAGAATCTAAAATCTTTGCTAAAAACTAACACTTTTGAAATATTTTTTCAACTTTTCCAGATAAAAATAATTTTAAGTTATTTAATGGTGTGTCATTGATTTTGAAATCAATGTGTATACTTTTTAATAAGGTTAAATAATACATGTTTCTTTATTTATTATCAAACAGCTTACTCACCAATTACTTAAGTGTACGTAACATCCAGTTGTTCGCAAGTTTGTTATGATGTAATTCAATTATGTATAATTCCAAATGTGTATATCGACGGGTTATGTGATTCTTTAAGGTTTTTTGTTTATGTAAATAGATCGCTATTATTGCGTAAAAGTGTTGTATAATAGATGTGTCACTTTTATAAAGAGTATTAATCTGCTATTATGTATTATATGTTGTAAATAGTGTGGTCATTGTATTAGATGATAAGGTGACGTCAAATTGTGTAATATAATTATGTAAATAGTCAATAGTATATAAGCTTAGAAAATAATAATTTTATGACACTTAATGATAGAAAGCGACAGAGTAAAGTCGTGATAAAGACAATAGTAAAATGTAAATAGACACTTACCAATATAAAGCGACAGAGTCAAGTCGTGGTTGAGAATATTATAAAATTTTAAATAGTTTAGTCTTAATATAGACAAGTTAAGTTAGTTGGTGATTTGAATACGGCGAAAGTGTAAAAAGTATAAATTGTAAAAGTGTATATGATGATAAAGAACCACCTTTAAGATAAATTACTTGCTAAAGTTAAGCAAGATAATAAATCTACGTTAAAACCATAAACGTGTGTTTTATTTAATTAAACACAAAAAACAACTATAAGTAGCCTACGAAAAAGGAAAATTGTACGCGCAATTAATAAACAAAAGTGAGTTACCAAAATCAAGTTTTGGAGGATATTATATGGGAAATCCATGCAAAAGGAAGAAAGTCAACCGGAACTGGAGACCAGCCCTGGGTCAACATAAAGTGATCTACTCTGCCAATGGTTTGGGAAAGAGGACATCTATAGTTAAAGGAAAGAAGAAATATTATAAAAAGGTAGGAAGTTATTTCCTTTTTGTATTGGCATTTGCTGAAGAAGAGACTATTGTTTGTGAAGTGTAGTAAAAGTGATTTGAACAATTTAGTAATAGTTAAAAATTAATTAAGTTTTCAATTTTAAAAGTGATTTTAAATTTCAATTTGTATATTTTTTTAATACCACAAGAATCCACATTCACCCTGAGATGAGTCTTTATTAAATTTAATTCTAATATGTTAAGTTATTTAACTGGCGCCCAACTCTCTTACGTAAACTTGAGTTAGTCAAGAACTAACGTAACATTAATTTTATATAACCATTGCATTATTAAATCTATTAAAAGGTATTTTCAAATCATATTAGAATTTATAAAAGAGGGAAGTTGAAAAGCATTTCCAAAGTTCACAGTCATTTTAAAAAATCAATTTAATTATAAAGTAATTATCTACGATCGAACGGCAATTATTCACAGTTTCAAAATATATAATAAAATTTTTTAAAGTAATTTATTATTTTTAATTAACCCATATTACTGCATTTATTTATGTCGCGGTCAACGCGGGGCATTTGTTAATGTGGGGCGAAATACTATATTTTTCTAAATGCAATATCACTGCATTTATATATGGCGCCCAACGTGGACCATTTGTTAATGTGGGGCGAAATACTATATTTTTAAATGAGATATTACAGCAATATATATATATATATATATATATATATATATATATATATATATATATATATATATATATATATATATATATATATATATATATATTTTTAGATAGAGTTAATTTTTATCAAGTTGGATAATGATTTTACATTAAATAATATTTTGAATGCAAATTCATATAGAAAAACTTATCGACTCTGCTGGGATTCGAACCCAGGACCCTCCACTGTCTAGGTGGTATCTCTACCAACTGAGCTACAGAGAACGACTACCAGCATAGCGAGAAATTTTCAATATGAATTAGATATCAAGCAAACATACAAGTAACTAGATATTTTTTGAATACTATTAATGAAGATCAGCAAGTCGCATGACAACAACATCAATATTCAAAGTATCTAGATTATAATGAATCATTCCGAAAGGAAATTAATTTTTATAAATTTTTAGATAGAGTTAATTTTTATCAAGTTGGATAATGATTTTACATTAAATAATATTTTGAATGCAAATTCATATAGAAAAACTTATCGACTCTGCTGGGATTCGAACCCAGGACCCTCCACTGTCTAGGTGGTATCTCTACCAACTGAGCTACAGAGAACGACTACCAGCATAGCGAGAAATTTTCAATATGAATTAGATATCAAGCAAACATACAAGTAACTAGATATTTTTTGAATACTATTAATGAAGATCAGCAAGTCGCATGACAACAACATCAATATTCAAAGTATCTAGATTATAATGAATCATTCCGAAAGGAAATTAATTTTTATAAATTTTTAGATAGAGTTAATTTTTATCAAGTTGGATAATGATTTTACATTAAATAATATTTTGAATGCAAATTCATATAGAAAAACTTATCGACTCTGCTGGGATTCGAACCCAGGACCCTCCACTGTCTAGGTGGTATCTCTACCAACTGAGCTACAGAGAACGACTACCAGCATAGCGAGAAATTTTCAATATGAATTAGATATCAAGCAAACATACAAGTAACTAGATATTTTTTGAATACTATTAATGAAGATCAGCAAGTCGCATGACAACAACATCAATATTCAAAGTATCTAGATTATAATGAATCATTCCGAAAGGAAATTAATTTTTATAAATTTTTAGATAGAGTTAATTTTTATCAAGTTGGATAATGATTTTACATTAAATAATATTTTGAATGCAAATTCATATAGAAAAACTTATCGACTCTGCTGGGATTCGAACCCAGGACCCTCCACTGTCTAGGTGGTATCTCTACCAACTGAGCTACAGAGAACGACTACCAGCATAGCGAGAAATTTTCAATATGAATTAGATATCAAGCAAACATACAAGTAACTAGATATTTTTTGAATACTATTAATGAAGATCAGCAAGTCGCATGACAACAACATCAATATTCAAAGTATCTAGATTATAATGAATCATTCCGAAAGGAAATTAATTTTTATAAATTTTTAGATAGAGTTAATTTTTATCAAGTTGGATAATGATTTTACATTAAATAATATTTTGAATGCAAATTCATATAGAAAAACTTATCGACTCTGCTGGGATTCGAACCCAGGACCCTCCACTGTCTAGGTGGTATCTCTACCAACTGAGCTACAGAGAACGACTACCAGCATAGCGAGAAATTCTCAATATGAATTAGATATCAAGCAAACATACAAGTAACTAGATATTTTTTGAATACTATTAATCATCCGAAATCAAATTTCATCATTCCGAAAGGAAATTAATTTTTATAAATTAATTTCCTTTCGGAATGATTCATTATAATCTAGATACTTTGAATATTGATGTTGTTGTCATGCGACTTGCTGATCTTCATTAATAGTATTCAAAAAATATCTAGTTACTTGTATGTTTGCTTGATATCTAATTCATATTGAAAATTTCTCGCTATGCTGGTAGTCGTTCTCTGTAGCTCAGTTGGTAGAGATACCACCTAGACAGTGGAGGGTCCTGGGTTCGAATCCCAGCAGAGTCGATAAATTTTTCTATATGAATTTGCATTCAAAATATTATTTAATGTAAAATCATTATCCAACTTGATAAAAATTAACTCTATCTAAAAATTTATAAAAATTAATTTCCTTTCGGAATGATTCATTATAATCTAGATACTTTGAATATTGATGTTGTTGTCATGCGACTTGCTGATCTTCATTAATAGTATTCAAAAAATATCTAGTTACTTGTATGTTTGCTTGATATCTAATTCATATTGAAAATTTCTCGCTATGCTGGTAGTCGTTCTCTGTAGCTCAGTTGGTAGAGATACCACCTAGACAGTGGAGGGTCCTGGGTTCGAATCCCAGCAGAGTCGATAAGTTTTTCTATATGAATTTGCATTCAAAATATTATTATATATATATATATATATATATATATATATATATATATATATATATATATGTATTTAAGGCTGCAATGTATCATAGTTAAATAAAATAAAAAAGCTAGTCGGCATTGTGCGTGTTTTATTTAAGAATAATTTTGCCATTAATACGTTCTTTCAGGGCTCATAGCAGTGATACAGTTTTGTTAAGACATAAACCATGTCGGAGAAGAATATGACCTTTACCTATGTATGAGCAGTAGCAGCATACAAATCTCTATTAGTTTCAAGTAACTATTGTTCATTTATTTATAAATGTGTGTTAAGACAAATACATAGTTCCAAAACATTTAACAAATCCCATATACAATCTGCAGAGCAGAGCAGGCAGCAGAGCTACCGTAGAAGCTTCTATGTCCGCTGAAGATAGTCATCTAAGTTGCTAGACAGAGACCTACCAAAAAGTCACTAGACAGAAACATGCATAAAAGTCCCTAGGTTTCACAGAGATACGTTCTAGATCGAAAGAGACCGGTGTCACCAGTCGCAACAGCCCGATTTAGCAAAGACCCGAACCTGTTAAGCAACCGCAACACTATTACATGCATAGCAGAGTCTCGAACCCTGCAAGAGCTACTAGCCTCCTCTATTAGCCCCTAGCAATTTAGCAGAATCCTGAACCAACACCTGTAATATAGAATCTTGACAAGTCCCTAGATTATAGAGAGATCAACATAAAAGTCCCTAGATTAGAGAGAGATCGACATAAAAATTTGACATAAAACGACACTGGCGCCATCTGTTTTCCCCTAGCAACAGCGTTGCCATTTAGCCGAGTGACGAACCAAATGCCGATAATACAGAATGCCGGTAATACTGGTTCCGTACTTAACCACCATAAAAAGTCACTAGATTTTCCCCTAGGGGTACCAACCGTAAACAAAAAAGTCACTAAAAACGTCTGCCTAAGGTGGCCTATTACCTACTGGCGTACTCCATGTGGGTGGACGTCTTTCTTATGCTGATTTAGATTTCGACCAAATGCATCCTATATTATTACCCGCAAAAGACATCCACCGAATTACTTATTCAATATTACCATATTAATAACCTTCCTGCTGGCCCGCATTTTTTACTTTCGCTACTTCGCCAAAAGTATTAGACACTTGGCGTGCGAAATTTAGTTAGAAAAATTACGCAAGCGTGTAACGTCTGTTTCAGAACACGACCAATTTCAACATTTCCATTGATGGCTGATCTACCTAAGTGTAGAGTTCAGGAGGTAAAGCCTTTCTGCCATTCAGGAGTAGATTATGCAAGTCCGATATCACATTAGCTAAACGCAAAGGAGTTAGAAGTCAAAAGGCTTACATATGTTTGTTTATATGTCTTGTCACAAAGGCTATACACATTGAATTGTGTCCTGATTTAAGTACAGACACATTTCTATGTGCTTTTAAACGCTTTATTACGCGCCGCGGACCTTGTTCTGTTATTTACAGTGACAGAGGCACATGTTTTATAGGAGCCAAACGCAAATTAGATGAAATGTACAATTTATTAAATTCAAATAATCATAATACTGCTATAACTAGAGAGCTATCAAACTTAAAAATTGAATTTCGAACTAATTCACCATCGTCTCCTCATTTTGGTGGAATCTGGGAGAGCAATATTAAAGCTGTCAAAACACACTTATATAAAGTTCTTGGAAATCATATTTTAACGACAGTGGCGTAACTACCGCCCCCGCAGTCCCTGCAACGCGTGGGGGCGCAACCCTCCGAAGGGCGCTGCTTTCGTAAAGTTTTATTTCGTTGGAAATTTTTAAAACAAGCATTGGAGGTAAAAAAAACATATGAAAACAATTAGAGGATATTGTGTTACAAGAATATTAGGTATTTAAATAAGATACTTAAATTATTAAGTAGTGATTATATTTATCTGCTTTGACGGAGACGGTAACAATAACCAATAAACTTTCGTCGTACGTGCTTCGTGCTGTACTTGTACATTATAATGAAATTTGAAATTTGTTTAAAAACCTCAAAATGTGCAGACTTGTTGGGTCAACAGACTGATATAATCTTCGGAGAAATGTATGGCTGTCCTCCAGTCTAGGTCCGCCACTCGCACATGCTATATACCATTCGATGTGTCTCATCGAGCTGAACAATAGTGAAGTTTTGGAGCACAGTAGTTTTAGAGATAATCGCCAAAACCTTTTTTGGAAAGGAAACCATAGCCTTCCACCCCCACCCTACCTGAAAATGCATGTTTTAATGCGCATGCGACCTAACCTAATCTCTCCTAACCTAACCAAAAACTAAATTAAAATACGTATGAATAGATAAAAACGCAAACCTAAGTTAAACCTAGGTTAGGGTAGGTTCGGTTGGGTTGACTTAGATTCGGTTAAGTTAGGTTAGGCTAGAATACTGTTGTTCAGCTCGATGAGACCCATCGAATGGTATATAGCTCGTGCGGGTGGGACCTAATCTAAAGTTTTATCAAATATATTAAGAGGATTTATAGCGGAAATAGCAAAAACAATGGCCAGTTTAATTGACCGATTTGCCTGCGTTAAAACCCGGAAAAAATATAATCAGTGTTAAATCTCATTAATCATATAAAAAATAAAAAAGGAATGAATAATTATTAGCTACTGCATATTTTATTTTAACAAAAGTTACCTACGTACAATTGTATGTATGAGGGGCACAAACGTAGGTCTCGCAGGGGGGCGCAATCTTACGTAGTTACGCCACTGTTTAACGTACGAAGAAATGAGTACCTTATTAACACAAATAGAAGCCTTGCTCAATAGTCGACCTTTGTGCTCCCTAGTACAGATCCTGCTGAGCCAATAGCTCTTACGCCCGCTCATTTTATTAATTTAACGCCACTTAAATCCTTGCCAGCCATTGATCTCAACGACATTCCTGATAATTGTTTAACTCGATTCGAACTGGTAGATAAGTTGATTCAAAATTATTGGAATCGATGGCGGAAAGAATATTTACATACGCTACAACCACGAGGAAAATGGGATTCTGCTTCTCCTCCTATAGTAAAGGGTACAGTGGTTGTGTAAGAGAAGACCATGTTGCCCCCTTGCATTGGCCACTTGGTGTCATCCAGGAGGTATATCCTGGTAAGGATAATATTACTCGAGTTGTTCGAGTAAAAACCAAAACCGGTGTATATACTCGTCCAGTTGTTCGGATATATCCGTTACTTACACAATAGTATTTTGTTTATTACGTTATTAATGTTATTATTATTCTTCAATTATTCGAACTTTTATTTTTGCTATTAAATAGCGCTTAATTTATTTTCACTGATTAATTTATTGTAATTTTCGTTCATTTGTTTATTAATTTATTTATTGATTATCTTTTCTATTTTATTTATTGACTTGTCATGAGGACAAGCCTCATACGGGGGGAAATGGTTGCGCTTCACTAAATTTTATTATTCTAACACTACACGCACATCGCAAACATGTCACATCACGCACACACATCAAGTTTTCTGAAAAGAACTCGAATAACAGAAAAAAAATGAATGACAAACCAAAGTGACGCATTTTCATAAAATTTATTAACTTTCCCTTCAAACTAAAATAAGCATATTAAGAAGATTTAGAAGATCCTTAAACCATTCCAAACATTGCTAAAAACGCTAAGAATTTATATAAAAGAAGACAGCAACATTAATCTGCACCTGCCCACTTGCCCCACTGTCTCCCGATGTTTTAAGAACAAAAGGAACGTCGGCTTCTTCAAGATCAAGAACCAGCAAATAGTCGAGGCAATGAACTACTAAAAAGGCCAAAAGTTAGGAATTTTCGGAAACTGATAGATCGACGAGAACCACAACAAAGTAAGTCTCTATCAGTACGCTACACAAGACGACGCTCATTATATAATTTAGGATCAAGAAAATTAATAAAATGTTGTTCACATGCAGTTTTCTTTAATGGAATTTTCGGTTTTTCATTGTTTGATAATCTAGTTTCATATTAATAATCATATTTCCTTAACAGTAATTTTTATATAGAAAAGAGCAGACTTTAAGAGTAAATAGCTCTGATAAATTAAGAATATTAGCCTCACAAAATAATTAAAGAGATGTGAAAAATTTATTTTTCTTGACCATAATTCTAAGGATAAGCTTTTGGACATTCTGAACAGGAACATGAGTGGTGCTATATATATTGTGATGTTCACGTTTATGTGTGTTAGAAAATTTAATATGAGCATATACATAAGAATAGATAATTTTTGAAAATCATTATTGCACAGATGTGGTTATTAAGGATCAATAAATAGATAAATAAAAACAGATAAACTTATATACAAAGTCATAATGATCCCAAGGATACAAAGATTTACTATATTATTGTAAAACAATGAATGAGAATGTAATAGCATATATTTATTATGGTATTTTGATACAATATTAAAATTAACAAGGATAATAAAAGGAAAGGATATCCTAGCCATAAGTCAACCTGAAAATTAAAAATCATGTAATAGTTTAAAGGTATATTAATTTTCTATTGCACATTTAAAATTCTCCCTGTACTTCAATAATAAAACTGAAAGAATTACCAAAGATAGGGAGTATTTTAATAAAAAAAAAAACAGATAAAATAGTTGAAAAAAGAGGTATCTCGGGGAGATGATAAAAAATAATAAAAAGGGTTAAGTATGAAAAATAAATAAAATTTTCTAAAAGGAGAAATTTGAGTATATAAGAGAAAATAAAATAAATGTGTATCTAGTAAATGTAAACTGATAAAGTCCAAGAAGAAAATTTGTTAAATTAAAACATATAAAAGGAAAGTCCGGTGTTTTATTGAATAAAGGAAGAGTAAGAGCATTAAATACTGAAAACAAAATTAAAGGGTATTATGAGACAGTAGGTGTGATGGATAGAAAAAATAAAATTTAAAAAACTGTCTTTGAGCTGGGTTTGTTAATCATCAAGGTGTGGAAGATATGAAGTCGCCATCATATTCCTGAAAAAAAATTGTTGAGGTAACTTAATCATAAGAGAGAGATTAGAAGATACTTACTGAGGTGTTGGGGAGCTGGCAGTCATCATTCGGGTCCTAGATAAGAAGAAAACCATGAAAACAGTTTATGAGGCAGTCCAGTAGTCCGGTGGTGTGAGGTCTGCTGAATCTACGGCGGTGATCACGGTTCTTGGCAGAAAGTATAGATTGTGGAAATTATAGGTTGTTAAAGTGGAGGTGATTGTTGGAAGAGGAGAAAAAATACATATGTCAAAATTTTAAGAAACTATTAGATAGCCATACAAGGAAGACTTACCTAAAGAAAATTTTACATGTAAATTGACAAGGGTAAGATTTCTTTCCATTTTTAAATCCTAAAATAAAGGTTTATAATAATAAAGAGCTAATAAACAATATATGCTATACGTACTTATTCCTTCTTGAGAAATATTTTTATTGATAACTAGCAGGTTTGACATTTCAGTTTTATGTGTCAATGGTTATTATACATAACCAAACTTTATCTATTGAAAATTATTAACCACTGCATGAGTGTAAAAATTTAAATATTTGTTGATAATATTTAACCTTTCAATAACAGAATCCCATATTGAAAGGTTATAATAGGAGTCTCATATTAAGGTATAGAATAAAGTAATTTTATAGGTAATTTTTACGATTGAACATCAAATAATTCTGCCCTGAGATCTGAGATATATAAGAATAAATAACAATTTTGCACGATACAAAAGTAACGTCACATATAAAATTGACGCCCACCGTGTCTGGCTAGCTTAAAAAGCTTTCTTCCCACAAAATTAGCACCCAACGTGTGATGAGGCACCGCGAATTGTAAAGTCATTTTTATACTACCATATAAAAATAATACACAACGTGTTTGGCTAGTTGAAAAAACTCAGAAAATCAAAAGGCAACACAACAGAAAATCAAAAGGCAACACAACGTATTGGTTTATTATTCATCATCATTCATTATTATTCATGGTAAACCAACGCCAAAACTAACATAGATCTTATCAAAATAATATTTAGTTTGAATGAGTAATATTTTACAAAATAAAGGTAAATTTTGATTAAAGTTATAGGTAAATACGTTTTATTAATTAACTGATTTATAAAAAAATTTTACATATAAAAAGTAATAGTGGTTATTTAGTTCAAAATAGAAATGGGTAAACCCGAAAAATAATAACAAGATCAAGCAAACCAAAGGTAGGTTTTAAAGGTTTCAAAGATGAGCGAACAAGACAATCAGAAGGTACGTCGACGAAAATTTATGAAGAAGAAACAGAACAAGACATAACCATACCGGCAGGAGAAGAAGGAGAATTACAAGGGAGGGAAGTTATTACTAAAGAAGTCGCAGCTGAACCACATTTGACTTTTCCAACGGGAAGTGACAAAATGATGGAAACTCTGCTTAAGGCCATTGAAGAATCAAGAAAAGCAGCTGAAGAATCAAATAAATCTATGGAAGAAAGATAAGAAAAACAGTTGAAGAATCAAGGAAATTTATGGAGAAGAACCAAGAACAAAATAAAAGAAACATGGAGAAGAGCCGAGAATAAAATAAAAGAAACATGGAGAAGAACCAAGAAGAAAATAAAAGAAACATGGAGAAGAACCAAGAAGAAATGAAAAGAAAATTGGAGGAATCAGCAGAGAAGATTGATAAAAATATTTCATTTCAGCAGAAGAAATTAAGAAAACATCTGAAACAATGAAGAAGTTAGAGGAGAGATTTGAAAAGAACTTCAAGGAATTTAAAGAAGAAAATCAACGAATGATACAAGAAAGCTTGGAAAATTTTAAGGAAGATGTTAGGATGGAAACCAATAAGAAGTTAAAAGAAAACCAAGAGAACAATGAGAAAAGGCTAGAAAAAATTGGTCGAGCGGTGACACAAATAGACAATTTAAGAGAAGAAAATTACCAAAGTACCATCAACAAAATAAATTTGATTGAAATAGAAGAAATAAGAAGTCATCATGAACATGATCAGAAAATAGAAGCTACAAATAAGGCAGCACAGGAAGCAATAGCAAGATCTATAGATAACAGAACTAGAATTGATCACATGGTTGTAGAAGTGAATCAAAATTGTGAAGTTACAGGAAAAGATATAAATGGAGTACAAGAAAAATTAAATGATTTAGAAAATGTTCGTGCAATACATCAAATGCAACCAAGCATAGTCCACAATTGTAGATATGGATCTGAAACACTGCCGAAATTTGAGGGAGAAGATTTGAACAACCAATGGTTTTCCTAGTGAAATTAAATGATATCATGAAAAATGAAACCTCGGAAAATTCGAAAATGCAAATTATTAATAGTGTACTAATAGGAAATGCAGATAAATGGCATAGCGTAATAAAGGAGAATTACAACACATATGAACAATTCAAAATATTATTCAAAGAGCAATATTGGGGAGCATCTCAACAAGCAAGCATCAGAACAGAATTAACATCAGGAAGTTACAAAGCTTACCGTGGGTCACGGGAATATTATGTAATCGATAAGTATAACCAAGCACAACACCTTACTCCAAAATTAACGGAAGAAGAAATAATACATCTTTCAAGGCATATGGAAAACGAGATAACGCGAGCAGTAGCAGTACAGAACATAAAAAAATTAAAAGATTTTCTCGAAATTATTAGAAATTATGATGCAGCGACATATCAAGAAAAAAATGAGAGAAGCGACAATTATAATGGAAAGGGAGAAGAAAAGGCGAAGTATGAACCAGCAAGAAATAATTATGAAAATCGAAAATGGTATAATGCGCAGAGAAATTCCAATAATTATCGTAATTACCAAAATTATAATTATAATCGATATAAAGGTTATAATAATAGAAATTTTAGAGATACTCGATATGGGAATTATCGATACCAAGATAATAATTACGAAAAGAATCAAAATCGGAACGAAAAAATGGACAACAATCAACAAGGCAGAGGGGAAGAAAGTAAATATACAAATGCCAGGTATAGTAATCCAGAAGAACACTCAAAAAAATTCCATGCCATAGAAGTAAGGGAAATAACGCCTGATCCTTCCACAGGCCAAAAAAAACGTCAATCAATTAAACTCCAACATTTTAGACTTGGGTATTTCAACGATAGAGACAACAATAAATGCATTATCGGAAAATGAGGAATTATATGAAAAGGGAAATTTACCTTTTATTAATGTTAAGTTTTTAGAGCAAAAATACGTAGCTTTATTTGATAGTGGATCTGAAATGTCTTTAATAAAAAAAGAAATTGTGGAAAAGAATTGGGATAATTTAAAGAATAGGATGTTAAGAATTAAAAGAATAAATTTATTATCTGCAACAGGAAAGAAAATTAATACAATTGATAAAACCGTTCTTATTAAAATTCGCATCGGCTCAGAATTATTAGAAGAAGTTCCATTTTTAATTGTTCCTGGTCTTCAAATAGATTTCATTATGGGTATTGACTTCATTGAAAAATATGGTGTAAGTATAAATGAAAAAAATAAAAAATGGATTGTAGCCAATGATAATGTTGATAAAAATGTAAGTTTGTCTGACGAAGGGCGAAGATCTCTTCGAGCAGAATATGATGAGGAAGAATTGATAGAAAAGGAAGATGATATAGTATTGTACACCATTTTACAAAGAATTATAAATGAAGAACAAATAGGAACACAGGATGAAGAAATAAAACTTTTAGGTTTTTGAATCATTCCTATTGATGTTTCTGCTTTTTTCGCAGTATCGCGTACTGACAACATTGATTTACTTTTAAAAATCTTCAACACTTTACCTTCTAATCCTGGATTAGAGAGTGGATTATGATGGCAATTAAGGTAATTGAAAAACATAGTCGATTTGAAAAACCCGTTTGCACATCGCAGATAAGAAAAACCAACTCTCCTAAAGTCATTCTAGATTGCTTATAGGAATCGGGTACCATTAGGTAAAATATTTGTACTTGCCCTATACCAGAGTTGTTCACACGATAAAATAACAAATTATTAAGCTGGCGGAATTATTTATCGCTCGTAGTACAGCGTAGTAACCGTAAGCAACCACCGAAATTGCGAGACAAACAAAGCCACTTTAAATCCGAAAAATACATACTATTTTTATCTACTAGGTCTAAAAGTACCTCTCAATTAGTAGGATTAGAAGTTTTGCCTAGCAATACGTACAATTTTCTATTAAAAGAAAAACGTCAACTTTAATGACAAATGGTAATGTTAAAACAAAGATATTTAAATAAGCCCCAGCGTGGCTGAATACTGGTCAGTCGTTTTCTCACGACATTAATCCAAGTCTAGTCTTTCAAATATCGAATCTTGGTTCTCTAATTTCTACTCAAGCGTAAATTGACGTTTACTTCAGCCTTGGTAGTGTAATGTCTGGCGTGCAGGAGTTTCACCCAAGCGGCCCGAGATCGACTCTCGGCGCCGGCAGATCTGGTTAAGGTTTTCTGCAATTTTTCTGAGCTGTGACACAAATGTGGGATTTGCGCTGTTCCATCTGTAAGTCGGCTGCAGCCGCACGTAAGGCCCACGTAATAATGATAATCGCCCCCTCCCTCCCGCACAAGCTTATAGCTTCTGGAGCCTGGTTTCCAGGTTATGGGTTGTAGCAATTATTATTATTATTTACCAGTACTCGGTTCTCTCATTTCACCCAAGTTTCAAGCAATTTTTATTTCTCGAGTCTCGGCTGTTTGATTATTGTCGCTCAAGGGTTAACCAACACCCTGGTATTAATTCTCGGCTCACTAGACTTTGTCCAAGTCCGAGCCAATGTTTAGAAACCTAATCTAAGTTCCTTACGATTTGCTTTCACGAAAATAATCATTAGACTTGTAAGATTAAGTATTATTTTCGTGAAAAGTTGTAACATTTGGTCCTCCATAAACAAAAAAATACTAATTTTAAATACCACAAATGGGGTATTGCTGAACTTAGAAAAAATATGCTTTTCATTTCAAGAAATAAGGGGTTCCATTCCAAAAAAGTCGATGACGTCATAGGCCCCATAGCAGTAAACTAAAAAATTAAAATTGACCACCATAACATCCACAAGAAACAAATCAAATTGATGTGTCCGAGCTTTTATTCCAAACAGTGGTAATACAAAAAATATAAATTTTATTCCTTACTTTATTTACACACTGTATATGCACAAGGAAAACTCTAATAAAACCATAAAAGTGTTAAGTTCGTATGGTCGCAATATGTGTTGAGAGTCTACGACAGTAATTATTTATACGAATTAGAAGTATTCGATTCTTTCATACTTTATGTATGACAATTTAATACCCACATAAAGACAAATCTTAACTAAACGAACTGCAAACAGTTCGTTTAGTTAAGGTGAAACAATAATGGATGACTTCTTTGCTTGCTAGCACTAGCATTCATTACAGGGAGATAATTGGGCACCAGTTATTTTGTTTCTCAATTGCCAGCCTTGATACTATATTAACATTCAAGATTGGTTCAAGACTCAACCTACAGTTTTATTGTGATATTGGTGCCATTTATTGGGCCAAAACATTGATTAACAACAATAATCAATATTGGTCAACACCGATCCATCCATGACTAGGTACCACGTTTGGTACCAAATTATCATTCCGATTTTAGCGTAGAAGTGGGCCATTTCGGATTTTAGTGTTGTATCAGGGTTAATAAAGTTTGTCTCAAGCAGGAGTTAACCCAATTGCTCGTCAAATAAACTGATACTTCTAATTCTGATAACACAATATACTAAATCATATTTTTGCTTTACACAATGTTATCAAATAAAGACGACTTTTCGCTAAACCTGATTTTAATGCGGAAATTCCATAATAAAAAGTATATGTTTTGTCTTTAGAGTTCACTTGCATATTATATGGTATTTAATATCACTATTTCTTAGTTTTAACTGAGTTTAGTGAATTTTATTATTTATTATACTGGCTGTTTCTGTACAGGAAAGTTAGCAGATAATTAACAGATATATTATAATAAATATGAAGTGAAGTGCTTAATTTAAAACATAAGTTAATAACATAAATTTATAGCCAATGGAAGATTGCTAGTTTCGGAAAAAATAAGAGCAAGTACAAGAACAAGATAAAAAGCAACTTTCTTTGTTAATTGAATCACGAGAAATCCAATAGTACCTACATGGTAAATGTGTGACTTCGGCAACTTAACGAATATTTGTTGTAAAAACACATTATTTCATTTGTCTATATTACACTCCTATCGTGAGTTTAGAAATTGAAATTTGGGGTGTGCATTTTATAAATTAATATCTATTGTACCTAATTTTTCACCTGCTTTGCATCGTTACTTTACGAGATACACAGCCAACTTGATTTTTTTAAATAGCAATGGGGGTCAAATTTGACATCATTTGAAAGCTTATTTTTTTCTGAGTACCATTATGTAATACACGTGTTGTATCATTTTGACAAAAATCGCCAAAAATATTAAAATCAACGAAACATGTTTTATCCACAAAATCAAAAGCGTTGAATAAATTAAAAATTAAAATATCTAGTGATCTTACAAAATTCATAGAAATGTCAAAAGTTACACATTGACAGTAAAGAAATTGTCAAATATGCTTAAATTAAGCGAAAAAGAAAGAATAGAGTTACTTATGATGATAGGCTATGGAGATAGAAGGCGTAGTCATGCAGAAGTATGTGTCCTTTTTAACGCTGCGCATCCTGAACGAGATCCAATTTGTAAATCTGCAGTAACAAAAACTTTTAAGCGGTTTAATGAGACAGGAAATGTTAAGGAACGTATAAGAGTTGGACGTCTAAAAACTGTAACGAATGATGAACGGTCTTTGAATGTCATGTTAGATCTTGTGGAAAATCCTCAAACATCATTAAGCCAAGTTGCTTTAAATCACCAGATGAGTATAGGATCTGTACACAAAATAATGAAACAACAAAAATTCCATCCCTACAAAATCCATTTGCTACAGGAACTTTGCGAAATAATGTCACAAATGCTTAATGAAAATGGTAATCTTACGTCTTCAATAATGTTTTCAGACGAATCAACATTTTGCTTAAATGGGCATGTCAATCGACATAACTGCAGGTACTGGTCAGATAGCAATCCACATTGGATGGAACAGGTACATACACAACATCTACAAAAAATTAACGTTTGGGCAGGGATTATTGGCTATAATGTCGTGGGCCCATTTTTCATTGAAGGCAACACTGCTCACTGCTGATCGGTACCTTCAACTTCTGCATCAAAATGTCCTTCCCAGACAGGGATTTATTTCCAAACCACTACAATCCAGAATTAATGCGGAACACTATTTGGTTGCAACAGGACGGGGCAGCGTCTCATTTTGGTCGTCAGGTCCGGCAACTGTTAGACAACGTTTTTCCGGGCAGATGGATTGGACGCAGGGGACCCATTGAATGGCCTGCTAGATCCCCTGACCTAACACTCATGGATTTTTTTCTATGGGGTCATATCAAAGATCGAGTATATGCTAACAGACCTGACAATTTAGAAGATTTAAAAAACCGAATTAGAGCGGAAATGAACAATATTACACCGGAAATTTTAAACAGGGTACATCAAAATTTTGCCCAACGGCTCTACTACTGCCAGGAAGTTAATGGAGGGCACTTCGAACATCTTGTTTAGCAAACAAAAACACCAAATGTTGCTAAATTTGTTTCAAGTTTATTTATGTTTTGTTACTCTTTTTTCTTTTTGCATTAAACCTTTTTAAGTAATAAATTTAATTTTGTAGATAAAACATGTTTCGTTGATTTTAATTTTTTTGGCGATTTTTGTCAAAATGATACAACACGTGTATTACATAATGGTACTCAGAAAAAAATAAGCTTTCATTGGATGTCAAATTTGCCCCCATTGCTATTTAAAAAAAATCAAGTTGGCTGTGTATCTCGTAAAGTAACGATGCAAAGCAGGTGAAAAAATTAGGTACAATAGATATAAATTTATAAAATGCACACCCCAAATTTCAATTTAATCCAGTTAATAGTTTTGAAGATATTAAGCCGGTTCCAAACTTAATGAAGATCCTGTATATATACGATTTTACGAAATTCATCATTTAGAAATTACTTGAGTAATAACAAAAATAGTTTTTCTTAACTTAGAGGTGACATGTAACAAATGTTTTTTCCCATCTTAAATGTTGATCAATCATTACACCTAAATATTTTATATTAGACACTTTAATTATTTTATCAAAACATTTACAATTTTGAAGATTGCAAGCAATTTCGTGAACAAAATACTTAAATAATTTGGCTGACCTTAAATATTATTTAGAAAAGGAAAATAAAGTTAGTTTTTGATGAGTTTAATGTAAGTAGATTATTATCCAACCATGTTTTAACTATTTGTAAACCCATTTTCCACTATATTCTTTACGTCATCCCAGTTTTGTCCTTCAAGTACGAAAACTGTATCTTCGGCATATGAAATTACTTTCCCATCAATCTTAATCTCTAAGAGATGTTTACGTTGACGTGTACGGCCAATGTCCTCAGAAAGTTAATGTTTGGGCTGGAATTCTGGAGACTTGTACAGTTGAACCTTTTTTCATAGATGGGACTTTAACAGCCCAAAGTTATTTAGATCTCTTTATAAACAGTATTTTCCAGCTATGGAAGTAATTGCCGAGGAAATAGAACAAATATGGTTCCAAAACGATGGTGCTCCACCCCTTTGAATCGATGTTATCTCAAACAACTCCTATATAGAAGTGTCACACTTGAAATAAGCTTAATTTTGACCAATGACTTTTCTTCCCTGAAATTCTTTATCGACATGCACTATCCGAATGGGTTATATTTTGTGGCCTGATCTTATGTAAAGCACACACGGTCGTTCGTGACCACATCACCGACCAAATTGGGGATGTGGTCCAGATAATGAGGAAATATAGTATTTATTTGAAACGTGTATATCGAAATGAAAGAAATAATTATTGAGCTCATAATAAAAGTTCGACTGAAATCTCTTTCTTTAATTCGAAATTATTAGTATTATGCAGTCAATAATGTCTTTCATTGTGATAAAAACGTTTTAACGAAATACGATACTTATAATTTTATTATACAAGCCCAAATGGTTTATGCAATAAATTACAGTAAAGCTAAACATTCCATCATTATCCGAACCACGTCTCCGACCTGGTCCGCGATGTAAAATAACATTTGTCCTAGTTGTCTCCAAATTCGTTCAATTGAGATGTTCTGGGAAATTGTGAAAGAAGATGTTTTTGAATACGTTTCTCTATTCCTAGAAGTAGTTGATATTTGTTTTTATTGTTGTTGACTATCGAAAAATCTAAAATACCAAGAATCTAGTCAATTAACGATTGTATGTGTATTATTTTCTGATAAGTTCAAAGAACCGTGTTAAATTTATGAAGGTTAGCGTGTTTTTACGTAGAGTATTTACAAAAAAAATTAAACAAACAAATTTAATATACCACATTTTATGTGCCGGAATGGAAAACTCAAAACTGAATGAATTGACTAGGTCTATGGACGCAGATCGAAAAAGAAACTATCTAGACAGACTTGTGGTCCATAATTTTGCTGGTAAATAAAAAACGGATGATTAACTTGTTTTGATAATATTCAGTGCTAGGATCTAAAACCTCAATCAAATAAATACATCAAAACTGGATATTTACGTAATATACCATGTATTACATTCATTAACAGTCCAACTCTCATTAATGTTGTTTGACATTATTCTTTTTCACCTTGATAATACTGTAGGTATTATTAGATTACAGCAATGAGTTTGATAACAGTTTTGTTTTTCGTTTTCTGCATTTCTTCCTTAGCTTATGGAACATTCGTAGAAGGTAAATAATCATCTACTAGGACTATTTTAAAATTAGACTAGCAAAATGTGTCCATTCTTCTGTCAAATTGTTCTTTTAATTAAGCAGTTTGTGTGTTTTAGATTATTGTTGGCGTGATTATGATGGTACAATTCCTTCAGATGCATACAAAGCAGGAATTGATAGAGATGGGCAGCCAATTTATATAGGACAAGTATTGTTTGAAGATAAATTAATTCCAGGAAAAATATACCATAATAAAAAACAAATTCATATAGAATTTTGGCAAGCTTTTACTGTAAATGAGACCATAAAGGTAATATGAAATTCATAATTTGTGTAAGTAAATAATCTCTTTAAATTATTTGAACTGATTGACGAAACTACTTTTAAAAAGGGAAACGATGTTTTGCACAAATTCTTTTCAAAATTTTGATTTACTCTTCTTGAAAGTAATAGTATATTACATTTAGAGAATCGTAAGAAGCATATTACCTACAAGTGGAAAGACTTAGAAGTTAGAAAGTAATTGCGTTATCACTAGAGTGATGTACTATACTTTTTCTTCGACCACACATTAAATTAATTGGGAAATTATGAAAACTTATAATGAAATAAATAAAGATTAGTAAAAGTTTCACAGTTTTATTAAAATACAACCATTATCAAAGGTAATATGATTATAAACAAACACGTCGCTAAGGTAGATACAAAAATAGGTAACTAGATAACATAATAATAATAATCAGAATTAAATATCTAATACTTCCAGTAACGGAGAATTACTGAGCTCAAGTTGTTTATTCATTAAAGGTACCCTGAGTTTGTGTTTGTATATCTCAAAGGCTTCTAAAATGTCTAATTTGCGTTTGTTATTACAAAAATATTACAATACCAAATGAACCTTGTCACCATAATATACATAAAATAGCAGCCTACAGATCATTAGTACACAGAGCTTAACTATCTACTAACAAAATCAGATTTTAGCAAAGAGATATCAACCATTAAACAACTAGCACATGCAAATCATTACAATCCGAACATGATTGACACTTTAATTAAACAAAAAGATTATAGGTTAGCTATCAAAAGAATATATCCCATTGACAATCAAACAGAAGACACAAATTACATATCTATACCATATTTTTGGCAAAATATCAAAAAATCTGCACATATACTAAGAAAAACCAACAATTATAAAATAACATTTAAAACCAACACTAACACTTTTTCATTTTTATTTAATGCTAAAGACAGAACACATGATATCATGAAATCGGGCATTTACCGATTAAATTGTTCTTTTTGTAGTTCGGTATATATCGGACAAACACTTCGAAATTTTGACATAAGATATAAAGAACACGTACGTCATTACACCTTTTAGAACAAAATCACACAATGACTATTCAAAATAATATTAAATTCCTACATTTTTGTAATAACAAACGCAAATTAGACATTTTAGAAGCCTTTGAGATATACAAACACAAACTCAGGGTACCTTTAATGAATGAACAACTTGAGCTCAGTAATTCTCCGTTACTGGAAGTATTAGATATTTAATTTTGATTATTATTATTATTTTATCTAGTTACCTATTTTTGTATCTACCTTAGCGACGTGTTTGTTTATAATTATATTACCTTTGATAATGACAGCATAGCTGCCGAAACAATATTGTCAGGTTGTATTTTAATAAAACTGTGAAACTTTTACTAATCTTTATTTATTTCATGATTATGGAGTTCCACAAAGTAAGGCTGGAAACAATAAACAAAAAAAAAACTTATAATAATTACTGCAGTAAGTATTCCAATTTTTTGAGAGTGTGTAACGAGTGGGATGTTTCGAAAATCACACGAGCTTTCTTTCTAATTTTGATAGAAAATGGCTCTTCAAAATTTAAAAACCGATGAAATTATGAATTTGATTAATTGTACTGAAAATCAAATAGGGATAGGTTTATTCGCTTGTCAGTTTGTTTCCGTTCATTTACGCCAGTTTGACGCTTCTGTGATTTTGAGTTTTGTAAGAACTCGAAATATCCGAAAATGATTCAAGTTTAGATATTCCAAGTTATATCGATGAGGCTGCACAAAATACACTATCATACTGGAAAAATCAAACGTAAAATATGATTTGGCTTATAAAATATTTGAAAAGTGGTGTGAAAAGAAAAGTAAAGCATGTCAATAAAAAAGTGTGTTTCCATATTTCGAGAGAAAAAAAGCTTCTGCACTGTGGACTGTTTATTCCATGTTGCGAAGCGAACTGCCACTAAAAAGAAATATTGATATTAAGAGATATACAGTTTAATGTCAATTTTAAAGAGACAGTCAGATGGGTGCCGCCCTAAAATGTCGAATCTTTTTTCTAAAGAGAATACGTATATCTAAGTTTTTAATAGAGGCTGCTGATACGAAATTTAAATGACAAAGATAAGCAGAAATAGCTATGGTTTTTAGAATCTTGTCATAAGTATTGATGATAAATGAGATATATGTCAATGCAAAAAAAAGAGGTTTCAGAAAGACTTTGTCAATTCAGAAAATTTTGTGAGGAGAGCGTCAAGATTTTGACAAATTTAATTGTTCTTTATGTGAAACATAGGATATACGGAAAATAATTAAGGTGTGCCTTTCCACATTTGAATGTGCGGGCAAATTATGAACTTTGTGTTAATATTGTCCAAATAAATAGACAAAAGTGACTGATTATAGATTTACAATAAACTTTGTTGTTTGTATTATGATTGGATTCTGACTCGTTGGAAGCTAACGATAACGATTTAGATGTGGTAAATTTAGAGCCCTCCCTACTAATGGAAAGTTTATTGGTGACCGGAAGTCACAAATAAATGTGGATTTTTGAAAAAAATTCAAATTAAACATTTCTGACTTAGTTAAAAGACATTGGATTAGTGACATTACAAAAATCAATTTATATTTTTCGAAATCACTGTTATAAAACTTATAATAATAATTAAAATACGAGGGTGGTCCAAGAAGTACCCGACCCAACAAAGAAAACTATTTAAATTTGGAAAAATATTTATTTATTTTTCAACGTAATCTCCTTTCAGCTCTATACACTTTTCCCAGCGGTGTTCAAAAAGTTCGATACCCTTTTTATAATAAGAACTGTCTTGCTCCTCAAAATAGCCATTAACTGCTGACATCACTTCTTCATCGTTGGAAAATCTTTGACCACTGAGCCATTTTTTCAAGTTTGGGAACAGAAAATAATCCGAGGGGGCTAAATCTGGCGAATATGGTGCATGAGATAGCAATTCAAACTTTAATTGATTAATTTTGGCCATTGCGATAACGGATTTGTGAGCTGGCGCGTTGTCGTGATGAAACAACACTTTTATTTTAGCCAAATGCGACCGTTTTTGCTTGATTTCTTCGCTCAAACGTTGCAATAAGTTTGCATAATACTGGCCGTTGATAGTTTTTCCTTTTTCGAGATAGTCAATGAAAATTATTCCACGCGCATCTCAAAAAACCGACGCCATAACTTTGCCTGCAGATGAAACGGTCTTCGCCTTCTTTGGAGCCGGTTCTCCCTTTTGAGTCCATTGTTTCGATTGTTCTTTTGTCTCGGGTGTGAAATGATGGACCCATGTTTCATCCATTGTTACGAAACGGCGCAAAAATTCTGCTTTGTTGCTGTGAAACTTCGCTAAACACTCAATTGAAACATTTTCACGACACTGTTTTTGCTCGAGTGTGAGCAAACGCGGCACCCATCTTGCACACAGCTTTCTCATGTCCAAATTTTCAGATAATATGCGATGTACCGCACTTTTTGAAATGCCCGTAATGTCTGCTAGCTCTCGCACTTTCAGTCGACGATCATCAAGTACCGCTTTGTGGACTTTCTTCACCATTTCTGGAGTCGTCACCTCATTTGGTCGACCACTGCGATGCTCGTCTTGGCAGCTCGTACGGCCTCGTTTAAACTCAGCTACCCAAAATTAAACTGTTGTAAACGAAGGAGCAGACTCACCCAGAGTAGAATCCAGTTCAGCTTTTATATTGGTTGGGCTGAGGCCTTTCAAATAAAAGTATTGTATCACATAACGATGACCAATTTTCTCCATTTTCACAAATTCACTGACAACGTTCACTATTGATGGCTGCCAAACAAATACTGAACAACGTGGCGCTTTCAAACTTGAAACATATGCTTTGTAGACTGCGTACTTTCCAATACAGTGATATTTTCAAACAACTACCGCCACCTCTTGGTCAGGTCGGGTACTTCTGGGACCACCCTAGTATATTTATCTAAATCTAGGTGATTGATATGGCGGTAATAATAATTTCAGTTTTTAGTTAATTTAATGTTTATTTTGTTACAATTCGTTCATTTTTAATTATTACGAGATTTTAATTTATTGTTATACATTTTTTTGTTTTTGCAACCCTCTTAATTGTGAGAACTTTATGTGTACACGTTATGTGTAATACATAAATAAAAAAATAAATAAATAAAAAGTAAAAGATTTAAATATCTGATACATGATTACGCAAATTTTTGTTAAATTTCTGTATTTAATAAATTATATTATTTTTTTTGTAAAATGTGAGTTTCACGAACGCTGTTGTGGAAATGCCCATAATGCATTCAAAATTAATTTAAAAATATTCGCAAAAATAAGATTTTTAATTTTAATATTTTTATCTGAATATTAGAAACTTTCTTCAGAAAACAATAATAACCCTAATACTACACTGAGAAAAGAGAAAAGAATTTAGTTGGACTAATTAAATTTTATTTAATTCAACTAAATATTTAGTTAAATCAAATATTTAGTTTTGCTGCCTAAATGTTTCGTTGAGTTAAATAAAATTTAGTTTATCCAACTAAATGCTTTTTTCAGTATACAGATTATTCAATAAATATTTATAAATATATTCTAAATTTTAAAAATTTACAAAATATTGTAACTAAATATTAAAAATATTTTCGTGCAGAAGACTTCCAATTCTTATTCTTAAAATTCGAATCTCAATAACAATGAAAAAGATAGTAATCTGGTCAACACCATCCTATTTTTGTAAATGCCCAATGTAATAACAAATTATACATAAATCATTAAAATTCAATTAGAATTTGAAATGTTATATTTTTAACACAAAAAATAAATGAATGTCCCACACTTGGGCTCTAATTGTAACACTATATTTCTCTAAACACAAAATATTTGATACTTACTGTACAACTCATAAATGCTCCGGCTGTTCAAGACATCTCTTTAACAAATTTAAATTCAGGACGCGGATATTGTTTCAATAGCTCACAGATTATAAAAAAGAAGGAATAAGGCTGGCTATAGTCAAAAATAAGTATATTTGGGCGCCACCTGTTTAGGAAAGTCCGGTGATTATGAAAAAAAATAAGATACTCGTAAACAGAAACCGGTATTAGATCTATTAAATTTAATTCAATTATTAGTCATGTTCAGTTATATTAAAAATAAAATTAGTTGAAGTATATTTAAAGACTTTTATAAATATATGGTCCAATATTATCTAGTGTAATTGGATTCAAAAATAGATTTATTTATAAACAAAATAAAAATAAAAGTCAAAGATAAACAGTTTTCATTTAAGACATAATTGTAGATTTAAAAAAAAATAAATACCCAACGTAATAATTCTTAACCGCTGGGAAAATATATGCACATACAGGTAAAAATCAAAGTTGATACATGAATAATTATGCAACTTACTCAAAAATAATATCCTTCAGTTTACAGTACAATGAACAAATTATTTAATTCGATACCACTTCACAAAATAATTAACACTAAGTGCCTTTTTGTTTACATTTAAACTCTAAATACCAAAATTAATCTGCAAAATCTGGAAAATACCTCGATTACTGACACCGCTTCTTACTTCCGACCAAAGAATTAAAATTCACAATAATTGTTTTGTTGTAAAACTATTTTCAATAAAACTCCCTTTTTAGGTAACCGGAACAACCATATAAGCTCAATAGTTAGTTATATCTGTTAAGTAAAAGTTTTTCTTTAAACTACCACTGGTTAATATTGTCAATTGTTAAAATGATTTTCTTTATTGAAAAGTTGCACAACACTTAAATGTGCCGTTTTATTAGGACTTCCGTTTTTAAATTTCATTAAAAGCAAGATCCCATTTAAGCTTAGTTCACATTACGTTTAAATCGATAATTATAGTTTTTCGTTAATAATAACTGTATTATTAATCTATGAAGATTATTAAAAGAACTGGAATACGGTAACAAAATGCTTGTTACACTTTAGTTATAAATATTTACATTGTGCGGAACTAACTATTAAATTTCAGCACGATATTTATAATAACGATTTTAATTAAATCAAATTAGATTTATGTATATTTCACAACAACTAAACACGTTACTATATTTTGGGAAGTGCCGTCGGTAAAACAACCTCTGTACGTATACGGTAGTAAACAGAAGAGATCCGCACTCTATTAGTGTTTATTGCGAACTGACTTAATTAAAAAAACTTCAACTGGAACTCTAGTTGCGGAATAATCTTCCACTGAATTAATTTTACTTGATAATAACACGGAAAACAAAATGCTGGGACAAGCCCGCTAACTTGGGGTAAAACACCCACCGTCCGATCGGCGCTACTTTAGGGTACGAGACCCACTGCCCGACTGACTTGGAAATTAAACTGAACTTAGGGAGCCGAATTTTGTCACAAATAATTTTAAGAGGGAGTTTTAAATCAATCAATTATAAAATAGCGTACTTTATTCAATAGGAAGTGACTACGTCACATCTTTCTAAAACAAGTTATTTGAATCCACGGGACTTTTACTCATTTTAAAATCAGCATCGTCGGAATAACTCAATACTATTTACACGTGTTTGTCAATGTGTTTTTATATGTCTGGGCTCAGAAGAATTTATTCAAATAACACGCACACCAAGCCATAAATAAAAACCTAATGCATTTTATTAATGTATTTTTCAAAGAAACTAAGATTATATACATGGGAACGTCTCAAAATGAATGTTCGCACCAACGAAAACTTTGCTGATTTTAGAATACTGTTTATAAATACACCAAGGTGACTCTTTTATACTTGAAAGAAAGCATTATTTACTTAACAAGATATTTATGGTTCCGACGCAAATGAATTTGCTAAACTGCCAGAATCGTACTAAGGATTCCTTTATTATTTATACATGTAAAATTCATGTTTGTTCAAGTCCTCTGAGCTAAAATTAGTGTCAATTAGACCCATTAGTGTCAAAAACTGGACTTGCTTTGCTATTTTGAAACTCATTGCTTCATTTATTTAGTTTACATTTTTAGAAAGGAAGCACTAGTTGGATACAGGATACAGAAATTTATCAATTACAGTCAAACTTCCATATTACGAACTTTTATATAGCGAATTTCTCTATGTAACGAATTTTTGTGCTGTACACTGCCCTTTAAAAATACGTCAAGAAGTGTCTCTAAATAACGAAGTAAAATTTCTATATAACGAAATTTTTAGACCAAACTAAACTAAATTTTTCCAGGTAAATGTATGTATTATGCATCAATCTTTCTTTCCTAGCAGCAGTAAAATATTATAAATTTACCTATCTTCCAAGAAGCCTGCACACATTTTTAAAAACCTGTAAATCTTTCAAAAGGATTTTGTAAATTTGTTTAAATGGAAGTGCTAAGAAGGGTAAAAATTGTCATTAAAAGGCCTCTTACAACTGATTTTTCAGGGGATTTATATAAATTTACCTGAATGAGAGTTCTAGGAAAGATTAAACTTCGATGCATTATACAGTATACACATTGTTACTTGTCTAAATGGAGATTCCACCCCTCAAAGAAAGATTAAAATTCAATTAGCATTTACGTAAAATTAAAAACTTGCATTGCTAATTTGTATTCTAACTTTAGTTTTGTGAGTGAACAGCCCTACACTGTAGTAGAAAAAAAGTCAAAGTGAAAGTGTTTAATCATTACTGAGATAATCAACGTGTTGCGGGAAATTGATAACTGTATACAAAAAAGAAAGATACATCGCTGCAATGTTTGGAATTCCTGCCAGTAGTTTATCGACTATAATAAAAAATCGCGAATCAATTTTAAAATCACTGGTGAACTTATTAGACAATTATCTAAGACAATTAATTAAACACAAGGCGTTATAGTTTGCGGAATCACTCGAATTAAAATCAAAGCATTAAAATAATATTTACAAAAGGTGATATTTCTTTATAACGAAATTTCCCTATAGCGAATTTTTTTTCGGAATTTACCGACTTCGTTATATAGAAGTTCGACTGTACATAAAGAATGTAGTAGTTTAGTATAAGTTAAAAGCGTTAACTTTTACATGTTGCTTAAAAAAGCTGCGAGTATTCAAAATCTTGATAAGCAACATATTAGAGTTACTGCATTTCGTCTACTACATGTAAAATCACTATACCGAAAGTTAAGTATGAAAACTTCTTTGTAATTAAAAAATTTATAAATTTTACAAATTTGACAGATTTGTCAGATTTTATTTAACACACTGTATTTACACATACATGTTACACCCTCCAAATGGAATACCGTTGAATTTGAAATAAAGAGAACAACTCAATAAGACAAACAGAAAGTAACGTTACAATTAAAAAAACCATGACGTCATAGGTCAAAATAGATGAAGGACATCAAAAAAATCCTGCTAAATATAAAAATGTATGTGTTCGAGTATTTTTTAAATTTTACTCGTTATTATTTTATAACGGATATTCTATACTTTTTAATCATCTTATATATTTTTTCCCAGATTTTATGTAGCCATCAACCCGAACACTTCAAATGGATTCGAATTGATACCAATCAAGTTCCTGATTTAAAAAAGGAGCATATATTATTTGAAGGTGGTTATGAAAAGGATATAGAAACGTATATTGGCAGAGCTCGTTCATTTAACGAGTTAACGGTTGGAAAAGTGGTTTGCCGGCTCTCATCTTGCATGCCGTTAAGCACCGTAGAAGCAGGTGAATTTCATCAGCACGATGAATTTGAAATTTTGACGTATAATCCAAACGGTAAAGGAAAACAACAACTGTTGATTGGCAACAGTGCTGGTAATAGCTATAGTACAATCTTATTGTTGTTGGTCTTTTGTATTTATATCCTTAAATATACTGTATCTTTCTACTAATTTTACTATAAATTGTTAGTTTTGTTTTTTGTTATGCAAATTAAGTAATTCAAACCTTGTGCTATGAATACGACACTTTCAAAAATAGTTAATTAACAGTAGTCAATTAACATTGACAGAATACATAAAATGATAATAGTGGGTGGAATTCACAAACAATACTCCAGGATAGCACTGCTTCGAATTTATTGCACTCTCATCAACTATAAATCCCACACATAGCATCCAGAATTATATACAAGTCATGAGGTGATTCGAAAGGTGACTAAGCATTTACGGGTTTTATTAATAACTTGTACAGGCAAATTAGATCAAAAAGGTGAATAAGTGACATATTTTATAAAATTTCCCTAACTGGGATCTCGGCTGCAAAATATATAACCAATGAGTTGTTGGATGAGACATCCCCTTTTTTATTGTAGAACTCTATTGTGGTTCATCTTGACAAAGCTTCCCCACACTGAGGCAACAACATGTGAACTTTCAAAGACTTCACCGGTAGATTAATGCTACGAAACTTATGGAAACTTAGTATCTGATGAAACACGTCTAAAGTGAAGCTTTTAGAGCTTTATTATTAGCAGAAGCTACGGTATTTCTAAAAACACGTTCGACCACTGCGTCTCAAATGTCTCCTACGTATTTAGAAATTTCAATAGTGTTCGTAATACACTACGATACAGACTTCTAAACTATAATATCATTCACTCAAATCTAAAAGTCAAATTCACATAGGTCCTTTTATTGGTACCTGTAGTGATTGATTTAAGATATACGAATAACTTATTATATTTTGCACCGCTTTTTCGATATTTTGGCATTTTTGCTTTTTTTGCTATAAGGTACAGAATGTTACTTATGTTATTTATTGGAAGTAGGACTGCCATTTTAGGAAAGTGTTTACGAATACATAATTCTTATTAATTTTTTACGGGTGGCTCAAAGTTATTACCTTGAACTCGATAAACTTTGCACCGCTCAATAAAGACGGACTGATTCGCAGTGCTCTACCAATCTGGCTAACTTTAAACTATTTCTGACAAATTCCCTATACTTTTTTATGTAGGGTTTCACATAAGAGGTACATCAAACGCGGTACATCAAAAAAAGTAGTTAGACATCGATAAGAAATCTTATTACATTTTTCTCAGAAGCGTAGTTTTCGAAAAAAATGCATTTGTTATATTCTCCAAACAACACGTTTTATAGTTTATTATGTTTACGTTGTTGATTTTGCAACATGCAACCGGATCCTTTTACATTACAATTTTTTTATGAGGTCAATCAGTCAGATGATAATTCTCAGAACTCCGATAATCAGGAAAAAGATATTGATGTGAGTCAAGTCTTCGTAAAATTCGCAGCACATTAAAAACCTGGAGTTCTCATTTTTAAAATGTATAATTAATGTAGTCAAAACAAGGCGTCATACCATAGTCCGGGGGGATACCGGCATCGCATCGAAGATATTAGAATTTGTAAATGTAATTTTCTTATACCAATGGTTTTTATGTTTTTTAAATTAAATTCAAAGCCGCCCACATCAACAAAAATCTCCTTTAATGTAATTAACTTACCTGATTAGGAAATCAAATATTATATATTAGATCTAGTTTAAAGCTGTTATTTATTTTAAGTTTTATGTTTTGCTATATTTACCTTGCTGACCCTACAACCTGCAACATGATCCTTTTGTCCAAAAGCACAATTACACAGTACCTGTCATTTTATAGTACCAGACATAGTACCGTTAGAAACAGATGTTTGTTAAAAATTAAATACACAATTTTGTTTATTTACGTTTTGTATGAATTCCTCATTTTTAGCGACGTGTATTTTAGTTCAGCATACAACCACTATGTCAACCAAGCGAAGCAATTTGATCTGCGCTAGTACAGTGTAAGACAAGTGGTCTCTTGAAAATGGTGGGTTTGAAATAGCAAGTTCGCAAAAATGCACAGTGAAATGTGACCTCATCATGTTTGTTTGACCTTAAAATATCAAAGCTGACACTTATATACAGTTAAGTTTATCTTTTAGCGAGTTATAATTTTATACGTACTTAACGCGAGTTATTATTACGTATTAAGATTTTTTGTTTCAAATGCAATCGGAAATGCACTGGTGAAATCTGGTGCATACGCTGTGAAACACCCTGTATAAGTCAGGAAACTTTGTAGTTACTGTCTCTGCTCTAAGAACACTTTTCTGAAATAATCAGATTATGCCATTATATGAAAATGCACTTCAAACAAGCGATTTCGTTAACGATTTTTGTCTCAGCCTCAACAAATAATACAAAGTTAGGGCCAATAGTTCAAAGTTACCTCAAATGACTGTAACGTTTATATAATACGAATATGTGTACAAAATGTTTGAAAAGATTTTTAGTCCAATCTGTTTATCGTGCTTTAAATGCTTCAAGAATTTCAAAAACTAGTGTGTTGTATATGTAATGGGTAATCCTTTAAAGGACAGGTAACTTCTAAATAGTAACTATTACTGCTATTATGGATGAATGATGCAGATTGTTTTGGATTGTTATTATTATTATTATTAGGCCCTCCGCGTTCGAGTGATGGCACCATTCCATTTAGAGGGACAGTAGTTTAAATCTCGGTTGCGACTGAATTTTACAAACTTATTTCAATCGTTTTTGAGCTCTTTAGGATAAGGTATGATAGTTGTATGAGTGATAAATTATGGAGGAGTGTAAGGCACTTGCTACAATAGCTTCATTACCTCCGTTGCACTCCCATAAGAATTTGTGTGGAACCCCGACGCTGCAAATGCGGTAAAAGAGGAATGGATTATGTATGTATGTATGTCAGCACCTAACATTACAGGTATCAGCTATCACCAACATTATGTCAAGTTGAGGAGGATTTTTAATATTTTCAAAGCCATTTATCTAAAGTCGAGGTAGATTCATTTGTCATAGCTTACTATTGGAAGGAGCACAATAAAATGAACCCATGCCAGGAAGAGAAATCAGGCTGACATTTTTATTAACCTTGTGATCTTGTTGTAATAAATGTCCTAATTTTGATGTTTCTTAATAGTGGCATTTTTGTTTCTGCATAAAATGAACGACTACTTCCCGCGGTCCTAATTTAATTAATATACAGTACTTGAAGGGCAGTACTTGCATTTCTAAATTAATATACACTTCTACGCGGGTAATATTGCATTTGCACTATTCTATTTTTTCAAGGTACCCCACTCCAAGAAGAGAAAATATAAAACTTCAATTCGCGCTGCGCGTGTGCACTTCAGAGAAAATGATTTTTGAATGCCCAAAATACAAAGTTTGAATTTGAAACCTGCATTATTACTTTATATCCTGCATGAGCTAACCATTGCATTGTTACTAGATAAGAATGGTAAATTTGCCATTTAAGGCAAAATTAATAATTTTTCGGCAGCCTCCAAGAGTCCGAACAGAGTTGACAAAATTTTACCCTGTCCTCATCGTCCATGGCCATGCCCTCACTTCTAGAATTTTTACTTAGGGCATATGTCATCAGATAAATCAAGGAAAAAAATTCCATACTTTGATTTCACGCCTTATAAGAATTCAATTTCTCTAAAACGTGAATCCTTGTTTTACATTTACCGCTTTAGTATGAGGTTCTGATAAAGTTCAAAGAGGAACTGAGGAACTGATTAAGTTCAATGTTATTTTTAAAAGATTTATGTGATTTAAAATGTCAACTAAAGCATTTATTCGAATTTAATTAATAAATATAGTAGGTCCTATTTTCACTCAATGATAGTAAATCTCTTTAGCAGGAAAATATGAAATGGATATAAATAAAATTCTTGGAGTATTTACAAACCAATCAAATTAATAAATGTTTTCATGGCATCTTGAAATGTTTGTTGCAACATGTAATTTAACTGTCCTATTCTGAGCCAAAAGAAACTTGTAATGATATTATATCATACAACAACCTCAGGGAATAATAAACATAGAGAATGCTAGTGCAGCTTTATGAATAATGAGTTATTTCATTTTGGAATTAGTTGTAATTCTTTATTAATAGATATACAGCAGGCGGCCATAGCGACTTTTTAAAACTTTCAATAATTTTCTCTTAGATACATTGGCGTTTAAAAGATATTTCTTATTTATATCGTTTTTAATTGCATTTATAACTTATTGTCAAGAATTAAATAAAATTACCATTAACATCTCGTCACTTATTCCTTTGATTTAATAATTTCTTTTTATCTCACTAGCATTCTGTTAGCCCACTTGATGTCTATGATCTTAGTCAACGGAGGATTCTGTTACCAGTCTAGGAGTCTTTTCACAGCTCTGTTAGATTTTATTTAGAAAAACTATAAACATTTCACAATCGGATTAGATCCTGCGAATTGTTACACCAAGGAGGTGGGGGTTGCGAAATACGAAAAATAGTCTTTTTATGGATGTAGCGGTGTCGTACGGAGTTTAATCTTGCATGAAGGTGAAATGCCGTATAAGATATGTCGTTAGTATTTAAGCTATTGTCACGTGGGGATTTCGTGACTGGGGAACGTAGTCAGAGGTAGCAAGAAAAATAAACACAAGACTATATACTAACAACAGAATAAATAATACAAAAGGTTACAAACATTGGTACTACAGTGTAAGAACGTACATGTCCTCCTAAATCTAACATAATCTTGAGGGTGGTCGGAACCAACCCTGCTCTAGCACTAGGTCTATAAACTAAGCACTAAGATATCAGGTAATCGGTATTCCAAGATGCTAGATTCTAGATATTCCTAGATTACAACTAAGCGTGAGGAAACCTCGTCACAATTTCCCCATACTAAGCAGAGAGGGTTGTAGCGCATCCACTCAACTAAGCAAACTAAGCCATAATTAATTAAAAGACACTTACCCGCTTGTTTCTTGATGATGCTTCTTGTGAGTCTTGGCACAGACTGCCTTTCAAGCCAAACAAGCGGGTTTATATACTGCTGAACGCGGAAGCCTTACTGTATAATTGAATAAATTAAGTGGGATGCGAAGAATATATGAATGCATAATGAGATGCAAACTGTATATATTATTTCTAATGAGATGCAAACTGCATATTTTATTTCCAAGGATATGCAGACTGTATAAATTACCGAAGGAAGAGCCGCTACTTGGCGATTTAACCTTGATGTTATATTTGCATTAAATGCATGCAAGTTGAAATGTTACAAAAAGGATTTCATTTAAAATAATTCCGTTTGTGACACTATATAAATAAGGTTGAAGAATCCAAGCCGTGCTTGTATTGGTTTTAGTCTATTGCTCCTTTTACGAATTATATTGGACCTGGAGTGGAACCCTGTACACTGTATCTATAAATATCTAATATCGTTCCGTTACGATACAACGACCTACTCTGTTATTATCACGAACAAATCCAATAAGCCCATAAGTAGAGCAGTGGCTTCTACACCGTGGACAAAACTTGTACAGCAAGTAAATAGCATAGGGCATGGCATAAAAACGATTGAAGTGTGGAGGAAGGTAATACTAAAAAAATATATTTAAAAAAAAAGGTAAACTAATGGTTTCAAACGTTTGACAGGTGCTAGAACATCTTGCAACATATCAAGTTGTAGAATCGATTTCTATCACATTGAAGAGATAGAAAGCGAAAGAAATTTAATTCGCTTTGTTTTAAATTCGAACAAGGTATATAGAAACAATACATCCGTTTTCGTACCTGTTAAAATGAAGTTATCATTTGTGTAAACATATTTGCTTTTCTAAAAGACCACATTCCTATTTTAGTCCATAACATTTCTGTATTGTATTGTGTATTATTGTATTGTAAAAAACGAACGAAATAAAAATTAATTCCTTTAAAGCATCCTAACAAATTCAGTTTAACAAAAATATATTGTAGTTTAAGACTTCTCTTTTGGCGTAAATAGAGTGCAATTTTGACCCAAATTTCTTCAATATTAAAATGTTCACCAAGGAACAAAAATACTTTTAGAACTATAAACTGACGTTGTATAAGACATCACTATAGTTATAAGCAGTTGTACTTTGATAAACTGATTTCGAACCTCATAAAATTATGGCGTTTGCTGAATGAAAAGAGAGATTTTTATCTAAATTTGTTATTGGTAGCAATACCATGTTTAACATATGACTGGATGGATAGTTTTGAAATATGGTTGCCCCTCTTAAATTTTAACGATGAATTGTATGAAGTTCCGTGAGGATATTTAAAATTATTACAATTGGAAAAGAAACCCATTGCGAGACTCATAATAAACCAGTTGAGAAGTTCGGAACCTGACAAAAAGCCATTGATTTCCTGGTCGGAATCCCTTCCAGCTTTGGTAGATTCTTGTAAAATAAAGTAGAGGTGCCGTCTGTGCCTACCTAGGGTCTACACCTGTATTGAACAATAGATAAGTTTCACCATTGACTTTTTTTAATTGTATTTTATTTTCAACTGCTACCCCATTATCGTTAATTAATATACTAGGTGTCTTGAACAGTCCCGATATACCGGGTGTCCCAAGATCTCTTTACACGCAATATCTCCCTTATTTGAAAAAATAAAGAAATCAACCTAAAACTATTGTGACCGACTCAAAATGGCCCTTCAGAAAGATCATGCCAAGTTGATTAATTTTTCAAATTGCACCCTCTGTTTTCTTTCAGGAAAATGTATTCTTCACTTAATTTTGCATACGGTAGTGTGTCGTACTTAATCTAATGTGCATAATAATTGAGTTAGTGAATATGCAGTGTACAATTTATAAAAGATATTCTTTTTAACCCCTAAATGCACATTAAATAATTAAGTAGGGCATACTACCATATGTAGAATGAAGTAAAGGAAACATTTCCGTGAAAAAATAACAGAGGGTGCAATTTGAAAAACTAATCAGCTTGATATGATCTCTTAAATGTTGCTATGCAACCAGCGTTTAAGAATGTTTTCTGAAGAGTAATTTTGAGTCATTCACAATAGTATTTGGTTAATTTCTTTATCTTTTCAAATACGTGAGATATTGCGTGTAAAGGGCATTTTGGGACACCCGGTATACTCTATATAACACTTTTAATTATATTTTTGAAAACTCCTACACGTCGATTTTTACTTTTTTTTATGTACATTACAGGTAAAATTTTTTTTATTTAAAAATTGTAATTTAGGGCTCCTTTTGCCAAAGAAAAATGATTACAAGGTGGGTCGAGTGAGCACTCATTTGAAAGGTCATCGAGGAGGATGCAACTGCCAATTTGAAGAAATCTTAGCGAAAAAAAATGGGGACCTGTCAAAGTCTTCAACTCTGTAGCAATCAATCAAGCTTTAAGTGTCTATACTCTAACAAACAAATGAAGCATCTAGGTCGCCGAAATCACGAGGGCTAACTTGCATACCGTATCGCGAATCACTAGTCGCGCATACCAGTCACGCGAAGATTTATTATTAAAAACTTAATGACCATGAAATCGTAGTCGTCTAAAAATGGACACCAATAATGAAAAAGTTCTTGACGTATGCCTCGCGAGGCATCGAAGAGCATCCCTATTATTCCACGCGCTCTTTAGCTTTAGGCCATGGAATTAGTCAACAATCGATTATAATAATCTAAAAAGTAAAAATTCATCCTTTTAGAGTTAACTCGATTTATGAGTTGTTTGAAGACCTTGACAGGAGAGTAGAGTTTTGTGGGATCATGGCTCAATAAGTAAGTAATCATCCAAACCTATTTATCAAAATATGTTTTTCTGATGAAGCAATATTTTACTTAAATGTGGAAGCAAATAGGCATACTAGTAATTCGTGGTATTGGGTAAGAGAAAATCCCCAATGGATGGTAAAATGCCATACTCAATATCAGCAGAAGAAAATGCTTGAACGGAAATTTTAAGAAACCGAATCGTTGGACCATTTTTTTGAATGAAACAGTAACTGGTCCATGGTTAGATCACGTAATTAGATTTAGAATTTAAATAATTAAGTAAGGTAATATTCTAGGTATTTAGATCTGTTAAGAAATCAGCCCCAGAAAAGTAGCCCTCCGCCGAGTGATTATGATCCGAACTTGCCACAACACAGCATTTGATTTCAATAGGATGGAGCCCTTCTCCATTTTCGCCTGCAGGTACGAAATCGCCTAAATCCCATTTTTGTAATAGGTGGATAGGGAGAAGAGGTGAAATGGAATGGCCTACTTATTCGCAGGACTGCACTTCACTTGATAGTTTCTTGCGGCGTCATCTAAAAAGCAAAGTATATGAAAATATACGTAACACTGTTCAGGAATTAATGACCAGCATTGAATATGATATTCAAATCTTAAATCTGAAAATATTGTATAATAATGTCGTAGATAATTTCACGACCGCCTGTTTTACTGTCAATAATTAAATTTTAAGGAGTCACTTGACCACCTTGCAATCTTTTTGCTTTAACAAGGTGGTACCCTACCGCGGTGGATCCTTAATGCTCAATTTTGGTTCTTCGTGCTATGTTCACTGTTTTGGTTTTGCAAAATAATTATTTTACAGTGGGCGGAATGTTCACAAAACGCTGGTAATGAAAAAAGCTTAGTTTTGGTTGCCCAGTTATGGTCCTTAAGCAATTCATGTCTAGAATCTTGCCTGGGCATTTAAATCATATTCAAATGTTTTTCAATATTTCAATTGCCTTTTAATCGTTCATCAGTGATTGATATATAACTATTTTCGTGAGGACATTTAAAATTATTACAATTTTAGAAGACCATTTGCAGGACTCCCAATATTCGTATTCCAGCAAAGTAGTCCAAGTCTCTGGCAAGCATTCATCTTTAGGGTCGAAATTCGTACCTGATTTGGTGGCCCCCCTATAAATTAAGTGGAGTTGCTCACCTGTGCCTACCTAGGGTAATATACCAGTATTAAATTAAATAAAACAGATAAGTTCCGCTATTGATTTTCTTTAATTGTATCTTATTTTTCTAAGTATCTATTTCAAATTGTAATTTTTTACCTTTACACAGATGACATCATAGATCCGGCAGATATGTCAAAAGATGCGTATTAAAAAATATTGAACAGTCGTAGAAAGAATATGCTATTCAAGTATCAATGACGTTACAACTTTTACATAGATGACATCATAGATTCGGCAGATATGTCAAAAGATGCGTATTAAAAAATATTGAACAGTTATAGAAAAAAATAAGAAAATAATTCATATAATTGTTGCAATTATCTTTCTAAACAACCCATAAAAAGTCCTGTTGGTTGAATCTTGGAAAAATGGCGGATCCGGGATACCTTGACCGGTTCCCCACAATTATTTTGGGAACAGTCTATTTTAGGCAAGAAATGCATTTGCATAAAATTTCCTACAAGTTAATTACTTCAGTTTTCCTCATGGTCTTGTCATAGTCAAGAAAAAACTGACAATTTTCGAAAAAGAACGGGATGTCACATTTAACATGTCAAAAAGGTCGTCATACGAGGGTAGATCAGTATTTACGGTCCCTGACATAGTAGGCTTTGCATGATATCGTCACTCATTTTTCTATGAGAACTGTCATTACTAATTATTTGTTGTGTCAAGTTTTGCGTAGGTGCGTATTGTTCTTTGAAAGTTATTAATAATTAAGCTGGTCGATAACAGACAAGTTTTAAAAATGGAAAAAAGTGAAGTCAGAGCGGTGATAAAGTATTTGCAAAAAAAAGGATTAACACCTACTGGAATTCACAAGGATATGACAGACGTTTTAGGGGACTCTGCCCCTTCTTACCAAGTGGTGAAAAATATGTCTCGTGAGTTTAGATTAGGCAGAACAACTTGCGAACATGCGAAAGGTGCGGGACGTCCAGTCTGTGTCACCGTTGACAAAAACATCAATTTGATCCATGATATGGTAATGGCAGATAGAAGACTGACTATTCGCCATATCGAGGAAATAACGAACATCTCTTATGGGTCAGTTGAAAATATTTTAAGAAATGTTCTTGATCTCAAAAAAATTTCGGCGCGTTGGGTTCCAAAGATGCTGACCGTCGAGCAGAAACGCTCTAGAGTGCTGCATTCGGAAGCCAATTTGAAGTACCTGAAGGCCAATCGGAAGCAATTTCTCACTCGCTTTGTGACTGTGGATGAAACATGGGTGCACCATTTTGATCCTGAGACGAAAAGACAAAGTATGGAGTGGCATCACAGAGGTTCTCCACCTCCACGCAAATTTCGAGTTCAACGGGCGGCTGGAAAGATTATGGCCACAGTGTTCTGGGATGCAGAAGGAATTTTGATGATCGATTATTTGCAGCGTGGACACACAATAACGGGTTCTTATTATGCAGGGTTAATTCCAAAATTGCGCGAAAGCATCGACCGAAAAAGACCAGGAAAGTTGGCACACAAAATTTTGTTCCATCAGGACAACGCTCCAGTCCACAAGAGCTGCATTGTCATGGCTGCCATACAGAACGCTGGCTTTGAAATCCTAGAACATCCTCCATATTCACCAGACCTGGCACCCAGTGATTACCATCTATTTCCAAAATTAAAGGAAAACCTGCGTGGAAAAAAATATGGAGACGATAATGAAGTTATGACCGCAGTAAATGGCTGGTTTGAGGAGCAACCGGAAAACTTCTTCCTGAAAGGCATTGAAGCATTGGAACATCGGTGGACCAAGTGCATTGAAGTCCAGGGAGATTATGTTGAGAAATAAATAAATAATGTTTTAAAAATTCTTTCTCTTTCTATATCAGGGACCGTAAATATTGATCTTCCCTCGTAGAATTTGTTCGTTATTTGTATACTAAAATATTTGGAAACTAATTGGGATTGTGTTTAAATGCAATTGTTTGTTTTTTTTAATTTTCATAGACAAATATGCAATGCCAGCTTTTTGAAGTTTTCTGTGCGCACGGAACCAAAAAATGAATTCTGTTTCTGGTGTAGATTAATTTTATTTTTAATTCATTAAATAGCCAAGCCTATCGGTTAATGTCTGAATTTTAACATAAAACAACACCCAATTTTTGATTGCAAAATTACAATCAAAGAACTTGGGATGTTTTGCATCTTGTTTTATGACTTCCTGCCTTACACCATATTTCATTGAGGAATGTTTTTTAAATACTATTACTTTACATTATCGAGACAAAAGATTAACCTTGTATATATATATAATATATATTTCGTATATTAACTATTAGACCTATAGACTAATAAACTCCAAGCATAATTTTTATATTTTTAGATTTCCAGAATTTACTGAATATGTATCTGTAAAACTTAATTATACTGAAAAATAGTTACATGGAATTTTTACTAGAAGGTTAATAAAATTCGGTTATAAAAGTTTCAACCTCTACATATCAAAACGGCTTTTTATTGGTACTAAAAATTTTAACAAGATCTTAACTTTAATATAATCATAAATTTTTTTCATGCTTCTGTGTAATTTCGTAATGTTAATGGGAATTTAATTTCAAAGATGAGTAGTTCTGGCACGTGCCCTTGACTCGATGTCGAAATAGATATATGCGTGATGAATATAGACCAAAATTGTCTCAAATAAGTATAGGCTATAAATAAAAGTTGCAAACAGCTAGATAGTAAACGAAGACTAACGACAAAGAGAAGCGTATACCTTGTTATATCATGGGATACATACATTATTTTACTTTCAGTTACACTACTGCCCACATATCATTTCAGATGTTTTGGCACCTTAATTGCAGGGAAAAATAAACTTTACTCTCTTTATAATTTGCATACAATTTATCAAATGATGCTTTAAATAGTCCTTTTTAATTTAGTAATCATTAATCTTCTCAATTTATTAGTTTCAATCTAATGACATAAATAAATAAACTGGATAGTAAATAAAAATGTTCAGGGCTATTCTGTATTTACTATTTAAGTATTGAGTTAAAAATAACATTTTATTAATATCATTTTGTTAACAAGATTATTAAATAATCTGTACAATATTTGTGACATAACGATGATAAAGGATTACCCTCAGTCCACCTTAGTCTCACTACAAACGTAAATAAAATCTGAACTTGTCAGAAGTTTTGGTTGAACCGTTGAACTCTTTGTGGTCGATTACTCTTATCCTCGCTATGAATACAGAGGTCTAGGCTTGTCTAGGCTTCGCCTAACCTTTGACACAGGTTAGAGGTCAAGTCGCAGGTCAAATCTGATTCCAGAACTGAACCTTCAATATCAATTACACCTGTTACCATTATCACCTGATCACTTCCTTGTTCATTGGTTGAGATGAAGGTTTTTAATGTGTACAGACGGATACATAATCCAGCGATATAGTGATCCCGTGATATACTTTAATATGGAACGCTTAACGATTTGTAATTCCTTTGGTAGCACCAATAGTTTGTTATTTTTAAATAACAATGTACAAATAAAATAATGACAAATGTATCATTGGTGTAAACTGTCAGACAAATTAAATGAGTATCGTATACGTATTAAAATGGTCACTTTTGAGCTAAAGAGAAAACAATATGAGAAGGTGCATTCGAGTATAAACTTTGGAGATGTATTGTTCATTTTAACAACAATTCAACCAAGTCTGTGGTTCTTGAATATCATTAAATAAAACAATAATAATGTCTTAACGTAGTGCTCAGATTAGAAAACTTAATACAAAATTGAAATACGATAAACCAAGTTGGAATAGCATATCTTTATTAGAGTACAAGAGTTTATAATATCAAATACAAATCAGGATGGTAAGAGAAAGGAGATCTTAGTCAAAGGTCAACCTGAAAAAGAAAATCTTGTACATTAATTAAGGATATCAATGGATCATATAAAATCAAGACTGCACTTTCAATAATAATGCAAAATTGAAATTTTAAATATAGAAATTAGTCGTTCATAACTATAGAAATATGCATTATTGTTGAAAGGGTAGTAAGAATAATTAAAAAAATGTGATATCTCTGATAAAAATAAAATAAAAATTAAAATAAATGAAATATAGGTTTCTCAGGGAGATATAAATAATAAGCTTTTGTTTCTGAAAAAAGATGGTTGTTTTTGTAAGAAGCTCTTAAAAAATAAGTTAAAAAGTTAATAAATATAGAATAAAAGTCTTGTGTTTTATTTGGAAAAGGAATAGTTAAGGGTAAGAAGTAAGGGAAGATAATAAATAACTAAATAAGTTTGGAAAAGAGAAGATAAAAGAAAATTTAAAATATACCATAAAAGTGGGGGTAAAATTTATCATAAATAATAAAAAGAAGAGGATAGATATAGAAGAGTAGATTTTCAGTAGTTCCAGAAAAGTAATTAAACATAGGAGTGAGACAATTTAAGAAGATTATCAATACTTAATGTGGTGTGGAAGATTTAGTCAGTAGCAGTTCCTGTTGGAGGTATACCAGTAGAATTGAGAGGCCAATTCAAGATTAACCGAAGAGACTTACCGGAGGTGCAGAAGGAAGTATAAAGTTACCTATTCAACAAGGACCGATAGAAGAGTTAGTAGGTTTGTGGTCCATCATCATCATAGAGGGCAGATGTGGTCTGCAGATCCTGTTCAACTTCAGTCGTCGGTGTGTCTTGGAGGAAGAGTGAAAATTGCAAGAAGTGTATGTGCAGTGAAAGTGCAGTTAGATAAGAGGAAAAAGGAGTAGTTTTATCCATTAACATTCTAGGAAGGAATAAATGTAAGTTGACTGGGTAAGCTTTCTTTCTTTTAACATCCAAAGCAAAAGAGTAGTAAATAAAGAGGTTGAATAAATAATTGATTTGTTATGCTTACTTGATTTTATATGCATTAAGTTGCTAACTGTCATGTATGACAGTACTGATATAAATGTCAATGGTTATCTATAACCTTACTTTATTTAATAACGTTCAATAATCACAATAAGTAAAATTTAGATCATATAATAAAAGAACCTATGGTTATATGATTGAATGAATAGTCTCATATTAAGAACATTAAATAAATTCAGTTGTGCGACCCTGAGATATCATAAAGTAATTTCTTTCAAAACAAAGAACAAATAAGAATTTTTATATAGGGAATTTTTTTATAAATAAACCTCACGAAAATCAGCTGCACCCTCAGGTAAATATTTCCAAGTTCGACCTTGATATATTTAGGCAACCCAACAATCACCTGTGAGCGCAGATAATTCTCTAACTACCTATACGACTCTCATTTGATTTGTCTGTCAGTTTACCTGTACATAAATTATTTTGATTGTTTAAGTCATAATAAATTATAGTGTTATTTATTGTATGAGAGTGCTTCAGAGTTCGTGTAAAATTGTAAAATCCAAACAGTTTAAACCACGACCTTCTAGATTTCACGAGACGAAGTCTCTTATCCGGCCTGGGCATTTTTACGATTTCCCATGTAAACTTTGTTTCTGAGAAAACGCAAAATTTCGCCGTTTTGGCGCTAGCTGACACGCTGATGTTTATTTGTCACTTGAAGATGTATAGGTTAGATAACCCTTACAAATGTCAAGCATTGCATGTTTACGTAAATATTTTGCGAATTAATTAAATAAATTCATATAATTAAATTAATTATATTATTAAAATTAATTTACAAGTTCAATAACATTATTGAAATTACAATTTTATAACTTCCCGTGAGCTGGATTTAGGATATAGAGATAGTGAGCAGTAAGTACATTATCTGTTCACGTTTTTGCAATGTTTCTGTTTGCCAAACAAGGTTTTAGCAATTTTTAAAGAATTATATTACTAAGTTCCTGCTTGTGGTCGTGGCAAACCAAAAACTGTGAAAAAGCAATTGGAGTTAGAAATACCTAGTGATGTTAGAATATTACACGGATTACATTCTCCAGATGAATGTTCTACAATATGTATTACAAGTTCGATTATTTGGTTGATTAAAAGTGTAAATCTTCTAGTGAAGTATTTTAAGGCACCTCTGTTTTGAAGATTTACAAATGCTATCAGTGAATTTGAACACGAGGCAGCTAACAGAGAATCTAATAGGCTATTGACATTCAATCCTTTCTTCAGTTTTTTTGCAATGTATCCTGCCAGAAGGGTTACAGATGCTGAAAGAATTCGCAATCGAGATGCATAGATAAGGTTTGGAGTTCTTTTATTAATTCTGTTATATTTTTAGGAAGTTTGATGTAGAAATTGACTCTTTCAGGTATCTGTAATTGTTGATCTGTCGAAATAAAGAAGTATATATTGTTTTGCTGTTGAGTGTTGGTGTCCATAACCCCAACGTAAGATTTGAAACCATTTTTCTCGTAAGGTAGGTATAATTTGAAGGAAATTCATGAAATGATATTGTAGGATCAGTACTATTACACATTGCATTGCGGCAGTTATACTTTTTTCTGCTAGTGTTTGCCATTACTAAAGTGAACGAAAAAACAGCAACAAAACTACGAAAATTTAAACAAATAAGGAAATAACGTAATTATATGAAAAAATAAAGAAAACTGCCTTAAAAGATTAGGAAAATATAATTTATTGACGATACGCGCAAAACCGACAAAAAGTATAAAAGCGCGCAAAGTTAGCGTAGTTTAAATTGGCGTGTACGTGTTATATATCCGTTTCCGCATTTTCGTGTTTGGTGGCGCCAGCGGAGAAACACTTGAACTAATGGAGTGCGCAGGCCGGATAAGAGACTTCGTCTCGTGAAATCTAGAAGGTCGTGGTTTAAACAATCTGGAAAGGTGATCATTTGCATCCGTGCCATTTTCAGCATGTTCAAAGTCCTCAGACAGAAGACTATCCCGCATGAAAACAGTATTGTCGGTAGCTAAACAACATCGGTAGCATTGCTTTAAAGTAAAGCAATGAATATATGTACAGGGACTTCTAGCAATTAGCTATTTGGTCCATTTTTCTGTCAGATTGGTTAAAAACAGATAATTATTTAGAGTTTATGGATAATGCTTTATTGGATATATTAAGAGATATTCCTCCATTAACCAAAAGGATAAAGTCGTTTTAAGACAATGGAGCTCCAATTCGAAGTTTGAATTGGGATCTACAGAAGTAATTTCGGTGACATACAATCAAATACTTTAATATTATTAATACCGGAATATCCATATACTTTACCATATGATATTAGGCGACATTTTTGAAGCGCCATCTTCGCATATGGGTGTGCAACTAATAAATGTTTTTTCGGCGAGAAACCTGCAGCTAATTAAAAAATACCACTATTTTTGATAGGCAGAGGTTTATTATTTGTATGCTACTTTACATCAACCTTTACCACTTATCTAAACTATTCAATCTTTCGTTGCAATGACTATTTGTTAATTACTTTCCAACTATTTTAAAAATGTCACACAACACTGCAAGAGGCGCTTTTAAATTTTGTCTATCACTTTTAAAATTACTTTCTGGTATTAATAATATTCAAGTATTTGCTACAATCTATAAAACTAAACAACTGCAGTTTTTAATGAGGTTATACATAAATAACAAGATTAATTAACATTAGTACGTGTTAGTCAGTAAGTTAATAAATATCGGTTGCCATGAGAATTCTAAAATCTCTCTTGAAAGACGCCTATTATTTTGTTTAGTTAATCATAAAACGATCAACACCTAGTCGTCCAAGATCAAATAGCATTGAAGAATAGGTATTGAAGAACAGTGTAGGCACTGTTGTCAGTTTTAAACATCTAAATGTGCTAAATGAGCCATTGGAGAAGAAAATGTTAGTTTTCTAAAAGAAAAAAAGTAAAAAAAAAGAAAATGAGAGTTTTTCATCGTAAAATACAGTACTGCAGAGTTTTACCTATCAAACCGTTACACCCTGTATATAACTATACTAACTTTCTAAGCTTTGTCGGCTATTTTGGCCATATTACTCGTACTTAACAAATACCACATTGACTGCGAGACATAACTGTTCAACTTTTTCATTAAATATCCGATTTTAAAAAGAAAAAATTTAAAAACTCCGAAAAAACGAACACACACCCACACACACTGTATCGAATCCAGATACGTACTCCACTCAGGAGTTAACTTCTTTTACCGTTCTGAATTTTTAATTTTAACTCATAGTTATTATACAGAAAACAATACGAATAATAAATACTATATCATAAAATAAGGTTGTCTTGATGTTTATGCCTCTTCGTGTACACAATTCTAATACTCTATTGCAATGTACAACAATCCTATTTTTAAATTCTTCAAAATTGATATCTTCAACATCCATACGACCTGCCATTTTTAGGCACTTTTTATCGTTTTTAGGCATACCCTCAGAATGAGGGTTATAACGTTGTAAGGTCCGTTATGCTAAATAAGTTTTTCCCCATTAAACTATAAATATTTTTGTACTACCAAGTACAATTATAAATGTTTAACGTCTACTTTAGTGTTTATACAGAATTAAATTAATTTTCATTGTTGGTGTTGTAAATATATGACAATAGAGTAAACAAGGAAGTTTGATTGGTAGTGTCCGGGTGCATGGAATGACTGTGAAGGAATTGAACAAATCGTCTATCGAATCTCCCATGTACTGTTTTGGGGGATTTTTAGAATAGTTATCATATTTCACACGCGCCAACAAACCGCGAAAGCTCTTTTTTAAAAATGCTATGAGCCTAACTGAATTATGTACAAAGTCAAACGTGTAATTATTGCAAATGTTAGATTTTCTTACTGACCTATGTATATGTAGGTACAAATAATATTTAACATGAAAAATTAATTAAATTAAATGTTTCCTTTTACAAACCGGCCCTTCTTGGTCGAGTGGTAGAGATTCTGCTGCTCGATCAGAGTGACAGGAGTTCAAATCTCGGTTGCGACTGAGTTTAAAAAATTTAGTACAATCGTATTTGAGTTCCTTAGGATTGGGTATGATAAGTTATGTGAGTGATAAAGTGTGTGGCAACAAAATGTACTTGCTATAATATCTCCATTACCTCTGTTGCATTCCCATATATGACATTGTGTGAAACCCCGACACTGCATATGCGGTAAGAGGGAAATGGATTATGTATACAAACGTATGGAAACATTGGAAATTATTCAAATAAAAGTTTTCAATTTTATTTTACAAAAATAAGCAGCGCAGTAACAATTAAAAATGATATAACACACAGTATTAAATTCTAAATTCACTTTGCACAAAGTATTGTCTTAGTGCAACAACAGTTTAACTTAAGTCGAAGTGCAAATTGCAAAATGTAGATTGCAATGTGAATGGAATCTAGTCCAGTCAATATGTATCAAAAAATGGGTTTCCTTGCAAAAAGTCGGGTATTCATAAATTTTGGATATGTTGTAGGGACCAAGGCCACTAGTAAAAAATCAAATCTGCGAAAACAGAGGTAATGTGCAAGCAGAGTTATATCGAAAAAACGTCGAAATATTTGCACTTTTTTCGGTTTTTGCTCAATATCTCTTTTCCTATGCATCGGAGAGCAAAATTAGTTATTATCAATATTGTAGAGAGAAAATCTGCTACAACGTTTGTATTTAAGATTCTTTTCTACTGGATATCAACCTACGGAGCAGTGAAAATGTCATAATTTTTACAAATTCTGGAAAAACTTTGCATAACATCCGGTTTTGCTAAAACTTCGTTAAATAAATTAATTACATTTACTGTGCAATGTTTTCTATTACTATTCGGTACCAACGAACAATGTACTAATTGTTGTGAGCAGGTATGGACAACGAAAAATATGTAAGTATTGTCAACGCAAGAGACAAGTATCTCGTCAATTTGTATGGGGATGACATGAACACACAAAATCTGGATAGTCTCCGTTACCAGTATTTCATAAAGGGTACTGTTAAAACCCGCAAATTAAAGCTTTGCACGACTACCACCGACACAAGAAGCTGCCAGATACTATTCATTCCAAACATACCACACAGTCCAGAAGTGGTTGGGGTTCGAGAAAAACCCTACGGACTGGGGTTGCATACGCACAGATCAACGGCTTGCACCAATTCAAGCTAGTAAACCAAGTAACACAATTGGTCCCTTTATTACGCTTAAAGCTTTATAAATAATATATTATGGCAACTTACAGAGATAATTGGTTATGTTAAAGCTTTTTTCAGCACTAAATTGCTTATAATTGCTGGTAAAACGTTCTAACAGGATAAATATAAAGCTGATTTATTGAAGCATCTTATACAACTTTTTTCTTACTTCATAAAAGGCTTGGTAAGATCTCTTATATAGATACAAACCACGTACGTTTGTAAGAGATGTGTAAGCTTTTATATAACATTTATATGCAAATGTTTTAATTTTAAAGCTTAACCTTTTCTCTGTAGTTTCTATATAACATTGAGTTTTAAAGACTTTTAAAGCAAAACTTTACAGCAGTAGAGTTATTTAATCCAAATGCCATCTATATCAGCCTTAATACATATTATTCGTAAAGGCTGTTTAAAGGCTCTTGAAATGTAGTACGAATAGTTCATATATCGTGTTAAACAGATGAAATTCAATTTTGAAGCTATGTAGCTGCAAATGTTACGCTGTTATAGAACTATCTTACAACCAAAGTTAATCCGTTTCATAACTTCTAAAAGACTCGCTTACGTACTTTCAACAAAGTTCCGTAGCGTATTTCATGAGTTGTTTGTTGATAAGGGTTACTCTATAATATAGATCAATATTGGAAAAAGAGTAAAGCGAAGCGATAATTAAGAACAGTGGCGGCTCGTGCCAATGTTGAGTGGTAGGGCCAACCTCGGCCCAACGTCCTAATATTCCCCACCCCTTTTCAATTAAAAGTAAAAATTTCATTAAACTCACCAATGTCTGAAGGTGGCAGGTAGTTTTATATTTTCGTCGGAATTGCACAAATCCAGTTTCAAATAGCACGCACACAAAAACATGAATGTTAAAGTATTAAAAACTTATAAACTGAAACTGTTACGTATGTCAAACTAAAGTTTTAAATAAAAAGTTACGTGGCACTATAATTAAAGTCTATTCTCCGTTCTTTTCGATTTTCAAATCGGTCAATAACTTGCTGATTGAAATTTTCAATATTATTTATGAAAGCTTTTTCTGCCGATAGCATTCCTAATGCACTTAATCGGTCTTCTTTCATCGAATTTCGTAGAAATGTCTTGATTGGCTTTAACATCGAGAAACATCTTTCTGCTTCGGCCGTTAACATTGGCGTTGTTATTAATACTTCCAAAAGTTTACGCGTTTCTTGAAAAGTATCACGCATTTCTTCTTGCGAAATCAATGATAAAAGAGAAAGAGTCCCTGAAACACATTACAGTTCTTCTTTTTCGTAAATAACCTGAAGTTCAGTTTTTAACCTATTTTTTTCCAAAAAAGAATAAGCACCGACTACTTGATAAAAGGTTTTCGGGACATTTTTTGCCGTAATCTCGAAACTTTTCTAATAAAAATAAATTTGTTGCTAACAGATGCCCAGTAAAACTAAATCTAGTTCTTATTTGTTGTATAATAACATCGCATATTTCAATTGCTTCTCTTTTTTTCTCTAACGAAAACGGTACAAGAGTGCGAGATTTCTTTCGGGGAAGTGTTTCATTGACTGAAAACTCTATCAAAAAATCAATATTTTCAATGATCTGGTCCATCTGATCTCGTATTTTTTGAATTTCATTTTCAAAATATTGTAAATCTTGTTTAACTTTAACTGAGTCGGTATTTTTTTCTGCAATTGTTTAAAAATTATTTCCACATGTGGCATTATTTTATTATGAAAAACTGTTAACCAAAAAATAAAGTCTTTGTTCTGCAGTCGAAGTTTGAAGGCACCAGCTTGTTCAATTGTGGAATCAAACTTAATATGTTCACTGCTTTCTAATGTTTCCATGACATCTATCAGTTCTTTTCTGTATTCATAAACAGTGTTAATTTCCTCGAGAATAAAAATTCCATCTGGTCTTATGCTGTTCATTTTTGGTAACACAAAAAATACACTCAATAACACAATAACTCGATACAGTAAAAACAGTACATGAAAGTTTAAAAACTACAACTGCCAACGAAACGTAAACGCATGCACCCCGCAAAACTAAAAACAGTAATAACACTGGCAACAAATACGAACGCCCCGTGCCTTCACGTGCTTGGCCCGAACGTGTTGGAAATCGCGCGTATTTCTGATCGTTTCCGCTTGCTTCCAGACACCCACAAAGACCAACACACCGTTTGCATTGTGCCGGGCCAGATAAAACTGGCCCGGCACTCGGAGGTAACAGTACGGGAAATTAGAAATTCATGAGTATCTTCGTTTTACGAAGCAAATTAATACTTACAACGCTAAAAAAGAATATATTATTTAAAAAAAAGAGTAATTTTTACTAATAATTTTGACTGAAATAGAAAATAACAAATATACAAATAATATGGAAAAATCTTAAGTAAAAACCAGATTTTCGGTTTGTTTATATTTCTTTTCTCAACAACCGTTTAGTGAATGTTTACAAAACTATGCAAAAGCGGTTCTATGGAGTTCAAGTTACGTAATTGGAAAATTTGGGACGCTTGGTAGCTTTTTTCCTGTAATTGAAGTGATTTTATTCTATTATGTGAGCGAATCTCCATAAGATCACATGTAAAATTACAGTTATGTACTTTAAATTGCAATAACTTTTAAACGACTTAGTCAATCAGTTTGAAATTTTCACTGCAGTTTTAGCAATAAATGAGGAACATTCTACTAAATTTTTGTTAGTTTTGTTTTTTGAAAAACTAAGTCTTGTCAATGATTAATTTGTGATATTGTTGCCATAATTTGTAATGGTAGGGCCATGGCCCCTTGGCTCTTTATGAGGAGCCGCCACTGATTAAGAAGACAGGTTGAACTACTACTTGAAGAATACTGGAGGAATCAAACGCTCAAGCTAGTAACAATAGTTTGATTGAAAAGGTCACTGAAACGTTAAAAAACGAAAGCGATAACAATTGTGAAGAAGTAATAGTCAACGCCAATGATGAGGGAGTATCCCATGGCCATAATTGGGATGTCGAATGGAAGAAAGACAGCATTCGAGAATTAGGAGGACCACGCTTAACAACTTGACCATAGTTTTATTAATTTTTGTATTGAAATTTGAGAATGAGCAACTATAAGTGATGAATTATCATCTGCCGAACAAGCTTCTATCTTCAGATTCTAGGAGAGTAGGTACTAAATACTCCAAGAAATATTTTTGACAATGGTGGTAATAACGGTCATTATTAGCATCAAGGTTGGGAATTATGTTTAAAAAAAGGTTTAGCTAGTTGTGACGGATAACATAACATCAATATAACTTTAATATAAATCGTTTACCAAATAAACTATTTCTATTAAAGTTATGTTGATGGATACCAATTTATAAAAGCTCAAGGAAGGGATTTTGTTGCTATCATTGCTCGCAGTTCCAGGTGTAATTAATTCTTGCTCAACTTGAAATGAATAAACAAATACTTTTATTCACATTCATATTGCAATATGCACATTTCATATGTTGTAAAAACCTTGGAAAGTAAGCTATTGCTATAGCAACACCAAAGTGGTTAACAATTTCCTTTACATGTCTGTAAAACTGACATGTAAAGTTATGGCCAACTTGTTTTTCTGAATAATTTAAAACAGGACGTTTTATCCGATTTAAATTTGAGTTTTTATAAATATATTTAACGCTAAAAACATATTTTTTATTTAATATTAGTTTCATTTTTATTTTTCCGTATTTTATATTTAATAATTACAATGGAATTAATTAATTTCTAATTTTAAAATACTGAGCGCATACATCGCCATCTAGCGGCGAAGAATGAAACCTGACTTTAAATTTCTTTTGGTCGATAGATGGCTTTGATTGAAATTATGACAGTTTATAAAAAATTTATTTTAAAATTTAAAATTACTTTTTATTTTGATTATCTTAAGTCTAATTATTGTGAATAAAATAGTATACATGTTTCGTTGGTAAAGTTTCCACGCCTCGCGATAATTGCTTGACCTCGACGTACCGTCTCGGTCGAACAATTATCGCTTGGCTTGTAAAGATATCCTTTACCAACTCAACATGTAATATACTATTACTCAATCCCTGTGCTTTTTGCCATATGAGCAAATGCTCTATGATATATCATATTTATAGTGTGCCGTGGCAGCCGTGGCGTCAGAAGTGACATTTCTAAACTACCGGTTCTTTTTGATAAATTGTGTGTTTGTGTCTTATTTTCATCATGTCTGAAAGTGAAAGCGGAAGTGAAGAGCAAGAAAATAACAGTTCGATTCAAATAGTGTTGGTAAAACATATCCAGAAATATCCTTAGATTATTTCCAAAAGTCAACTACCTCAGGTAGTTCTTAAAAAGAATAGGGCCCTGGAGGAGCTGATTAAAATATATGAAAATCACACTGGGAAACCATCAACGAACAAAAAAATCATGAAAATGATAAACAACATGAAGACTAGACTTAAGAAAAAAACAGATATGAAGAAAACGGGAAACAAAAAAATTATTATGAAAGAATATGAACGTCTTCTCTTAAAAGTTATGAATGGCGAGCAGAATCCCACCATTACTCAGATTCCTGATAAGTTGCAAGTCACTTGTGTAATCTTATAACTGTATAACCAAATTTCTCGTTCAGGTGCTAAAGAAGTTGGTTCAGGTGAACCTTCGAGCGCCCAGAATCTTTTGGGCACTGCTTCCACTTCATCAGCATTGTCCAAACCTATTTCACCAGTAATTAAGAGAAAACGAACAAATAATGTTTTAAATGAAAATGAAACACAGGAAACTTCTTCGCTTTCAAATGCTGAACTGCAAAGACTTGTAATGCTGGAGCAATTGAAAACGCCAAGAACCCAAAGACGGTTTTACGAAATTCAAATTAAAAACGTGGATTTGGATTCTGTTATGTCTCTCATTGAAAATGAATGATTCTTCTTATATGAAATACTAAAATACATACACTAATATTAATTGTTTCGCTTAATTTTGTATTGTAATTAGAATTATGAATAAATATTATTCTAATTGATGCCTATAAATTATATTAGCCAGTTCATGTCTTCTAATACGTCCTCTTTCTAAGAGCTGCCCTTGATTTTCTACTTCCTTACCTATAGCTTCATTTTCTTCGTCTTCTTCATCAGGAAAATCTTCATCTCGCAAATACTTTGCAATATTATGAAGAACAAAGCAGCTTATGATGATAGAAGGTAATTTTTCCATTCGTAGTCTGCATACATATTTGATGATTGGAAACCTCCTCTTAAGTTGCCCAAAACATCTTTCAATAATAACACGTTCCTCCTTAAGAAGTCTATTAAAAGCATTTTCTTCATGAGTATGACAAATTCTAAAAGGTGTCATAAGCCATGGTTCTAAACCATACCCTGAATCTGCCAGAAGCACAGCAGCACTATTTTGTAAACGCACAATATTCTCTCTGACATTAGAATTCTTCCATATTCTGCTGTCGTGCACTGACCCGGGCCAACTTGCAAACGCTTGTGAACATTTCTTTTGCGTTACAAGTTGCCTGAACATTTATTGAAGCAAACCCTTTGCGGCAAATATACTCGTCTCCGTGATGTGCTGGTTTTTCTATAGCAATTTGTGTGCAATCGAGTGCACCAATGGCTGTTGGAAAGTCATAAAAATTCTGCCATTCAGCTTTTGCTTCTTGTATTTCACGGTCATTACCAGGAAAACGAATCCAAAAATCAGCACGGTTATTAACAGCATACATTACTTCTGTAATTGTCTTTGAAACTGTAGACTGATGAATCCCTAGCTCTTCACCAATTCCAGATTGAAATCCAGGGTCGGCCAAATACCTCAAGAATGTTTTCATTTTAAGCTCGGGTGAAAGGGCTCCTCCTCTTGTTTCTTCATGATGACCCAAAAAATGGTTTGCTAACCACTGTAAATTTTCTTCTTGAAAACGATAGAGTGTTTTATAGTCTCGACTAAGAGCTCTTCGTCTTGGTTTGTAAATTTTTTCATTTCTTAATATTATAAATTGAGCCATGTTTGACAGCGCAGTGCAAATCTGGTTCTACTGTTTACTAGATGCATTCAATTGTGAGCAAATGCTCAACAAAATGAGCAGATCATAGTGATTATTCATAGAGATTTCTCAAGACTGAGCATATGGATATTTAACAATGAGCAGGTACTCACTTTAGAAGGAAGCAAGAAGCATTGCCTTCTGCTTCAAATTGTTATTCATAAAACACTGAGCATTTACTCAAGAAAACTGGAGTAAAAGCATATGCTCCCTTATTAGCGTTTCTAAAAAGCAACCCGTGCTACTTGGGAAAGGTTCTGCACCTCAATCCTTACTGCTATGGGGATTGCAGCTGTCAAAAAAGCAGGACTAAAGTGTTCAAGCCTTTGCCTTTTTGTCTTGGCCAGTCATGCCAAAATGCTCCTATCCCTGATTTGGAAGACAGTGACATAGATGAAGATGAGGTTCTGGATGTTCTTGAGCAGATTGAGGAGCTTTCCACCAATCCTCCGCGCACTCTCATTGCAATCAACATAATGAGCGAAGAAGAAGATTATTCAACACCAGGACCTTCAAAGTGAACTAAATCTTAACAAATAATGCGATACATTATTACATCATTACCCAGCAAACATTGGTGAATTTAAAATGTCAATTTAGATTACTTTTAAAGTTAATTTAATATTATTTTAATTTTGGTTAGTTTAAAATCAATTTAGTAATAATATAAAATAAATTTTAAAGAAGTTAATGTTCATTTAATGTAAAGCCTTATTTACCTTAAATTGATCAAAAATATTATACATTTAAAGTAAATTTAATGTAAAACGTAAATTTAAGAAGATGACTCGTGTCAATTTAATGTAAATCCCTATTTACGTTAAATATATAATTCAAATATATAAATTTAATGTGAATATAACGTGAATTGTTCAGGATTGTTTATTTTAGCACATCTGACAGCTCTAGTTTGACAATCCAGATTGCTGTCAAAGTAATAAATTCGGCACGTATAACCTCAAATGTTACCGCTCTCTATGTTATATAAAATAAAGCATAAAATATATGCTAAAGCAAAAATTGGATGTTTAAATTACTAATACGCGAAACAGATATTAAAACATTTAATATTTTTAAAACCACAGTGCTTCAAACTGTTTGTGTGTCGTCCAGCTTCCCTTTACACTAATAACCTGTTTTGGATTACCTTGAATTTGTTCTAAATAAACAAACTATTTTAAATTAAAGATCAAAAATGTTGAATAATAAAAGAAAATTAAGTGGCAATGATTACCGTAATATAAAAAAATTTCGAGAAATGTAGGATGAGTACGATAGTAAATTAATAACGAATGAACAAAGTGCACAAAAGAAAATTTAACAACGCTGCAAGAATTTAATTACATTAATTTAACATCAATTCTATATAAATCTAGCGTAAATTTACGAACGTGAATTTAAAAGGAATTCTATATAAATTTAATTTCATCAGTTTAGTGTTTATATAGTGCGCCTTTTTAGGGTGTTAAATTCACATTAACCATACATTTAGTTAAAATAAATTTAATGTAAATTTAATTTTGAAAATGTTTGCTGGGTATGTACGAGGGCTAATTCATAAATACGTGCAAAAGGTATTTGGTAAAACAAAGCTTTTTATCAAAATTTCCCATTTATTTTTCAACATAGTCCCCTTTTAACTCGATATATTTATTCCAACGTTGCTCACTTAATTTCATGTCTTTAGTATAGAGTCTTTGTCTTCAAAATAAGCTTCAGTTCTGCTATAACCTCAGAGTCTGTTGCAAATTTTTTCCAGCGAGGTACTTTTTTAAATTAGGAAAGAGAAAAAAGTCACACCAAGTCAAATTTGGCGAATAAGGCGTATGTGGAAGTGTAGTTGTAATTTTGAGGAGACAATTCCGGATTTGTTCGCTGGCGCATTATTTTGATGAAAGAGTACTTTCTTTATCGCTAAGTGTGAACGTTTCTTTTCGATTTCTGCATCCAAACAGTCTAAAACTGATGCTTACTATTCTCCAGTTATTGCTCCCCTCTTTTTAATATAATCGATTAATATTATAGTATGTGCATCCCAAAAAACAGTTGCTAAGACTTTTCCAGCTGATGAACTGGTTTTTGCTTTCTTCGGAGCACTCTCGCCACTAAAAACCCATTGTTTTGATTGTTTTTTAGTTTCTGGTGTATAGTGATGTACCCATGTTTCATCAACCGTTATTAGTCTACGAAAAAACTCACTTGTATTTATTTTATACATGTCCAAGCAATGCTTTGAAATGCCAACACGAGCCCGTTTTTGATCTGTGGTTAGCAACCGCGGTACCCATTTCGGAGAAAGCTGTTTCGTGTCTAAATGTTCATGCAATATCTTTGTCAATTCAGCTATCACACTAATTTTCAATCTACGATCTTTCAATACAATACAATGCACGTTTTCTTCAGCAGCTGCCTCATTTGAACGACCAGAGTGATGTTCATCTCCTGTGGTACTACGACCACGTTTAAATTCATTATACCAATTATAAACCATTCTATTGGAAGGTACACAATGCTTTTATAAAGTCTTCAGTAATTTCTTTGGGTGTTAAACCTTTCAAGCATTTATACTTAATTACTGCACGTAGTTGGGTTTTTCCATTTTGCACAAATAGAAGAAGCAGTCTGACTACAATGGCTGTCAAACAAATACTAATTGATGAATCAAGTACAAATTTGACGTGTGATCTTTCAAAGGATGCTATTTTCGAATAATAATAAAAGAAATTTAGAACAGCGCCATCTCATAGTTTTTGCACGTACTTATGAATTTGCCCTGGTAATAACATTTAATATTTGATTGACTTTACTTTTGAATCTTATGTTTACTTTGAAAAGTTATTAATGTTTAATGTTTAATTAATAATATTTAATCATCAATATTCAAGAATATTCTATAAATAAATGCATCAATATTTCTGCAAAATGTGTGTTTTGTAATTTCCTGAAAACCATGACATTTTCAGAGCTCTACAGTTCGATAACACTATTATCGTAATAGTTATCCGTATCTAACCGTAGACAAAAATTCTAAATACAAAAGTTGTAACAGATTTTGCTCTCCGATGCAAATAACTGAGGCTATGAACATAAAACATATGACATATTGCAGCTATTTCTTACTATATTACGGTGTATAATAGTATAAGAATCGGAAAGAGCACGAAATTGAGAAACATCTCTCTACGAAATTCCCAGTATTCAACATCGAGAATTTTCGGAAGTCTGACTACTAAGTAAGGTTAAGTAGTTAAATAGTATTGTATGCAAACGTCAGTATACATAACCATCGACCTAACAATAAGTAATTTTGATGAGTCACGAGAGCTTGATTTTTTGTGTGAACACTAAAACCAAAATAGCATAATTTATTTGTATACGATGGCAGTCATCTACAACATTTAACATCAATGTATTGTATTCAAAGGTTGTCATACAAACGTTTCTGTCTTATAAATTTGATAAGATATCACATGTAAACAATAAACGAGTGTTACAGTTTTAAGATTCTCCTCAATTGCTCTTCTGCGAACGACCGCTGACCTAATATAAAATAAAAGTAATTAACAACACCGCTATATAACTTCACAAATATTACTTTTATAATGAGATATTGATAAACCTTATATATGGTAATGGTGATGGGAATAGTCTTCATTATATACCTAGAACTTACAGTAACACATAATAGTAATACATATTTAAGTTTTCTTATATACTTTCAATACTTTTATATACCCTTTATATAACCAGGTGTTACCATAAATAATAAAACATGTTTATTGGGTTTTCTTGACGTTGAAAAGTGTTTTTAAAATAATACTTTATTTCAAAACACAAAAGACGGAGTCCAAGTTACAGATTGAACAAGTACAATAAGATGTTTATTCGTTGTTAATTACAGAATATGCACTTGCATAATAACTTAAACACTATATACAGTTTCAACATTAAAATGGTAATAATACTCAGAAAGCCTAGGTAAACAGTATCCCTGCATATCAGTTTCTAAGGCTTTTGAGTAGGTAAGTTCTGAACTAGGTAAACAATATCCCTGGATACCAGTTTCTAAGTTCTGAACGTCATTGCAACCTGAACTGATCTGTCCTGCAAAGTTCCGGTGTTTATATACTATTCCGTGGAAGTAACATTCGCTCACTTAGCATATGTTAAGTGGAATTAGAATAATATTACGATAAAGTTTTTAGAATGCCACATTAATATTCTAATAGATGCAACCATTAAGATAAAGATTCTGAATACGGGCAAACATTCGCATACATTATGTAATTTAGAATAATATTGAGATAAGGTTCTGAATATATTACCAGCGTTATCTTGTATGAATGCATACAGTTTATAATGTTAACTACCGTAGGAGATACAAAGCTTGTTAAATAAATAAAAAATGTTTTTGTTCTCTTATAAAAAGCTGTAGTTATTCATAGTATAGCTGTAGTACCTTCATCATCTTTGGTACGATTACTATAGGCATTTTCACGTAATTATTGGAAATGTTATCAGTTATTATTTAAATGTTATTAGTCATGACTCGAATTAATGTATGTTATTAAAATCATGACATGTGATTCTTACATAAGATTCAGTTTTAACATCTTTGCAAAATAAGAAAATAGGCTATTTGACATCAAAATAAGATTGGTTATTCTACAGAGGTGTGCGAATTATTAGAATAATAATGTTTTTTTTTTAATTTTTTTTGTTCTTTTGCTAAATAAATTCAATATTTCATGAAATCTTTAATTTCTTGGCATAATCCATTCTTCATCCCTTAGAAATAGTCTAGAAGATATATTTTTTCAAATTTTGTGTGATTTTACAACATTTAGGAAATTCTGTTAATAAATTTTTTAAGTAAAAACAGCATAAAAACTCTGCCAAGTTCTGGAAACAACCCAGATATGATCTCCATAAATAATCTCTGGCATGGGCCATTATGAAGAAGAGACTGAAGAAAACCAGCATTGCATCGAAGGTCGATCTCATAGCGATGCTTATTAACAATTGACACTATGTAGACGAAATCAATGCATTGAATATCTGGTAAAGAGCAAGGGCATGTATACTAAGAATAATAAATGTATCATTCATTTTTAAATAAAGGAGTATGTCATTGATATGACATGTGTTTTTTAAAAATTATTCTAATAATTTTCACACCTCTGTATTTGAAAATGCCCATTTAGTTATTATTCAATAGTAAAACAAAAAAAAGACTACCGTGGAAATATTTTTTTAATTCATTCAGTATTTAATTAACTTGTCTATTTGCTATTTTTACTATTTCTCATGATTTCAGAAAGATTTGAGTACGAAGTAATTTAGCTTTTGCTCTTGGCCTATATCTTGCGGGTTATGCACTGTTTTTTGGAGAAGTCATGTACCTACAGTGACGTTTAAAATTATCCATCCACGAACTTACTTTCAAAACAACAATACATTTGAATTTTTTCTCCTTGTCTTAAGTTAAACCTAATAGTATTTAATTAGGTGGGTCTACTTAAATACCACTAGATTTAACTACAGAAGTGGAGATAAAATCAATCATATCAGTTTACGATTTAGAATTTTGTTTTATAATTTTGGTTATGATTTCTGGCCTGAGTGCAAGACTTTCTTTGGATTCAGGATCCTCTGCCTGGATCCATATTTACGAAGTTTAGTACTGAAAAAAGTATTTCATTTCAGTACTCGAATATCTCTAGCAGAATTTGTACCTGTAAAAATCTTTTTTATTCTATTAAGGACTGTATTGAAAAGAACTTTGTGTACAATATACAGCATTAATTAATTAATATAAATAAAAGAAAAGCAATTTTGGACGAGTAGTGCAGAATAAAAGGAATTTTTAAAACGCAGTTGGCTAATAATTACAATGTTAGCCATGAAAGTGTCACAAATATATTGAAAAGTTTGGCGAGACTTGTAGTTTGAAAAACTGCCGAAATCTGGTCCTTAAAATGAATCCTCTAATCCAGGATTAGATAGTGGGGTGTTAAAGATTTTTAAACGTAAATCATTGTTGTCAGTACGCGACACTGCGAAAAAAGTAGAAACATCAATAGGAATGATACAGCGAATAAAGAAAAAGTATAATTTAAAAACTTAAAATTAAAAAACAAAAGGAACGAAGAACAATCTGTAGCTGTAAGAAAACAGACAAGAAAACTGTACAACATCTTAACAAGAAAAAACCAGTATATTATAATGGACGATAAGACTTACTGTAAATTTGATTATAAAACATTGCTAATGCCCCAATTATACACTACCGAGAAAAATGCATATGGGAGCAAAAAGGACAAGTCGACTTTTGTGGAAAAATATGGGAGAAACGTCTTAGTATGCCAAGCTATATGCAAATGCGACATGAAATCTATCCCTTTATTTACTCAACAAAATTTGAATGCAGATTTATACCAAAAAGAATGTTTCCAGAAAGACTGTCGCCAATGATTAAAAAGCATACAGTGCCTACTTTATTTTGACCGGACCTAGCTGCACGTCATTATGCAGCGGCCACTAGGGAATGGTATAAACAGCATAAAGTCAATTTTGACGAGAAAAAGCGTAATTCCCCAAACTACCCTGAAGTGCGTTCTATTGAAGATAATAAACTATTATTAAACGACATCTTTATAAAAACGTTGAAGCTGCAACTAGCCTAGAAGAATAAAAAAGATGAATAAGGCCGCCAAAACATTCATAAAGGATGTCGTCTAAAATTTAATACGTATAACCTAAAAAAGAAAGTGAGAGAACTGGCAAAATAATAATAATTTTTTTATATTTATGTAAATTATTAAATTTTCTAGATATTAACCTGTTGTTTTATTATAAAATTATTAAAAGTATTGCATAATTATAAAAGGTATATGAGTCTGAAGGTGTAAACTTTCTTTTCGATACAGTCCTTACAGTACTTGAAAAGGATATATTTATATCTACCATTCTTATTAAACTACATTTTTACACTTCCGATTCTATAAATTGTTATGACATGATAAATAGTATTTTTATGCGCACATTTTGTCCGACTCGACATTAAAAGCTACAGCGAGTGATTTTTTTTCATAAAGCTCTGTCACTTGGCTAAATTACCCATGATACGAGAAGTGAATTATTACCACATGATTCATGTCATATGCTTATAGGTGATACCTTTGGAAACTACTATTATTTTAAAATAGAATAGCATTTATTTAAAAGATACACACAACTACGGACTGTATGTGTAAGTGTGCGTATGTATTCAGTCATGGAGGTAAAAATAGAAGGGAGAAAACGATAGTAATTTATTGTAAAGGTACCTACTAGATACCTACGTAATCCAATAGAATACCTTACGTGCCCAGACGTCACGGAATTTTAATTTTTACGTTTGTTAGTTTATTTTCAGTGCTAAATTGAATAACAAAATAAAAAAAATCCTATAGTTATATTTATATTGTTCTCTTCGTAACTAGCCAAACTGTCAGTTTGGTATGACGACGCCTGTAATGTTTCGAAAGAATTTGTAATTTCACTATTTTAAGTTTTTCATTTTCTGGCACATTTAGTAGAAAAATTTAGTTTATTATCTAGAAAATAAAACAGTTAATTTTCCGTTAATATTCAAACAGTTAAATTATCTTTAAAAAAAATTTGTTTACTTTCAGTCTTCCACGTACAAATTTTCTCTTAGCAGAACAAAAAATAATTATGTTGTTCTGTACAATAATTTACAATTACAACATTGGAAATATACAAAATACAGTATAGTGATAAGGTATTGCGAAAAATTAATATTTCGTTAACAGGTTGAGTAAAATCTTCAGACTTTCTGTTTTTAAATATTTTTGATATATCTGCCGACTTTATGACGTCATCTGCGTCAAAGTTATTATGATTTCCCTATTATAATAATAATTGCTACAACCCATAACCTGGAAACCAGGCCCCAGAAGCTATGAATTTTGTGCGGTAGGGAGGGGCCGATTATTATTATTATGTAGGCACAACGTGCGGCTGCAACCTTCTCGAATTTGGAACATCGCAAATCTCACATTTGTGTTACAGCTAAGGAGAAACTGCAGAAAACCTTAACCAGATCTGCCGGTACCAGGAGTAGAGCCTGATCCGCTTGGGTGAAAGTTCAGCACGCTAGACAATACACTACCAAGGTTGCGATAAATTATGGCATGTTACATTAATGCAGGTGATTTTACTCTTCGAATTCTATGGAATGTGTAGGAAAGAGGACTTGACGCTCCTTTACATTGATGATGTAGAATATACTGGAAAGCATCTCTTACTTTTGTTAAGAGACACTAAGAATCATACTTCACGATATTTAGCCGCCACAGATGACGATTGCGACTTTCAACCATACAGTTTGTATCGCAGATATGCTGCATTGAGACAGATTTGTATGCGGCAAAACCGAAGAATAAGCGTTTCTCGTTGAGCTACCGAAATGCTAAATGCACCTGTCACCATGTTGGAATTTATTCTGTCGGTGCTCGGTGGTGTACCATGCAAATTCCCTACTTACCTAGGATTGGAGACACCACACCTGTATATTGGTCATTGCCCTTCGACGCTCTTCAATAACCTTGATGACTGACAATGGACCTAGTACGATCTGGAACGTACTATGTAACTGAAAGTTACGTTTAAGATTCCATGAGAAAACGGTTGACACTTGCGAAGCAAATGTTCCGAGGGTTTGTGGTTGAACCATCAAAGCAGTTGATCGAAGAGGTTGGTGTTAGTGATGGTAACCCATAACCAGCGCCGCCCTTTGGATTTTGAGGCCCCGGGCACAAATATGGAGTGGGGCCCCCAGTAAATAAAAAGTGAATAAATAAATAAAATCTTTAATTTTTAATACAACAAAATGTTCTCGGACGACTGGCGGTGCAACGCGCGACCGTTGTTGAACGCGATACCGATCTAAGCAGTGTTGCTAGGGGCCCCACTAGCTCCCGAGGCCCCGGGCATACGCCCGGCTGACCGACCTTAGGGACGCTTCTGCCCATAACATTAAACATTAATTGTAGCAATTGTAAACAAGTTGATAAAAAAAGTTGATATTTACGTGGCTATTGTGATTTAGTCTTGACGGTCGCTCAATTAAGCTTTAAGCTTAACAGGATGTTTACATAGTGACAAACAGTCCTCAAAGTGATCTTTAACAACTACATATTACAAAAAAACCTTTACGAAATATAGACTAAAAGTGCTACAAAAAGTTGCAAATTAAGGAGTGGTAAAGGCCTAACCTACTATTAAATAAATTCTTATGTTTTTCTAAGATGTAGTTATTTTCAGGGTCGTCTTAAGACAGAATGCACCCATGGGCTTGCACAGTTTTGTTCGTCCCAAACAAAACCATTTAAATTTAATATTTTAAAATAAAATATTAAAACGTTTATGAAAACCGGTTCAATGAATAGTTAACAATTCTTGTTATTTCTTAAATCTGGTGGAAAGAAAAGTTTAACTACCATATTTAATATTTTTTTGTTCCCAAAGGCTTCCCAATATGAAACTTACACCAAGGAGAGACTGCATCTATTGAAAGTACACTTTCTTAGATATTCAAGGTCAAAGGTCGCATCATGTGACCTTGAGGTGAAAAACTCAACATGGTTTTATTTAAGACTATGCTCCTTTAGCTTTTAAACAGGGTTAAGATGAACATTCTACTATGATTAGAAGCAAAGTTATGAATTCTTTTTGGTCGCCTTGTAAGCGTAAATTTTACATTTTTTATCATGTTTGCAACCCTGCTGCATGAATACCGTGTATTACTCAGTGTATCAACTTTATATACCTAAGTTTCTTTATGTCTTCTGCTATCCTACCAAATTTCACGATAATCGGAGATGGTCGGTTATTTTGTGATGATTTGGCATGGAATGACCCGTAAACAGAAATGATTATCTGATGATCAAAAACCCACGATTCCGCCCCACTTCTCCTAATTCCCGCTTCTCCCAATCCCACTTATCCTAATCCCATTTCCCCAAATTCCCGTTTCTCAACATCCTACTTATTCCAATTCCCGCTTGTCACAATACCATTTCCCCAATACTTTTCTTTTCTTCCAAAGCCAATGAACAGTCAATATATTATATCAACGACGTGTTATTGTACCTTATGTGTTATTGTTAGAGTAAAATGAAGAAGAAATTTTATTGCAGCAAATCATGCATGAGGAGAATGCAGAGAAGTAGTACATCCCTTGTTTAAAACAAGACTTGAGGAAGGTTTCTTTACAAAACTGTTCAATCGTCATTTACTGCAAGATGAGAAGAAGTTTCTAGAATTTTTTAGGCTCAACATTGGACATCACATCCTAGATCTGATAATAGAAGATATTACGAAGTACTACATAAAATAGTATTGGAATAGTATTTTTCCTTTCTTGGAAAAAAATGCATTTTTCTTTGGAAATATGTTGGCTTGGAAGAAATGGGAACAAATTATTTGCGAAAAATATAACAAAAAAAATCTTTTTTGGGAGAAATGGGATGTTTTAGGAGAAGTAGAATTGGATAATGCGGGAATTGGTGGAAGTGGGAAGACAGGAAACCTATAAAACCTAACCACTAGTTGTATTACAATATATCAGTGATGGCGAACCTTTTTGAGAAGTGGGTCAAATTTTGTTCATTATTTTTTTTAATACTAGCCCGTGGGTCACTAAGTCAGTAGCATCACTTGGAGGTGATGAGGTAAAAAGGGTAGCAATAATTTGAAAACATCGAAAATCTGTTAACAGAAAAACTTGACAGTTCACCTTTTTTTTTGATTCTCACTTTTAAAATTCTTTAAAAAGGTTTACGTTTCCTTTTTGTTTTACAACTTTTACTTTCGCAAGTGAAGAGCAAAATTCGACATTAGATATTTATACTTTAATTTTTTAATATTTGCGATTGTCTGTTCTCTCTTTTATGATAATATATTATTATATTATTATAAAAATAAGTTTATAAAAATCAAGGAGTGGGTCATTTAAAACGCCTTCATGGGTCAGTGTCTGACCCGCGGGTCATAGGTTCGCCACCACTGCAATATATGATAGATTTCCTCGCGAACATTTGGTAGATATTAATTTTGCATGATATTCACCCGTTATACCGTGGCGAAAAATTAACGAAAGATTCACAAAATCCCCCCCAATAAAAAACAGTTGCCATGTTCTTGCTGGATCTCTGTTAATTATCGTGTTACAGGTAATATTTACATATAGGCTTTTATTTTATTTTGCTTCTAAAATTGACAGCTATAAGGTATTATCAATTGATACGGTGAATGTAGGCCCAGATTTCGTAAATCGTACTTATTAGTTTTTATTATCTTTGTAAAAGGAATTCCATCCACCCATGCATAACGTTTGGTTACTATGAGTTAATTGTGGGTTTATTTACCTATTTTATACGTTAAATTTTCAATAGTTCATAATCATAATAAAATTAAATCTTTTACTAATTACACCTTTATTGTAATTAAACTTTATTATTATTTATTTATTTTAAAACATTTCGGTTTTTAAATGCCCTTTGAAGTTTAATATCCCTTGAAATTAGGCAACACTTTGCAAACCTTAAATGCCACGTTATCAACGTTTATTCCATTAGTGTTTAGCGTCTTGGAATCCTTGGAATGACAAATTTTTGTATTTGCAGTGGCGTCTCATAAAATAATTTCGCTTTATTTACCCTTATTTATCATGTTTGTGCGAATGATTAACAAAATTTCCCCTCTGTGTTAATTGTATTTCTAAAGACTATTTCAGTCTTTGAAAGCTGCTTGTTTAATGAATAGTTTTTGTGGTGTCTGCTTTATTATCACTTTGTCGGACTTGTAACGATCGAGTGTCCTCAAACCACTAGACGATCATGGCCAACGTTATCCTTCCGAAGAGTTTCAAATATTTAACAAAATAAGTTATTACAGCATTACCTACCCTATATACATGACACATTTTATGATGGTAAATATTTCCCAAAGTACAAACTTGATCCTACGTTGTGTTTACTTTTTATATCATGTAACCATATAGTTGATAACGATTGCTTTACCTTATACGAATGGAAGAAGAGAGGTAAACACATATAAAAGAAAAGTTAACTAGAATTGTAAGATTTTATTAATTTATTCATAACCTTAAGCGAGGAGGGACGGATTTAACTTGACAGACAAATGAATGGCTAGTTTTGAAAAAGCCACCCTGAAAATATGCTAGCCCAGATTAAATACGTCATTGCTTCAAGTTCAGTATGCGACCAAATCACAGATCAAGAAATTAATTTATCAAGTTGTTACAGTTGTGTGTTTATGCAAGGTATTTATAAATAATTAAAATGTATTTCTCTCATTGACATAAATCATCAAAAGTAAGTTAAATTGAGTCAACCATATGGAGTTACGTATAAACTAGAGCGTGACTGTTTAAAATGAATACACAAGAACTACTGAACATATGAAATAAGAAATATAAGTAAACGGCTTTTGTAAGCCATTGGTTTTCTGTCAGCAACAGGAACGCATACCTAGATAAGCAAGCAAGCGCAATAGGCACAAACAAACGGTCTAGGACATTTGGGCGCGGCCGTTTTGGCGCTAGGACGGTTTGGCGCCAGACAGTTCGGCGCAATGGCACTTCGGCGCAGGCACATTTCGGCGCCGGGGCACTTAGGCGCAGACACACTTCGACGAAAAGGCACTTAGGTGCATGTAAATTTTACCGTGAATAATTAGGGTAAAATTTTCGGAGATCTTTCGATCGAACAAAACTTCTTTTTGGACCATTAGTCTAATTTTTTGGGACAAGCTACCCTAGTATCAGAATAACCTTTTTATAATTTTACGTACACACATACACCTTCTTAATTCCAGAATTTCGTTTGGATTGATGAAATTGCGTTATTCCAGTACTTTTTGTCAATAAGCGCTGGACTATAAGCACTAAGCAGTATCCATTTATAAGTGTTACCTACTGAGACAAAATTCGTGAAGTGGGACACGTATTTATCAATGGTACGATATTCAATGTTAATATCAATTTTCCTATGTCATTTTATATTTTGATTGATTTTATAAAATATTTAATTTTCTAAAGTTATTAACATGATTATCAAACATGATATTCTTATAAACAATAAGGGATTTATAATAAACAAATTAAATTCTTATTACAAATTATTTCCTTATTTGCAGAATTTTTATTTTAATGTTTTACTAGCTTCAAAAAATTAATTTTCTTAAATCTGGCAGTACATACAAGCTTTTGTGATTGGCAAATATTGAGTTTTTTTTCTCATCATACTGTATTTACCGATTACTATATTTCATCGATCATGCTGTATTTACTACATTTAAGTACCCACAGATTTTGTTCATTACAATAATACTAGACAACTTCTCGCGCCGAAGTGCCCCTGCGCCTAAGTGGTCCGCGCAGAAATGTCCCTGCGCCGAAGGATTCTCGCGCCTAAATGGACGCACCTAAACGGCCGCGCCCAAATGTCCGGCTCTGCAAACTAATAACATATCACATATAAAATAACATGGACAAGCAAGTGTACACAAAATAATAGTGAGAGGAACCTCTTACAAGGCCTATCAAATGGGTCAAATAAAACTGAACTTACATGAAGAAAATTATTGATTATAATGCAATTTTCTTTGTGATTAAATGGCTTGCTACCGCTACTTGTATGTATTGTTGTTGTATGTTGGTTGACTGTAGGTCTGATCACTATAGGGAATCCTTGCTCCTTGTTTAATTTTACGTTCGTGGTAAACTTGGCTAGATTTCTTTAAAAAGATAGTACGAGGGTGGTCCCAGAAGTACCCGACCTGACCAAGAGGTGGCGGTAGTTGTTTGAAAATATCACTGTATTGGAAAGTACTCAGTCTATAAAGCATATGTTTCAAGTTTGAAAGCGCCACGTTGTTCAGTATTTGTTTGGCAGACATCAATAGTGAACGTTGTCAGTAAATTTGTGAAATTGAAAAAAAAATTGGTCATCGTTATGTGATACAATACTTTTATTTGAAAGGCCTCAGCCCAACCAATATAAAAGCTGAACTGGATTCTACTCTGGGTGAGTCTGCTCCTTCGTTTACAACAGTTAAATTTTGGGTAGCTGAGTTTAAACGAGGACGTACGAGCTGCCAAGACGAGCATCGCAGTGGTCGACCAAATGAGGTGACGACTCCAGAAATGGTGAAGAAAATCCACAAAGCGGTACTTGATGATCACCGACTGAAAGTGCGCGAGCTAGCAGACATTACGGGCATTTCAAAAAGTGCGGTACATCGCATATTATCTGAAAATTTGGACATGAGAAAGCTGTGTGCAAGATGGGTGCCGCGTTTGCTCACAATCGAGCAAAAACAGTGTCGTGAAAATGTTTCAATTGAGTGTTTAGCGAAGTTTCACAGCAACAAAGCAGAATTTTTGCGCCGTTTCGTAACAATGGATGAAACATGGGTCCATCATTTCACACCCGAGACAAAAGAACAATCGAAACAATGGACTCAAAAGGGAGAACCGGCTCCAAAGAAGGCGAAGACCGTTTCATCTGCAGGCAAGGTTATGGCGTCGGTTTTTTGGGATGCGCTGGAATAATTTTTATTGACTATCTCGAAAAAGGAACAACTATCAACGGCCAGTATTATGCAAACTTATTGCAACGTTTGAGCGAAGAAATCAAGCAAAAACGGCCGCATTTGGCTAAAAAGTAAGTGTTGTTTCATCACGACAAGGCGCCAGCTCACAAATCCGTTATTGCATGGCCAAAATTAATCAATTAAAGTTTGAATTGCTACCTCATGCACCATATTCGCCAGATTTAGCCCCCTCGGCTAAAGTGAATGGCTCAGTGGTCAAAGATTTTCCAACGATGAAGAAGTGATGTCAGCAGTTAATGGCTATTTTGAGGAGCAAGACAGTTCTTATTATAAAAAGGGTATCGAACTTTTTGAACACCGCTGGGAAAAGTGTATAGAGCTGAAAGGAGATTACGTTGAAAAATAAATAAATCTTTTTCCAAAATTTTTGTGTTTTGTTTGTTGGGTCGGGTACTTCTGGGACCACCCTCGTAGATAAGACTGGATAGGATAGGAATATAAAACGGATAGGAAGTAAAACTGTAGGACCCGTGTCAATGCCATGTTTGGCACGATAAAAATTCCCACTCGGAGTCGAATTATCGCAGATTCGGATAAATTAAAGTAGCATCGGCCAAATGATCATAGTACGAGGGATGCTCCGCCACCTCGATTCCTCGCACAAAAAAAAATAAATAAAAAAAAACAAATCAGTTCTTCTATTTATTAGACATAGTTGAGTGGTTCTACATAGAGTTTAATGCCAATGTTGGCACGGACGGTGGCTTTTTAGATATTTGGATAGTTATATGCATTTAATAGAATTATCTCTTGAGTTCAACATTGTTAAAGTCTCCATTCGGGTCAAGATCCACTAAGTAAGAAATATATCTTGATTTTACTCTTTTTATCTACACATTCTTCTACATAAATGAGGCCTGTTTCTGAAATCGTGATACGATTGTAAATGTCATCCCCAAAGGGTAATTTTCCTTTAGAATAAAATAAAAAAATTCCTAGATTTACTTGAAGTTTCTGTTAGTCACCAGAATGAATTCAAATTAAAAATAAGCTTAGAAATAAAAGAAAACGACTGACGGTTACAGCGAATTTGCTGAATATTCAACGGAAATGGTTTAGAAGATTCAGGACAGATTTCAAAGCTAACACATTTCTGAAATATCAAATTTATTTCTAGAAAATGTATAAAAATGTTTGTCAGGGGCGTTTTATTCACTGAACCGTAGTTTTCTCTGTGAAAATTGAGTTTGGAAATTTTTCATGAAAGCATTTTATTTATCTCCACATTTTTCATATACGCATTTCTGGGTATAAAAAAAAGTGTTGCTTTTAATATTTATCTTAATTTTTGTTATATTATTTACTGAAATAAAGCTTCTAAACTAAAATAATGATAAAAATTAATGAATTAAACAGTTCGAAAACAAAACAAAAATTTGAAACTTTTCCAAATTTTTAAAGACAGGTAACAAGTAAGTGGAAAGATTTGACAAGTTATTTCCAAATACTTTTCATACATACCGTGTTGCATTTTAACGCAACGTGATTCATATAGCCCGTTGAAGTATTTTACAACCTTTTTGGTAGGGGAGGTATATAATCAGAACTTCTTACTAATTTTAACAGTGCTTGTTGGTATATTTTAAGTTTAGCGGCATCTCATCAAGGTCTTTTTAAAAATGGTAAGTGTTAAAAATATGTACGTGTGCGTTAATAAAAAAGTGATCGAACATAGTGCACGAAATATGAAAAATTTATTGATGTTTAATTTATGTTTGATGTGGTTGGATGTACAAGAGCGCTTTAGCGAACTTCATGCAAACAAGCAAAGGTAAATAGGAAAATTAGGTATCTGCAAATATATTATTAATTCGTCTAAATTAAATTGACATTTATGCATACTGCACATTATACGGATGTTTATCAGTACGTACACTACAATATTAAGCCAATTTCCTGTAGGTAATTACTTAATAGTTAATTAATATTCAAATTAATTTTGATTTAATTATATTTAAATGAATTCATTAATAAATATCTATGAGTGTGACTAATAACAGTACTCATAATACAAATAAAGTACGCGAAAAACTGATTTTTCATTCTACAGTATTCTGGAAACGAGTTTTATTTTGATAAAGTTTCTATTCATTTTCATCTATTCTTCCGTAATTGATTCAAATTTTTAACATGATGTAATTTTCTGTCCTTGATACCTATATTTTGTACGTAATAATAAACTAAAACTTTGATGTGGCATAGCGCCTTGTAATAGCATAAGCAATTGAGTTTTTAGCTTTTTTTAGGCAAATATTGTGAAAAATCACAATTTTTCTAATGCTTCTGGATTCTAATTTATCAGTTTTTCATCTCAGTTTATCCCTAATCTGCAACTTTTACTGAAAAGAGGAAAGAAACATGTTAAAAATATTTTTATTAATTTATCTAATATGACTTTAAGTCAAAATTTATAATTGCTAGATTAGAATAAACATCAAGAGTCGAGGCAAGCAAACTGCGATAAATAAATTAATATTTTTTTCTCCAACCGCAGGAATATGACACTGTAACATCAAATTATTTTGTATAAAAAGTAAACCATTAAGGAACTATTATTCGTTACCATAGCAATTGTATAAAAAGTAATCACTTTTTGTACAATACAAAAAGTAGTCTGAGGTTATGTATGAACTATTTTCAGGGGTGCTCTAAATTTTTTATATTTGCGTGTCCTAATGAAATTTTTTAGAATACTGGAAACAGTAACATTTTATTTTTCAAAGTTTATATCACTGTTAGACAGCTGTTCTTGGAATGTCAAACTTATCTTATTTACGCAGTGAACTCTTGTAACTGGAATGCAACGCTCGCTAATCTAGTATTGCAGGCCACATAAATGCACCGAATAATAAATAGCCCTGTTAAGGGCGTAACGGTTTTTACTTTATTATTAACGAAATTGTAAATTTTGATACTGTCATCATATGAGATACATATTGTGTTGTGTATGTGCAATAGCTCACGATAAACTTAACGTAATAAAATTCAGTTTTATAAAATTATATATCTTTACCTTAAACTAATAATATCCAAAAGATCCAATGAATAATTATTTTTGTTAACAAAAATCATTCTTTGCTGAAAATACTATTGCATTTATACCTCATTAATTTCTTTAACAAATAACGTATTTATTCTATGAAATGCAATATAATTATTTTTATTTCATCCAAGTTTTTAATTCATTAAGTAGCAATTATTTATGTCACAAATATATTGGCATACATTCTACTTTGAATTTATAATATCTTTCAACAGTACGTATAATGCACCTGGCAAATTTGAACAAGATCCTGCTGTTTAGTAGCCGGCTTTGTGTGTATGAGATAAGAATGGGAATTTCTACGTCGCGCGGATTACCTAAAGTTAACGAAGTTATGTAAAAAAAAAAATTTCATTTAATTTCTAGTGTTGCCAACTGTTATGTTACGTACCAAAATATCCCTAACAAATTTTATTTAACACTAAGTAATTTTTTTATTTATTTAATAATGAAATAACGCAAATAAAAAAAATAGTATAAAGTATTCGTTTCATAAGACGTTTTAGCGCACTTGTCCTCTTTAGAAAACTCCCCGCTAAGCGGGTGGTTTTCTAAACTCGGACGCGTGCGCTAAAAACGTGTCTTATGAAACTAATACTTTAATATACTATTCTTTTATAGCAACAATGCAAAGTAATAAGTAGAAATTTTCTATGACAATATTAAAATATTAAATTAATTAAAGACATAAAAAACAAAAACACATTCGACGTTTCTATTAAAATTTTAGTTGCTGCTTGGAACGACGTAGCAAAAACAAAAACCAATTCTAACCTCTAATTATTTAACGGTAAACACATATATCTTAGACAACGCCTGTCGAAATTTCTTCCAATTTTCGACGAAATGCGAGTGAGATTATACATGTGTGAGTATTTCTTAATGATATTAACTCTTAATATTCAAATTAGCTACTTTATAAACATTTTAGAATTGCATTAAATAAATAGTAGTTTAATGTCATGTTGTTTATTCTAAACAGTCCTCTCACAGAGTTTGCTTGTTAAAAATAAGCAGTTGGAGAAAAAATAGTATCTTTAATTCGTACAAAAAATGCGTTTTTGGGACTCATAAGGTTTCTTATTCGTCCCAAAAACATGCCTTTTTTATACTAATTAAACAAATAACTATTTTCAGCTATAGAATTATTCAGATATAGTCTAGTCAAATGGTACAAAATAGGGGAAAGTTTTGGTGTAGTTTTGATAGTTTGGTTCTTTATGTTTTTTTGGGCTGCTGCTCACGAATTTCATGTTTGCCAACAAGCATTTTTCCGGAAACCCGTTTTTTTTGCAAAAAACGTTTTCTTTTCTAGTTTTTGCAAAATAACTTGAAAACTATCAATTTCTCGCTTTTTTTTTATTATGTATGAAATTAAAGAAGATGAAATTTACTACATTTTATGTCTGAGGAAGCTTTTTGTACGATTAATGGTATAGCCGTCAAGGTGACGCGAAATTGGAGGTTATAAAACAAAAAAGGGTTTTTTCAATTTTTGTAAATTATAGCCAAAAATCAGTCATTTTCTTTTTTTACAACTGTTTACCGTATTTCAGAAATGCATTAGGCCTCCTCATCCCTAAACCCGCAAATGTCACTACACACATATACTGGCCTGCTGCCTTACACTTCTCGACAGCGCCCATTAAGGCAATAAAGATTGTATGGTAATCTGTAGGCGGAGCGTTTATGAAGGGGAGATAAGCGGCAAATGTTTTTTCATAAGGAAGGTCTGCTGTAGCTTGATCCATAAAGACGTTCCATCCAAGTTACCCACGTAAAGGTAAAATAAATCTTTATACTTGCTGTAGATCAAAGAATGTGAGATGTCCATGAAAATGCATTTTCCGAGGTTGAGAATTCATTACTGCGGTCTTTAGTAGTTATTCTTTTGAGACCTTCGGCATTTTCTTGAGACTCGAAATGCTTCAGACTCACAGCCCCGAAACGTCCAACAACCTGCGTACTAGATATGGATGTCACTCTTGAAATACTTCTATCTGCAGGTATTGCAAACCCCGCCCATTCCATGGAAAGTGTTGTAACCATCTATGGTTTGGGTATTGAAATCTGCATTGTCTTAAATAAACTGTTAAAAATCTTTCGCGACTGATTTCTTTATCAGGCTTCATGGTACATGACACTTCAAATCGTACAGCCTCCGAGTATGAACTACAAAACCTGATAGATGATAAAACTTCAATTATCTTCCGTGATCCGGTCTTTTTGTAAATAAATGCTGCCAGACCTACTTGTGCATTTGACAAGAACGAGTTGGGCCGTACAGCTGTAATAATACTGTGAGAAATTGCATTACATTTTGTCTTCCACTTATCAGTGTTCCCCCGTTTCCTCTTCATTATAAGAGTGCTCAGAAAATATTTGAGGGTCTCAAGAACAACATATTCACTCTCTTCCAGGAAACGGTCTGATGGAGGGTACTCTGTAGTGGACTACATTTCTGGTCTTATACCTTCGCGAATAATTTTCGTTGCTGCTTCAACAACTCTAAGTCTCTCCTCCTGCTCAGATATACAGGCTTGCTGATAGCATGCATTAGTCAAGATCTTCTCTCCTGTATTCCTGAAACACACCAAAGTTTTTTTTTCTACGTGGTTGTAAACAGTATGTCTTCTCCATATTTTTGTAAAAGTTGACCCTTCACGGTTTTCACTTCAGGTTTATAATTTCCTGTAAACTGCTCCATTAACTGTTCCATGCTGAACTGACATTCGTCATCACTATTTTCAAGGTAATCGTAAATATGTTGCATTCCTTTGTCAGATTTCTTCAGCAAATGGGCCGCGTCTCTTCTGTTCTTAGACCTTTGATCGACCGTACAGCTGTTTATGACAATAGTCATAAAGATATACCAGAAAATTAAAGATTTTATTAATGTAGCCAAAACAATGCGTCATCAAAGTCCCTTAACCTAATTACCTAATTTAAATTAGATAAATTTTTTCTTTAAAAAATATTCTCTTATACAATCATTAAAAACTGTTATTAAATAAACAAAGTCGTGCTACAAATTATTTTTAGTTCAACAAACTACAACCTCAGCATTATCTCACTCTAAAAGGGTATTATTTACACAGCTGTGATTAGGCATTGACCCAAATATTCTTCATTAAATTGTAAGGTTGTAAACAAAACGTGCTTTGTTCCAAGTTCAACAAACTTCCTACATCAGCATTTTGTGCGAATGTTGAGCAAATTTTATTACAAACTTTACAGGGTTGTCATCTTTCTTAATCGAGTAAAATAATTTTTTAATTGTTAATAGAATTCAATTTTACGCGGAAATGACATACGATACGATAAAATGTTATTAAGGTATGTTGTTGTGATAGATGAAATGCATCTGCCGACAAAGTCCCATTATTACAGTACTATAATTGACGCCGCAAAATGATGTTAAAGTTGACAACTTTATTATCTTTTTCTGAAAAAGTAGTACGTTCTAGAATAAAGTCGTATAAGACTTTTTTGTTCCTTTTGATGTCTTCTATCACCTCTTAAAATTAATGTGTTCTAACCCCTGCCATCCTGTATAGATAGAAAACAATATCTGGTGTTATCCGTAGAAAAGTTTGTCCCATGAGGCACTTCGATTATGACTTATGAAAGATATATTTTATATAAAACGTCTTTAATAGTTTGAGGTGTACAAATAACTTATACTGAGGAAAATACATTTTCCACCAAATGTTATATACCGCTTTCAACGTTCATTACATATTTGTCACAGCAACAAAAATGTTCTTGGCTCAATTTGTATATTGTAGGCTGTAGAGAACTTCATTACTATTACGTAAACCTATTTTGATTTACTGTTATTGTACTTCTACCCCTTTTCATTTATCAGTTTATGAAGTGGAACCCAAATTAAATGTGTTCGTCTTGTTTGCTAGAACAAATTATAATGAGAGAATCTTGTTGCAAATTCACCGTTACAGAATTGAGTTACCCAAAAGTGTAATTTGTTCTGTGTTAAGTTCTTGACATGAATTAAACGTAGACGTTGCCTATGGTTTCTAGATGTATTGTACAGGGACGATCTGAATTCTTACAGCCATATTCATAAATAATTACAAGCGAGAAAATGTTTTGAATGCTGTATTTAAATAAACGTGAAATGTCTCTACAATCAGATGTTAAACCAACGACACAACTACACTCACTTTTATGTAGGTAATTACAAGGAGTAGGTATGCTGATTACGGCTTCATTTATTCATGGGAGTGAAAAAAATGTAGAGGGCGATTTTGTTATCATTGTAAATAAACGTAATCCCTACTATTGTTATATTAATGTTTTGTTATACATATTTAAGAGCCGTGTAAGCATACTTACCATAGTTTTTTTTACGAATATGGCGCCACATAACATTCCTCAAAAAGTCTAATCTATGGCGCATGCTATTCCAGTTGCCACCGCGTAATTTATCAATTCCTCCCATTTTTCCCTTTTCTCATTCCTCGTTAACTGATCCGTGAATTTCCTAACCAAAAACTCCATATTTTCAAAATCATAGAAAACTATAAATGAAATGTTTATAGTAATGATACAATTTTCTCATAGTGGAATAAATTATATACCAATAATTAAAAGTCTCATAGACATTCCCACAAACGAATGTGCGTGTACAAATTAAAGATGATACCACGATACAGCTGTTTCAAGCTTATTTGCTATCATCAGTCGTGGATAATCTTCTCCAATTTGCACACACCCTCCAGGGCTTTATATATAAACCCCAAATTTACATTAATATCAAGAGGTATTAGTGCTGACTGCTGACATCTGTGAATAACCACGCGCACAAAACGACTAAAAATGTGGTTTTCACGGTCTCTACCTTGGCAGTATGATTGGTAGACTAATACCTCTTGGTATTAATGTAAATTTGGGGTTTATATATAAAGCCCTGGATGGTGTGTACAAATTGGAGAATATTATCCATGACTGATGATAGCAAATACGCTTGAAACAGCTGTATCGTGGTATCTTCTTTAATTTGTACACACACATTCGTTTGTGGGAATGCCTATGAGACTTTTAATTATTGGTATACTCCTTATTTTCATGAATTTTTCTTAAAAAATTAATTTGCTTTGACGCCATTTTGATATTTATGTACATTTCTGTCACTGTCATCAACTTTTACTGTAGTAGAAATACAGTGAGAAAACAGTAAAATTTTAAGAATACTTCATTAAATTACTGCCTGCCTGTACATCTCCTTATAAATTGTGGTCACATTTCTGTAAATTTTATGTGCGTATATAACATCTCAGAAACGTATTGATTTAAGAGAAAAGTCTTTAAATAAATACGGCCTTTATAATTATAAGGCTTTTATAGCCAACATAAATGGAAACACTTTACTTTGTTTATATAAAATATAAATGAACAGACCATAATATAAATAATATAGGAGAGCGTTAGGTGAACGCACCAGACAGCGAAGTTGTTTGTAAACATGACGGTTGCAATGTATCAGAATAGTTTAATACAGAATAATAATAAAGCTTCTTTGTTCCCACACACAACATGGTGCCAGGAGTGGGATTCGCCGCCTAAATAATAAAGCAGAGCAAGATGGAAATGCAAGTTCTCGTTCTAATTATGATATTCCCGATCATAAATTTTGGTCAATGAAGGAGCAAATAGCCCTACGGCCAATCTACTCGGATGGAGCACGCAGGCTTCAAACTTTGAGATACGCAAAAACCGTTAGAAGAAGGGCCTCACCGATCCCTGATCTGATAGACACGAAAAGTTATTATAACTATTATTAAATAATATATTTCTGTGAAATTCTCAGGCTTTAGACAATTAAAAAATATAGAAATTTTGAGTTCTTAGGATATAAAAATGTAATCGGAAAAGAGTAGTAACTAATGGGCCCAAAATATATTTTTTTTACAACTGTCAAAAAAGTTGACTTCTATGTCATTATCAAAGCGCGAAGTTTGCAGTTCTTTCACAGACCTACTTTTGGTCATGTTGTGTTAACCAGATAGATTCATAAAAAAAGAATTTTTTGCGGATGTGATAAAAGTTTCTTCATGGTTTTATAATGTCTATTTAGGCTATTTATTTTTTATATGATAACATACTTGTAGAAAAAACATTGTTTATAACTTCAGCGCGAAATGTTTATGGTGTTGTAATGACTTTTTTAAGTCATTTAAAAAAACCTTTTAAAGATTTACATTCTTATGCGCTAAAAACGTCAATTACATTTGATAAAAAGTAACTATTGTATCTTTTTATATTTTCCACATAAAATAAGGTTAAGAAATGTAAATAAAAGCGTCAATATACAATGTATGGTTGTTTCAGTATAAAATTAAAGAACACCAAAAAGAAATAGAACTTGATACTTTACTAGTGGTGTACTTTTCCTGTGATACATGGGCGAAGGAAATAATTGCATTTACTATGTTAATATGTAATTACCTGTATTTAATTATTATAAATGACAGCCAGGTTGCATAGTCTTTTGCTCAGAAATTATCCAGATACAAGAGATGGCTAAACCTTTGGAACACTTTTGTTCTGTTATTTCTATGTTATTTTTGCTTCAAAATTACATAGCCCTCCGACGCAATCTAATCAACAAGATTTTTCTGAACACAAAAAGATATTCGGCTATATTGGAATATTTCATCTATTATGATATGGGGTGGAATTTCAAAATTCCGTGTAATAAGCATCTTCATTCTCCAGATCTCTGCAAATAGAGTTACATACGGGGAGGCGTTTGTATATTCGCGGAATGGGGGGGTTGCTGAGGGGCGGGGTTTGGTAAACCAATCGTGACGTCTAGCTTGATGTCTTATTACTATAAATACCGAACTGGATTATTATTGAATTAGTGGTATTGGAATTATTGTCATTTACACAAGTCAGAACGTGAAGATATTTTAAATATGAGTAAAGTTGAACATCGTGCCGTTATAAAGTTCTTGACAAAACGAGGAAAACCAGTGCAAACCATTATAGAAGAGATGACAGCGATTTACCAGGACTCTTGTCCTGGAAAAACCATGATATATAAGTGGCATAACCTGTTTAAACAAGGCAAAGAATCACTGGCAGACGATCCGCGCCCTAGACGTCCCATCGAGATTATATGTCAGAACTTGTGGAACAAGTTGAAAATTTAATATTGCAAGATGCCCGTTTGAAAAAGAAACAACTTGCAGAAATGGTTGGAGTATCAGATATAACCATTTTTAAAGTTCATCTCGGTAGGTTTGTGCAAGATGGGTTCCGATGTTCAAGGGCGTTTTTGAAGCTCTGTACTGAAGACCAGGATGGAGTATTAAGTCGGATTGTTACAGGAGGTGAAACGTGAGTTCACCACTATGAACCTGGATCCAAACAAGATTCAATGCAGTGGCATAAAAAAGGTACACCCCCGCCAAAGAAGTTTAAAGCACAACAGTCAGCTGGAAAGCTCATGGCGACCATATTTTAGGACACTGAAGGAATCCTGCTCATTGACTACAAAGAAAAGGGTGCTATAACGGGAGAACATTATGCCACACTTTTAGAACGATTAAGGGACTCCATCTAAGAAAAGAGAAGAGGAAAACTTGCCAAAGACGTGCTGCTTTTGCACGACAACGTGCCCGTTCATCGAAGTCGAGTTGCACAAGCTGCCCTGCACAAGGCAGGCTTACAGGAATTAAATCATCCGTCTTACAGTCCAGACCTGGCCCCAAACGATTACTATTTGTGCCCGAATATGAAGACAGAACTTCGAGGAAAACATTTTCCTCCGATGCTGAAGTAAAAGCTGCAGTTTCAGTATATTTTGACGGCAAAAATGAATTTTTTTCACTGGCATAAATAAATTAATTACTAGATCTGAGAAATGTATTATAGTTAAGGGAGAATATATTGAAAAAGAAAAATAATTCTTTGTTTTTATTTACTTTCCTTACCCCCATTCCGCGAATATAAAAACGCACTCTCGTACATGTTTACTACATGTTTAGTCAATTGAGAAATTTAAAAATGACAAATCGTGAAGATTGAAAAATTTTAATAAAATTATTAAGTCCGAATAGTACGAGTATCTAGCCTGAATAGTAAAGGGCAGTTATAATAAATAGAATAAAACTAAAATTAAAGGGAATTTAAAAGTAGAGGTACAATTTTTCCAGTAGGGTTTTAGCATAAAATAATTAGAAAGGCAAGCGCTAGAATCACATATTTTGATAATAATAGTTTGTTATTTTACAGGATGAAGACGCACAAAGGTTGGCAATCATGCGTAAAGCATTCCAAATGTTCGACGTCACAAAATCGGGCTTTATAGAAACAATAAAAATCTCCACAATACTAAACAGCATGGGCCAACTCTTCGATGATAAAGAACTTCAAGGGCTCATTCATGAAAACGATCCAGATAATGTTGGAAAAGTCAATTTTGATGGGTTCGCTGCTATCGCATCCCATTTCCTAGAAGAGGAAGACGATGAAAGCACTCAACAGGAACTTAAGGAAGCCTTCAGGTTACAATTTCTTTTATCTGTCTTAATTGAATTCTTTTTTCAGCGCGGGCTTGAATACTATATTTAAGTTGCAAATGAATTTTTCTTTTCTTTTAGCGGTTAATTACTAATTAAGAAGTTTTTATTTAAAATTTAAATTTAAAAGGCTTATGAATTCTAATTTCACTCTTGAAAAGTTCGCTTTCATTCTGATTTTTCTTTTTTTTTCAGATTGTATGATAGAGAAGGTAATGGATATATCACAACCGGAACCTTAAAAGAGATTTTAAAAGCTTTAGATGACAAATTAACCGGTAGGGAATTAGATGGAATTATAGCTGAAATTGATACGGATGGCTCTGGAACGGTTGATTTTGACGGTAAGATTTCATATCAGTATGATTGATGATGATGGTTTGAAATAAAAGCACGTTAAAGATATTGATGAAGGATTGCTTAGGTAATTAGAAAGTCCTGAGGCACCACCATGATGGTAATACTAAATTACTTTATCGCTTTATGTAACTTTAACAGATACAGAATTCGTAATTGACTCATCTAGAATGCCGTGTAGTTACAGTAAAAGGTGCTTCTGTACATTATGGCACTAATTTAATCAAGTTAAAAATTTCAACATAAAAGAAATGATTTTTGGATATTCTATTATACCTACATTACTGTTAGTTATAAACTGACGCCTTGAATGTTATCCGGTTTAAATATTAAAGAAATACAAAACATTTTGTTCGCACTGTAATAAAATGATCTTGATTTGCTCATTATTTTTCAAATAAATAGAAACGATAATGTCGTAATAGCATACAAAACGTTGTTCAGAATTAGGAGTCATTCAACGAGATATTTAAGCAATGATATTTTAACATGCATACATACAGCAATATGCGACATTCGTAAGGAATGAATCTGATTATTGTTGAACTACTTTGTAATTTTAGAATAGCAGGTATATTAAAAAACAAGTTTCATAAAACATGATTTATCGCGCGCAGCCAAGATCAGCAAACGAGCCGCTTGCGGCTATTTTTGTAACGTTCAAGAGCGCTTAAATATCGTAGGAAACGTATATTTTAAACAATTTTCCAGGGGTGATTATTTAGCCTATACAGGCCATTCTGACCGAAGAAGGCACCAATTACATTCATAATCAGGGCGTAGCAGGGCGGTAAAGGTCAAAAATGCTAACTTTGTGTAAAAGCATCGTATATACATGTTATAGCTCATTTTGACGGGCTCGGCAAGTAGAACAACTACACTATGCTTACCTTTAAATTAAGATGTTAACGATCATTAAAACAATCATCATCATCAACTTCATCATCGAAAAAACAAGAAAGAAGATTTTGTTGTAGTTTTGTACTGTACATTTTGGACTAGACCTCCCAGGCAACCCGGACCCAGTGTATAAATGTAAGTGTGTCTGAAGCAAAATTTATTGTAGATTCTGGAAGTGTATATAGCCTATGGTGGCAAGCATTCTGCATTCATAAAATAATGCTTAAAACCATCAGGAGGTTCCATTTTTTAGTCGTTTTCTTGATATAATTTTCTCGGATGAGTCAAATGACAAAAGTTGTTTTATTCACCGATCATGGCAATGGGAGTATACGATGCTTCTACGCAAAGTTAGCCTTTTGATTTTTACCGTCTAGGGCCCGTATTCTTGAACTCATACGAACAAGTTTCGCATACGAGATGACGTAATTTTTACGTCATAAGATGCAACTTAACCAATCAAATGTTATTAGGTAATAGAGACTTACGTCATCTCGTATGCGAAACTTGTTCGTACGAGTTCAAGAATATGGATCCAGGCGCGTGCTGGCCCACCGGGATGCCGGGAGTTTCCCAGTGGGCCTTTATAAAGTTTCTCGAAGGGCCCTACGACACGGCTGAATTTAGGTTATCAACAATTAAATTATATTTAAGTAGAAACAATATACCTCGCCGCTGTTCAACTCGACCACACATGACGAATGGCGACGATTTAATCTAATCTTCTTCCCCGTTTTTATAACACCGCGTAACCATATTTATATTGATAACGTAATTTGGGGATATGATTTTGTAAGTTTTGCTCAGAAACTTCAATTGGAGTTAATACAGGTTCTGCAATCTGGTGGATACGAGTTGTGAAAGTGGACAAGTAACTATCCGGAACTTCTTGCAGTTTTAATTCGGCTGAGGAGAACTTATCTTTATTAAGGTTTAAGGTCTTGATAGGGACCCCATGGCCCGTCGGCCAAAAAAACGTCTTTTTTTCTACTTATGTCACCCTATAGATCGCCCTTGCACAAAACGATCCTTTAAAATTTTGAACCCCAGTGGTTTTCTTTGCAAAAAGGTTGATGCAGCAATTATGGATGGCGAAAATAGATTGAGATGACTCTGTTCCTGAGGCAGTGATCAATAACTGGAATTTGTTCAAATTAGAACTTCCTAAACTTTCAAATTTAAAGTTGTCTAGATGTATTATATACCAGTAAAATTAGGTGCAAAAAGGAGCTGCTTTCCAGAAACGGGTGGAGTTCTGGAAACTGTTTTAATCACTCAAGCAGGTCTCTGATATGAATAATCTGAGTTTTTCCCGATTCCCGAGTGGAGCTTTAACCGTGATGTTAAAAATCACCAAATTCTGCGTTGATTGAGTACCAATACTAATTTGCCTAGCCTATTAATTTAGATTCGGCCGTCAGAAAAGACATTCATGCAAGAAATTCTGAAATTGGTTACAGTGCTGTAGCGCAGCGTTCTGCAACCTTTTTTATCCAACGACCCAAACATATCAATAAAATGATAAGGCGGGCATACGAGAGGGAGAGGGGGGATATTTAAAATTACAGGACCCTATAGCATATATTCTTAACATGAACCTAAATGATATAGTAAAAATAAATATTTATGCGACCCATTTTTAAACTTTTGCGACCCAAAATTGGTTCGCGACCCTATGGTTGCGGTCCGCTGCTGTAGCGTATTTAAGGGTACAATATTCTGACGGCTCTATCAGAGTTTTCTTGATGTTCGGGAAAACTAGCGTTGTGTACCTCTCAAAACTATCTCCATCCCACGTTTGGATTGTGCGTTTTGTATTAGCAGCAGAATTGGTGAAAAGTCTCAATGATACTTCGAAGAAGCAGATCACGTTTGACGATACGATCGCTTGGAAGACTCCCAGCCTCCAACACATTTGTGGCTAACCGAGTAGTTTTCATTCGTCATGGTATTACGTTCCGTCAGCAGATAATCCGGCAGATAGTGCCTCACGCAGGCTTTTGCCCTCGTAATTGCTAAATCATAGTTTGTGGTAGATGGGACCTCCATGTCTTTCTCGTCTCCCAGACTCGTGGCCACAGCAACCTTCATTCTCTGCCAGTTTTTTCCGCAAGAGGAACGTAAAATTGTACTGACAGTTACTAATGAATCCCATATAATAGATGATCTAATAATTAATCTAAATAAATAAATTATCCTTAAAAAATTAACCGAAGTAGGTTGTTGGGGGTATCGTTTTACTCATTAAGTTACTACTATAGCCCAGTAAAATCTAAACTGACCGTTTTCAGATTAAGTTGGGCCTTAGAAGTATCCATCACCTTGTTTAGGCTTTCGCATTCGTTGCTTGGTTATGACCGTCATTAATAAAGTTGCAGTATTATGTATCATAGCTGCATGAAAGCGTTTAAATGTTGTTTTGCTTTGACCGGCGGTACTCAACCAGTTTCTTATGTGTTACGATATTAATAACAAGATGTTACAATCAAAAATAGAAATAAAGAAATAAATATAAATCAAAATTCCCTAAACAAATCAGTGTGTAAAATACATGAACGGTACTTCGAAACTCGAGTTTCGAGCTGTTTGGCTCTCATGTGTCGAAACCATACTGCAAATCGCCGAGGATTTGTTTTTTTATAAAATGAATTATAGGTACCAAAAATAACTGATAGTAAGCACAGTTGATATTATTCGCTGAAGCACGATGAAAAAATCATAGTTGCCGATTTTTTAGTTTTTTGTTACAATGTAAATGCAACTTTATTATATGATAATCAAGAACATTTCATTTTTCAACATGATAATTGCCCAGTCCCTAAATCAGCTCATATTTCAGCGTACATTGTACAAAAAATGAAATATTGACTATCACGATTTTTCATCGTTCCTTAACGAACAATCATAACTGTACATATAATACAGTTATACAATTTCTATAATTTAATTTAAGTCGAACAGATATTTTTAAAATAAAATTTTGTGTAAGATTACCGTTACCAAACTTTACTATATCTTTTTCGAACGCTAAAGGGACAATTTAAAAGTGGCCCCATCATATTTGAATATTTTGAAATGCAAGTATTGTAATGATAACCTATTTTTTTTTAAACTCCACCTATTTTGGCAAATATATTTTTAAGAAATCATTAAAAACTACTTAACGACGAAGGACAATCAAATTTTAAATTTTAATGAACGAAAATTAAAAAAAACAAATCTAGTAATTACTTCGTCTGTACGATTGTTGCCGGAGAAGAGCAAACAGACTCCTATCTCACACTGCTTGTTCATGACCTGGTTTACGGTAAGCATTGTATAAGAGAATTACATACTTACCTGCTATTCCTTAAGTAAAGTACTATTCAATTATATTCAAAAAGGGAATACCATTTACCGACATCTGGAATTTCTCAGAATTTTTATATGTAAAACTGTAAAAACGAATTAGGGGAATTATGAATAACCAGATATGATTTTTCTTAATAATTATTTAGTTCATTAATTGAATGAGACTTGAAAAAAATGAGTAAAACTAGTATGAAGTTTGGGTGGTACTTTTGCCCCAAAATCATAATACACCACTGATTGGTAGCATCTACAGCTAGCTAACAGCTAAAAGTTGGCTAATAAGTGTGCGTCACCCAAACTATAAGTATAAGAATTTACCACTAATGGGAAATACGATATAATAAACAAGGTGTTAAAATGAAAAATAGAAATAAAGACAAATCCTTAAAATACCCTTTCGCCATTTTTAACTAAATACTTTTGAAAATGTGTAGTAGTCTAATGGCTTTTAGAAAAGTAGCTTGTTAATGCACCTACAATCTTAGGCTACGACCTATATGTGCTTTTAGACAACTGATATGAACCAAGTACAAAACTAGGAATAATCAATGTACCACAAATATTTGCCATATTTGATATTTAGAAAATCGTAATTTTCTCCTAACAAACAACATTTTTTCCTGAAGTTTTTTTAATGTTTAGAAAGTTTGTTTATGCAAAAAATTAAAAAAAAATAACACGCGATCTTATAAAATGGTAACTTGTTAACAAATTTATTATAATAACTTTATAAAAAAATGAAAAAATTGGCAATGAAACATTTCATGTAAAAACGTTTTAAGATTGTGCCGTTAAAGTTTCAAATTTGTTAGGAAGATAATCTTGCCAAAAAAGAACTAATACGAAGAATTTTTCAATTGAACGCTTGATATAAGCAATACGCTCGCAAAAGTAACAACGTCGCATTACGGCAAACGAACGGCAAAATTTAAATGCTTTATATAGCTACATGCAGCACCACTGGCCGCTCGTAATGTACATCTCGAAAACAAAATCAGTTGTGTTAAATAAAAAGATACATAATTCGAAATTTTGTTACTGTTAGATTTTATCGAAATTTGAATAAATAGTGTTTATCCATCGTTTTTTATACATATATTTGTAATATTTGTAAAGATAACCTCAAAACTTGAGTCATAGTCATTAACTGCATTAATTTGTTTTCATCAGAACAAGAAACGAAATACTTGTATCAACTATTTGTAATTTAAGGCAACGTTGTAACTTTTTCACTACTCTAGAAGCATATAATTTATTTATATTGTAGAAAGATTTCTTTATTTTTTAGCATTTGCACAGTAATATTATTACGAGTATTTAATTTTTAGTAATAAAATAGTGAATTTCAATGAAATCTTTCATTTAAAAGAATGTTTTTTTCGTCACTTTTTCACGTTCTTAAGCTTGGACTAAACATTCAAAAGTTAATTTCTGCCTTAATAAGACTAATAATTAATTAATAACATATATAAATATTAACTAAACTGTTTTCACATGCATTCTGATCAAAGCAGTATCGCTAGAGCCATTATCTGAAGCAACACTATGATATTATTTCTATTTGTCAAAATAGCGCAGCTCCATAACTTTTGGCTCAGACTATTCCAGCACAACTTCCTTAAGGCCAGATCTCCATTTCTAAATACATTTATGTAGTGGTTATTTTCAACTTGTTATTTCTTCGAATTAAGTAGTCTAATAAAATAACTTGACATGTTTCAAAAATGTGTACCGGCCAAACGAAATTTGATAGGACATTTGAACTTACGTGGTTTCATATTAATTTTTAGCTTATTCCAATTTTTCATTAATTGACTAATTTTTCCAAACCTGTAGTCCACCGGGGAATTTTCTGAATCCTTCGGTACCACGGTACCAGTATGCCTGGAATCTAAAGAAATTGTAATACCCATACTGAATAAATTTCGTATGGTAATTGTCTAAGTGGCGTTTTAATCACTGGAATATATTTCAAAGTTTAACTACTAATAATATATTGGCCATATTATATGTTTTATTACCATATTTCATAGAAAGTAATGTTCTGTTTTTTCTTTTCAGAATTTATGGAAATGATGACTGGTGACTAAGTAACAATAAAGATTAATAACCCCCTAAGGATAATATTAAATTTTATAAATAAGCCATAGTATTATTGTATCCTTCCACATACATACCTTAGCACATTGCCATATTACGTATCTATGAATTTATCTGTATTCTATTCTTTTATGTTGTACCTTTAATTAAACATAGATAATAAACAAAAAGACACCTGAGTTTCATTTTTATATTGATTTATTTTTATAATACACACATTTGTAGATCTAATCGGTCTTGTGGTGCTTTACAATCAACTGATACTAGCTCCAACTCCATCTACCTACTGTATTATAACTCACTACATAAATCTCTATTATATTACATGCGGACTTACATCTACGGATAGTGTTGGTGTATGAAAATACTAACATATTGTACTTTATTATTCTTAATTTTTTCCTTCTATACATGTATACATACTAAAGAATGTCTAATAAGTACAAGAACTAATTTCCTTATGATTTAATTTACATCAGCGCAATTTATATTATAATAGAGTAGCTCTGTATGAATGCATGTGTGTGCGGCCTGTGGGGGGACTTAACATTATAATCAACGAACAGGTCAGACCGACACCGTTGGCTGTAGGAAAAAACCTTAGCCAACCCACGATCAATCTTTCGAAACTTTTTGTCGTCGAACTGAAGAAGTACTATTATATTCTATAAGAGGACTGAAACACAACGTTATTATTTATATATAATTACATTTCTTGATTTTTAATTTTTTGTTTCGAGCAAGATAGATTTCAAGCAATGTTTTTTAAAGATTTATGAAAAGATTAAAAATATGTGACGTCGTTAAAATCAATGTATCAATGCTTATTAGACATTCCTTTTTTATTTAATTAAGATTTCTTTTGATAACATTAATTGTACGACTGAAATGACCGCAATAATTGCTAACCATTCATGGACCATATAGAGCTCGCCATGATCACACTCAAAAAATTAATATAGTTACAATAGTGTAAGTAGTGTTTCAATAATTCTTTGAAAGTAAACTAGAAACTGCTGGTTAAAAATAAGCAGTTTTATGAGGTTACACTGATATTTATTTACATGTAGTTAAAAATTACTTAAGAATAAATAGACTTCATAATTATAAAGGTATAATTAAACACTTGCAATGGAAAAGAATATAAAGAAATAAAGCATACGACTGTCGTATTACTTACTTGAAGATGTCTTTACAGTTTCAGTTATCTTTAAACATCATTAGATTTGTTTTGTACATTTGCAATAATGAATAGCGGAAGTGCGGGTAGCTCCGAAAGGCGGGTATCTCCGGACAATAAAATTACTAAGCCATCAATAAAAAAACATAATGTTAAAGCGAAATGGATCCCATATGACCTACAAACAAAATATAATTCAGTATTGCCATGGCCGCCTAACGAATTGTATATTATAGCAGGTTTTGTTACAGCTAACTATCTTGTGTCCACTTCTATCAAACTGCATAGGAGGTTATCACATAGAAAACGTATGTAGCTTAACTTAATTTATTGGCTGAGGTTTTGGCCATGACATGTATTTAATGACTAGAATAGTATTTATCTGATTCTGTTCATAAATTAATTACTATTAATAAAAACATAGCATCTAAGTAATCGGGTAAACCCGGACGCAAGTCAGTTGGGTATCCTCGAACATTTTTCATACCTTTAAATTTAATAAAACGAAAGTAGTTTCTAGGTAATTAGTATTTGATTAAAATATATTTCTATATTTGGGGACCCAGTACAAAAATGCCAAACTTATCGCCTCTTCTTAATGTAAGCTAAAAGCGTCTTACGAAGCGTTCGCAAAAAAACACAGAAGAATGAGATTTTAACAACTTTTCCGTATACGAATGATCTTAAAGAGAAAAGTAAAGCCATGACGTGTAAACAACTAAAAACAAAACCAAATAGTCAAAGTATTTCCCATGAATGTCCGGGGATAACCGCCATCTTTTCCATTGTCAAAAATCAAGGGATAAGATTTATCGCATTTCTATTTCTATATAGGATGTTTCTATTTTTTGTACTAAAATGTTTGAAGAAGTTCCAAAATAAATTTTAAGTATGAAAATAAAGTAGAAATTTGTTTTGTGCATTTTTGCTATTTCATTTGAGTGTCAGGGGCTACCCGAACTTCCCCTACTAGTGGTAACTACAATTAATTAAGAGGAAAGCGGAACATCAGCTTCTAAATTAGAAATTCTATTATAAAGTCATTAAAAGCTTTCAGGGGTTTACTGCTGTATACTTTCCTGAATTTCAATTTAGTGAATACCAATTTGCATTATGTTCTAAACATTATCTTCCTGGATTGCTCTACATATGCATACCTAGTATTCGCAAAGGATTTCTAAATGATTAAACTTTGATTAGCTCTATTACGACTGCAAGCAAAATGCACCTGTACTGTAGATTATTTTGCAATTGAAAAATTTGAATAACGAAATAATATCTCTCAGAATCGTTATTATACAGATTACGCCAGTGGATTGTGATGGTTTTTTACTACTTATTGTACTTATTGTGTGTTATTAAGAACCATAATACTAAATAAATATATGTACGAAATTAAACGTATAGAAATCGGTACTTGACTAGTAACTTGTCGTTTTTAGGATCAACAATGATAGGAAATTAAATAGATTAAAGTTAGTTAGTATGTGTTTGCGAAATTCTCAGCCATACGTATACAGGTTGCTTTTTTATAAATGCCGATTTTATGGAAGCAGTAACATAATAAACCAGACTGTAACAAATGAAGTCAATTGAGAGTTATATATAGCTACTTTTTTTTAATAATATTAGATAAACCTCTGGAATTAATTAAAAACTGTCACATTCCGATGGCGATACCTGTACTTTTTTTTCACTTATACTTATTATTTCTATTTTTGAAGTTCCAGATACTATTCTTTAATAGTAATAGGCACGCACATCTATGCTGTATTTAAAATAACATATTTACGTAATTTCTAACCAATATTTTGCTATAGCTGCCTTTCATTAACGCACCTATTTTCGAACATTAAAGCGCACCTTTCTTTGAAGTTTCTTTATAGAGATGATATTAAACTTCGTTAGAAACAAGTCGGTAGAGACGTAACCATGGAAACTAACGGAACGTAAAAAATTCATCTAGAGATAGCATCGAAGCTTACCCAGGAATTGAAAGTATTGAAATACTGTGAAATTTCTGAACATGCTTGCTTCTATTCATTACAATCGTGAGTTCTATATCGTAAATTCTATTCGTTAAAACCGAAATTCAATGAATATACGTCTCCTTTAATAATATAGCAATATTTACTCAAAGTACCCCAGCCGGCAAGAACACGTTATAGTGACGTAATTCTTTAGCGATTATTGGTAGGTGACGTCGCAGCCTAATGTGACGGTAGTACGATGGCATAATGGGAACAATTTCTTTTTAGGATATTTAGTTTATTAGCAATCAGAACATTACAGTATACATTCTATGAGCTAATTTTATCTCTGGGTATTTGTCGTGGAGAGGCAGACTCCCATTGAAGTCACCTCTTTATTGCACTAAATCTTTTGGCCATTTCTTGCTCAAGCGCCGAGTCATGGGATCTTCTCTTAATGGACTAACTGTTTCATTGGGATGAGCTGCTAGTGAGTCGTGGTATTTTATGGCTTTTTGCTTGATTGCGTCCTTCATATATATGGTACATTGAGGTCAGTGTGGAGGGTTCTATTAGAGACGTACCGTGGCACTCCAGTTATAGTTCACAATGTCTTGGATTGAAATCGTTGGTGATTTCTATCGTTGAATTGCTTGCACAGCCCCACAGTTCACAGCCGTATAGCCATATAGGTCGAATTATGGTATTATATATAAGTAATTTGTTGTCTAAAAAGAGAATTGATTTCTTGCCAAGGAGCCAATACATGTTTCTAATTTTTATATCCATCGCTTTCCTTTTTTTTAGATACGTGCAATCTCCAGGTTAGAGAGGTATGTAGCTTTGCTCGCTTGGGGGATGGGGTGATCGTTGATATAAACTGGAGCACAGCTTGATCGTTTCATCGTGAACGTGACGTGGGAAGATTTATTTTCGTTAATTCTTATTCTCCATTTGTCTGTCCATTCCTCAATTAGGGTTAAGTGAGCTTGAGTTCTATTCGTTGCTACGACTGGATCTTCGCTGCTTGTTAGAATCGCTATATCGTCGGCAAAAGTTCCCATAATACTAGGTTCCAGGGTTGGGATGTCATGTGAATACAAAAGGTACAATACGGGTCCTAACACACTGCCTTAGGGTATGCCTGCTTGGATTTGTCTTATTTGAGATGTTTCATCACCTACTATAACTTCGAAGTGACGATTTTCGAGGTAAGACCGTAACACTAGGTAGTAATGGTGAGGAAATGTATTCTTGACTTTGTATAGAAGCCCGCTATGCCAAACTCGATCAAAAGCTTGTTTAACATCTAAGAATACTGCAGAGCAGTATTCCTTGTTTTCAAGAGTAGTTTGAATTTTGTTAACTAGTCGATGACTCTGCTGGACAGTCGAGTGTTGAGCGTGGAAGCCAAATTGGTGATTCGGAAGCCACTCTTGCAGTATTTCACTTTGGTTTACTCTCTTTAGGATTAATCTTTCAAACAGTTTAGATAGCAGCGGAAGAAGGCTTATAGGGCGGTAGGAGCTAACATCATTAGGGGGTTTACCAATGGGACCAATAGTTGACGTTTTATGAAATATCTACACAATACATTAAAGTGACGTCATACTCACGTTTCTTGAATACTACGTTTGTTTCTGTTTCGTATAGATACCACATGTAGGTATATGAATGCGTTTTTCATCAATAGTCCAAATAAGCTCCCACTCGTCACATCGCCGTTTATTCTGTTCCTTTGTTGGCCGTTTACTTTGCACGTTTGCTTGAACCTTTAATTATTCAAGGTTGTTTAGCTTGTCAGTGCTTTTTATTAAACAAAAAGTCAGCATTGCAGCACTTAAAATTAATATAGCATTAAGGTATGTACTTCCAAACCGTTTTAAGTTATGAAAATTTTCTGTTGTAACATGTTAAAATTATTTTAATTCGCGTTAAATCTTAGACAGCTTGCATGTAGTATTGTAGCATAAATATCTTTATTTCATCCTCATATTACGTCAAAAATACGTCAGAGCGACGTTTTAAAAAACGTCATTTTTCTAGTCCGAACACTCGTCTTTGTAATGACGAATATGACGTCTTGGGGCTATGATATTAACATGTGATTTTGATATTACAATTGACCAAATAAACCCGTTATTATTACGTGTTGCTACCAGCTAGGGTATCTACTACCAAATCATGACGTCACTATAACATCCTGATTCTTTGATGAATTATTAACGATTTATCGTCTATTTATTTTGACTATATCAGTCGTAGCTAGAATAGAATAGAAGTTTGCCTTCACTAATCAAATATCATTTAATTAATGACGATAACTTGCTCGCATATAGTAGTATTGACTTTATAGTGATCTAAGACAATTGAGATTTTCTATTTTAAAACGCACTTAAGTCATTTTAAGGCTAGAATATAGCATCATACTAGCATTGCTGATCTAGATACATTATGGGAGGATTAACGAAAAAATCTAAATAACTGTCCAAAAAGAAAGAAATTGTTGCGATGTCTATGATACGAACTCTATAATAATATCTAGAGGTAGTATTTGATAAATTCTAAAAATAATAATCCTGAAACCATTAATAAAATAAAGGCCAAATACTTAACGGAAAGCAAGTAAAATAATATTTATGTATAGTTTTGAACTATTTAGCGGCAGCTACGTTGGATTATCAGTTAGCATGTTTGCATTATAGTCGATAGGTCGCAGGTTCAATTCCCGGCCTAGCTGGTAGTTTTTCATACCCGACAAAATTATAAATAAACCTTCTCGGGTAAGGAAGTAAAACCGTAGATCCTGTGTCGATGTGATGTTTAACACGATAGAAATTCCTACTGGGGATGAAATTTCCCCAGATCCGACTAAATTCTAGTAGCGTCAGTTATATGATCATGGTTTGAGGTACGGTGATGTACTGTCCTCCCGATTTCTGGCCCAAAAACAAACTATCTATCCCAGCACGTACATGATTATTGAATATATAGTAAGAACACACAAGAACATACATGAAAAAAGATAATAGGAGTCGCAATACTAAAAACAGAAAGAAAAGGAGCAAACTCTTCGTTATATTTGTAAGTATACCCATCGTAAAAAGAATTTAGAAGTAAAACACTCGACGTGCTAGAGTGTTTACGACAAACAATGTAGGAAAAATGTAGAACATTCAGTTACAACTTGTTCTTTGGGTTTTTATTTTTGTAATAACCTTAGAAAATGCCTTTATGGAAAAAAATACCAGTTTGCTAAACGCTAGAGTTGATCATTAATAAACTAATAGCTTATTTACCTATAAACATTCCTAGAGCACATATTGTGCCTCTTTTAGATGTATCTTCGTTGACGCATGCACTAATCCCTTAAATGTTTATATAGTTTCAGATAAACGGTTACGTTGATGAAGCCTGGATACAAAACTGCAAAGAAAACTTTCCAAGGTAGATTAGTTTCCCTGTACGAGGACGAAGAAGAAACAGAACACTTTAAAAACATTCGGTTGCAGGAGACCGAAATTAAATACCAATGAGGCACTTACCTAGCAATCCCGTAAATCCTTTATAATAATAACAACCAATAAATGCGTTAAATGCTGGATTTTAGAAAAAGTGTTACAAAAATCAGAACACGTATGAAAAGTATAAATTGATTTTTCAAGCGTTTTCAATTGCAGTGTTCAGCAAAACGAGTAAAGCTGGGCAAATTGGAAATGTATACCTACACAGAACCGTGTGACAATCAACAATTGATTTTTGCTGGTAACAAAGATTAGCGTCGATTGTGTAAACGCAGAACTAGGATGGTGGCCAAGTAATTAATAGCATAAATTTTGCTAATCAAACATGTGTTATTCTGAATAATCGTTAAAAAACGTTTTATTTCAGTCCCTTCATTTAGATAAAGAAAAGGGTACTAAATTCGCTTATTTGAATTGCGCAGGTGGAGTAAGCCATAAATCAGAAAATGTGTTTAGAGTTGTAAATTATTATACCTGAAGGTCAATTCTGTATTATAATTTTTCGACATACTGTATGCTTTTAAGACTTTCCTACGTAAATTATTTACACGTTAGAATGAAACGAATTTCAGCATTCAACAAAAAACCGCTATTGTTTGAAAGTTTGGTGAAGAGTGTATTGAGGAGTATGATGTCATGCATATTGCTTAGTGTGTATAATGTTTTGAAAGGATGAAATCCATTCTCCCACAAAAAACATTATGGAATCACATACATACAGATGTAGGTTTTCATGAAAAAACCTTTCGATAGTTTCAATTTGTTTTTCGTTCTTTTATCGAACGTTCTTGCCTTGTTGGTTGAAACAAACATTGGTCCTTCAGGTCCCTTGCAAACAACTTAAAGCCGTCAAGAAATTGTCCAAGCTATTTTTTTAATTAAAGATGACAGAAGTTAAAGATATAACTATGACAGGGTGATACATACATGATGCAGAAACTTAGGAATACAAACGAAGACCAAGAGAAGGATGGACGAGGACAATGCGATCTTAGATGTTTTTAAGAGTTACTAACTTACGAAAAAGACATTGCACGGTAAGGTAGCTTAAATATAAACTGCGTAATATTTGAAATGTGAACATTACTGTGCAAACAATAAAAGATCGACGTCAAGAAAGTACCAGAGAGCACATAGGTCAAAGATTACAATTTGTAAGAGAACATATTGACTGGACCTCGCAAGCACGAGCTAAACTTCTGCTTACGGATGAGTCTAGGAATTGTCTCTTCTTGTATATGCCAGTATATAGCTAAGAAACAAAAACTCCGCAAAGTTTGAAGATGGTTCCATTGCTATCTGAGGTGACATATCTTTAAGGGATAAAACGGACTTCGTGGTGCTTCGCAATGGCACTATGACTTCAGATAGGCACATAAGAAAAGTCTTAGAGCGACATGTAGTTCATAGGCCTTTCACACTTCGTGTCTTAGAGTGGCCAGCAGAGCATGTCTGGGACCGTATCGGATGAGCTCATCCGATACGGTGTAAAAGCACAGGCTCTACAAAAAACCCTACTTAGATGAGTTAGATGCAGCGGTAGCTGCAGAATAAAATCAGATAAGCCAAAACTACATCAGTGGCCTTGTTGAGTCTTTGCCTAGGCGAATGCAAGCGATGTTCTTTAACACTCTATGTTCTTTGTCTACTCTTCCCGGTTTATTTTCTGTAGTTAACATTTAGTAATAAAATTTAAAACTTGGAAGAAATAAAGCGTTGGTACAAAAAACAAATGTTTTATTTTAAAATCCAAACCGTGTATATGGGGAACCCTATTCAGGTTAGTTTATGAAAAGTTAATGTACACGAGTTACCTTTAGTTTCAACATATAATTTATATTTAAAACAGTTAAACCAAACATAAAAACTAACTAATTTCCTAACTGAAACTGTAAAAAATCTGAAATTCTTTTACACCTTGCATACAGCATGTAAAAAATAAATCAATCATGTTTCTTACAGAATCCCTTAATTAGCCTTTATAGTGCACTCCTAAATTCTAATATTGCAGTGGTAGAATTGTACTTGAATGCAATGCTCATTATACCTTTTACATGCTGTATAGCTGGTATGTTCTTCTTTTATCTTTTCAGTCTTTGTATTATCACTAAACGGGTACATGAGCTGAAAAATATGAATATGTAATAGGAGTATTGTTCTAATATTCTAACTAAACAATTTATTTGTGCCTGGTAGTTCTCGGAAGCTAGTCGCTGAGAGTATGCCACTGCTGCAAAGGTTCCATGGAATTCGCCAAAGCTGTATTCCAGTGAGTGAGGGCTTTTCCTCGGGCAAACATATATGAGCCCAGTACACATTTTCCGATGAGTTTATCTGAAAAGCAAAAAAGAAAGATGAGTTTTATATGTCGTGTTTGTCTTTTACTCTTTGGAGATTTTATTACATTTAAATTCAGTTCATTTATTCATACTTTTACATCGAAAGCTTCAAAGAAATACTCTGAAAACTTACTTCTGCTGCTCACAGTAAACAAGATATTTTCTATTACACAAAGCGGCTTCAAGCAATATTTACTAAAACAAAGCACAATGCATAATATTCATTCCATTTGAATAGATAACGAAATTTTCCAGTTTAATTTAATTTATTCCCTCAAATAGTAATAATGTTGTTAGAGTTTTAATAGTTAGAAATGCCCATTTAATTTTATTGTAAATATTTTAGGTCATCTTAATCAAGTAAGCAGTGATTTAAAAAACCTTATTGTATTTATATTACCTTTTAGATGAGATATTAACGTACACATGTAGATATGTATATTGAATTTATACATACACACGCCCTCCCAGCATCTAAGTAACACTAATTGAGATCGGAAATTTGATCGAGTAGTTAGTAGTTACGTAACTACAACTAAATTTATGACTTTATAAGTTTAATTACTTCAGTTCAAATTATTTTAGTAATTATGTAGTTGTTTCTACTATTTATTGGAACTAAATATGTAGTTCCATTACTTCTGAGTAACCTTTAAAGTATGTGGAACGGTATTGCCACTTACAAGGGGACCATACAGTTGATGTGTCGCCGATTTCAAATTATAAATTCGCAAGTTAATAGTTTTCATTTTTTATTCATTTTTAGAAATATTTTAAAAAGCAATAAATACTAAGCGTTCTGTCAATTATTCGCATAAATATAAATAAATCATTTTATTAAATTTATGGTAACTCTTAACTATATATTATTCGTAGGTTCTTGTTCTCATTTTCTGCATAATAATTAGAGAGAGATTGCGATTACAATTGAAATCTAGGAAATACACGACTTATAATCATAATAATTTTTATTTAATTATTTAACAGTATTATAAAACTTTTTACTTCCTAGATAAAATTTACTTTGAGAGTAAATTCATTTGTTCTGTCAATTTCATATGCAAATTGACAGAATAAATTAATTCACTCTCAAAGTAAATTTTATCTAGAAAGTAAAAAGTTTTATAATACCGGCCCTAAGAAAAGCCCAACTGTAAACAGGAATGCATGTTTACTCAAAAACTAATATAAAAAAAAGTAACGGAGTAATCGAACGTTAGGCCGATCGTGTATAAAGCTACTACGTTAGCCACACGGGCAGATTGTCTGTTGCGAGTAACGTTTTTATTAAATACAAGTAAATACATTGCGTTTTGCTTGTGTTTGTTATTTTTTTAAATAAGCCGTACGTTATAAAAAGCAGAAACACGTATTTCCCTATTTTTTTACTTTTGATTTACTTATGATTTGCTTTTATTTAAAAAAAGAATTTTTGAAAAGAGCGACACGTCAGCTGTAAGCTTCCATTGTTAGTATAATTACTTAGGTTAAAGTCGTACTAAAAATTCTTGCCACCAGTCTGAAACCATTGCTTAGACCTTTAAAGTCACGCAACCTTATAGTATTGAAAGTTAAACTTATGTTTTTGCTACTCAGGAAAATCACTTTAAAGTGATTTTTCGTAAACTTCTCCATGTCCATATTTACTTGTAAAATGTAAGAGGCCATTAATCATTTGTAATTTGTTATGATTGTTAATAGATGTTTTACTATATAACCTTCAATAAAAATAACAAATTGGTGCCAAATTGTGCTTTAGGAATAATATAAAAATGGTTTATATCATGCGTATCAACTTATAAATATGTTTATCATATTTTATTAATGATATTTTTTATTAAAAAATATATTTAAAGAAGGCGCATTGTTATTTTTCGATCTATTATCATCACGTTTAAAAAAGTTGCAATGGTTTATAATTTTGGTATACTGGAATGACAAAATAATTAAACATTTCATCGCTCTTTGTATTATTAAGTACGTAGTTATTACAAATAAGATAGTAATCCATTTTGTGACGATCGCAGCATTAGTATAGAAAATGATTGAATATCTACAAAGTTGCAGGAGTAAGGGAGAGCAAACACACGACACGATGTATCAAAGAGAAAAGAAGTTCCACGAAACTAGCAATTACTACGCCTCCACGTTCCCGCTACGTAGCTGGACAAGTTCCAGAGAGGTTACTGCAACGTATCTGCTGCCTAAAAATTGTTCCCCATTTTGGCTCCAGGCACGTAATAAACCGTAACAATTACGTGCTTGTGACTAGTGGCAAAAACTTAATAGTTCCACCGGTAGTTGTTGGTACGTAGCGATGACTAAAAATGCTGCTTGGGCTATTTATATCCGATCTCACCACACGTATACTTTAACTAGATTTCATTACTTTCTAGGTATATACTGCACAGTATCTGCAAAAGTGTGACATGTATTAAAGGGACAAACAAAAGAAAGATGCATTCTACTTATTCTCATCGTAGGCCATTGTAGAGACATTAATAATAAATCTTTTTTCCACTTCATTACTCCTCCGCATCGCTCAAATTACAAGCTCAAGTTTTTTTTTGTTATGGTGATACCAATTAGTTTCCTACATTAAATGTTATTTCAGATCAATTTGTTCTTTGTGTTCGGTGGTTAGCATAATTGTTATCCAACCCTTCTAGATCCGTTCACTAGGGATTCACGGTGATTACAATCTTATTTTCAGAGACTGATAGGCAAAATTCGCCATCGTTTTCCTATTTTATTATCCATACCTTCTTATGGAATAGTGGGAGTTAATGGAGATGTTGGCATCGAAAAGTTAGTAGCTCATGCAATTTAAGCTGTACATTCATTCGAGAATAGGTGATAATGGAACAAGGGTACGATACTCTAGCTAAGAATTATTTAATACAGTTTTGACATTGCTGTCAAACCGGATTGGACGCAAGCAATGCATGCAGACATGAGATTTGTTATTTGGAACTTGGTGAAAGTCGGCTTAGGAGAGCGGAGGGTAAAACGCGAAAGATGTATCTTCTTGGATGACCATCTTCCGTTAAAACTAGGAGTGTAAAGTCACCTGAAAAAGCCTACTGTTGACTTTACGTCGGGTGGACGGGAGACCACACGACGTTCACCCCTAGAACTGGCTATCTTCTACCCTAACCTGCTGACGGGCAACGGATGAAGCTATCAGAATAAAGTGTGTGGTAAAGAAATTCGTGAGAATTCTCGACGGTAACTCTGACCAATCAGGGGGAGCCCTGGTAGATGAGACCGGTGTGGGCGGATTCGAATCTCGCCTAAGGGACAAGGTCATTAATGGTCACCAATGGAACCCGCTGTTTAACCGAGGTCATTTATGGTCTCCAAGGAACCCGCTGCATGACCAAGGTCATGTATGGTCACCAAAGGAACCCGCTGTTTGACCGAGGTTATTTATGGTCACCAAAGGAACCCGCTGTTTGACTGAATCTCTAGTGCGGTGACTAGAAGTGAGGTTTATCCCGCTTTTGGGCAATGGGAAACTGCATGCAGCCAGGTAAATGTGCTTAGGAGCTATCCTGACCACCCTATGATCCGGACTGCAGCCGGGTACAGTGATTGGGAGAAGCTCTGAAAGCCATTACACTTAAGGATAGTTGAAGCGAATACATAGCCTCTCACTATCAAGACAACTTCACCAAAGTCGGGTACGCACCGGGAGTCTATAACGTGTAGACTTAAAAGAAGCTCTGTCGAGGGCCCACCAAGCCTAAAATTGGTAGATCGGGATGGCAAAACCGCTTAAAAACCAAGTCCTGCCACATTTGAGGTTGGATTCGATCGGGCAGTGGTCCCTCTTGATAACAGCGTCAAGTTGGGGAATAGTCCTATTGCTGGACGAGGTACTTCACTCCGTATGAAAGAGGACGGGAGGGTGCCGGCGGGTGAGAAGCGTGTTAAGTCAACTGCTCGGTCACTATGCGCGACTTAGCTAGTAGAGGGTGGATAGGCAGCCTCGCTCCGACCAGTGAGGTTATGCAACTTGCGCGCTGATTGGGCGTATCCCAATCACTTCCTTGTGGAAGGGAAGTGGGAGTAAGTTCACACAGGTACCCCACGTAAAACCTTGACATTCATGTTGACTTTACGAAACGCATGCATCTCTGGAGAGTGTATTGTAATGAGCCGTCGCATCGAACACCTTATTTATTCATCTTCTGCAGGTTACTGCTCCCGCGTACAGAGGATTCATCTGGAGGCTCCTCCACTACACTACAGTCGTCGTCAGTAGCCAATAATCACCAGTCTAGTGCGAGTCCCCCTTCCCTCCCGTTATTGCTATTTGCATTTACTATACAAATAATAAGGAAATTTACACGATCTGTAGTTCAACAACTAAACACAGTCAAATATAGAATTAAAACATATTTATAATGAGAAAATCTGAAACACTTCGTAGTCACAAAACAACCATGGTTTGTGGCCAAGATGTTGGCTTTGATGTTAAATATCATTCGGTTTCCCAAATCACCGGATTCAGCAAACATAATTCTTTCCCATGGATACGCATTATCATAAATAGATTTGCTCATATGTGATGTGCAAGATCAGTCAGCTAACGATACTAATGAAGATTTAAACTGTCCGATTTAGTCAAAATGTATTCTAGATTATCACTGAGATAGGATCCAGTGCCAGGTTCGTGCAACTCGTCTAAAACAACGAATTCTAGCTGAATCTCCTGAGCTGGAAACTCCCAGTAATCAAGATCGAGAAATTCATAAATTTAGAGCAAACTTTGACTTCTGTACCGAATACTCTTGCTGAGATCTTGTCAAAAGAGTTTTCATGATTTTTGTAAATGTATATATGGGAAGATTCATTCAAACATCCGACTGTAGTAGTTATACGTATCACAACTGATTGCATATTATGTTGTTAGGTAGGAAAAACAAACTGCTCACAGACACGACGGGAGACGCCAAGAGCGAGATAAATGGTATGGCTAAGCGATGAAGAAGAATCTCGTGGATATCATCATTTAAATTGAATATTGAAACTTGCTACAAGAAACTGAGGCGATCGATACTGTAAAAGGTAACAAAGGGGAGATTACTTAAATTTCAGGTCATCAGGACAATCCGTATCCCAATCTTAGAGTAATATCCTACGATCAGTAGGTAACATTCAAGGTTAATTGGATTCTAAGGGAAGTTTTGGAAACATGACGAGAAATTGTAACTTAGTGAGCAGTTTTACGGGTCGTTATTAACCTAGTAAGGTAATGTTAAATGTAAATATTTTGCGGGGAAAATGCGCACAAGATAGACAAAAAGGATGGTCGAATAATAAAACTATCAATCATATAACGTCACAAGCGCGTGTTGTATGTATACCCTGCGCCATAGTAACACTGAATGTCTCTACGAAGCGATTTTATACTTTAGATTTGAAATCCATGTTTTATAAATGTAAAACGACAAAAGTATAGCAATAATGATACAAAAAGAATAACACTAACGAAACAAACGACAATAATAAAACAGTTAGGGTGTCGGAAGAGAAAATCCGCTCAAATTTTGTTGATCTCTAATCTGTATTGCATAAATATTTTCTTGTTTTTTACTTATAGTGTACTTTACTTAGAAGTCTCATTTTTGCTATAATTATATTGGTCTCTTGTACTTTTCTGTAATGATATTTCCGAACATCTTATGATAATTTCTATTGCATTAGAAAGAATTCACCTACTAGAAAAAGGGAGATTTTGGAAGAATAAAAATCGACATTAGTCTCAGAAAAAAGTGGTACCCAATGGAGCTATGCGAAAGCTAGATAAACTAGCAATCAATTACAAAAAGGTTTACAAAAAATATAAACTCATACAAATTCTTAACATTTTCATTCAAATCAACCAAAAAAATTGTTATTCAGATATGTAATCCAAATGAGAGAAAATGTGCTGAAATTGTGGTTTGCTCAGGAGTTAAGAGTTAAGGAGTTAAGAATAAAAGAGTAAAATCTCAAGCGAAGATTTTACCATCAAGGTTAATATACTTCAAGACAGGAGTTTACATGAAAAAGTACTTTAATACGCCGACACATTCCAGATTTGCTAGTTACAAGTCTATTTTACGCCTTGCAAAAATAAAACACCGAAAAGAAAGAACTAAGACGCTAATTATATTGTAAAAATAGACAGTTTTCTCGGCTTAGCAACTTAATTATTGCAGTTATCACAATCCGACCGGTGCCATTTTGTAGCTATCTTTATTACAAACAAATAATGTCCGGAACATTTTTTCATACGAACTCATCCTGATGAACGACAGAAGAAAAACTGCCTCGAATACGGATGTACGCGCCTTAAATTGTTAATAACTTTTCTGCTGTCACTACGATTTAGTATGTAACTACATATAGTTATTATTCTACACACTATTTTGAGTAGATTTGCGCAATAAAATAGCTGTTAACACGAAAGATGCAAAAACAGATACTTTTGATTCCCTGCCGTCTGGACTATAGCAGAACACTTGATACTTTTTTACCAACTATACAGATCTACGTATTCACTCTCCACTCTGAGTTTATTATTGTGCATCTCTGAGTTACCCGTACAGGTATTTGTGTTTAAGAATACTGCCCTACAAAAGCTTGATGCGGTATGTGATGGTGGCCTAAAATGCGGGCCGATAACGAAACCTTTCCTTATTCAGTACTTAATAATAGTCGTACACATTAAAAAATTGCAAAGCGAATACCATTATTCAGTAGATCGTAACATTCTTTGAACATTCAAGCACAAGATCTGCAGCAATGATTTACCCATAGAACTAATTTTCGCCTACTTGCACTAACAGTTTATACAGTCGTGAATAATTATACAACGAAGTTGAAGATTGATGCACTTTTGGGAAAATGCCCTTCAGTAGATGAGGGCAGAATGTCGGCTACAACTGCTACTCAAGTCAATATATTTCGTAAAACAAAACAAATGATGATGATGATATGTGTGTAATTCACAGGAGACTATCTCTAGCTGATGAGATCTAAAAAGATCGAAACAGCTGTCCTAGAGTGTCTCCTGTGAATTATACACATCTCATTTATATTTGTGGGTTTAATATTGTCACACTTTGACTTATTTTGTAAAATAATTTCCCCACTTTGAATTTTTAATAATGCAAATATTTTGTATTATATTTTGATTTTTAAAACAAATGATTGTATAGTAACTTTCCAAGATTATGACTGATAACTATAGAGCGTTCTTGGCATACTTGGAATTCGAGACTAGTTCTGCCAGCCGACTAAATGTTATATGGGACAAATATATACCGAATAGTTTGAAGAATTATACTATAGAAAAACGTACTGTTGACTTAACTCCTCACAAGGTTGCTTTATTGATTCAAAATTGAATTCTCTGAACTAAATTCCCAAATTATGATACTGGAGTGATTCTCAGCAGAACGGATGACGAAACTTAACTGGATGAGCTTTAGCTGTAACAGGGGTTAGGAAATGTTCATGACTATTTTCCGAAATGTTTCCGCCGCGAAAATGTAATCCATGGGTTTCACCTGGAATTTGTTCACGATGGTATGTGTCACAAAATCAACAACAAATTGTAACGTGCATACAGCTGAAGATTCAAATTATAGAAATAATCCTACTATGGCTCTATAATGAGCAACTGCAATTCCACGGATAAAAATTATATTTGAGTGCAAGTTTCCAGTTAAAAAACACTCTACAGCTCCTTATCTTGGTAATAAAACTAAAAGATATTTAATTTATAGAATTCCCTTTAGCTAAAAGCATGTACCAAATCCATAAAATATAAATTATGGTCAGGCTGCATTTATCGCCATTTTCCTTTGTGTTTTGGTTTACAAATAATATTTGTATCTTGCTAGACGTTTTATTCCGAGAATTTCTAGCATTTTGCAAATAAATAAGTTCAGTTTCATGTGTTTGTGAGTCAGTGTTATAGTTTTACATTTCAGATAAAGTAGATCAGGTCTCCTAAGATATGTAATATTTTTCGAATTTAGATTATTTTTCTCATTGGTTGAAACTGCCGTCAAGTTTGATTTGTTTGGACCGTTTTAAAAATCACTCTCTTAAATTTAATAAAGTTGAGATAGTTTTCGCATCCCCAGTGTTTAGTGTTTAAAGTCACTAGCGTGCAGTTGTGCGTTTATGGATCATTTAACAATTCAAGGCGATCAGAATTAACTGTCTTCCTTCATAAGTTATGTAAGCAACTTCATGTAAACCAATAACTTTACCAAATGGTAACATAAGTCTCTTAGGTTAAGTAAATCTGTTATAATTATTTTGTTTTAAAGAGATCCCTATTAAGCTGACATTACCTCAATATGTGTTTCGCATAACTTGAATAATATTTACCCAGTGAATAAATCATCTGTAACTTAAATGCTGTAGTGCTAATATCAGACGAGCCATTTGTTGAGATTTTAGATTTCAATTAATTAATGCAGAGTCAAAACTATTATATACGATTACTCTATTCAATCAAACGAACCAAACCAGGAACCTGTTCTCATTTGTTGGTTCCATGGTGCATTAAATCAACACAAATGTGTGGCCCCATATTTTTATTTATTATCCTTTATTTCTTTTTGCAATTTATGAGCTAACGAAACCAGTACCTGTGAACCTGAATTCGAATATGCAGAATTAGAGATCTCAACAGGAGCATAAGTACCGTAAGAACTGTCTTAGTGAAAGTTTGAGCATTTTGGTTGGTTTTAAAACCATTTCCCAGATGCCTATTTTGCTGCTTTTTGTATTACAGAGGACAATGTAATAAAATCTCTCTTTGTGCTACAGATCCCTACATGTATAAGGCAGATTGTATTCATTTTGAGAGGTATAAAAACTAAATGGGTTTTTAACAGCCATTTCCATTCTTAATTGTATAAATTATTTATCACAAAGTCAATAATAACTACTATTAATAATAGGTCAGTTTAATCCAATGTATGTCGTGTAATAAGTAGGAAATGAGGATTGCGTGTTTATAGAACACCATAAGGAGCTTTCTCACTTGCATAGTTAATATAAAACTTAAACCGTAGTTGAGTGTAGTTTTTAATCAAATTTTATTGTAACAAGTAAATTCTTAAAAAACTTTACTGTCCTTAATAAATGCCACTTAAAATATTTATTAAAAATGATTGATTTACAGTTTTCGTATTTATTGTTTACCAGTTTCATGGAATTAGGAATAATTTATGGCAAGGGAAATCAATAGAAGACACCTGTTTCTGAATTTTAGATTAGTTAGATACTATGAACTCTAATTGCAAGAAACGCCTCTAAGGAATTTTACATTTGTCTTTTAAAATATATGAGGAGCTACTGATCATAGCGTATTGTAGCCATAGTGGTGTGATCTTGAGTTATTGACGAAAAACTAGTTAAAATATAATTAAAAATGTTTTTTTCTGTTACAGAACGATATCAATAACATCTTAAAGTACGTAGGAAAGTGTTAGTGCTAGTTTGAGAGGTCATAAAGTGGATTTAACGTATTTTGCTTAGTTCTGCTTTTTTAATACAGCAATTTCTATTGGATTTAAAGCACTTTACTGAAACTGAACATTCAGGCTTATAGATTGAACGAAATCAAGTAGTAAGTAGCTTTTACTTGAAAAATGCTAAAAAATGGATTTATTGCTTTTTGCTCAGTTGCTCCTCATATGAAGTGACGAATAGGCAAATGCACCATAGGGAAACCAGTACATGAGTAAAGTACAAATTGGACTACTAAGAGACACTTTTTTCAAGCGTTGTCCATGTTTTTCCTATTACTACCAAAGAAGTCAATTATTGCCGAGTCTTCTTAAGTTTTATGCACATGCTCACGTTCAGATCTCTATGTAGGCCTCCATCTAAGTTAAATTTAGTTATGAAATTTTAGGTTATGTTTCAAAACTTATTTAATGTGCAGTAATGGATGACATGTAGGCAACATTGCATTTTGGAGAGAATAGATATAAATTTCTTTCCGCCAGTCAGAAGGCTTGTAGAACAATTTTAATGTTTGTGACATTCACAGCAGACATGTGACATGTAAGCAAGTATGATGCTTGCGTTAGGGCGTTACTGTACTTCGTACTTTCCACAATTTTGGTATTGGTTATAGCGACTCTATATAGTATCTCGTGATATCCCATTATTGTAGTAGTAGTGTGCTCTGATTCTAGTATCAGGTGCGTCATCAATAAAACTGTGCTTTACTCCCTTTCTAACATCAAACGGTTCATTCGTTTAAGAATATTGGGTGTTTTGTGTGGGTTTTAGATTAAAGTGCCTCTATCACACTGTCAAAAGTTGACAATTAATTTGAACCTCGCGTGATGGGTGTAGCGGTGCTACGCAAGCCTGCTATCTAGGTTCAGGATTCTAGGTTCTTCCTAGGTTTTTTCTAAAATTAAGTGTGTGCATGTTGGGTATGTGGTGAAGCTCCTTAATCCAGGATGTACAGCTTAACCTTACGATTGATCTTACGATATTGTCAGGATGCATAGAAAGTAACTGCAAAGTAACTAAAATATCAGTTTTAAAGCAAAACTTAGGTCTCCTGGTGTTTATCAAAATTGACAAAATTGACAAATGAACCGGTAAAAATATATTGTCCTGATCAGCATCTGCTTATGATGTACCAGAATAAAAGAATTTGCCTTATGCGATATACAATTTATGTCGAAATTTTGAAAAAAGATACTTTAATGAATTTTGTATAAGTTTGTAGTCACTGAAATCTGTGGTGGTTAGAAATTCTTCATATTCAATATTTTACTTAAACAAGATTCAAAATTTACAAAAAATCAATTTTACCTTCACGTTTCATATTTGTAGCAGAACTGTATCTAAGTTTAAAATAGAGCGATACGAATCGGATTACACCACAAATGACGAAATTTACTCTAAGCCTTTTCTAAGTTTACTCAGTCTCAAAAAAGGGATTGGTAGTAAGAACCGCCAGATTCTAATCGTAGAAAGCTACAAACTTATATTTATGCTGGTTGAAACAGATTTTTTGCAATAAAAAAATATGGAAATTCTATGGAATGACTTAACAAGACGTAAGTTTCTTTGCAGAAATATCTTAGCTCTCCACCCCCTCAAAGTGCTGCTCTTCTTTTGAAACAAACTACCAGGAAGGTCAAAATTTAGAATACTTGCTTTAATTAGCAAGTCTTTTGCCAACATGTTAGTATTAGTAGGAAGTGTTCCTCAGTAAAGAGATAATTTACGAATTTTTCAGTTCTGATAATGGCAATTGGGAATGCTCGTAAAGTCTCGAAAGCATAACGGATGAATGTACAATGAAATGGCGCATATGAATAGAGATATTATTTGAAAAAAAAAACGGAAAGTGTTGATTTTTATGAAATGAACTAAAATCGTAGTCTGATTTGGAATCCGTAACTTATACAATGTATAGTTATTAAAAAGACGGGCTCAAACGTATGGAGACTTGTAATAGTTAAAGATGACATAGTTCCACTGTGAGATATACAGCATTATTGAACAGCATCCGTAAAAAATTGAATGTCTAAAAGTACAGTTAGTTTGTTAATTAGGAACGACTTGAAGATGAAAGCATTCAATAAATGCCAAGTTCAAGGAATTTCGAACTCTTGCAAACAAAAAAGGAAGGAAAGAGCTTCTCACATTTTGAACTGGCATGCAGGAGATGAGAATATTTTCTCCGATGAGAAACTATTTGCTTTGCAAGAAACAATGAATGCACAAAAGGATCGTGTGTATGGTGTTAGCTTCTCTGATATCTCCGAAAATAAAAAGTATGTGCAACGATACCAAAATGCATCGTCGGTAATGGTTTGGGGAGCTGTCTGCAAATGGGCGAAGTTTCCTTTGAAATTTATTGATGAAGGAGTAAAAATCAATGCAGATTATTATAAAACAGAAATCTTAGAGAATGTCTTACTTCCAAACGCGCAAATAGTCTACGGAGAGGATTACTACTGCTGTCAACAGGATGGGGTTCGGTCGCATACAGCTCGAAAGGTTCAACAGTGGTGTAAAGAAAATCTAACAGACTTTCTACCTAAATACGAATGGCCACCAAGTTCACCTGACTACAATCCTTTGGATTATTATGTGTGGTCATATACTGCGTGTCCGCGTAAGTTGGCTACATATGGAAAACTTTGTTATTATTGATTTTATGAAAAACAGTTATTCTTCATAAAAAGTTCTGCATGTTCTAAAACCCAAAATTCAACCATCAGATATTAAATTATATCAGTCGTATCATAATAATAATTATTATATCATTTTTGTTCAAGAGTAAAGTACCTTCATTTTTGACCATATCGAAAATTTTTAATAAGAAAAGATGTATTAAAAATAATTTTTAAATATTCAATATTGTTTATTTACAATTACAAAATATTATTTTTACATTTTATTATTATTATTATTATTATTATGATACTACTGAAAAAATTTGATATCTGATGATTGTATTTTAGATTTTAGAACATGCAGAACTTTTTATGAAGAATAACTGTTTTTCATAAAATCAATAATAACAAAGTTTTCCATATGTAGCCAACTTACGCGGACACGGTGTATGTTAGGGGAACTTAACAATTACCAAATTCACTCTATTGATGAATTTAAAAAGGTCGTCATGAAAATTTGGGATAAAATCCCAACGAATGGCGTGCGTGCGGCGTGTAATTCATTTGAAAAACGTTTAAAGCTAGTTAAAAAAGCAAATGGCGGAATTATCCGAGAATTTTTATAGAATGTAGTTGTAATTAATGTTTATTTCATGTATAAAAAAATTAGGTTAAAATAACTATTTAAATTTCCTTGGTATTTTTGTTTTTATTTGTGACAGAATATATTGGACATAGTGTAGTTCAGTCATCACAGTAAAAACCGATTAGTTTGCAAAAAATGTTTTGGATTATAGAGGACGACGCTTGTAAAGAAACACCAAGGCATTGTTGCAACATAGTGTTGTAAAATCTTTAGAAGTAAAGTTTTTAATATGTTTCGTCAAAATATTTCGACAAGTTTGGAATTTTTAGAAAATCTTCGAAAATATTTCTAAATTTCGAAAATGTTTCAAAATTTAACCTTAAATTTCAATTGCTTACTACCGAAAAAAGTTCGCGTTTATTTGACAACCCTTTTATGTCCTGTAGTTTTACTATAAAACTACGACAGAAAATAATAAGTAGGAGAAAACGAGGGCTGCAGGTAGACGAGTGGTGTTAGCGTACCGCTCGCATTCCAAAGGTCGTGGGTTCCAAGTTTTTCTCGATCCGTTATAAAGCACTTACAGATCTCATATTGTAATATACTATTAAAATTTTATACCTACGTTATTTAAAACGTAAGTAGAATTCCTCCCCAACACATCAAAGAGATTGTTTTATACTCGAAATCTTTGGAAAATATGTTTTTCAATTTGGAGGATTTTCCAGAAATATATCAAAAAAATCTTTTATAACGTAAAAATTCTCGAAACGTAAATTTCGTGAAACCTATGTGCTCGGAAACATTTCGAAATCTAAGTTTTCATTTCCAAAATTTTTCATCTTTAAAATGCAACATTTTTTAGTATAATATATAGATAGACGAGAAATCCCCCTTGTCTGTATAACTTAATGATGTTTGCAAGGTCTACAATGAAGTCAAAAATTCTAATGAGGCAAAATATCTCCAAATCACGCTTCCTGCGTTTGTGAGCGTAAAACGTGACAATATCTTTGCGGGAGAATGCGACGGAAAATTGACCATAATTTGCAGCAACAAACATCAACAACCGAGTTCAACCAATGTAACGCTTTGCAACTACATTTAAAATTGTCCTATACAATCGTACGTCTCTATTGTGGATAAGTAAAAAGTACCTAAGTGACATTAAATAAAATTTCTGCTGTTGTAAGTAATATGTTTTAAAAAAGTTACTTTCGTACTCAGAGGATAAACATCCTCTGAGTACCAATCCCATCAATATTTCTGCAAAGAAAACAGCAGGTTCTCTGCACCAAAGTAAAAGCTACCATTGCGTCAAGCCAAAGGACATGGCACTATTTAAGTGTAACTTGGCCATCTGTAAATTTTTCTGCAATTTTGATATGTTGTAGCTGATACACCAAAAGAAGACTTTTTATCATTGCGCCAAAGTTCTATGTCTACCGGGTCTGCTCGAAAAGTGAGGCCAAAGTTTCAAAAACGGACATTATTGAATAATGATTTTTCCGAACTATTCTACGTATGTCGATGTTACAATTAGACCAAATCAGCTAATTTTTGAGCTAATATCTCAATAATATGGTGTTGAATAACCATAATCAGTATGCTACAGGTGTAATCTGTAAGGTTTAAGATTGCTTTCCACGGACACTCCGTGCAACTCAGCATTAATCGGACGGTACCTTTCTAGATAATTACAATTTTTTTAAAAATTCTTGATGACTGATTTAACGGCACTGCTTTTTTAAAGTATAATATTTGTTTTAAATAAGACGTACAACGAGATACAGGGTGTTGAAAGCTGTTTGTAGCTCCCTTATAAAGTATTTCCAGACCTATGTTCATGTTCGCTTTAATCAAAATAAAAATTAAACTTAAAAAAAAGCAGTGCCCTAATATGTGCTTTGCTATAAATATCAACAGAGATGTCCCCGGTACGGCACTGGAATAAATAAATTAAATCTAAATGCATCAAAAGAAATGACTTACTTAAACAACTGTTAACAAATGACTGTAACTTAAAAAATTAGAAAAACATTAACACCCCATATCTCGAAAACGAATCATTTACGGACGCATGTTCCTTGGAAAAATAGTCTTACTTTTACTCCTAGACTTCGCCATTTCATTTTTATGGTTTGGTAAATTCATGACACAGCGATAACACTACATTTTACGACCTCCTGAATTAATGTCAACAATAGATCAGTTTGGCATATCCTATATCTAATCTGATATTAGAAACATAATATGAACGTGTCTTAAAAATAAGTAGGTACTTTGCATTAGATAAAAATGAAATACGTAAAACATATATAGATATACGTACCTATAACTCTATAAGTAGGTATTGCGCCCCTTGAGCGTGGGAAAATTTTGATGACCGTGGGAACCTAATTAGCATAATTAATTGCTCTAATTAAATTGATTGCTCTAATTAATATGCAAATGAGGCGCGAATTAAATTTATTGCTCTAATTAATATGCAAATGAGGCGCGAATTAAATTTTTGCTCTAATTAATATTCAAATGAGGCGCGAATTAAATTTATTGCTCTAATTAATATGCAAATGAGGCGCGAATGCTCTAATTAATATGCAAATGAGGCGTGAATTAAATTGATTGATCTAATTAATATGCAGGCGTGAATTTATTGCTCTAATTAAATGATCGAATTATTTGATCTAATTGAAGGCATTAATTTATTGCTCTAATTAATATGTAGGGACGGCCATTTTGGAACTTTATCATTCGCAGTCTCCTCTCTCTCTCTCCTGTTAGAGGACGCATGAAAGAGCCCTCTCTCTCGCTCCTATTAGAGGACGCATTAAAGAGCTCTCTCTCTCTCTCTCTCTCTCCTATCAGAGGACGCATTAAAGAGCTCTCTCTCTCTCTCCTATTAGAGGACGCATTAAAGAGCCCTCTCTCTTATTAGAGAATGCTTTCTCTCTCCAACGCACACCCTGTACTCTTTCTACTACCTCTTCTAGAAGAAATAATAATAAAGCCACATAGGAATTAAAAATTATTTTTATTAATATATACTGTTAAGGCTACATTTAATTTATAATAAAAATGTTGATAGAATGCTGGTGCTTGAGGGCTTCAGGACTGACCTCTGTTTTCTATTTGCGGTTCCAGGGGCTGTAACAACAATAACAATAGAACGTTAAAAAGGGGTTTATTGTATAAACTTGATGTTTACTCGTACCTTATTTAATTCCACAAACAGGCAGTCATCATAACAGTTTGTTTTCCCCAAGTACATCAAACCTAGAGAAATCGTTTTAGCTTCAAGCTGCTGGTTAAGCTCGGTAACCCTTTGATCTGTTAACTTGTCGTTGATTCGCTTTGGTAGAAATGTAACATGCTTTTCAGCAACAATAATCACACTTTGACGCTTATCACGGCAAACGACTCTTTTGAATTGTAGTATCTCTGCAATTTCTTTTATTTTGTAATCACATAACTTCTTGATTGGCTTCTGGCTAACGGGAGATTTGTTCAATTGTTGTATTAGCAAATCCATTTTTTGTATGTAAAAAATAGACAAAAACTTAACACTCACAAGAACAATAAATGATTATTTTAACATACCTAGTTCAAGCAAACAATAACAATATTACTATCACCGTAACCGATGTCAAGAACCAACTAAAACGGAAGGGGGTTTGACTGAGCTTTTATAAACTTCGAACCTGCGCGAATGAACATGATTTTAGATAAAATCTTAATTTATTACCAGAACAAAAAGGGTATTGTTAAAAAAAAACCTGCACTGTCAATTAATTACTTGAGACCAGATAAAAATCTAAATTTATTACCCTCTGAACAATGGGCATCATTAAAAAAGGTCGACACCTGTGCTGTCAATTGAGCAGCTGTTTTAGATAAAAAAAGCTAATTTATTACCCTCAGAGCAAAGGGATATCATTAAAAAGGGTAGCGCCGTCAATCAGACAGTTGTTTTTAGATAAAATCTTAATTTATTACCCCCCTCGGAAAAAAGGGTGTCGTTAGCTTTTATATTTATTACCCTCAGAGCATCTTTATTTAGAAGGTATTTTTCACCTATTTTTCAATTATCTGTAAATTTAGACATTTTTTTTTATTAAAATATACCTATTTAAAGAAATGGTTTTTTCGATTTATCATACTTCTAAACAAAGGGTTGACAGTGTTAGAGCATTAAAAGTACAGAATAGGAAAACTAACAAGTATTTAATAAAGAATTTAAAAGTAAGGTATTAAAATTTAAAAAACGTTATATGTACAAATTACTTATGACTAAATTACGTTTCTCTAAAAGAAATGTAAAAAAGGTTACACACTACTGCGTAATTATATATAATATTGAAATAAATAAAGATTATTAAAAGTTTCACAGTTTTATTAAAATATAACCTGACAATATTGTTTCGACAGTTATAATATATAATATTGTTTGTACGAGTTCTATCATATTTACCATTCTTGTTATTATTTAATCTACCTGAGCTCGCTTGTTTATGACATCCGACTGATTTATGACCTAGTAAAAATACTTAATTAACAAAGTCTTGAACAGGCGCATTCTTATCTATTTCGTAATATTACGCAATATCATGCAATACGTAAACGATGTTTTAATGACAACCAGAGGACGCTACGATTGTTTTTTAGAACGTATAAAAACAAAATCCTTAAAAGCAACCTCATAATAGGGCATAAACGTTTGAAGGTTTTTATTTAATTAGAGCAAATTCCATCGTATTTTAGTTATTTGAACACGATGTCGAACTAAAGAAATATTATAGAGAATGGATTTATCTATCGATATTTGTTTTAAAGCGAAGCCTAATCCTTCAATAATGTTTTTAAAATGATAAACACACACACCTTTAAAAAAGGGGCTGTATCGAATGCTAAAAAAAATGCAGGTAAATTCTTTTAAAATTTTAAATCATTATGACAACAGAACGAGTTATAACCCTGTTCAGAGAAAGAAAGCTTATCTTTTACTCAGATCTGAGTGTAATCATTACCGATACGACAGACGATGCTATGCTGACAAACAAGATGAAACAAGCATAAGAGGGCTCGCTTGTTTATGACATCCGACTGATTTATGACCTAGTAAAAATACTTAATTAACAAAGCCTTGAACAGTCGCATTCTTATCTATTTCGTAATATTGCGCAATATCATGCAATACGTAAACGATGTTTTAATGACAACCAGAGGGCGCTACGATTGTTTTTTAGAACGTATAAAACAAAATCCTGAACTTCCGGGCATCACTTGTCTACATCAGCTATCGTCGTTAATAACTCTTATTTACGGCTATTGTGTTTTGGTGTATGTGTGTGTATTTGTTAGTCTCGAATAAATCTATTTTTTTTTAAATAAAGCTGTGAGTGTTTGACGAACCAAGACAGCCAGCCAACAAAGGTAGGAATTTATTATTAATTGTTTTATTACGTATTACTGATTAAAGGCTTTATTAATTTGCATTGAAACTGATCTTTCTCTGACTTTGCTTTATTAATTTGCATTGAAACTGAACGTATTTGTTTATAATAATAATAATTTAATAACCCGCATTGCGTTCGGGGGTTACGAAAATATACCTTCGTTTATTAGATTAGTTTATTCAAAATTATGTACAGAAAATTTCCAGTATCAACATACTTTGTAACGCATGTAATTTCTCAGTTTTAGCATTAGACGTAAAAGCTCAATTATATTCCCTGTACTTGTACTACTACTACCCGTAACAAAATGGTTCTTTATGAAGTTATTACTGAAAGTGTATCTACTGTTAAGAAGTTTAACACCCAAAAGCGTCGAGTTGTATTCAAAGTGAAACAGTCTTCAGATAGCCAAGACCTATTGGTCTTTTTCAAAACAGCTATCGAGCAAATAATTACACATGCCATGTCTAACGTTTCACCAACCGACCGTGTAGGAATTACTTTCGAGTTCGATAGTTTTAAAGATAAACTCCCCGGCTACATGAGTTTTAGACTGGCTAGTGAGGTTACCTACAAAGATGTTTGGGGAATTCTAGAGAGCATCCTACAGAGTGACCCTGAAGCTCTCAGTACTGATAAGTTCCGTATGATTGTTTCATCCGTGACGCCGCCTGCAGGGCAAGGGCGTAACCGAAGCGGCATTTACAGTACCTTCGCCGAAGAGTGCAGTAGGCGTAGAGGTATTGTAACGATCAAGAATACCGACAATCTATGCCTACCTAGGGCTTTGATCGTAGGGAAGGCCCATGCTGATCAAAGCCCTGATTACAAGAAGACCAGGACTAACCAGGGTGTACAAAAGATAAAGGCTGAGGAATTAATGCGAGAGGCCTGTGTACTCGTCATTCCATCAGAGGGAGCAGGTGTCAACGAATTAAGATGCTTTCAAAGACATCTTAATGAATACAAGATCACTGTGTATGGGTATGGTACAAAGGGCCGTGATGTGATCTTCGAAGGAGCTACTGATACAGAGAAGAAGATCAATCTACTGTATCACGATGGGCATTATAATTTAATCACCTCATTGACCGCTGCCTTTGTATGCAGATACTTTTGCGAAAGCTGTCACGCCCCGTATGATCATAAAAGTCACCATAGGTGTGAAAAGTCTTGCATGGGCTGTGGCAGTTCACCACCTTGTACTAGACAAGCCCTACTCATCAGATGTCAGGATTGCAGAAGAGACTTTAGAAACCAAAACTGTTATGAGAATCATCAGACTAAAATGTGTCAGATTGTTAAAAAATGTGAGGAATGCTTTAGGATCATAAATCTAAAGCTGAGAAAAGAGCCTCATATTTGTGGAGAAATTTATTGTAAAACTTGCCAGGCTCACAAACCTGAAAACCATTTTTGTTTTGTAAAACCGGTCGGGGAAATGTCTGCTGTTAAACAGAACGAGACTCTTTTTGTATTTTTTGACCTGGAAACAATGCAGGAGAAACAGATCTCTGAAGGTGTCCGTATTCATGAGCCTAATTTATGTATTTTGCACCAGGTATGCCCTAGCTGTTATAATGAACAAAAATTGTATTGCTGTCAACGTTGTGGTATCAGAGAGCGGGTCATAAAGAAGGACTGCATTGAAGCGTTCCTGACCTATTTATTAGAAATCCGCAAGAAGTTTAGAAACGTCGTAGCTATAGCTCACAACGGACAGGCCTTTGATACCCAATTCATCCTGAACCACATCATTACAAAGACCTCGCTGAGGCCTGAGCTCATAATGAGAGGCAGCAAAATCCTTTTACTTCAATTAGATAATCTAAAGTTTATCGATTCTCTGAACTACTTCCCTATGGCCCTATCTGCACTCCCTAAAGCGTTTGGGTTACCAGCACCAAAAGGATACTTCCCGCATCTCTTTAATACCGAAACAAACGCTAACTACGTCGGCCCTCTGCCAAGCATAGAATATTACAGCCCCGGTACCATGAAACCGAGGGCTCGTGAAGAATTCCACAACTGGTACGAGGCGAACAAAAACATCGAGTTCGACATGCAGAGAGATCTAGTGACGTACTGTAGAACCGACGTGGATATTTTGAAGCGAGCATGTCTTCACTTTAGAAACCTGTTTGTTGAAGAGTGCGGTGTCGATCCTTTTACCGAAGCAATCACTATCGCTTCGGCTTGCAATCTAATGTTCAGGCGCAAATTCCTGCAACAAAACACCATAGGGATAATACCCAAGGGCGGTTACAGGAGAATCGATAATCAGTCCAAAATAGCTCTCCAGTGGTTGATAGGTGAGGAAGAGCAGAGAGGTGTTGTGATTCAACACGCCGGAAGACAGAAGGAAGCCGTTGTAGCCGGTTTAAAAGTTGACGGCCTATACGAAAAGCAGGTGTTCCAGTTTCACGGCTGCTACTTTCATGGTTGCCCTAGCTGCTTTGTAACCAGACGTGACGAGTCGCTTCATGATGATCCCGCCGATACCATGGCCTTGCGTTACGAGAAGACTCTGGCATGCACGAATAGACTCAAAGCGCTTGGATACGAGGTTATAGAGCAGTGGGAATGCGCGTTCCGGAAGCAGTTAACACCTGAAAGGAAGCTGCAGCTAGATAATCAGCCTATGCTAGTTAATACACCTCTCAATCCTCGTGATGCTTTCTTCGGCGGTAGAACGGGCGCTACCAGGCTAAAGTACCGGGTAAAGCAGGGTGAGAAGATCCGATACGTAGATGTATGTAGTCTGTATCCATGGGTGTGTAAATATGGAAAGTTTCCCGTTGGACACCCTAAAGTTTACGTTGGAGACGAGTGCAGGCAACTCATTGAGGGTAAAGGAGGTATAGAAAACGTTGAAGGCGTCATTAAATGCACCATACTTCCACCCCAGCATCTGTACCACCCCGTTCTACCATTGAAAAGACATAATAAATTACTATTTCCACTCTGTTACTCATGCGTTAAAGACTTAAATCAGGGAGAGTGTTCTCATTCGGAGACAGAAAGAACCATAAGCGGAACATGGGTTATTGATGAGGTCGTGAAGGCTGTGGAAAAGGGTTACAGGGTAGTAGAAGTACAAGAGATATGGCAGTACGTAGTCACCCGGTACCAGAAGACCTCTAAGTCGGAGGGTTTATTTGCCGGGTTCATCGACAAATTCCTGAAGATAAAACAAGAGGCTAGTGGTTGGCCTGGTTCCTGCAACACGGAGGAGGCCAAAAAGAAGTATATTGAGGAATACGCCGAAGTAGAGGGTGTTTCGATGGATGCTTCGAAGATTATCAAGAATCCGGGGCTTAGATCGCTGGCCAAGTTAATGCTAAATTCATTTTGGGGTAAGTTATACAATTACTTTGCGAATAGTCGCTTACTAACTATGTTTTTGTTACAGGAAAATTTGGTCAGCGCGAAAATCAAGCAAAGACCTCTATTATTCGGGAGCCAAAAGAATTCTTCGATCTACTTACCAACCCTAGCATCGAAGTTAACCATCTTCAGGAAATTAACCAGGAGGTGATTGCAGTCAACTGGCAACACAAGGATGAAGCGGCTGTAACCTTATCCACGGTAAATGTAGTGATTGCTGCATATGTCACTACTCAGGCAAGGCTTAAATTGTATTCTTACTTGGAGCAGCTGGGTTCGAGAGTGTTGTACTATGATACAGGTAATAATTATACGTTTCTTGTGTATTTTGATAACTACTACTTAATTTGTTTTTCCTTTTTTCGCTATAGATTCTGTAATATATGTGTCGAGGCTAGGAGAAGAAGATCTACCTACAGGCAGTTTCTTGGGGGATCTCACGAACTAACTCGAGGATTACGGGCCAGGGGCGTACATTATAGAATTTGTATCAGGTGGTCCTAAAAATTACGGGTACATCGTGTATGACCCTTCAACCGGGAAAGTCAGCAGGGTGGTGAAAGTTAAAGGCATTACTTTGGATCATAATGCCTCCCAGCACATTAACCTAGAGTCAATGCTCGACCTGGTAGAGGATCTGAATAAAAAGATATTAATAGAATCCAGTAACATCAGACGGGGAGAACAACACCAAGTTATAACGAGGACAGAGACGAAGACGTATCGGGCGAATTTTACAAAGAGACGTAGAGTCGACGACTTCGACTCTGTGCCTTACGGGTATAAAACACTTCGAGTCGAATGATGTTACTAGGTTCTACTAATATCGCATTTCTACATTCTCGAATGCTCTTAGTAATGTTTGTAGTGTATATATATATATATATATTTATTATCTTTTAGTGGTTGTATATGAGCATATTTTTAAGCTTTCTAGTTTTGTAGCGTGTAAATATTTTTAACAACAGTTATCCCCTTATATTGTATATAACTGTTTTTTCTCTATATTGTATTATTTCTTGTGTTTTTATTTCTGCAACGACATAAATAAAACATCGAGTATTTTATATTAGTCATGACTGCTAATTAACATGTTTGTAAATTTTTGTATATCACTTGTATAGGTAGTACCGTATCTAACTCTTAAGTAGCAAAATATTTGTATAGTAATAAGTACAACACCAGCTGAAGGTCGATGTTTTCAATGATTATCATGATGTATATAATTATTGTACAGTTCAATCATAATAGTAGTAGCCGGGTATGTTAATCGACAAAGATCGACCTTTAGCATAGTGTAGTTATAATAATAAGTGAAGCTGGCGCTGGTTATACTCTATGTACCGTAATTAATTATCAAAAGATGGTGAAACTTGGGGTGATTGAATGTAAATCACAAGAGGATACTTGGGGGAACATACTCATGAAATAGATCTGATAAACGCTATTTTGTTCTTTTCAACTATGTAGTAGTAGTAGTAGTAGTAGATCAAGACAATGTTGAAAAGAATATTTGGCATAACAAAGCGTACAAAGCATTCAATAGGACGTTTCATGAAAGATGAGTATGTCTTCATGGTTATCCGAGAGAACCGATTTCAACCTAATAATTGTTTAGTTATTTTGATTATTGTCTAGCTGTTTTTGAGAAACATTATCGTAGAATAAAAGATGTTCTATCATGATTACCCGAGAACAGATAGTTGTTTAGTTATTTAATTATTGTTGTTTTGTTGATGTTCAATAAAATTTTTGAGAAAGAATGTCATAGAATAAAAAGATTAATGTTCTATATATGTGTATTATTACTATTCTCACCCGTCTGTACCAAGGTATGAAAAAGGTGATAGCTACAACTGAGAGAGAGAGAGAATGAGGTAATTACCTACGAACACCTGCCTGTGATGATGACGTGTCAGCGACAGGATGAAACTTGTCTGCCAGCGATGACTGTTTGTTTATCGTATGCGTGTTACTGAGCATGCGTTGGATCTAGGTAAGTATAAGTGACTATATAAAGCCGTCCGTTGTTAGCGTGTAGCAGTAGACAGTACGTGTGTGGCAGCAGCAGCAGCAATTACGATGATGGCTAGCAGTCCTAATTATTATTGTTATGATAACTATGAGAGCGAACCCTTGAAAATAGGTAAGTTGTTGTTTATAAAACTTCAAGTTTGTATGCTAATTTGTGTCTATTTTGTTGTTTAGATGAGGAAGGTTCGGATGTTGCAGATCATGCATCATCATCAACAGCAAGTACCTACAACGACGACGGTCAAGCGTGGAACAATGAAGAAGAAGAAACAGGTAAGATGTTTAAGACTTTTGTGTGTGTGTGTGTGTTTATGCTTATATTAATCGATTATTGTATTATTATTGTTTTAGCGTTCCTGTCGCAGCAGTCGCCTCTATACTACGCTGATGACGCTGTAGCAGCAGCATCAGCAAACTTTAGCGTCATAGATACACCAGTAGTAGCAGCAGCTAAAGATGAAGTACGTGTTCAACTGCTCGGGGCTGTCCAGTATCCGTTGTATGTTACGAGACCTCCCATATACACAACATCCAAGTAGGACTTATTCCGCCCGACGACGACGACGACCAGGGAGAATTTGACGTGGTAGTGAAGCTCGAATGCGTGAATAGTATATGTGAGTATGGTGAATTTGTGTTGTCGGAACGGGACTGGTTCGAGCTGTATGATATACGAGTCGAGGCAATGTTTAAAAATTTCTTTCATGCTTGCTGCTGCAACGACGACCCCGACAACAGCAACAAAACACATCGTGATAAACATTTGAAATTTCATCTATGTGAGAATTTATACATCGAGATTATTCACAACGAGTTTTTCGGCAACAGGGTGGCCATACATGATAAACAGCGGACTATAACCTTAAAAGATTACGAGTTTCAGTCTATACTGCATTTAGCACCGTTGATCAATCATCATGCTCGAACGTTACGTCACCTCGACTTTTTACGTTTCTACCGCTCAAACATAGAGAACGTAGCAGAAGGTCAACTGAGACGCCATGAAGATGCCTATAAATCGCTCCCGACATCCGATTCAATTTTATTCACATCCGAACTGTTATGCGGTTACTACTCAGCTACCAGTTTAATAGACAACACAGCAGCAGCAATTGGTGGTGGATTGAACTCGTTCATTTTATTAGAAATAATAAAACATTATCCGCAAAAGTTTATCGATGCCGTACGTACACGACTGCTATCATATCAGCCGGAGACAACAACGCAGACGACGTTTACACCGTCATACTAGGGACACCTTGGCGTAAATAAACTTAGAAATAGGTTACAACAAAAACAATTTGTAAGTGCTACGAACTCTCAGCTCATACTGTGTGTGTGTGTGTGTGTGAATAATTTGTCAAATATGGATATTGTTACTCTATGCCTATTAAATGTATAACAAAAATAAATAAATAATATGTATAAATATTGATGTTTCATTTACTAGCATGATTAGAAGAGCGTTCATACATACATCAAAGTGTTTGTTCATACCTAGTATACATGTAACGGGTATACATGTATGAGAGAGAGAGAGAACTAATATTGATACAACTACGCCTGTTGAAGATGATGATGATGACGTGTCAGCGACAGGATAAGACTTGTTTGTCAACATCGACAACTTGTTTACCGTATACGTGTTACTGAGTATGCGCGCACAAGACCTAGGTAGGTGTACGTGTCTATATAAAGTTAGCAGTTATTAGGCTGTACTAGTAGCAGCAGACATCACATGTACAGCTACCGCAGCAGCAGCAGTAATCAATATGATGATGACGAGCAGTTCTAATTCTTGCTACGACGACGACAACTCCTGTATGATCGAAACCCTGGAAATAGGTAAGCTGTTATTGTTTAGAAAAAACTTCAGAGTTTTATTACTTCAGATATATATATATATATATATATATATATATATATATATATATATATATATATATATATATATATATATATATATATATGCTAATATAATTTGTGTGTATGTTGCCGTTTAGATCAGGACCTTGCAGATCACGCGTCAAACGTATCAGCAGCAGCAAGAGCTAAAGGTAATCATATCAACACCAGCAGCAGTAGTCGGAGACGTCAACGACGACGACTACAACGTCTGCACCGTCGTACCTTGGCACAAATAAACCTCCTTAGAAATAGATTACAAAAATATTTAAAAAATTTACAAATGTTACGAGACGATCTCGACTCATACTGTGTTGTGAGTAATTTAACAGATAACATGTTAAAATTGTCTATTAAATATACAGCAAAAAATAAATAATATGTATAAACATTGATGTTTCATTTACTAGTATCATCACCAGCATTCTATCATTTTTTTTTTATTATAAATTAAATGTAGTCATAACAATATATATATATATATTAATAAACATAATTTTTAATTCCTATATGCTTTTATTATTTCTTCTAGAAAAGGTAGTGGAAAGAGTACAGTGTGTGCGCTGTAGAGAGAAAGCGTCCTCTAATAGGAGAGAGAGAGAGAGAGAGAGAGAGAGAGAAAGGGGCTCTTTAATGCGTCCTCTAATAGGAGAGAGAGAGAGAGAGAGGAGACTGCGAATGATAAAGTTCCAAAATGGCCGTCCCTGCATATTAATTAGAGCAATAAATTATTGCTTGCAATTAGATCAAATAATTTAATTCGATCATTTAATTAGAGCAATAAATTCGCGTCTGCATATTAATTAGATCAATCAATTTAATTCACGTTCTTCTAGAAAAGGTAGTGGAAAGAGTACAGGGTGTGTGTGTGCGCTGGAGAGAGAAAGCCTTCTCTAATAGGAGAGAGGGCTCTTTAATGCGTCCTCTAATAGGAGAGCGAGAGAGAGAGAGAGAGAGAGAGAGCTCTTTAATGCGTCCTCTAATTGGAGAGAGAGAGAGAGAGAGAGAGAGAGAGAGAGCTCTTTAATGCGTCCTCTAATAGGAGCGAGAGAGAGGGCTCTTTCATGCGTCCTCTAACAGGAGAGAGAGAGAGAGGAGACTGCGAATGATAAAGTTCCAAAATGGCCGTCCCTACATATTAATTAGAGCAATAAATTATTACCTGCAATTAGATCAAATAATTCGATCATTTAATTAGAGCAATAAATTCACGCCTGCATATTAATTAGATCAATCAATTTAATTCACGCCTCATTTGCATATTAATTAGAGCATTCGCGCCTCATTTGCATATTAATTAGAGCAATAAATTTAATTCGCGCCTCATTTGAATATTAATTAGAGCAAAAATTTAATTCGCGCCTCATTTGCATATTAATTAGAGCAATAAATTTAATTCGCGCCTCATTTGCATATTAATTAGAGCAATCAATTTAATTAGAGCAATTAATTATGCTAATTAGGTTCCCACGGTCATCAAAATTTTCCCACGCTCAAGGGGCGCAATACCTACTTCTATAACTATAACAGTTAACTATTTTTGTCGGAGTGTAACATCGACACACGTAGAATAGCTCGGGAAAATCGTTATTCAATAATGTCCGTTTTTGAAACTTTGACCTCACTTTTCGAGCAGACCCGGTAGACATAGAAGTCTGACGCAACGATAAAAAAGTCTTTTGGTATCAGCTACAACATATCAAAATTGCAGAAAAATTTGCAGAGGACCAAGTTACACTTAAATAGTGCCATGTCCTTTGCTGTTGCATAAGAAGGATGTTTCCAGATTATTTTCAACCACAGCATGTTGCCCTGAAATTAACCATAACCAATTGGCAATTTGCTTTTGCTAGCATTGCTTCAATAAGGCAATATTGAATGGTATTACATTTGGATTTCAATCAAAATGTATAAAATTCACTTTTGGCGTTACAGTTTCATAAGAAGTATCTTCTACACAAATGGGCCTACTGTTATTGCTAAATGTTAGACAATTAAGCAAGAGACATTACTTCCAATCAAATATAAGGAATGTTTACACAGTCTGATTAGGTGTGAGATTTCTTAAGAAAATCTAAAGAAACTTCCTGGAAATGGTTTTCTAAATCACGACTTTTAGTAATACCTATAGGTATTAAGAAATTTAAACTCATCTCAAATTAAATAACTTAGCAGATTAAACTTTCTCTGTGGACTTAACAACTACATTTGAACAATTACCTACTAAAAAACGACAAATCAAAATCATCAATGGATAAATTACAATCTTGAGTTCTATTTTCAGATAAAAATATTACCTGCAAAAAAATTGGGTTTGCAAATTAGAGGTTATCATAGTCATAGAAGGTAATAGCTGTTTCTTAATACTGTTCATTTGCTTTGTAATAGATATGCCTGTTCTAACAATCTCGACATGTAGGCATTACAAAGGTAATAGCATTGCTAATGAGGATGGCTCTACCATGTTGCATATGCAAGATATCTTAATCATTACATATACAATTACAAGCAAACATCTAAGTTGAAGTCTCATTAAGTGTTTTCTGTTATAAGAAACTTTATCAATCATAAAGTAACAATAGTAGGAGTAATTTCTAATATGTACCTACTAACCGATCAATTAATGACTTTTGTATTTTAAATATTAAATATTTTCCAAGAGCATATAAAAAATGTAAATATTAAGAATTGATAGATATTTATCTAGGTCATGGATTATCATCAACTAACATTCAGTAGTTATAAAATTTTCTTTTACTAGTTCTAATTATTGTGTCCTCTGTTCAACGATGTCACCTACTTATACAAAGATTTATACATCTTTAATGTTCCGTAGTTAAACAAACAACACATCGATAAGTTCTACCTTACTTAGCAGCACAGCACAAATACTAGTTGAAAAAATTGCCCTTCCTCCCATCCCTGCCGCAGCAAACAATGCACATCGACTATATAGCAAAAATATTAATATAATAAACTATTTGATTAAAAATAAAATGGAATAAATAAGCACGACGATAAAACACGTACCCCTACCATATCCAGAAGTGTGCTGGAAGACATGATAAGCTAAAGTACTGACATCAGCTTGAGACGGAGCAAGCCTGAAATTAAATGCCTCTGCAAAGGAAAACGATCCATCCAAGTTTGGTTTAGCTACACCAGTTCGTTTTTCTTTTACCGTTCTGTAATGTTGGCTTAATGTTGCTCGAACGTATGCTTCGTGCTTTTCACCCTGAAACTAAAGAGAAAAATATATTATTAGTCGTACAAGACTAATTGAGTTTATTTTAGGCTTTCAGTGGGAAACTTTAGATTTCCCTAGGGTCAAGATTTTTAAACATATTGAAGCGCCTGATTATATAGGCAACTTATATGATAGATCTGCAGATTTTAAAAGATTTAAAAGATTAAAGAATTAAAAATCAGATGCTGCAGATAATCCGTTTTATTACAAGTTTTTTAAAAAAGGGCTTTTGAAGATCGTTATTACTAGCTAGTAAGCACCCTTAAATTTTAAGATGAAGCATTAAAGCCTTCCCAGCCGTTTCTATTGATACACATTTACCTTAGTTTCTCCCGTTCTATTAATTTACGCGCTTTAGATTTCTAATCACGATGATACGTCAAAATAGAGTTTCCAGAGTTAATGAGATTTACCTAATGAATTACGAAACAGTACAAATTGTTTCAAACTGTATATAGGTTCAGTGAACGATATTCAATAGAACTTAATAAATAATTTATCAGCATCACGTTTTTTCAGCATAGTGGCCCTGTATTACTTAATAGTTCATTGTTTTTGTGTGGAAGCAAAGCTTATTATTCGTAAGCCCACTTTATCCCTCTTCTTATAAATTTATCAAGTCAATAATTGTCATGGTTACAATTGTTTCTAGAATCGTATCTGACAACCAAGGTCCAAATGTATAAGGGTCATTCGCACAAAGAGATTGAATTTAAGTCCTCAAGGTTAAAAAGGCAAAAAATATATTTTTTTTGTTAAAATAAATTATGTGATCTAATCCTATGTGTTTTTATTTATTTATCTACGATCATACAAAAAGTGACCACTTTTTACACTGGTTTTCGTGTAAAAAGTTAACGTTTAGCGAACTAGTGTTATAAAATATCTATCATATCTACCAGAGATGTATGAATATTAATGATTTATAAATATTTTACTAACTGGTTGCTAAACAACTAAGCACATAAAAATCTAAGCACGCTAATATATTGTTATGATATAGGCATCCCGCATTACATGTATGCACGATGTGTTGCCTATCTTTCAGGCGCAAGAAGGATTGCACTATTTTTTTATTTTAAAACAATAAAATTCTACATTATATATGTTGAGGATACACACTACAACACAGTGAGATGAAAGGGGATAAGTTTTAAACAGACTCTTCACTTGAATTTCACAGACTCAATTTCATGATGGACGATCCTATGTCGTTGGTTGATATTTTTACATTTAGATATCTTGAAGCCATTTTATGACATGTTTTCACCTGAAAATTATTAAAGGCATAGGTAAGAAGGTATACACAAGTATTTATTACTTTACTTACAGTTTTTATTATTGAATTTCAAGAAAATGTTCTATTTCTTTGACGACTCATAATTTTCCATAGTAGATGGATATTTTTCAATGTTATTTGAATTTCTAAGTAAAATATTTTACTGCAATATTGTTAACCAAGTTCTAGGGTGCATTTGACACTAGAATTTTAAAGTAGGAAACTTTTTATAGAGAAGGTTTAGGCCTTTGATATCCCGAAATTGTTTCAGCAGGGTCTGCTAGAATGTTAAAATTTAGTTTATATTTATGATTTTGGTGTCAAAATTTATGTAATTATTGTTTGATAGGATCTTAGGATTAATTTTATGATAATAAAAGGATCTAGCAAGATGTTAAAATGTTTTTATTTGAATTTTTGTGAAGTAATGTTTGTGAGAAAATTCAAGATGGCAGTCAATGAATCCTAACTCTAAATTTGCATTTTTATAGCCATGTTAGGTATCAAAATGAAGGAAAAATTCTCATCTTTCGTTTTATAACATTTATTTAAACAATTAATTTAATTTATTATTAACAATTTGGTTAGAGAATTTTAGTGTAAACGATGCTGTTTTGTTTCTAGTAAGAAGCCAAATTAATCTAGTTCCTAACTAGGAAAATCACTAGCGATTCGCAATTGTTTTCCAATCTATATATTTAAAACCCAAGGCTTATTTTTGTTCCAGTTCGTTTGAGAGTTCCACCGGGTCGATCTAAACGACTTTTTTTAAATTGAAGCTTTCTCTGTGTAGATCAGTCAGCACTATTTAATTTTTGTATTTTTTTAATGTTTATATTTTATATTTAAACAAACATAAAATGTTTAATTTAAGACGGCTGAATCGGACATTCACTTGGGGCGCCCTCTCACTTTTTACGGTGGTGATTTTCGGAAATACTCCTGCTTATAAATATAAAAGGGTGATGCAGCAGTCCACTTCAATCATTAGTAAGCGGTTTTTGTTTAAAGAATTGTTAGGTTGCGTAGACAAAGCCCGCATACTTGGAAATTATGGACAACAGACGAATTATTATACAAATAATAGCTGATGGCAATTTTGCTTATTTAGAGCAGTTTCATATTGTTTGTATAAAACGCAGGAGATCTGCCAACACTATGTTTATGTCATGTTTTTGAAATATGTTCTAATAGACGTTTTCAAGAATGTTTTAAACAAGATCGAATTTTGATTTTATTCTTATCATTTCGTAAGGTAGAATTTCCGTATGTATGTATGTAGAATAAACTGGCGGGGAGGGGTAAGCCAGAGAGGAATATATGTCGGAAGAGAGGAGGGTAAGCTGGGAGAGAGTATTGCTAGGTTTAAGAATTTTCAACTGGTTATATTTGGTTGCGTTTATTTAAGTAATCACTCACGAAAATCCAAAGGATTGTAATCACACATCGAAGGTTGTATAATGTATATAGTGAAATCCATCAATGCTTTTGAGCGTCATGTCTTGACGAGGTTTCCCTAGTTATTATAAAAACAGCACGAAAATTTGGTTACTTTTTCTAGAATTTCCATATAGAGCAGAAGTCATGTCAGTTTGTACGCTATGATAAGGTGTTGGTGAATTTCACGTCACTTAACTGTCAACAAAGTGAGGTTATAACAAATGTCATCTTGTTTTTAATTTTTTTATAAGTTCTTAATAATTTAATTAATAATAATTAAAATGAACAATCAAAGTGAACTAAAAGTGAAATAAAACAAAAGTGCAGTGTTTAAATTTGGTGCTCAGACTGTTATTATTATTATTTGGAGAAATGTTTGGAATTTTATTTTGTATTGAACGAATTAAAGGAAGGTAATGGAATCTTGTTGCAAATAACAGAATTATTTTATGTACTCACGTCATGGAAAATACATATTGCAGCTTTAATAATTATAATTATCTTCAAAATCCACAAATAAAATCAATTTGAAGGGTGGTATGGAAATCTGCTCATCCTGTCAACAAATAAGCAGGTAATCTTACAAACTATAACAGGAATCTGCTAACCTTCAAGTTAGGGTGATTAACTTTTTTGTGTGGCGCCAAATAATTGTAAAATTTAAAATCATTTTCAATTTTTAATTTTTTTAAATAGTAAATTTAAGATTGATGCATTCATCAGATAAGAATTAAAAAGGACCAAGAGAATTAGAATGTCTCTTAATTTTTATTTTGTTAAATCCATTTGACATCAAGATTTAATTGATTTTGTTTCATATTTCTTTAATTAATCTTAATTTAGAATTTTAATAGTTGTTTTCGTTTCTCTTCAATGAATTTCAAATTTTTATTTCTTTTGTGCGTTCATAAATAAAATTTATCCATTTAAATGTTTAAAAAAAATTTATTTGTGTTTTTATTTGTGTCTGGTTCATTAATAATGTTTTACAGATATAATTTAAATAGCTTCCTAATTAATTAGCGACCCGCCTGATTTCGTCTCATGCATTTATGGAACATGTTTTCCAGTTTAGAAATTATAGCCGGAGATTTCTTTTAATGATAAAAGTAAGTGATATTGTAATTGTGTATATTCTCAGACTGTTTTACCATGATTTTGTGTTTGTGAATTTCAACAATTACAAATTTATTTTGCAGTTTATAACCTTTCATCTTTCATCAAGTGTTGCAGTGTTTATTATTCCCTACAATATTTTTTTCTTATTGACATTATATAACAATACCAACCCCATCCCCCCTATATCATAACAATATGTACACATGACATGTCACAAATTTAAAAAAATATCAAATACAAATGAATACTTTAGCAATGCGTTATGATCGTAGATAAAACGTTGTAAGGTATACGTGTAAAAAGCCTCTTCATTGCACTCATATCATTTAAGACACTCGCTCGTATCTCCCTCGTGTGTTTAAACCGTTCGCCCAGTAAAGAATGGCTTTTTACACTTATATATTAAATAACTATTAAAACACCCAGTTGTTTCTGTGTAAAATTGTTTAATGAAATTATAAAATATTTTTCTACCCGCTTCGTCAATTCGGTCACTGTCCTCACCCAGAAACCTGAAGTTGTCCAACCGTATAAAAATACTAAATCAATATTTAATTTTATTGTATTCCTGGCAATATTGACATAAAACCTCATTTAAAGCATTGAACAACAGTTTTTAAACTTCAGGTAAGGTAAATGTCCAATTTCTGACAGTGACCCAATATTTGACACTTTTACTTTAAATTCATAAAATAAGACTCCAAGTGCTCTCTGACAATTTGAGTTAAAGCTACTAGATTTTTAAATTATTCATAACTGTAGTTTAATAATATTTCTGTTTTACCGATATGATTTTCAAAATAGTTATTACTATGGACATTGTGATGACATTTGCATGCAGTTCTGTGCTTAGCTAAAAAGGTAAGTAAGAAAATAGTATTTTTAAAACTTTGTTTAATTTGAAATATATAACGGTGTAAGACGTCTAGTATTAAATATTATTAACATAAATAGTATTGAAAGAACAGTAAATTTGACGAATTTCTGCAATACCATCTGTTGAGCTGCTAATTTAGGGGATGTCAAATTTTTGCTCTTTAGTATTTGTTAATGATGAAAATTTGACAGGAATGTCAAATCCTGGTACATAATCATTTTGCAAAATGATTTCTTTGTTTTGGTCATCAAGTCTTATATTGTTCAGTTCAGTTTTTATGGATAAAAGCTGTGATACAAACCATGTCAAATTTATGTACAATGTATGTCAAATTTCTGGACACTGACTGGAGTAATTCTGTTTACCTAGATCATTATTAATTTATTCTTAGATTATGGCTTTGAGAAAATACTGCAAATATAAATCCATGAACGAAGCTGTAGAAGCTGTGAAAAATGGAATGTCATATGCAGTAGCTGCTAAAAACTTCAAAATACCCAGTATAACTTTGCTCTATAAAGTTAATGGCAAATATGCACTTGATTGCAAAAGTGGGGTTCCCACAATTTTAACCACGGAAGAGGAAAACCGTTTAGCCGGTTGGATAATTCATATAGCTACAATTGGCTTTCCTACAACTAAGGATCAGCTTCTTGATACTGTAGGTTTATTAGTCAAGAAACTAAATAGAGAAAATAATTTTTCAAACGGTCGCCCTGGACGACACTGGTATGAGGGTTTCCTGAGAAGGCATCCAGATATCAGTCTTAGAATGGTACAAAACTTGGCTTCATCCAGGGCTTCCGTCTCTGAGCACAATATAAGAAAATGGTTTAAAGAATTCGAGAATATTTCGAAAAAAATAACATTATGGACATCGTCAATAACGGGCGTCGAATTTTTAACGCAGATGAGACAGCTTTCTTTTTATGCCCCAAAGGGAAAAAAAGATTAATAGAACGAGGTTCTAAAACTGCTTATAATTATTGCAACAGTGACGAAAAAGACTGCCTAACGACTTTAGTAACAGATGAGTAACTATACTAACAATATAAATCTTAAAAAATTCTAGAGTTTACTGTCTCCGGCCTTGCTATGTGGAACTCCATAATCATGAAATATAATATAAATACGAAGATTAATTAACGTTTCACAAGTTTTATTAGATTCTTAACCTAACAATATTGTTTCGACATTAAATGTCATTATCAAAGGCAGATAAGATTGATAAACAAACAAAATTTATCCTTAGCAACGTGAAAAATGTTAATTTAGCGAAAAAACCTTGATGCTATCTCTATTAATAAACAAGAAAACATAGTTCGCTATTTTTTCATATAAATCTTAAATAAAACACTTTTTTGTCTGAAAATTATTAGCATAAGAACTACAAGGTTTCTTTCTAAGCCCTACAAAAATCTCAAAGATATATGACATATACTTTCTGAGAAAAAAATATTTAACTTACTTTTAATGAAATTGCCCCTAAAATGGGTACCTTTTATTACGTAACGTCCGATAAAAACAAAAGTATACGATTTAGAAAAAAAATATTTTATGTCCGATTGCATTATAAAGTACTGTTCAATGTATTGTTTTGCGGCAGTAAACTGGTTTATTATTGTACTCGTAAAATATAGTGATAGTAGTAAAATAAAGTATATAGTAGTAAGATAAAGTATGGCAACTGTATATTACATGTCAAATTTTCTTCTGTCAAGAATAGATATCAAATTTATAAAGTGATTTTTTTTTTGATAATTAGCCAATTTTAGGAATCGAGCATAAAGCTTTGTATGCAACTCTTACATAACCGGACCTTATAGACTCGCCCTTTTTATAGGCCTTGCTCGCTCGGCCATAAACTGGGCTTTTCTATAAAGTCCTACATTATGTACTTGTTACATAAATAGCTATTACTGTTGTGTGTAGAAATAAATTTACTATTTGCTCATTTTTAAAATATTTAATTTGGTTCAGAATTTTACGAGCAATAAGCTTTCAAAATCAGACGACTCTAGAAAAAAAAATAAATAGTAGTTATCTAGTTTGTGTATTTACCTTAGCGACGTCTTTGTTTATATTTATATTACCTTTGATAATGACTGCTTAGCTGTCGAAACAATTGTCAGGTTATATTTATAAAAATATTGTGAAACTTTTTACTAAACTTTATTTAATGTCATTTTCAGGTTGTAATCGGAATGTCTCTCTGGTACAAGATATACAAAACTCTACAACACATAATGAGAATAATATATTTGAAGTTAACTCGTCAAGAAACGGAGTTGATACGTTATCAATTTCAGAGACAGAAAAAGAAAATATCTCCAATCTAAACTGTGAAAATAATGGTATCGTCATTACAATTGAAACCAACTGTACTTTATAGAAAACAGTCGACAGAAAACAGATAATGGCGTTATTGAGATAAATCACTTGTTCACCAACCTCACCGATATCCAGGCACATGATGAAGGATTCCCTAAACAAAATAATACCAGTAATGAAAATAAGAATATACCTTCACCCTTTAAATCCATTTTATTCTGGCCGAGTGAATCTCAAAAAAGAAGCCTAAAAGTAAAAAAAGAAAGAATTCCTAGTGTAGCTTATAGTGAAGCATGGAAAAAGTATTATAAAAATAAAGAGCATATTATAAAGAAACAGCAGGAAGAAGAAAAAGCAAACGTGATGAAAATAAAGCTAAGAAGATGGATGCTGATAAGAGTAAAATAAAACTTCGCAAAACAAAAAACAGCAATAAAATAAGTGAAGAAAACATGTAAACTGCAGTTACTTTAAATAAGCAAACATTTAAAGTTGCAGATTTTGTTGTTATAAATTATAAAATAGAATATAAATACAAAGATTAGTTACAGTTTCACAAGTTGTATAAGTGTCTTATACAACTTATATATAGTTCGTTATTTTTTCATATAAATCTCCAATAAAATGTTTCTTTGTCTGGAAATTAGTAGCATATGAAAGGCAAAGTTTTCTTCTAACTCCTATAAAAATTCCATAGATATATTGCATATACTTTCTGAGAAAAAAATTGTTTAATTAACACGTAAAGGAAATGGCCGTAAAAACGGGTACCTTTTATTACATATCGCCGATAAAAACAAAAGTATGGTACTTAGAAATGTAATATTTTACTATTACATGTAGAAATAAATTTACTATTTGCTCGTTTTTAGAACATTTAATTTGGTTCTTTAGTTTACGAGCAATACGCTTTCAAAGTCAGAGGACTCTAGAAAAAAATTGATAATAGTAGTTTGTATGTAATGCGAGTCATAAGCATCTACTCGTATATCCAACAAACGTGTAGACCCAAATCTTCTATGAAAAAATACAGATAGTTTATCCGAGTAATAAACGAGATGAAAAAGATCGTTTCGAACATCTGTCATAATAGCATGAGATATAGCAGTACATTTATTGTGTAATTTTTGCATATTGCCTTCTTTATTTAGTAGTATTAGTTGTTCCAAAAATGTTAAATTCTTCGGTATCTCATTGTTAATGTTCTCAAACATCTGATTAGCTGAGGTATAACTATCAGCATTAACGACTACAGAACGGAATGTAAGGGTACAAATCTAGGAGGAGAATGATAAAATTCCATTGGATTTCCTATATTATCGCTTATAAAAAACAGACTGTATGTTTAATTCATTATCAAAACGCGAAGTTTTCAATTTTTTCTGCTGGAATCTACTATTTGTTATGTTGGCGGGTAACCGGTCGAAAACCTTGACAAAAACATCTTTTTTATCTACGATCATACGAAAAGTGACTATTTTTTACACTGATTTTCGTGTAAAAAGTTAACGTTTATTGAGCTAGTGTTTTTTTTGCAAATTTTTATTGCACGCTGATGTCAACAAGAGATGTAAGATACCAGTGGCGTGCGGTCCATGCAAGCAATGGAAGCAATGCTTTAAAAATAAAAACCAATGCTAACAAAAACATTTTTATAAAATTATGGTTATCGTTTATTTAAATTTGTAATATTTAATCAACTTAAAGTTCAATATCAATTTCGTACAGCAAAAAGTATAATTATTTAGTGTACTATTTTAAATTAGGCTAATTAAACTTGCGCGGAAGGGTAATAACGAGTCAAATATGTTACATACACTGCATATAAGCACTGATTTCGTTGCATATAAGCACTGAATTCGTTGCTTATAACTCCTCTTCTCCTCGCCAGCCACGCCTTCGTTAATAGTCGGATGCGTTGTACGTACATCGTAGTAAGATCACATTATTTTTAGTGGGCTCCATGGCCAAATGTTTATTATAATTTGGTTATTTGTTCGATTTATTGTTAGATAAATGTTACTTAAGTAATGTATCTGCGAATGAGACTGTATTTTGGAACATTTTATTATTTCAATTTGGATCTTTCTAAATACAAATAATTCTAATTAGTTTGCTTTGTATGCAAATTTAAAATTGCATATTCGTCATGACTGCAAATTCAGCTGCTTCAGTGGAAGGTTCGAGTACTTCCGAATCGCGACGATTTTGTTGTTCAGTTTGTAAATTTTCTGCATACAGTTTTGGAGAGAAATTACAAATGTTGAGAAAGGCAGATCAAAACCAGAACTTTCAAATTTAACAACAAAGATTAAAACCTGCACCAGGTATTTGCTAAGAAAGACCGAAAAATCGAGTTGCGTTGTAAATAAATAGTTTTTTTTAAATAAAGAATGATAGTCAACAAATTCCATAAGTATAAAGTGTAAAACTTCGTCTTTGAAAAACTTTATACATTATTTGTTTTTATCCTATGTATATTTATTTATAAATGTTATATATATTGCACAATATTTAATAAACATTAACTACTTTTACATTCAAAATTTATTTACCTATAATAAAAAAATTTAGGGGGGGGGATTTTCCCCATCTTCCCCGTAGATCCCCGCCTGTACCTAGGTATATTAAAATTAAAATCGTGGTTGCTTCCCTAGCCCAAATTCTCACCACACGCCACTGTATGATACATTAATGATTTAGGAGTATTTTACAAACTGGTTGCTAAACAACTTAGTACATAAACATCTAAGCACGCTAATATATGCACATATGACATAAGTCACAAATTTAAAAAAGTATATCAAATACAATGAATACTTTAGTAAAGCGCTATGATCGTAGATAAAACGTTGTAAGATACACGGTAAAAAGGCTTTTTGCACTTATATCTTAATTATCTATTAAGGTTTTGATTTCCGCTTTTTAATTTAATAAAAATCTAAATCGATCTTTAATATGGTAACACAGTAGTTGTACAAAAAACAGTGCGTATTGGGCGCGAAATGTTTTAGCGCGTACGAATGACTTTTTTGTCTAGTCTGGTGGTTCGTCAAAAAAGTTACTTTCTTGCGCACTAAATAGCAATTAAATATTATTAACACTTTTTTGTTTATTACGTTATAAATACAGAATATTATTAAACCTAATGAATATTTATTAAAGTGTAACTATAAAATAAAACGTAGTCCGATTGCCTTATCGAATTCTCATGTAAGAACATCATTTCGGCCCTATTCATGTTGCGGAAAAAGGCATGATTCATGATTAAGTACTGAAAAAGTGAAAACAGCAATGTGATTCTAGGAATGTGGGAGTTAATATAATCGAATTACTGTTTAAATTAGATGGCTTCTTTTATGAGCGATTTCGACCTTGTACCAAATCATGGTGAACACTATTTGGCTATTCAAATAGAATTTACGTAACGCATATGTTATTAAAGTTTGGCGGGTCGAGAATAATTGATTAGACGAAACCATTTCAAAAAATTTAAATTTTTTTCTATGAATTATTTTCCACATTACTTTGCAATGTAAGTAATTGCATTTTCTGACAAAGAAAAGTTGCTGACAGAGGCATGCAGAACATATTTTAAATGAGATTTCTTTTTAGTAAATGTAGTTTTTTGAGTTTCTTACTCTATTATTAATTATTGCATTTTAAATATTCCTTAAGGATAAGTTGTTTGTTTAACTGGTTGAATTGTACTCGTCAATTCACTCTTTTAGGGTGGGAAATATTTCACCAACAAAAAAGTAATTTGGTTAAACGCATTTTCGTACAAAGAGAGATTGATGTTAATGGAAAGTCGATTTATTTTATGCTTTCGAGATTTCATTCGTTTCTAAAATCTCCTAAAATATATTCGAACCTTCTGGCGGTACACCATAATCAAATCATTCATCGTTTTTGGGAAACGGGAACCATATCAAAGGGGCTGGCTACCGTTTGGTATCCATCATATTCCTCATTGGGGATGTTCGTAATTGAATGGAACAAAGTCCAATAAAGTTATTTGCTTCTATTCGATTTTGCGAAATAAATTGTTTTGGATTTGAAACCACTTCTTTGATTTGACTATTACATACATATTGTAGTGAGGTTTATTTATAAAATATTTCTCTATATAAAAATTCTTATTTGTCCTTTGTTTTGAAAGAAATTACTTTATGATATCTCAGGGTCGCACAACTAAAGGACCCCGCACAAAAGGATAGGATTTTGCCGTTCCGTCGAATTGGCTGAATTTCGGATATGTTGTAGGTTTTGTCATTCTGAACAAAAGTCTCCATGGGCACCAAGCCCCAAAGTCCATATTTTAGCGGCTATCGAGCTCCAAAGGTCCATGGCTCCATCAGAACGTAACCTCTTAAAGCAACCCAATTACTCATTAAAATACCGTTTTTAATTTATTTTATTATTTAGTTATAAGTTTTCGAGGTCACTGAGTTGGAATCTGATGTCAAGATGACAGAATTGACAGGTGACAGCTGTCAACTAGCTTCAATAGATGTTTCAAGTCTCTCGCGAAAGAAGTGATTCTTGAGTTTATTTAAGATACTTTACAAATCTCTCAATTGATTGCCTCAATTAAAACTAAACTATTTTTAGGACAGCCTAAATCTGTTCTTTCCAGGAGAAACTAATCTGTTGTTTCCAGGACAAAAAGAAATCTGTTCTTTTCAGAATAAACTACACTGTTCTTTCCACAGCGAAAAAAAACTGTTCTTTTTAGGACAAAAAAAATCTGTTCTTTTCAGAACAAACTACACTGTTCTTTCCACAGCGAACAAAAAAACTGTTCTTTTCAGGACAAAAAAAATCTGTTCTTTCCACAGCCAAAAAACTGTTCTTTTCACAGCAAAAAAAAATCTGTTCTTTTCAGAACAAGCTACACTGTTCTTTCCACAGCCAAAAAACTGTTCTTTTCAGAGCAAAAAAAAATCTGTTCTTTTCAGAACAAACTACACTGTTCTTTCCACAGCGAAAAAAAAAACTGTTCTTTTCAGGACAAAAAAAATCTGTTCTTTGCAGAACAAACTACACTGTTCCTTCCACAGCAAAAAAAAACTGTTGTTTCAGAGCAAAAAAAATCTGTTCTTTTCAGAGCAAAAAAAATCTGTTCTTTCCAGAACAAAATAACATATTATTTAATCATAATAATTGAACTTCAAAATGGCACAGCGAATACCATGTTATATCTGCCCAATTGCACAAATACCACGATTGATGCCTCGGATTCATGGAGCAGCTAATATTATTAAGCGCGATATAGCTACAGCTAGACGAGATGAAGCCGGTAGACCTCCACTTGCTGTAACTCCTGAAACTAGAATCTGCAGCAATTGTAACATATCAATAACTCAAGAAATTCAGATTCTGGAGAACGATCCAGATTGTTTGCGTCTGAATGTATTATCTCAGACTTCTTCTGTTACCTGCCTTGTTTGCAATGGTTATAATGATACTCATACATTAACACCCGAATGTAGAGCTTATGTCTTTATAAAGAAGAATATATATATTCCTCGCAGACATATTTGTTGTAATGTTCACTTAGACGAAAGATGTTTTTTAAAAAATGAGTTTTTAGACCAACTTAGATACATTAATAGACCTTATCTTTTGAAAGGATATGAATTGCAACAATTTCTTCAAACTATGCGCGAAAATGCATTAAATGCTGAAACTAACAAGTATGAAAATGAATTATTCGTGTCAGAAGAAGAATTTTTTACTGTATGTGGTATCAACAAAGCGCAGTTTAATGATTTATTTTCATACTGTGATCCAGTTCCTGTTCCTGCAGGAAATCGTTACGTCAAGAAAAAAGATCTTATTTGTTTTTTATGTAAGTTACGCCAAGGGTTAAGTGACGAATTCCTGAAAGTGATGTTTAATTTTTCTTCGAGGCAAGCAACAAGTATGGCTATATCAACTGTGCGAGAGTCATTGATGGAACGATTCGTTCTTGAAAATATAGGTTTTGGCAGTATAACGAGACAAGAGTTCATTGAGCACCATGTAACTGACTTTGCCAATAGACTTTACAATCCTGAACCTGGTGAACGGAAAGCTATTGCTTACATAGATTGCACCTATTTAGACATTGAGAAAAGCATGTGCTTCAAAGTTCTCCGCCACTCCTTCTGTCTGCATAAAAAAAAGCATTTAGTAAAACCTTCAGTAATTATAGGACCAGATGGTTATATTTTAGATATTCAAGGACCATATTTTTCTAATGCTGCTAACAATGATGCTCGGATTCTATTGAATGAATTTCAGAGAGATATTGATGGCATGAATGACTGGTTTCAACGAGAAGATATTTTTATCCTTGATAGAGGATACCGTGATGCTATTCAACACCTTCAAAGAATGGGCATTGTTCCCCTTATGCCTCCACTACTAGAGGTTGGAAATCAATTCGAGGCTTTTCAAGCAAATCTGGCTCGATTAATCACTAAAACACGATGGATTGTGGAAGCCAGAAATGGTCATTTAAAAAGTATCTTTAAATTCTTCGCTTATACAATTAGTACATCTCATGTTTCAAATCTCAATAGCTTTCTCCGTATTGCAGGTGCGATTATAAATAAATATCACGGATCAATATTAATGGAAGGAGCAGACGAGCACATGGCGGAGGAAATGTTGATCCAATCCCAAGAGCCCAATGCTGTACAAGATAGAGTCAACAATGAAAACCTGAGACCTCGGCGAGCGAATTGGGTTACTTTAACTGATGCACATATCCCTCTATTCCCTCAGTTAACATTAGAGTATTTGAGAGGATTAACATATGGAACATATCAGTTACGCTTAGCACCAAGCTATGTTCAAGATAGTCTCTTGAGAAATGACGAGGATTTAGCTGACGATGAAGAGCAAATGATTGAACTAGATACGAATACAAATGAACCTGGTTTTTTTAGGGTTCGTTTATACTCCAGATTTTCTAATGCTAGGAATCATCAAGTTTGGATTCATTTTAACGAGGAATACGTTGCTAACAATTGTGACGATAATCAAGCTCGGCCTATTCTTGGCTATTATTGCACGTGTAAGGTAGGGGCAAGAACGCTTGGAACATGTGCACACGTTGCTTGTGTTCTTTGGTACCTAGGTTACGCAAGAAATCATGAAAATATCAGATATCCTTCCTTACAACTCTTGAGGAATATTCTAAATGCAGATGTTGATTTAAATAACATTGAAATTATAGACCCGTAAAATATAAACTACACTCCTTAGTTTATTACTGCCAACAAAAGTAAGTACCAACTATCATCCTTGACAGTTTGACATCAGATACCGACTCAGCGACCTCGAAAACATATGATCACATCATTATTCCAAGCTTTCGGGATTTTTTCGTCAACTTGACAGCTTGTTGACAGCTGTGAGCTGTCAATTCTGTCATTCGGACATCAGATTCAAGCTCAGCGACCTCGAAAACATATGTTCTCATCATTTTTTCAAGTTTTTTCTATTCTTTTGTCAACTTGACAGCTTATTGACAGCTGTCAACTGTCAATTCTGTCACCTTGACATCAGATTGCAACTCAGCGACCTCGCAAACATATGGTCTAATCATTATTTCAAGTTTTTTGTATTCTTGTACCAACTTGACAGCTTGTTGACAGCTGTCAACTGTCAATTCTGTCACCTTGACACCAGATTCCAACTCAGCGACCTCGCAAACATATGGTCTAATCATTATTTCAAGTTTTTTGTATTCTTGTACCAACTTGACAGCTTGTTGACAGCTGTCAACTGTCAATTCTGTCATCTTGACATCAGATTCCAACTCAGTGACCTCGAAAACTTATAACTAAATAATAAAATAAATTAAAAACGGTATTTTAATGAGTAATTGGGTTGCTTTAAGAGGTTACGTTCTGATGGAGCCATGGACCTTTGGAGCTCGATAGCCGCTAAAATATGGACTTTGGGGCTTGGTGCCCATGGAGACTTTTGTTCAGAATGACAAAACCTACAACATATCCGAAATTCAGCCAATTCGACGGAACGGCAAAATCCTATCCTTTTGTGCGGGGTCCTTTATTTAATGTTCTTAATATGAGACTATTCATTCAATCATATAACCATAGGTTCTTTTATTATATGATCTAAATTTTACTTATTGTGGTTATTGAATGTTATTAAATAAAGTAAGGTTATAGATAACCATTGACATTTATATAGTACTGTCATACATGACAGTTCCCAACTTAATGCATACAAAATCAAGTAAGCATAACAAATCAATTATTTATTTAACCTCTTTATTTACTACTGTTTTGTTTTGGATGTTAAAAGAAAGAAATCTTACCCAGTCAACTTACATTTATTCCTTCCTAGAATGTTAATAGATAAAACCACTCCTTTTTCCTCTTATCTAACTGCACTTTCACTGCACATACACGTCTTGTAATTTTCCCTCTTCCTCCAAGACACACCGACGCACTATGGTCTAGATGTCGATTCTAGTGCGAATTAATTCAAAATACCAATTAACGTAAATTTCTTAAAAACAATCTTTATATGATAATTTGATATGATTACTACAATATCATCAAAAAAACTATTAAATCACAGCACCAAATCATTATTAGCAACGATGTCAATATCTTATTACCCACATTTAATATTTGCGCGTGCATCAAACGTTTCAAGTTATGACCTGGTCTTATTAATTTCGTTCTTGAAGTGTGCATTATATTTGCTATTATCCTGTTATTTGTGTTATTCTCATTGTAACTATGGATGAAAATGGTAAGTTTAGTTTTTTTTTCCATACTTATGATTTATTTTATGAACTTAATAATTTGTCAGAGAAATTATTAAAAGATGGAAGTTTTTAAAAAATTGCACGCATTTGCACGCATTGTGATTTATTTAATTTGAAAGTTCACTTAATCTGTATGATCGACAAAAAGAAAACAGAATCCCCCGCAACCCCCTTATATTTTTATTTTAATTTTTCAGTAAACACATCTGCGATCACCCGTTTAGAATTATTTGAGAAATGGTTCAAATTGAAGAAGTTAAAACGAAACGATTGCATTAATGGATTGTTAGAGTATGTTTTTAATACAGGGAGTGTGAGTGGAAAGAATATTCGAGGAATTTTGGACAACTTTGTAAAAAATATTGAAAAACGTTGGAAAAAAATAGTTATAAAGATAGATTTCTGTCAAAAAACAAGTCTTGGCTTGAATCGAAAGTGTTCCCCGTTAAAGATATTGACATAAAACAACCTATTCCAGCAAGAGTCGGAAGACCATTAAAAAAAATCAGCGAATGTGGCGTCAGATCCAAACTAAAGAAAGTGCAAACTTTAACATCTACTGTTACTTTAGAAGAACTTTCTTTTGCCACTCAGTCTACCTTAAGGAAGAAAAGTAAACGTGCTGTAGCGTAAATTATTAAAGATGTAAAGGATGTAACTGAACTTTCTTCAACGCAGTCTAAAAGATATAAAAGAGTGTCTAGTTATGCCGAGTCAGGAGAACAGAAACCTGTACCAATGACACCAGAGGAAGCATTGGCATTGATTATTAATACAAAATCAAGTAAGTCGACATATTTGGCATATAGATCGGCTGCTACGAATTGTCTTGCAAATATATATCCATCATGGAACAAGATATTATCATCCAAACAACAATGTTATCCCAAAAAACTTGCTTTGATAATACAGCCCAATAACGTAGAGATTAAACTACAAGAGCTGCTTAATTTGACAGCAATCCGTTTATGTAGATTTAAAGAAGAGGCACTGAGATCTTCGTCTAGTACACGATATACCTTGATTTGTAAATGGGGCATAGATGGAAGCTCTGGACAAAGTAATTACAGACAGTTGACCAACATGGGGGAAGGTGATTCTTCCGTGTTGATCGTGTCACTAGTTCCACTACAGTTACATGATTGTGAAGATAAAACTAACGTGTTATGACAAAACCTAGTTCCATCTTCAACAAGATTTTGCAGAGCAATAAAGTTCATTTTTGCTAAAGAGACCCAGAACTGACTCGAGAGGAAACAGATAATATTCTGTATCAAATCTCTAATTTACAAGATTTTTTTTGTGAAGGGAAACACATTAGTTTTAAACTAGTCTTAACAATGGTTGACGGTAAAGTTTGTCACACATTGACAAATACAAAGTCCACTCAAAGTTGTTATATATGTAGGGCAACACCAATAGAAATGAACAATTTAGAAAACATTTCTAAGAAATTGCCGAGAATGGAAAATTACAGTTTTGGATTGTCTAGCTTGCACTCATGGATTCGTTTTTTTGAATGCATCTTACATGTAGCATACAGATTAGAAATAAAGAAGTGGCAAGCAAGAGGTGAAAATAAAAATAAAATAGAAACCAGAAAAAAACTAATCGTTGACGAGCTTAAGAAACAACTTAAAATTTTAGTTGATCAACCAAAACTTGGTTACGGGTCCACCAATACAGGAAATACAGCCCGAATCTTTTTTAGAAACTATAAAAAATCAGCGGAAATTACTGGAGTCAATGAAGAGATTATTTATAGGTTCTACGTGATTCTTCAAACCATTTCCTGTGGGCATGAAGTTGACGCAGAAAAGTTTAAAGTTTATTCTTTGGAAACAGCAAACAAATTCGTATCTCTGTATCCATGGTTTTACATGCCTACAAGCGTCCATAAAGTTTTGATACATGGTGCAGAAATTATAAAACATGCAATTTTACCTATTGACCAACTTGGAGCAGAAGCACAGGAGGCAAAAAACAAAGATTTTAAATTTATAAGGAAACATAGGAGTAGGAAGGATTCTGCAGAACACACAAATACAGATTTATTTAATTATTTTTTATTGTCGTCGGATCCAATCATATCAGAATTAAGTCTGCAAGAAAAGTGTAGCAAAAAGTTAAAACTCGATTCTGCAGCTATACAAATGCTAAAAACTCCTACAACCCAAAGAGAAAATAATTCAGATACCTCAGACAGTGAATAGTAATTTTCCACAATATATTATCTTTAATATTTGTATCAATAATAATTAATAAAAAGTTTTTCAGTTATAAATTCAGTTTTATTTTCATTGCTTAAACATTTAGAAGTAGTTGATAAACAAACAGTCAAGTTTTTCCGCAAAGAATAATTAATTCGCGCTGGAATCGACTTCTAGACCACAGTGCGACGACTGAAGTTGAACAGGATCTGAGGACCACCTCTGCCCTCTATGATGATAATGGACCACAAACCTACTGACTCTTCTATCGGTCCTTGTTGAATAGGTAACTTTATACTTCCTTCTGCACCTCCGGTAAGTCTCTTCGGTTAATCTTGAATTGGCCTCTCAATCTACTGGTATACCTCCAACATGAACTGCTACTGACCAAATCTTCCACACCACATTAAGTATTGCTAATCTTCTTAAATTGCCTCACTCCTATGTTTAATTATTTTTCTTGAACTACTTAAAATCTACTCCTCTATATCTATCCTCTTCCTTTTATTATTTATGATAAATTTAACCCCCACTTTTATGGTATATTTTAAATTTTCTTTTATCTTCTCTTTTCCAAACTTATTTAGTAATTTATTATCTTCCCTTACTTCTTACCCTTAACTATTCCTTTTCCAAATAAAACACAAGACTTTTATTCTATATTTATTAACTTTTTAACTTCTTTTTTAAGAGCTTCTTACAAAAACAACCATCTTTTCTCACAAACAAAAGCTTATTATTCATATCTCTCTGAGAAACCTATATTTCATTTATTTTAATTTTTATTTTATTTTTATCAGAGATATCAGATTTCTTTGATCATTCTTACTACCCTTTCAACAATAATGCATATTTCTATAGTTATGGACAACTAATTTCTTTATTTAAAATTTCAATTTTGCATTATTATTGAAAGTGTAGTCTTGATTTTATATGATGCATTGATATCCTTAATTAATGTACAAAATTTTCTTTTTCAGGTTGACCTTTGACTAAGATCTCCTTTCTCTTATCATCCTGATTTGTATTTGATATTATAAACTCTTGTATTCTAATAAAGATATGCTATTCCAACTTGATTTATCGTATTTCATTTTTGTATTAAGTTTTCTAATCTGAGCACTACGTTAAGACATTATTTATGTTTTATTTAATGATATTCAAGAACCACAGACTTGGTTGAATTGTTGTTCAAATGAACAATAAATCTCCAAAGTTTATACTCGAATGCACCTTCTCATATTGTTTTCTCTTTATCAAATGTGACCATTGCAATATGTATTCATTTGGCGTCTGCCGCGACCAAGTGGCAACCTTAACGGTGTGGCACTATGTTTCAGAGCTGGCATTAATTTAAACTTAATATTCGACGAACAAAAAGTTCGTCTCTGAATTCGTGAAGTCTGTCTGTCGGTCTGTCGGCCTGTCGGTCTGTCGCCTTTTTTCATGTTGACTTTTTTGAATTTTTCTTTTTGGAATCTTATAGTACATCAAATTCTAAGAAACTTTTGGTTGAAACATTCTTTTGTATCTCATCGGGAAAGTGGTCAAAGTGACCACCGAGGATTTCGGTAAATTTTTGAAAAATGAAAAATTTTTTATTTTTTAAAAATTTACGAAAAAATAAACATTTTTAGCAACTTTCTTTTTTAACGAAAAGTCTTAGCACTTAGAATTTTAGTTTTTATGACAACTAATGTGTTACGTCAACATTAGTTTTCAAAAATAAATTAGTTTATTAAGTATACAGTTGTTTTTGTTCGTCATGGCAATGCTAGCTCTGCGCATTCTCAACTGGTTTTATTTGGAATAACCAAAGAAAATTTCAGTTGCATGGAGTAGATTGTAAATCTCACAGATAAATAACAAAAAAAAGACATTCCATAGTTGAATAATGTGATATAGTTTTTTTATCCTAAACGCGCATTCCAACAATAGTTGACTTTTCGGAGTTGAGTGCAGTTTTTCATTCTTTAGCCTTTTTTGAAATGAAAAGTCGCAGAAATTATGAACTATTATATACCATAAGAAAGATCTTGAATCAGGCATTCAGACGACGTAGTTTCTAAAATTAAACAGTAGAGGGCATCATTGTAGTAAGATGGAACTAAATAACTTTTTTAGAAAACGAAAGTACCGATGTTGATGATGCTAATACAATTTTCCGAGTATTTCCGATTCGTAAGAATACCATTATAAAAAAAGATCGTTTTTTCTGTTTCAACATGATACGATTTGTTACCGTAAGAACCAGTAAAAAATTATACCGGCTGTACCAAAAAGTCTGGTCAAGCAGCTTGAGAAATACACTTCCAATTGAAATAGCAAAACACGTTTTATAGTTTGAAAAGTCATTTAATTATGCTAAAATAGAGCCTCCCTCTCCAGCTTGTGGGTGAGGCGGGGATGGGAGAGTCACTTTAAACTTTCAATAAGAAACCACTACTTTTTATTGCAGATTCGGATCTTGCGGCAAAAAATACATAACTTTTAATCAAAATACTTTTTTGTAATAATCGTAGGTGGCGTTGTTAATCGCTAGAAAAACAAATCTTGTGCGAATCTCGAGAAATAAAATTTCAATTGAAAAATCATGTGTTTGCCCATTTGAAAATTTAAAGTTGCCCCCTGCCCCACCCACTAGAGGGGAAAGCGGAGGCTTCATTTTAGCAGAATTGAATAGCTCTCTTCAAAATATTAAACACGTGTTTTGCAAGTTTTAAATTGGATGTGTATTTCTCAAGATATTTGACCGTTCCCAGACTTTTGGTACACGTATACAAATTCAAATAGCGACATGGTTTTCTTAAATTGCGTCGAAATAAATAATTTTTTCCTTAAAGAACATGAAGCAAGCGCCCCTGGATGTCCAAATATCTTTATTTCTCTATTATAAAATAGTTTATTTTACTTCATGATTATGGAGTTTCAGAAGTAAGGCTTGGGACTGGGGTAAACTCTATTATTTCGTCCTCGTAAAAAAACCCTGACAAATTGTATAAGAAACCGATTATATATGTATAAATAATTCAGTTTATATATTCATGAATTTAAAATATCATCAATATAATAAAATATTTTATAGGTGGCGCTTGGCTCGAGTTCCAACATTTTTGTTTGAAGAACATTTCTTTCACCTCCCATCAACGAATAACATCACTTTAAAATGAAATATTCCTTCTAAATAATTAACTTTTTGGCATTCTGAACCATAATGCGTGGCGAAGTTCAAAAATGCGAAAAACTCCGAAAGGCATGAGATTTTTAGGGGAAGTTCGGGTAATCTCTCTTCTTAATCTACATTAATAAGAGTACTATATCGTGCAATCAAAATGTCGATTGACATGACAGCTTATAACTTAGAGGTTTTCCTTCTTAAGACAGAAGTGAATATAATCCAAAGGTAGAGTTCATCCAAGATCTATGTGATGTGTTAACATAGTGTTCTTACACGAAATAGCTACTGATATTTTCTTATTGTATCGGATTTTATTTTTTGAATAAATGACTCTTGGATAGGTATGGATCGTAAATTTATGTATTCGTATGCTGTCTTTTTTATATACTATATAAATCGATGCAAATATACTGTATACAGAGAAAAAATATGAATAACGTATGAATTCTATCCGATTTTACATGCAAACATAAACTGGCAAAACATGAAGAACAGTAAGGCGTGAAAATAAAATTCTAATAGAGGTGAACGAATTGTATATTTGTGGCAATATACTACGAAAATATGTTTTCGGTATACGTAACTTTAGTGAGAATGTGATTTGTAATGAGGAGCGAATGCTCAGCGACACAGAGGAGCTATAGATCTCTACAGTATGTCACAATCAACATTCATTATGCCTCAAACGGAATTTATTAGCATTTGGTATTTGCAATCCAGTCTTGCATGCATTAACTTCAAAAATACATAAGCGCTGTAATAGAATACTCACTAAGGTGCATACATTTGAAGTAATTTAGCCGCCTTCAGTGCATTTCAGTAATATTGAAATCAATGATCTCATGCAAAACTTTACTTCTAGAATAGCTGAAAATCCATACACAGTTCACTATATTGTAGACTTCGAATAAAGAACGTCAGTACTTATAGTAGAGTTCGCAAACTTAAAAAACGCATCTAGAAATCAAGTCCGTGGTACATTGAAAGGTAAAAAGGTATCGAGTACGTTATCGGATGCTATTTGGGGTGTATATCAAATTCGTCTGGCGATATCGGTGTTCAACACCCCCCCCCCCCGGGGCGAAAAACTGAAAAAAACAGAAAATCTAGAATACTTTATTTTCTATCCGGCTGTATTAAAATAAATACAATCTCTAAAGTATTAAGCGAGTTAGAGCTAATTTTCACTCAAGAATTATCATTAGATAAACGGCAGGATACTCTCTAGATTAGCTTCTAACTCCCTTATTATGCGTATTTCTATTTCTGCAAACATAGAAAGATGTTTATATCGTGATAACTTTTTGACGACACAAGATATCAAAAAAGTTCAAAAAATAATTGTTATTAGTTCGAGATTTTACAATCCAACGCCTTTTGAAACTTTGAAATCGGCTAGACAGTAACGAAGATATGACCAATTTATTCCAACAATGTATGAATTACCGCTGAGCAGCGATCGTTCTATCTCTATTTTCACCCGTCTTCCGTCTCATTCTAACGTACTGCTCTTACCAGGTTCGTAAGTACATACAGCTATTAGCACAATATTGGAGTTACAAATGCAGGTGATTTAACAGTTTGTTGAAAAAAAATATAAAATTCATACTGTTTTTGTAAATACGACATTAACCTTAACACGGAGAGTTCTTCAAGTTATTCTATAACAGACGATGAACTATTACATACATGTAAATTTCTTTAAATTTATAAAAAAAGAAACAGATACGCAGTTATAAAAAATGTGTTGTGTGTAAAACGGTCAGGAAACTTTAGGAATCCACTGCAAGAACTGTGGAAACATTCAAAAGTCAGTGAAAATGAGATTAGATATGCAATAAAGTGATAATAGGGAATTAAGAGAGCTTCTTGATATAACACACAATTCAAGTTTACGCGCATAAATAAAATACTTGCACTATGAACTTAAATGTACATAGAAGTCAAAATATATAATAACAAAACTGAATACAAAGATTATTCTGAAAGCCACTATGTTATAGTAATATAATACTTGGACAAACGTAATTACTGTATATTCTGTAGATGTGCAGTGATATCTCGACACCTAAGCATAGCTGCCCACAATGTAGTATTGACTGAATTGTCAGTTATTTTGTTGAAACCAGTCCATTGAGGTACAATCTGTGAACTACAATTTTGAACTCTACACAAAATCCACACCAAATTATTTGTATCAGTAGGTATTGACTATTCTTGATTTTTCGGCAAATAACTAATTTTGCGTTTCGTTCGCAATGTGGCAAAGGTATTCTAGTCTTGGTATACTGAGAGTTTGACAAGGAATGGAAGTTTTGAGGCACAAGTAGTCGCTTTGTCGCTTTTTATTGGAATTCCTGCAGATAATTCGTTTTCTGGAGATTGCTGAAAAACTACCATCTGAGTTGCATGAAAGGTATTGCAACCGTTGATAGTTTCCTTTAACACGTCTACATTGTCTGCTGCAAATTGTAAAAAATATGTCCTGAGCAATCCTTAAACTTCTGATTTCTTTAATCACACAAAAGCAAACTTAGCAAATTCAATAGCGATGATGGAATTTTTTCTTCATATTATCTTCATTGGTAACTGCTAAAATATCAGCATCTTCCACATCTCGAAGGTCTGTTTTAATTTGCGAGGCTACTAAATAAAGTACACTTTGCACCATAGGTCGATATTCAAAGTTCAAATCTTTAAGCATTTCCACCTCGTTATAAATATTGTTTTGTGGTTGTGGGTACATTAAAGTAGCTTCATTATTTTTGTAAGATCTGAAAAATACAACGTATTTTTAGTTTCTGTAGAAAATACTATGGGTTCAAGTTACCACCCAGTAAGACATATAGGTCGTAAATTGCAACTGAATTATACACTTTTCTTTGGCTATGTCATGTTTTATTTCCCCAACAATCTTTTCCCAAACCTCGCCACAATTTACCCCTATGGTTTTCAGAATAACCTTTGTGTTCAGTTGTGTTATTATATATTTTGCCTACTATGTACATTTAATTTCATAGTGGAAATATTTTATATATACGCGTAAAAGAGGAATAACAGTTTTTTCCTCATTAATTTACTTGAATTATGTGTGTTATATCAAGAAGCTCTCTTAATTCTCTATTATGACTTTATTGCATATCTAATCTCATTTTCACTGACCTTTGAATAGTTTCCGCAGTTCTTCAGTGGATTCCTGAAGTTTCCCACCCGTTTTACACACAACACATTTTTTATAACTGCGTATCTGTTTCTTTCTTTATAAATTTAAAGAAATTTAAATGTATGTAATAGTTCATAGTCTGTTATAGAATAACTTGAAGAACTTTCCGTGTTAAGGTTAATGTCGTATTTACAAAAACAGTAAGAATTTTATAATTTTTTTCAACAAAATGTTAAATCACCTGCATTTGTAATTCCAATATTGTGCTAATAGCTGTATGTATTTACGAACCTAGTAAGAGCAGTACGTTAGAATGAGACCGAAGACGGGTGAAAATAGAGATAGAACGATCGCTGCTCAGCGGTAATTTATACATTGTCGGAATAAATTGGTCATATCTTCGTTACTGTCTAGCCAATTTCAAAGTTTCAAAAGGCATTGGATTGTAAAATCTCGAACTAATAACAATTATTTTTTGAACTTTTTTGATATCTTGTGTCGTCCTAAAGTTATCACGATTAAACATCTTTCTGTTTGCAGAAATAGAAATACGCATAATAAGGCAGTTAGAAGCTAATCTAGTGAGTATCCTTCCGTTTATTTAATGATAATTCTTGAGTGAAAATTAGCTTTAAGTCGCTTAATACTCTAGAGATCGTATTTATTTTAATATAGCTGGATAGAAAATAAAGTATTCTAGATTTGCTGTTTTTTCAGTCCCCCCCCCCCGGGTCTTGGACACCGATATCGCCAGACGAATTTAGGGGATTGATATACACCCTAAATAGCATCCGATAACGTACTCGATACCTTTTTACCTTTCAACGTACCACGCACAACAAAATCCGCTTTCAGATTTACACAAGGATTCAGGATAAATACAAATGTCTAATGTTTAGTTTTCAGATAGTTGCAATTTTGTTTTTAAGAATGCTGTCAAACTAGTACCTGGACGACAAACATAACCTCCACTGCTACTATTAATCGTATTAAATGTTTTATAAACTCTAGGCTAAAGTAAAACTTAGATATTTAAATTACTGATGTACAAAACAGATTTCTAAAAAGTTCAATAATTTTGAAACTACAGTGCCTCAAACAGTTTCTTTCCTCTTCAGTAACTAACTAAAATCATTTATTCTTAAATACCTAATTAGAGTTTAATCGGCAAGGTTAGGATCATTTCATAGGATCAAATCTGGATTTATCCTAAAACACTGGAGGTTAACATATTCACGCAATTAACCTTAATACAATCAACGATATCTACATTAAAAATAACTAAAAAGTTTTCCCTGCAATTATTTGTAAGTATTTATTTACTAATTTAAAGTGTGTACTCATTAGTAATAATGTTCAATTGCACCAAACTTTTAATTTCTACTAAACCCTAATTGGAGGTTAATTAACAAGAATGTTGGTTCATAACGACCATCGATGACTAATAATAATTACTGATTGATAATAGCGGGTAATTCAATTAAATTTATATTTATTAACTTGCTTAAAGTTAAATTTGTATATGCATCTTAAATAGGACAGGATACGTACATATGAAGCACTTAAATACGTATATATGTCGCAGACAGATAGTCAAATCCGGAAATAACTATCTGCCTAGTAATTTACTAAGTGACTAGGCAGATAGTAAAACGAAAATAAATCTATACGATTTTGTTATATGCCTAGGCATTTACTAGATGCCGATGTTTAAAGCAGGCAGTTAGTAAATGACTTCATGTGCTGTCGGCAAATAAGGTAATAACATCCACATTTCTTTGCAGAATATTCTTTTTTACAGGAGCACTTGTAGAAGCTTTGCCCATTATAAAGAGAGTACTTAGAAGTTGCTCCTCGCAAAGAAACCTGCTTATTTGTAGGAACATCTTGAATACTTATTTATTAACGGTCTGTTCTAAATAACGTCATTTAGGCAAGGGCAAAGATTTTCCAAGTGCTAATGTATAAAAGAATGTTCTACAAAGAAATGTGCATGTTACGAGGGACACGCTGTATATTGTGAGATGCCACGAAACTAGAAGAGTTAGAGCTGGCAACACGGCATTGTTACATACCACCATCCTTCATTAGTAAGCTCTGACAACAGTTGAGTCGCTGGTGTCACAGAGTAAACGTGGTACATACGATTTGTCGTGTCGAAACATGGATTTGTCAAGATTTGTCAATGATTTACTACGATTTCAAGGTCGGTTTAAGTGAACAACAAAGTCTTGATCGGTTGCAACGCGCATTTGGTGATGAAAGTCCTTCACGCGCAACTGTGTTTCGCTGGTATAGCGAATTTAAAAGAGGACGGATATGGCTTGGTGATGAGGCACGTGCTGGTAGGCCCTGTTCGTCAGTTACTGTTGGAAACATTGAGAGAGTGAGACGTATGATCGAAGAAGATCCACGATGCACCTATCACGCGATTGAGACAACTCTTGGTGTTGGATCCGCAACAGTAAATTCCATTTTACATGATCATCTTCATATGAAAAAAATTGTTACTCGTTGGGTGCCACATACGCTTAACGATTCCCAAAAGGCAGAGCGAGTAAGAATCGCGTGGGAAACGTTAGAAATGTTAAATAATGGTGGGCATCGTATTCTTTCTAAAATAGTAACAGGTGATGAAACATACCTACCATTTTATGATATTCCTAACCGCCAGGAGAGCCGTGTGTGGATTCACGAAGATGCACCAACACCAACAATGGCGAGAAAGCAAAGGTCTGCCAAGAAAGTTATGTACGCAGTTTTCTTTCGTAGTACAGGATTAGTGAAAGCAATTAAGCTTGAAGATCAACGTACAGTTACAGCAAACTGGTACACCACAAAATGTTTACCTGCAGTGCTTGAGTCAGTCAATATTCGCGGGTTAATGTTACATCACGACAATGCATCGTCACACACTGCACAGCAGACAGAGGATGAGATAGATGAAGCACTTCAACAATTTGTTGAGAGCATTCCAAAAGATGACTGGCTTCAAGCGTTTAAGTTGTAGAAGCTTCGGCTACAAAAGTGTATTGATGTAGGTGGTGATTACTTTTTGAACATAAATAAAATCATTTTCCTAAAAAGACTTTAGTTTTCTTGTATCTGAAAATATATAGCGTGACCCTCGTATTACCTCATTTGCCCACAGCACATGAAGTCATTTACTAACTGCCTGTTCTAAACAACAGCATTTAGTAAATGCCTACGCATATAGCAAAATCGTATAGATTTATTTTCGTTTTACTATCTGTCCAGTCACTTAGTAAATGACTAGGCAGATAGTTATTTGCTGGATTTGACTATCTGCCTGCGACATATACAACTTTTTACTATATTTGTTATCTACGATCATACAAAAAGTTTTACTTTTTACACTGATTTTCGTGTAAAAAGTTATTGTTAATTGAACTACACCTTTTCCAGTGGTATTTCAGAAAATGTCAACTGTATTTCAGAATTGCCATTTATATTTGAGAAAGCATCATATGAATTTTAGAATAGTGAATTGAATTTTAGAATGCGACATTTGTATTTCAGAATAATCAATTAAATTTAAGAAACCGTAGATTAATTTCAGAAACCGTTATTTGAATTTCAGAATAGTCAGTTGTATTTCAGAAAATATAATTTGTAGTATACAGAAAACCAACACAAACAGACATAACAATACTAAATGAATCTTGTCACCACAATACACATAAAATAGCAGCATACAGATCATTAGTACACAGAGCTTTAACTATTCCACTAACAAAATCAGATTTTAGCAAAGAGATATCAACCATTAAACAACTAGCACATGCAAATCATTATAATCCGAACATGATTGACACTTTAATTAAACAAAAAGATTATAGGTTAGCTATCAAAAGAATATATCCCATTGACAATCAAACAGAAGACACAAATTACATATCTATACCATATTTTGGCAAAATATCAGAAAAAACTGCACATATACTAAGAAAAACCAACAATTATAAAATAACATTTAAAACCAACACTAACACTTTTTCATTTTTATTTAATGCTAAAGACAGAACACATGATATCATGAAATCGGGCATTTACCGTTTAAATTGTTCTTTTTGTAGTTCGGTATATATTGGCAAACACTTCGAAATTTTGACATAAGATATAAAGAACACGTACGTCATTACAAAAATAAACATCCTGAAAAATCGAATTACGCCAAACACCTTTTAGAACAAAATCACACAATGACTCCCCAAAATAATAATATTAAATTCCTACATTTTTGTAATAACAAACGCAAATTAGACATTTTAGAAGCCTTTGAGATATACAAACACAAACTCAGGGTACCTTTAATGAATGAACAACTTGAGCTCAGTAATTCTCCGTTACTGGAAGTATTAGATGTTTAATTATGATTTTTATTATTAATTTTTATTATTATTATTATTATTTTATCTAGTTACCTATTTTGTATCTACCTTAGCGACGTGTTTGTTTATAATTATATTACCTTTGATAATGACAGCATAGCTGTCGAAACAATATTGTCAGGTATATTTTAATAAAACTGTGAAACTTTTAATAATCTTTATTTATTTCACGTATATATACTACAAGGTAAACAAATAGTTTGGATTGGCCAAACTAATTTTAACCTTTTTTGCCGGCGAACAAGAAGCCGTTCCCGTGCTGGCGCTAGAACAGTCGAACTTCTGCCTTCGGCGAGAGGACCCAATGCCCTCTGTTATCCCAATGGAACGCCGTAGAGGCTCCTTTCTAGCACTTGCAGCCAATGCTTGGATTGCGAATTTTGTGGCACAATTGCAGAATGCCGGTAGCCAATTAGGCGATCTTGTTATAGTTTGTGACGATGCTACGTGTTATTCAAGGTTAGAAACTGCCTTACATGGTACGGCAGTATTTATATTTATGCTAGCACCGTATTCGAATATGCTGAACCCCATAGAGACGATTTCGTAAAATAAAAACATGTAATAATTCATCTTGGAATTCCTCCAGTAGCTGCACCAGGAGTTATAGAACAACGATTAGTGTTGTACCTCGAACAAATTATTGATGATGAAAAAACTCTATCGTCGGTGGGATTGTGCACGTACAGTACAGCATTCAATCATACACCATGCGACTGCGATAACCATGGACGATATGCCAGTTGGGGTTTAAATTATGTAGTTCGTGACATCTTACTGGTTCTTTTACAAGTTCTAGAACCTATTACCAGCTGCTTTCAGAATTCCCATGTGAGTTTTAGGACCAAAGTTGTATATGTAGTACACATTTGATAAATACACTACTACCATTCTTAAATTTGAATTTGTTTACGCTAGCTATCTGAATATATATTTTTAAATAAATCTATATTACCTTCAGTTTGTTTTTCTTTTAAAGAGGCCATAAAAATTTGCATTGAAAAACATTACCCAATGTTAATTCTAAGATAGGACCACATAAATCAATATTTATGACTTCCGAAATACAAATGATATTTTCTGAAGTACCTACGATAGTTTCTGGAATAAAAATGACGCTTTTTGAAATTGAGTTGACTATTCTACATGTCGTTTTCCCAAATTTAATTAACTAAACTGAAATTAATTGCCGCTTTCTAGAATTAAACTGACTATTCTAAAATATAATTGATGCTTTCTGAAATTAAATTGACTATTCTGAAATTCAATTGACATTTTCTAAAATTCAACTCACTATGATGAAATACAATTGATACTTTGTGAAATATAAATGGTTATTCTTTAACACAATTGACGTTTTCAAAAATAAACTTGAGGCTTTCTGAACTAAAAGTGGAAAAGTCTAGTGTTATAATAGTATATTAAAGTATTAGTTTCATAAGATACGTTTTTAGCGCACGCGTCCGAGTTTAGAAAACGACCCGCGTAGACACTGTTAACCATGTTACCAATGTAATGTAACCAATTTGAAACATGAGGCAACTAAAGATTTCCCTACCATTATACGTGGTGGTCTAGTTTTAGAGAGTGTAACGGTATGTTTTTTTCAGCTCTGAATAAATGTAATTTTGTCGACATATTTACAAAAATCTTAAGTCCGGTTCTGCAAATTTACGTTCTTTTCATAATGTAAACTTGCGTTAACATTCGATATAAACAACTCTATAAAATTATTTAAAAAAAAGGTTGGTTTCAAATCTTAGAATTATAAAAATCTCTTTGGTTATTCATATAAGTGTTTTAAAAAAATAATAACTTGAGGCGTTTGCAGTTTTAGAGAAAAACCAATACTTGCTTTTGAGTTGCTGTGCTCTGATTCGTTAAGCCAAAACACGCGACTCGTTGATTGGGTACAAGATTTATCCCCTACGAACTATTATAATGCAACCTTCAGCTTTTAAGAAAAAATCAATACTTGTTCTTGAAGTGAGACCCCGCTATTGGCTGATTTCGATTTTGCATCTGGTAATGTATTCCTACACGGAAATAAGAACCCTGAGTTTTAAAGCGGACTTCCGTTCAGTTGCTGGTCCGAGGGACTTGCCGTGAAGCTAGTTTCCGATATAGTTCAGTTTTAAAGAATTCATTTTGAAAAACTTGAATATACAGTACAGTTGATAGTGATATGTGGCTTGTTCTATTGTAATGGGCCATTAAAACAATTATTTCTACAGTTCTCGTTTTAAAATTAGTGCAGTTTTGTTATTAAAAATCTAGTGGTTTTCATAAAATGTTACGGAGTCATTGTCATTAAAAACTCCAGATGCGTTCTTATTTGGGACTATAGTTTATTTGCAGACGGACTCATAATCTGAGTAATAAATTCACGTTCTACATGTAGATAAATATAAACAATTATCTATTCTATTGGAAGGATTTAAATTAGCAAGTGCTATTTGTGTTTAAATTCGTTTAAGCTTTTAAAGACATTACCGTTATTTATCGTGTGTAATTTATAAATAAAATTATAACTGCATCCGGATTGTTTAAACTGTGTTTTAACAAAGATTGTTGGTTAAATCATATGGATTATTTCGATGTTTTGTGTGATTGAATTGAACTTGAAACGAAAACAATTTTCTTTGGACCTGCCGCAGTCAAATAATAATTCATCACCATTAACGATCAACAACGGTCTTCCAATGAGAGGCGTTTCCAGTTTCTATCAGTCAAGAGTAATGGTTTTTTGTGATTAAAGTAATTAGTGGTTTAAATGGAACTCGATCTATAGGATCAAGGTGCTGTAATTTAAGAATGATCTATTTTTTATGTAATCTTGTTTGTGTTTACGGATTATTTGGATAATTGAATTTTATGTTTTCTATAAAAAGAGAGCTCTCTAATAGGATTTAATTTTAGTATGTTAACTTCAGTAAAATTTAAATATCTTAACTCCGGTAATACTTAAATAAATTCAATTCCGTATTACTTTTATAAAGTTATGTTTAATAAAATTCAAATGATTTCATGTTTAATAAATCTTGATCTTAACAAATTTCCGAATAATTTATGTTTGATAAAATTTAAATAACTTTATGTTGAATAAATTTTGATAAATTTCTAAATCATTTTATGTTTAATAAAGTTTGAATAACTTGAAATTTAAATAGTGAATGACTAATTTAAGTTTAATAAACTCATGCTTCTTATGTTCTTTGATTATTATATATGTATATGATCTTTTATTTTTACTATCCAATAAATATGTTTTTAAGTCTATACCAAGTGAGCTAAATGGAACCATATAATTATGAATGTTTTATTCACTTTTTACTTTAAAATTAATAAATATCCAAATTTTTTTTGTTCAAAACCTGGCATGTTGAATTCATTTTCTGATTAGTGAATTCAATATTTTTTCTGGCTTAATTAATGTCATTAAATTTCATAATCAGATCGCGCCCTTTTAGAGTATTTATTTGAGTTCTGAAACCCTTACTACTCCTTTTTTATAAATAAGACAACTGCAGAACCAATACCTACGACCTGAAATTAAAAATTTGTAAGATAGAGCTAAATCTCAAGCCGTGGTAATCTTGAGCATCTTTTTAACGTAAGTATGATAATTTTATAATTATTATTTAGTTTGTGGTATTTAGAGTGTTACAATTGACGGTCCAACGTGGGCCTTGATTTTTGTCAGTTACAATTGGCGCCCAATCGCGGGGCATCATTTCGTTTATAGATTTTGAAGGTTACAAGAGATATAACAATATATGTTTATGTAGCACTGTCGTAAATCTTGTTGCCAAACCAGAACTAACCGTCTGTAACTTGCACAGTTTTCTCTGAACCTGTATTAGCCTACTATAAGTTTCTTTGGAGTAACCTTTCGATTAGTGTCATTTCACTGTCATCGTGTATTAAGTGTGGATTAAGTGCTGATGAAAATATTTCAATACGAATAAAAATAATAATTGCATATTTTGCGAGGACAGTTTTATATCTGTCGGTGCTACAGAATAAGTTGGAGAAAAAATATTAAAAACAATAAGCGAATATGGTGAAAAAAGAGAAGATGGTTTGACTTAGATGTCACGTCAATAAAGCTAGCACCCCCACTTCAAAAAAATTTAAAAAAAATTAGCCTATAATTTAGTACTAATTAAGGACAAATTTGTACCAAAAAAATTAAATTTGTACCAAGCACCGTTTGGGCGCAATTCGCATTTGAAAAGTGGGGGTGCTGGCTTGAGCTCAAGCTAGCACCCCCACTTTAACAAAACTGAAAATTTTCTGCACTACCATTTAGTTCTAATTAAGGACAAATTTGGACCAAATTTTTTTTTCTCGTAATTACAACCATATGGCCGCTATTCGCATATAAAGACTCGCAGCGTTAATTGGCAATCAAGCTAGCACCCCCACTTTAATAAAAATAAAAATTTTCTACGCTATCATTTAGTTAAAATTAAGGACAAATTTGGACCAAATTTTTTTTTCTCGAAATTACAACCATATAGCCGCTATTCGCATATCAAGACTGGTAACGCGAACTGGCATGCAAGTTATCACTCCTACTTTAATAAAAATAAAAATTTTCTACGCTATCATTTAGTTCAAATTAAGGACAAATTTGGACCAAATTTTTTTTCTCGTAATTACAACCATATAGCCGCTATTCGCATATCAAGACTGGCAGCGCGAACTGGCAATCAAGCTATCACCCCCACTTTAATAAAAATAAAAATTTTCTACGCTATCATTTAGTTCTAATTAAGGACAAATTTGGACCAATTTTTTTTTCTCGTAATTACAACCATTTAGTTGTCAGCGCGAACTAATAATCAAACGCGCTTGTTTAAGCCCCCACTTTAATAAAAATAAAAATTTTCTACACTACCATTTAGTTCTAACTAAGGACAAATTTGGACCAAATTTTTTTTCCTCATAATTACAACCATATGACCGCTATTCGCATATCAAGACTTGCAGCGTTAATTTTTCAATCAAGCTATCACCCCCACTTTAATAAAAATAAAAATTTTCTACACTACCATTTAGTTCTAATTAAGGAAAAATTTGGACCAAATTTTTTTTCTCGTAATTACAACCATATGGCCGCTATTCGCATATCAAGACTTGCAGCGTTAATTTTTCAATCAAGCTATCACCCCCACTTTAATAAAAATAAAAATTTTCTACACTACCATTTAGTTCTAATTAAGGACAAATTTGGACCAAATTCTTTTCTCGTAATTACAACCATATAGCCGCTATTCGCATATCAAGACTGGCAGCGCGACCTGGCAATCAAGCTATCACCCCCACTTTAATAAAAATAAAAATTTTCTACGCTATCATTTAGTTCTAATTAAGGACAAATTTGGACCAAATTTTTTTCTCGTAGTTACAACCATTTACTGTCAGCGCGAACTAATAATTAAACGCGCTTGTTTAAGCACTTTTATAAAAATGAAAATTTTCTACGCTATCATTTAGTACTAATTAAGGACTAATTCGGACCATTAAGTCAATTGTCCATAATTGCTTACAATTAAAAAAAATGATACAAATAAATCGTAATAGTTTAAGCATATTATTTGGAGTGCAGTTTGTGGTAATAATATTCCAGCTGGCAGCGGGCGGTTGCACGTCACCCTTTGTACTTTAAGGTTATTATTTATGACTAGCAATAAAATGGTATGGGCTGGATTGGAAGTACATTGCTTTTTGTTAAAAATTAAAGGAATTGAAGTACAAACGATCGAAAGAGATGCTTTTATAAATCGAATGATCGAGAGATTAAAATCTTTTCATACAAATCATTATGCGTTAGAATTAATTGAGTCGTCATGAACGAAATATGAAACGTTAGTTAAGTGTTCTCGATTGACAAAATAATGAAATGTTATAATTTATAAAAATGTAATTTAATGTCAATAACTTATTTAAGGTTCTTTTCTTTATTTACCTATCTGTATCATTTAAAAACGCAGCATTTTTTCATGTTTTCTTTGCTGTTTTATTAATTAGTTACCACTTTTTATTGCTTGCACAGCAAGATATTACTTTTTTTCTTTCTACTTACGATTAAAAAAATATCAGGTCCATGGATAATACACAGTTTGAATATAATAAAAGTGTAGGGGTAAAACCATTTATTGTTTATTTACGAAACTGAAGCTAAAGATAGGGATGTTCCTTTGTTTGATTTTCTCGGAACTGGAACTTGCATTGAAGGTATTCGAGCAGAGATCAAGTGTAAACAAAAAGAAAAAATCAAAAACATCTGTATTTATTTAAACATTCTCAATAATTAATATTATTGTATTTAGTAGTGGTACTTTTTAAAAAGAGTATTATGTCAAAAAGCTTTTGTTTTAAATTAAAATCGAATTTAAATTTTACAATTAAATTATAACTTCACATAAGTTCATTCCATATGCATTTATTTAATGTTATTATTAAGTAAAATATACATTTAGTTTTTTATTTATCAATTACAAATATTATGAACAACTACTATAACCTGCTACAATTTGAAATAATTTTATTACAGTTTTAATTAGACAATCCAACTAGAAAATTTTTAACCAATCAAATTACAGAATTTTTCAAATTGGGACCAATGAAATTAGTTTTATAGTGAAAAAACTTTTCTTAGTGAAAAAATTCATGTCAAAATGAAATGTCAAATTTAATTAAATTAATATTAACTACACACGCTAAATAAAAATTTGCTCGAAGGATTGTCAAGCCGAATTCAACTCGTGGTCTAATTTTTTCTTGCAAAATTTATCATTTAAGACATTCGTAGCTTTTGGTTTTGGAAAATTACACTCGTCTCCTGCGTCGACTCGTGTAGTTTTCGTTACGAAAGCTACTCATATCTGAAATGACAAATTTTGTCGGAAAAAATTAGACCACTTGTTATATTATATATGAAAATAATATTTTAATTATTGGCTTGGGCTTGGTATAGGGGTTTAAAGCCGCTCATAAAAATAGTGAAACGAAGCGATAAGGAAGGGGAATATCATAAATATTATATTATATAATATTCCTCTTCTTTATCGCATCGTTTTCCTATTTTTATGAACGCGTTTATATCCGTATACCAAGCCCACGCGTTTTCAACCGGTATAGTACGAAAACTATCGTAATATTAAGCAACCATCATTCGTTTGCTAGTAAGTGGTAATACACTATATGTATAATGTGAATGAATAATGAATAATTGAATGAATTTGCTACACTCTTTTATACCTCAACACTTCAATACAGTTAACACTACACTGATGAAATAAACTATGTACCCAAGAAAAGATTGTTTTAGAAGTTATCAAGTTATCATTTATTACAGAAAACGTTACATTTTTAAATTTACAAAAATTAACATTTTATATGAACAGGTTTACTATAGCAAATTTCTCTGTTGTGATAATCCAAACATAACCTCTTTTAAACATAATGAGGAACTTCATCAGCAAAGAAACTTACTGCAGGCCAGAAATGTTATAAGGAAGCATCATCAGATAATAAGTAAATATTAGTAAATATTGACAAATAGTATATTAATAATATTTATTTATTTATAATATAGAAAATTTGTATTTTTATTAAATAATATGATAGCTTGATTGCCAGTTCGCGCTGCCAGTCTTGATATGCAAATAGCGGCTATATGGTTGTAGTTACGAGAAAAAAAAATTTGGTCCAGTTTTGTCCTTAATTAGAACTAAATAATAACGTAGAAAATTTGTATTTTTATTAACTAATATGATAGCTTGATTGCCAGTTCGCGCTTCCAGTCTTGATATGCGAATAGCGGCTATATGGTTGTAATTACGAGAAAAAAAATTTGGTCCAAATTTGTCCTTAATTTGAACTAAATGATAGCGTAGAAAATTTTTATTTTTATTAAAGTGTGGGTGATAGCTTGATTGCCAGTTCGCGCTGCCAGTCTTGATATGCGAATAGCGGCTATATGGTTGTAATTTCGAGAAAAAAAAATTTGGTCCAAATTTGTCCTTAATTTGAACTAAATGATAGCGTAGAAAATTTTTATTTTTATTAAAGTGGGGGTGATAGCTTGATTGAAAAATCAACGCTGCAAGTCTTGATATGCGTATAGCGGCCATATGGTGGTAATTATGAGAAAAAAAATTATGGTCCAAATTTGTCCTTAATTAGAACTAAATGGTAGTGCAGAAAATTTTTATTTTTATTAAAGTGGGGGCTTAAACAAGCGCGTTTGATTATTAGTTCGCGCTGACAACTAAATGGTTGTAATTACGAGAAAAAAAAATTGGTCCAAATTTGTCCTTAATTAGAACTAAATGATAGCGTAGCAAATTTTTATTTTTATTAAAGTGGGAGTGATAACTTGCATGCCAGTTCGCGCTACCAGTCTTGATAGGTGAATAGCGGCTATATGGTTGTAGTTACGAGAAAGAAGAATTTGGTCCAAATTTGTCCATAATTTGAACTAAATGATAGCGTAGAAAATTGTTATTTTTATTAAAGTAGGAGTGATAACTTGCATTCCAGTTCGCGCTACCAGTCTTGATATGCGAATAGCGGCTATATGGTTGTAATTACGAGAAAAAAAAAATTTTGCCCAAATTTGTCCTTAATTTGAACTAAATGATAGCGTAGAAAATTCTTATTTTTATTAAATAATATGATAGCTTGATTGCCAGTTCGCGCTGCCAGTCTTGATATGCGAATAGCGGCTATATGGTTGTAGTTACGAGAAAAAAAACTTGGTCCAAATTTGTCCTTAATTAGAACTAAATAATAACGTAGAAAATTTGTATTTTTATTAAATAATATGATAGCTTGATTGCCAGTTCGCGCTGCCAGTCTTGATATGCGAATAGCGGCTATATGGTTGTAATTACGAGAAAAAAAATTTGGTCCAAATTTGTCCTTAATTTGAACTAAATGATAGCGTAGAAAATTTTTATTTTTATTAAAGTGTGGGTGATAGCTTGATTGCCAGTTCGCGCTGCCAGTCTTGATATGCGAATAGCGGCTATATGGTTGTAATTTCGAGAAAAAAAAATTTGGTCCAAATTTGTCCTTAATTTGAACTAAATGATAGCGTAGAAAATTTTTATTTTTATTAAAGTGGGGGTGATAGCTTGATTGAAAAATCAACGCTGCAAGTCTTGATATGCGTATAGCGGCCATATGGTGGTAATTATGAGAAAAAAAATTATGGTCCAAATTTGTCCTTAATTAGAACTAAATGGTAGTGCAGAAAATTTTTATTTTTATTAAAGTGGGGGCTTAAACAAGCGCGTTTGATTATTAGTTCGCGCTGACAACTAAATGGTTGTAATTACGAGAAAAAAAAATTGGTCCAAATTTGTCCTTAATTAGAACTAAATGATAGCGTAGCAAATTTTTATTTTTATTAAAGTGGGAGTGATAACTTGCATGCCAGTTCGCGCTACCAGTCTTGATAGGTGAATAGCGGCTATATGGTTGTAGTTACGAGAAAGAAGAATTTGGTCCAAATTTGTCCATAATTTGAACTAAATGATAGCGTAGAAAATTGTTATTTTTATTAAAGTAGGAGTGATAACTTGCATTCCAGTTCGCGCTACCAGTCTTGATATGCGAATAGCGGCTATATGGTTGTAATTACGAGAAAAAAAAAATTTGGCCCAAATTTGTCCTTAATTTGAACTAAATGATAGCGTAGAAAATTCTTATTTTTATTAAATAATATGATAGCTTGATTGCCAGTTCGCGCTGCCAGTCTTGATATGCGAATAGCGGCTATATGGTTGTAGTTACGAGAAAAAAAACTTGGTCCAAATTTGTCCTTAATTAGAACTAAATAATAACGTAGAAAATTTGTATTTTTATTAAATAATATGATAGCTTGATTGCCAGTTCGCGCTTCCAGTCTTGATATGCGAATAGCGGCTATATGGTTGTAATTACGAGAAAAAAAATTTGGTCCAAATTTGTCCTTAATTTGAACTAAATGATAGCGTAGAAAATTTTTATTTTTATTAAAGTGTGGGTGATAGCTTGATTGCCAGTTCGCGCTGCCAGTCTTGATATGCGAATAGCGGCTATATGGTTGTAATTTCGAGAAAAAAAAATTTGGTCCAAATTTGTCCTTAATTTGAACTAAATGATAGCGTAGAAAATTTTTATTTTTATTAAAGTGGGGGTGATAGCTTGATTGAAAAATCAACGCTGCAAGTCTTGATATGCGTATAGCGGCCATATGGTGGTAATTATGAGAAAAAAAATTATGGTCCAAATTTGTCCTTAATTAGAACTAAATGGTAGTGCAGAAAATTTTTATTTTTATTAAAGTGGGGGCTTAAACAAGCGCGTTTGATTATTAGTTCGCGCTGACAACTAAATGGTTGTAATTACGAGAAAAAAAAATTGGTCCAAATTTGTCCTTAATTAGAACTAAATGATAGCGTAGCAAATTTTTATTTTTATTAAAGTGGGAGTGATAACTTGCATGCCAGTTCGCGCTACCAGTCTTGATAGGTGAATAGCGGCTATATGGTTGTAGTTACGAGAAAGAAGAATTTGGTCCAAATTTGTCCATAATTTGAACTAAATGATAGCGTAGAAAATTGTTATTTTTATTAAAGTAGGAGTGATAACTTGCATTCCAGTTCGCGCTACCAGTCTTGATATGCGAATAGCGGCTATATGGTTGTAATTACGAGAAAAAAAAAATTTGGCCCAAATTTGTCCTTAATTTGAACTAAATGATAGCGTAGAAAATTCTTATTTTTATTAAATAATATGATAGCTTGATTGCCAGTTCGCGCTGCCAGTCTTGATATGCGAATAGCGGCTATATGGTTGTAGTTACGAGAAAAAAAACTTGGTCCAAATTTGTCCTTAATTAGAACTAAATAATAACGTAGAAAATTTGTATTTTTATTAAATAATATGATAGCTTGATTGCCAGTTCGCGCTGCCAGTCTTGATATGCGAATAGCGGCTATATGGTTGTAATTACGAGAAAAAAAAATTTGGTCCAAATTTGTCCTTAATTTGAACTAAATGATAGCGTAGAAAATTTTTATTTTTATTAAAGTGTGGGTGATAGCTTGATTGCCAGTTCGCGCTGTCAGTCTTGATATGCGAATAGCGGCTATATGGTTGTAATTACGAGAAAAAAAAATTTGGTCCAAATTTGTCCTTAATTAGAACTAAATGGTAGTGTAGAAAATTTTTATTTTTATTAAAGTGGGGGTGCTAGCTTGATTGCCAATTAACGCTGCGAGTCTTTATATGCGAATAGCGGCCATATGGTTGTAATTACGAGAAAAAAAAAATTGGTCCAAATTTGTCCTTAATTAGAACTAAATGGTAGTGCAGAAGATTTTCAGTTTTGTTAAAGTGGGGGTGTTAGCTTGAGCTCAAGCCAGCACCCCCACTTTTCAAATGCGAATTGCGCCCAAACGGTGCTTGGTACAAATTTAATGTTTTTGGTACAAATTTGTCCTTAATTAGTACTAAATTATAGGCTAATTTTTTTTAAATTTTTTTGAAGTGGGGGTGCTAGCTTTATTGACGTTTAGATGTCTGTAACTTCCACAGTTTTTTTTTTGAAATTCTGAAGTCTACTATAAGTTTCTTTGGACCAACCTTGTGAATAATGTCATTTAACTGTCATCGTGTATTAAGCGCTCATCGAGTGCTCTTAAAAATATTTTAGTATGAATAACAATAATAATTGCATATTTTGTGATGACAGTTTATCTGTAGGTTCTACAGTATATGTTGGAGAAAAAATATTTAAAAGCATTAGAGAATATATTGAAAAATGACAAGATGGTTTTCTAGAGAAGCTGACAGTTTTTGATAGTTTAATTGTTCATGTTAGTTGCCGCAAAAAGTATGAAAGCGAAAGTTCTTTCAACGATGAACTTAAAAAAGATAGATAGAAAGTGATGGTGTGTTATTAATTGCTTCATTTAAAACAAAGCAATTAAGATCTTTGTCATGTTTTAACTTTAAACATATGTGTTTTTATTGCGAATCAGTAGTAGACGATGACTTTTATAAAAAACAAAAGAAAACAATTTAATAAGCGGGTGAAAGTTTGCACTTTTCGAAGCAGATCTACCAAAAGTCACGTGTTGAATGCAGCTTCGAAAAGAGGCGACACATGGGGAGATTATGTCAAAATTTGTACAAATGCTCTAATTGGTGATTTTCATTATGCCATGCAAATCATTTTTGAACACATATTTTTAAGAGCACTTTATTTTCATTTTATGTACAACTTAAGTGTAAGCAATACCAATGACTGATGCCAAAAAACCATTGCACGAAAACCACTATACTGTGGCATATGGAAAGTCTGCTTAAACCTTATTTTTATTATTATTATCAGAACGATTACAACTGATAAAAGAACCACACTTCAGGAATCCAGCTTGGAAAGTCATTTATCTTTCAACAGGATAATGATCCTAAGCACACAGCACAACGGGTTAAAGAATGGTTACTATATAAAGTTCCGAAACAGCTTCATACACCTCCACAATCCTTAGACATGAATCCCATAGAGCATTTGTAGGATGAAATGGGAAGGAGAATCAGAAAGAAATTCATTAGAAACAGAATATGGTATGAAAAAAAGAATGTTAGAGGTCATAAAAACAAGAGGAGGTACTACACCATATTAATCTTAAAAAAATAGTTATAAATATTATTTAATTCACTCTTTAGGTGTATAGAGACTTTTTTGTGCTGTATTTATTCACTATCATTTTATGTTCTTTTGTTATTCTGCTTTGCTAGAATAAAGTTTGATTTTGTAAGAGTATATTATTTTCATAATCATCATTATGAACTTTGTTATCTTTTTTGTCTTGTCAATACCATGTAACATAAAATACGAAGGAACATTAAAAAAATGTCGTTTCTGCTTATTTGAGTCAGTGTACATAAGTATAGATCATTCGTTCAACCAGAAGTCTTACGTCATAATCTGTTACCAACGTAAATTACCAGCTATTCAAATACTTTCGTTTATTACTACGTTTATTTGCATCTTCCAAAGGAAAACAATTTTCTATTGTTGTACCAATGCAAATGTTTTGTCATCTTGGCAAGTTAAAACGCCAGAGAGCTTATTACACAGCTAATGGGAAGATCTCACAAAACTGGCCATTTTCAGTGTTACAACAATTCGAAGTCAAAGTATCAGTTTTGGTAATCATTTTCGAGAATGAGTTGCTTATGCATACAAGGTCTGGCTATTAAATAATGAGACTACGCGCACAGAAGACGTCCTAGAGGGGTAGCGGGGAAAACGAATGCAGCGTTGGATAGCTGGAAGTGTCTACTATGCCAGTACGAAAATACGTTTTTGTCGCTGTAGTAGTATTTTTTCTATAGAGGTTAGAAACGAACGTGTTTTTTTCTCCTGCCGATAAAAATGTGTGACAAAAAACACGAGCAACGAATCAATGTGAAATTTCTCGTTAAATTAAAAAAAAACTCCGACTGAATGCTATAAATTGTTGAAAGAGGCCTATGGTGAGAATTCTCTATCTCGTGCGCGTGTTCTCGAATGGTATAAACGGTTTGCTGAAGGCCGAGAGAGCACCGAAGATGACAAACGTCCAGGTCGACCTGTCTTTGTTTCAACTCCGCAAACAGTGACCAAAATCAATGAAATTGAGCGCGGAGATCGTCGTATGAGCATTCGGATGACTGCTGACACTGTAAACGCCGATAAAGAAACTGTCAGAAAAAATTTACATGACGAGTTGAACATGAAGAAAGTTTGTACAAAGTTGGTCCCAAAAAATTTGACCCATGAACAAAAGCTCGTCCGTCAACAGATCTGCTCAGATTTTCTTGAGAGGTTAGATGAAGAGCCTAAATTGATGGAAAACATCATCACTTGCGATGAAACATGAATACGATGTTGAAACTAAGCGGCAATCCATGCACTGGAAAACTCCTGCATCGCCAAGAATGAAAAAAGCAAGAATGTCGAAATCAAAATTTAAAGCCATGCTAATCGTTTTTTTTTACATCAACGGCATCGTGATGACTGAATGAGTGCCACAGGGTCAAACTGTAAACCAAACTTACTATTTGAAAGTATTGGCAACACTGCAATAGCGAGTTCGTAAGAAACGGCCGGAGTTGTGGAAAAACAAGTCGTGGATTTTGCATCAAGACAACGCACCTGCCTATAACGCGCTGTCTGTGAAGCGTTATTTAGCCGCTAGAGGCAACTCCAGTGCTCGAACACGCGCCGTACTTGCCTAATTTAGCACCCTGTGACTTTTCCTGTTTCCGAAAATCAAGTCTGCCTTAAAAGGAACCCGATTCGAGTCGATCGAAGTGATGAAGCGCAAATCGGCGGAGCTCCTAAATGCTCTTACAAAAGAAGACTTCCAGCATTGCTTTGACCAATGGAAAAACGAATGGAATGGTGTGTGACGAGGGGAGGGGAGTACATTGAAGGGGAGCATTCGATTGTAGAATAATTTTTAAAATAAAACTCTATTTCATAAGCAGTCTCGTTATTTAATAGCCAGACCTCGTATTGACAATAAATTTATTATCAATATTTCAATATGCTAATTATGCAATACAATTGTATTTCATAATTAGTAGTGCTGGAAGTCTCTTCAGTTTAAAATTATAACGAACCCCGACGCATATTCATTCGTCTACTTTCATTTTTGTTAAAAGTTTTCTCGAAATTTTTAGTCCGAAGTTATCTTCTGGTCTAGAAAGTGACTCTTTCTTGTTATCAGAAGTGAAGTATACTGCATTTGCATCTACACAATGTTACGTTTCATATAATTCTATCAGAGGGTTTCCTTATACCGCTTTTTGGGTTTTTGGATACTTTTTCAATCTCGAGACGCGAAGAAGCGGTGTGACGAAGCTTCTCTACAAATTTCTATGAAACTTGGCATAGAGTAGGTGCAGGAGTAATACTTCACTCTAGCAATAGGCAACATTTACTTCAAAGAACAAAAGAAAAATGCTGGATAGAGATTTATGATATAAGGAAAGAATACCCCAAAAATATCCTAGTACAACGATTAAGAATTATATTATATTGCAAAAATATATATTTATTTGTTTATATATTTTGTAATGTATTTATTTTTCATATTTTAAATCAATGGAAGTCCCGCCATTTTTAGCCCGAGATTCTTCTTTTGGTCTACAAAATAGACTAAAACGTATAAAATCGAAAGTTCCTTTCGTGTACTATTAATTGCTTCATCTAAAACAAAGAAATTAAGATCCTTGTCAAGTTTCAACTGTGTTCATATGTGTTTGTATTGCGAATGAATAGTGGAAGATGACTTCTATAAAAAACAAAAGAAAAAACATTTAATAAGAGGATGAAAGTTTGCACTGTTTAAAACAGATCTACCAAAAACGTGTTGTGCCTCGAAAATGTGATGTTAGGTTAGGAACTATCTTATATTGCAAAAGTATATATTTATTTGTTTCTTTTACTATTTGGGAATTATTCTAGTTGATATCCCCTTCAACATTCCATTCATTAAAAGATATGTGGATGATCTTATATTGACCATACCAGAAGATAAAGTTGAACAAACAATTACCATATTCAATATTTATAATATCCATCTCCAATTCACATCGGAGATTGAGACAAATAAAACCATCACTTTCTTGGATATGTGCTTAATTCGCACTGAAGATAACATTGTACGATCCAAATGGTATCGTAAGCCAGTTAGTAGTAATCGATTCTTAAATTATTGGTCTTATCATCCTACTAAACAAAAAATCAACTTGATTTTAGCTTTAAAAAACAGATCTGTAAAACTGTCACATTCCACTTTTCGTAATGAAAGTTTAAGTTTGTTGAAGAATATCTTACTTGAAAATTCTTATCTCGTTCATCTTGTTAATAAACTTCTTTTTAATACTGACTCTAACATCTTTCAAGTCCAGCAACATAATAATAACTATCAAAATCCTGAGACCAATAACAATAATGTCACTCAGAATACCATACTTGCATCCAATAACGTTGATCAGGATCCATTGCCCGTTTTTAGCTCGCTACCTTTTGTTGAACAACTTACTCCTAAAATCTTAAATATTTTCAAAGACACAAACATTAAAATTGCTACCAAAAATGTTAAAACCTTATCTAGAGTTTACACTAATAAGAAACGTCCTTTGACTAATTTTGAAAAATCTAACATAGTTTATAGTATTTCTTGTTTAAGATGTACTACCTAGTACTTATGTAGGTCAAACATCTAGAAACTTATTAGGTCGAATAACATCACATAAAAGTGATTGTCGGAGAATGGTCAATGCTTGTGCTTTAACCGAACATACTATCAACACTGGACATAAGTGGGAGTTTGACAACGCAAGAGTCCTTTGCGCTCAAAACAATCTCACTAAGAGATCATTTTTAGAAATGTTTTATATTAAAGCTGATGCCAATACTCTAAATAAAAAAAACTGACTTGCAGAACTTAAGTAGTATATACAATTATTTGTTGCATCTGGAAATTAACAAATTTAGGATTATCAGTAACAATTCTACTCTTATTTAATATCGTTTTTATTTTGAGATCTCCTTTGAATATTTAAATTACTATTTTTACCACAATACTCACAGTTTTTGTTGTTAAATTTCAAGCAAATCCCATGCTGGTTTAACGATTCATCTAAATCCATGATAAATGTATAATTTTCATTAATCTATGCATTTGCAGCCAAAATGTTTTGCTGCAATATTCTTAATTAGGTTCTAGAGCACCCTGAGCAATAGAATTTTCAAGTGGGCAGCTCTATAGAGAAGGTTTAGCCTGTTGAAGTTTAAAATTTGTATCGTTTCAACCTTACCTGGTAACATTTACCATAGTAAAATTTTGTTAATATTTAAAATTTTGGTGCCAAAATTGTTGTAAATATTGTGTGATGGAATATGTGGATTCATTTAATCCTAAAAAGAGAAAGTAATAAGGTGTGAAAATGTTATTATCTGTAATTTTATAAAACCATGTATTGTCAGGAAATTCAAGATGGTTGCCATTGAATCCTGGAGTTAAATTTGCTTTTTGTTAGACATGCAATATACCAAAATATCGAAGCAATTATCCTCTTTCTGATTATATAATTTGTTTAAACATTCAATTTAAATTTCCAACCATATTTTGGTTATGTAGTTCTTGTTAGGTTAGATGTTCAATTGTTTCTAGTTACATACCAAATTTTGTTGGTGGAGAAATGACGTTCGTCATTTGTTTTACAAAAAAAACATAAAAGCAGATCGGAAATCTGGTTACTTGTTTGTTGATTTTCATGTAAAGCAGAAGCCATGTTGGATTGTTAAAATTTTGAGGTTATGTGTGACAGATTTTAAGTCAATAAAATGTCAAGAAAGTGAGGTTATGACAAATGTCATCCAAATTTAATTTTTTAAAAGTGTTTAATAATGATAATAACAATGAACAATTAAAGTGATCTAAATAAAAAGGAACGTGGAAGTGTTAATTTGGTTTTTAGACTATTTATTTATAAGATTTTTTTTTGAAAACGTATTATAACTTTATTTCTGGATAAAAGCAAATTAAAACTGGATGTAATAAGAATTTTTGGAAAATAGACAATTGATGAATGTACTCACGTATTCGAGGTAAATTGTTCAATATTTAATAGTTGTAATAAATTACAAAAGAAGACCCAAAGAAGAATTATATGGAAATGCGTGTTCACCTACGCTACAAATAAGCAGGTAAATTTAATGACTATTACAGAGAACTGCCAAATAATAATAGTGTGTGCAAAAATCCAAGAATGGCGCAAAGTTTTTGAATTTAAAAATTTATTTTCAAAATTTAACTTTGTTTTTATTTCGTTTTTTTTTAAATTTTGATTTAAGATTGTGGGATTGATCAAATAAAAATTGAGCAAGACAAAGAACATTAAGACTGTCTCTTGATTCTTATTTTGGTGAATCTAATTGGCACCAATAATTAAATGAATCCATTTTAGACAATAAGGATTTTTTGTTTTCGTTTCTTTCTTTTCATGTGTTTATTAATAAAATATTTTAAGTTTTAAAAGCAGATTCATTTGTGTATTTTTCTTGTTTTGTGTCCATTAATAGAATTTCGCAGGTATAAGTTGAACAATATTTTATTATTAATTTGTCAAAGAGGAACCCGCCTGAAATTTTCTCATGTAATTTTCTTGAGCTTGTCTTTGGCTTTTAAAATCATAGCCGGAGCAAATTTTCTTTTCACCACAGAGGTAAATGGTGTTTGTTTTTGTACAACTTTTCAGTTTGCCTTGCTACATTAAACATAAGTGATAGTGGTCTTTAAAATTTAAATAAATTTGTGGTCAAGTGTTGTAAAGTGTATACTAGTACAGCGCTTATCACCATAAAATTTTATTGTAGCACGAATGTGGTGTTTATTAAACATTAATATACCATAGCATTTATGGCGCCCGAAAGTGGGGCTTTCTTCTTTTTTCTTATTAGCAATAGAATACCATAGCAATATGTTAACATAATCTTTTCCTTTAATTTCAATTTCATTTGTAACAAAAATAATAATCATTTCACCTTTATTGTAATATATAAGAATTAACATGGCTTCCCATGTTATCCTTTTTTGACGTGTTTGGAAAAATTTAAAAATTGTTAGATTTGATGATTCATAACATTTTATATACCTAATGATCTTTATAATAAGTTTTATAATAAGCGACCTTTATTAAATAGTCTGACGTTAATTGTAAGTAATTTATAATTCAATTTTCTATGTTAAAAACTATATCATCTTTATTACATTCTCTGAAGAAGCAAACAAATATATTGCGAAAGCTTAGTACTTATTAACTAAGAGTTTTCTTTTAAATACTATTGACTTCAACCTCAATAACAATTATATTTTATTTGTTTATATATTTTGTCATGTATTGTACAGCCTTGGTAGTGTAATGTCCAGAGTGCTGGACTTTCACCCAAGCGGGCCGAGGGATTACCGGTGCCTGCAGATCTGGTTAAGGTTTTCTGCAGTTTTTCCTTAGCTGTGACACAAATGTGGGATTTGCGCTGTTCCATCTGTAAGTCGGATGCAGCCGCACTTAGGGCCTACGTAATAATAATAATCGCCCCCTCCCTCCCGCACAAGCTTATAGCTTCTGGGGCCTGGTTTCCAGGCTATTGGTTATAGCAATTATTATTAAATTATTATTTATTTTTCATATTTTAAATCAATGCAAGCCTCGTCATTTTTACCCCGAGATTCTTCTTTTGGCCTACGAAGTAGCTGTTTCTTGTTGCTAGTGTGAAGTATTACTTCTGCCCCTATTCTATGAGAAGTTTTATGAAATTATGTTGGGAAGTTTCCTCACACCGTCTCGAAATTGACAAAAGTACCCAAAAACATTGCAAGAAGCGGTGTAAGAAAACCCCCTCATAGCAGAAATGACGCATGGTGTAGCTGCAGATGCAGTTCTGATAACAAGAAAGAGTCAGTTTCTAGACCAGAAGATAATTTCGAAATAAAAACTGCGGAGAGACTTGTATGAGAGAATGCACACGAATGAATACTCTAAAGATCCGCACTAACCTTGTGTTGGATTGTAATGAATCACAGATCATGATTTTCAATTATTAAAGTATATTCTAAAAGAGTGTGCTATAGCTAATTACTACAAAGAAAAATAAGCGTAGCAACAGCACACTTGTAATTTATTATTTAAAAATTGAAGACCATGATATACATGATTAATTTTTAATGTGTTTAATCCCTTTGGACATGAAAGTGGCCAATTCCGCAAGATTAATCCTAATATTATTTTTTACCTTTTTCTTTCACTATGTCAAAACCATTTGGTCTGCAATCGAAAAACTTGATAGCCTATTCAATTATTTTCAGAAAGAGCGTGATAATTCTGGGCCTTTATTACGTTTAACTGAAATAAGTATTGGTACGATTGGCAACACTTATGTAACATTTGTGTTTTTAGTTTTTAAGTTTTTAGAGCAAAATTTTTGTCAATTTCCTTTTTTTTTTTTTCTCAGAAACGCTCTGTGTTGGTGCTTTAATAGCTGTATTATTATAGACGCAAAATAGAAAAATGAATATTTTTAAATTTATAATTCGTTCTGTTTCTAAAAAGTTATATTTGTGGAGGGTAGCTAGTGCTTTGGGTACCGCAAAAGTTTGCAAAGTATCTGCAACTGTTGAAAGCGGTAACCCCCGTAAGTGACCCGAAGAATCTCGCTAGAAATAGAAAGAGGCCAATTACTGACTTAGAGAATAATCAAAGATTCGCACTACGACATACAATATATGACATGTTTGAAAAAAGTCATCATCCTTCATTAATTCTGACTACTGATCTTTACCAATTCTTGCTTCTAGAAATACTGGTTAATTTGGATTCAGTTTTGAAATAATCGTTACAAGACAGGGGTTGACTCGAATCCAGCACCCAGGGGTGCCGATTACCTGTCTCCCCTCTGCTTCATAGCAATCCATTCCTATTGGGAGCTTTCTTCCCCCTCTCCTCGGACACAAACGGACGCTCAAAATGGCCATAAATGTGTTATGTTCAGTAAAAAATCAGTTTTTCCACGAAAATCCTAGACACACTCGATAGCAATTCATTCCTATTGTCACCTTTCTTAGCTCTGCTCTCGGATACGGACGCTCAAATCGATTACAAATGTATTTTCAGTAGAAAATCGATTTTTCACACGGAATTTCCACAACTGACCGAGTTGCGGTCTTTGGCGGTGCATTCGCCTTTACTGACCATCGGGACCGAAAAAAACCTCGCCATTGGAATTTCACTTTCCTGCGTACATGTTTTGTGCGTGTTGAAGCTCGAAGCTAATACAATTCTAAAGCCATAAAAGCTAATTTTTTAAATACCTTTTTTAGGTTATTTTAGTAGATGACTGCTATAAGTGTCTTTCATCCTCCGAGTATTTCACAATCAATCAATCAAGGAATAATTTAAATATTTTTAGCTAAATTCCTTTCAGTGTTTAAGCAGTAATTTTAAGATAATTCTACTTTAACAGTTTTGTAATCATTACTAGATTTGATTCATTAATAGAAAAAGTTCCTAACTATATTCTGGATTTGACAATTTAATGGGTATTAATGTGTCACCTCTGTAAAGACAACTCATCACATATTTATCCTCAATATTCTACATGTAGTAAAAAAGGTAGCACCAAGCCAGGATGTGAGAGATGGCGTTCAAAAGTGAAAATAAAAAGTTAAAATATGCAAAAGCAATTTAGTAAGCAACGCAATCATCAAAAAGGCCCAGTTTGGGTCGTTTATTCTATGCAAACTATTTCATGTAGAATTCAAACATTTTCGCATTTTCCTTTTTTTGTGACAGGCAGTGTATGTATACAGACAGGCTTCTTCGATAAATAATACATATTTTAGTAACAATAAGTATATTCTGTAACTGTGAAATAACTAATAGTTAAAATTGAAAATAATTACTCGAAGAATTAATTGACGTAATGGTATTTAAAAACGAAAAATTGTGCGTGCTATAAAAATTCAACTTGTAAACCTTGAGTGTCATGAGATAATTCAAATAGATATTTATGAGGACAACCGTAATAAACTTACGCAATTGCGTAGTTTTATGATTTGTTCTTTAAAACAGATACGCTTACCAAATGTTCTTTATTTCGTTAATTTGTGTTAAACAGTTTAAAATTCAAATTTTCAGAGTTGATGAATAGATAAAAATCCAATAAACATTATTGACGATCAATACATCATTTATAGTACTGACCAAGGCATTAATGTATATTCGCAAATAATTAAGAAGTAGGTAGTATCTCTAAGGTTTTGGAAAGTGGTAAACATTATACGAAATGTTTACCTCAAGAACAAAAGAGATCCTCAGTAGAATCCGCGTTTGGAAAGTGGAGATTGGTAGTACAATATTATAACACTCTCAAGGAAGAATTTAGACAAAGACTTCCGTCGCAGTATAAATTAACAAGTGTTACGAACGTAGAAAAAAAATGCTTTCGCCAGACGGACATTGCTAAGATAAAGAAGATTCAGATTAAAGATTACAAGATAATAAGAAATGAAAACATATTCAGACGTACCGACATAGACGAACCGAATGTCAGATTAAGTGCAAATTGCGCTATGAGACTAAAATAAAAGAAAGTTTATCCAACACCTAATATTTACGCTATTAATATGGTGATCTTGCATAAGTAATGTATGCATTACTCACTAGAACATTCAAAAAGTCACTACTTAGAGAATGCTCTTTCATAAATTCCACGACTACTGATAAAGACTATTGTTCAAATAAAAACTTATTAAAAAGAAGTGTTGGATAAAATGTTGTATTGCACACGTGTGTAATTGCACATTACTCACTTAAGGAAGTTAGCCACCAACCTGACGGTCTCCTGGGTAAAGCTTTCTTGCGTCACTAACGATGCGCATTATTACACACTATTACAATAAATAACTATGTATATGCATCCCTACAAAATGCAATTAAAGCAATGATTAAAAATGCTTGTTTTGTGATTGATGGTAAATCGGCTTTATCTGCATCCCTACAAAATGCAGACACATCAGAAGCTCTTGCCTCTCGATTGCATGAGAAGAGTTCCTTAGTGCAGATGGTTTAACAATAATCTTTACAACGACTTGTCGCTCGAGCCATATCATGACGTTGAATGATATGCTCGATATTATGAAAAAAGTTTAAACACCATCAAATATTATAGAGGTTATGTTGGAGTCGTTTAAGAATAGTTTTCTTTAAGATGCTGTCGAATTTAAATTATTTGGGTTTTATTAAATAAACCTGGTTTTATAATATTATAATACATTTCTCGCTAGTTAAAATACATTTAATACGATCTTGTAATATAATATCCCAAGTTTATATATCATTATTTACAATAAACTAAAAAACAAGCTTTGCATTACAATATTAGGATTTATTCCTCGTCTGTTATAATAAATGTAAAATTAAGCTAATTTCTGGATTTATTTATGACTCCATTTTACAAATAACAAATGCATTTCGCCTGTTATCATTCCGATAAAAATTTAATAGTCTGAGAAAAAAACATTTTATATCGAGAACAAACATGTTTTATTCAAGAGTCCATTTAATTAAAAAAAATTAAATGGGAAATGCAAAATTGTTTATTTATCATTAGGGTCATTCCAAGTCAAATCATCTAATGGTCTGAACCTTGACATGTCAGATTTTTATAATTTTTGGTACACTTATAGTACCCACCAAGAAAACAAAAATTAAAAAATTTCAGATTTTTTTGACTTATGGTTTGAGTATTCTTCAAAAAATCTGGAAAACGCCCAACTTTGACCGTGTTTTGAAAGCTTTAAACGACCGTAGATTGAGAATTATTTGTCCTAGAGAGCTGAAATTGGTGTCATTCTCTTCAGTGTTTAATGGGTTTTCATTTGATATTAGAAATATATAATAAATAATATTGATATATAAAATTATTATTATTTTAGTTAGTTTTATCTCTAAAACATATTTGTCCCAGCCAAATGCTATGGGATAGGTTAATTTACAAGGCTGTTATACCAACCTAACCTGAAACAACTTGCACAGTGATACTAAGATATCATTCTCTGCAAGAACCCATTGTCATCCCATTCTAAAACTTTGCATACAAGTAGTCAATCAGTGTACGAAAAACATATTTTCTTCAAAAAAATTAGAGGGGACGTATTTTGGGTTTTTAAAAAGCTTTTTTGGATTCTTCAAAATAACATAAAGTCTTTCTAATGGTACTCATGATGTATATCAAATAAAAGTCCAATAAAAACTATAAAGAATGACACTAATTTCAGCTCTCTAGGACAAATAGTTTTCAATTTACGACCGTTTAGACATTAAAAACGCGGTCAAAATTGGACGTTTTACATTACTAAAAGCTTCCCACTTCTGACGGAATGCAGACGTATTGCGCAAAGTGGTTTGAGCACGCCAAAATTCATGTATTTGAAATGGGAAATTACTTTTCGAAACATTACCTATCCAAAAGTCATTTCCAGCAATCACTTTGTGTGACGCAAAACTACACTAAATTTTATAATGAACATATTCAATTTACCTTGAAACAATTAATGATACCTGATAAGGTACAACACAATCCAAAGAAAATTCTTGTGGAATAGCATTATGTGTATGTTACTGTCCTTGCTTTCTTATTTAATTAAGCTTAATATATCAGATTCCAAATCTTCGGCACATTTTGATTATAAATATGAAATTAAAAGATTGTTACTCATTTAAAGTAGTCTAATCTATACTATATACTATATACTCCTAATAACTAGATTTTCGACAAAAAAAGTTAATAAATCTTGTGTACCAGAAGTACTTGCCAACTGGTAGTTACCTTTTGAATAACTCTAATGGCATAATAAAATACATTCTTTACAAGAAGATTTACAACAAGTAATAGTATTTATTGATTAACTGTAAAAAACTTCAAAAAACTGCATACAAAGTTTTTTTTTAATTAAGCACATCATCCCATACCTAACTACAGTAAAACCTTGAATTTCGAGTAACTTGGTTTGCGAGTGTTTTGCAGAACGAGCAAAAATTTTTAATGAATTTTAACTTGATTAACGAGCGATGTCTTGCATTACGAATAAAATTTTTAATACTTATACGCTTTGTCTGCCGACCGTCACGTCATCACAACTACATATTATCCTTAACAATTGAAGAATTTCAGTCAACGCGTCATCAATATCTGTGTAAACATATACGATAAGATAAGAGTGTAAACAGCATCTAATATTACCTCGACTGTTAGATTTGTCAGCAGATTTTACATTTTAACATTTTATATGTCATCGATGAATACATACACCCTAATAACGGGTTATAATTAAAAATTTGATTATGTTTAAGTGTCATACTGTAATGACGTCATTTAAAGAAAAGTAATTATGCAAATTTTTAGTTATAACCCGTTGGAAGTAGAAAATAGGGTAAATTAAAACAATTTAATCGAATATGTTAAGCATCATGTTAGTTCTTCTTAAATAAAATCAATTTGTAACTACTGAACCTTTCAAACTCGTCTGGTGTTTATCTTATCAGTTAAATTACAGAGGCGAGCGCGTGATCGTTTGTTTTATTTTTACGTATACGTGTATTTTGTATTTTTGTATTTATCATTTTTATATGAATAATAAATAGTTGTGGAACGGATCATCCGAGTTTCCATTATTTCTTAGGGGAAATTTGCTTTGATTAAAGAGTACTTTGAATTACGAGCAGATGTCCGGAACGAATTATGCTCGTAAACCAAGGTACCACTGTACTTGAGTTTTTAAAGGTTTACTTTGCTGGAGAACGAAAGTTTAAGAATTCTCAAACTGTCGAAAAATTCGGACATAAGAAGTATTTAGATAATAAATATTGCAGATTTATATGTTAGAATTGTGGGTGAAATTATTTCTTTTGCATTTTTGTCAATATTGAAAAAACATGTAGTTACAACCCATACCGACACCAATAAAATTTCTAACGATTTTTTATTTTTTAATCACACTCCACTTATATGTCATGACAATGTAGTCCAATCTAAAAAGCTTCCTTTCTCAGTGATTTTTCACAGCATACAATTGAATTGTTAGGGCTAACATTTTTATCAAATAATATACGAGCCTCGTCCCAGTAAAGTTCGCACACTTCTATTTCTGTTCATCGGCGCCTTGGATTTTTTTGGTTTTTCGAAGTAGCTATTTCTTGTTGCGAGAGTAAAGTACTGACCTCCTATATTATAAGTGATGTTGTTTTATTGTTGGATTTCGTTGTGTATTTATCTTTTACATTTTAAAACAAAGTGCACCCCACAATTGTTTTCCCAAAATTTCCTTTGGTCTTCAAAGTAACTGTCTCTTACTGTTAAAATAAAGTATCTGCACCTACTCCATATCAGGTTTTTTTAAATTTTACTAAGGCAAGGATCCCTCTTACCGCCTCTTTGCGTCCGCAGACTGCTCGAAATTGAAGGGGCGGCGTGAGGAAACCATTCGATAGAATTTCATGAAACTTAACATGGCATAAGTGCAGTAATTCACTCTAACAACAAGAAACAGCTACTATGTATATCAGAAAAAAAAATGATGGGTATCCTTTAAATAACAAAAATAGAGTGTGCGAACTTTACTGGGACGGGGCTCGTATGAGATTTATATTCTTTAAGTTTGGAGAAAGCAAGCACCACAGAAATTATTTCAACGGAGAACTTGATAAAAACTTAAAAAGTAAAAAAAAATCCTGACACCGATGACGACAGTAACGCATGAAGTGCTTGTCGAACGAACGTTAGAACCTTAGAACAGACGGTAGTGCTAAAAAAGCTATGAAAGATCGACGCTTTGTTTCGCAAAGGAAAAGTTTCGACAAGCAAAACTTAACTACCGAGAAGAAATTAAAGATAAAGCGACATATCAGGTCGAAAGTAGCATAACAGTAAAGAATGCTAAGAAAGTTAAGATAGATCAACACATTTTTCAACAAGTTATTCCTGAAGTTAGAGTAGAGAGAAACTTTACATACAATGAAGGCATTGCTTTGGTCAGCAAGGTGAGTGAAATAGAAAATCAGGTGGCGTATAGTACGACTAGTACAAAAGAATAGTAATGAGAACAGTGGCGCTGGCGTAACAGGGTCATTTAATCCAGAAGCGTTATCCAGAAAGAAGAGAATAGGATTTGACGCACATTAACGGTGTATCTGGTAAAGAAGGTAACGGAAGGTAGAGTCATCGACTTTGGGCAAATAATTACAAAATGACTAATTAGGTAACCACCTAGGTGTTCTAAAAAACATTACCATGCAAATACGGTAAAACAGAGTTCGGAGCTACACAAGGCATTTAATCCACAAGCGTGAGCCAGAAATAATAGAACAGCATGTGAGGACCAGCAACGGCGTATCTGGTAGAAAAAGTGACGGTCGGTAAAGTCTTTGGCTTTATCCAAATTGTTACCAAATGCAGCGACTAATAGGTATCCCACGAAGTTTTTTACAAAACATTTCCAGGCAAGTACTGTAAAACAGATTTCGGTGCAATAGAGGCATTTAATCTACAAGCGTTACCTAGAAATAATAGGATGTGTGATACAGCAACGGCGTATTTGATAGAAAAAGTGATGCTAGGTAGACGCTTCGACTTTAAGCAAATAATTACAAAATGCACACACTAATATCCACCGAGTTTTAAAAAAACATTTAAATGCAAGTACTGCGAAACAGAATTTGGCGCAACAGAAGCATTTATTCCACAAGCTTTATCTACAAAAAATAGTATAGGATGTGAGGCACGGCACCGACGTATCTGGTAGAAAAGGTGATGGTAGGTAAAGACTTCGACTTTAAATCAATAATTACAAAATGCAGTGACCAATATCCATCCAGGTGTTCTACAAAAACATTACCATGCAAGTACTGTAAAACAGAGTTCGACGCTACACCTGACATTTAAACCACAAGCGTGACCGAGAAATAAAAGAACAGGATGTGAGGTACAGCAACGGCGTATCCGGCAGAAAAAGTGACCGTCGGTCGAATCTTTAACTTTAACCAAATTGCTACAAAATGCAATGACCAATATCCACCTAGGTGTTTTAAAAAACATTTTCATGCAAGTACTGTAGAACGGGGAGCGGTGCAATAGAAGTATTATACAATTGTGCGGTTTCAAGTGTGAGTGGAATGGGATATGAGAATCAGCATGGCAGTGTATCTAGGAAAAGGGCGACGCTAGAGAAAATTCTTGAATGTAAGCAAATAATTACCAAAAGTAGTTACGAATATCCATACAAATCTCTTAAACAAAACACATTTGCATGCAAGTAGTGCAATACACATTTCGCCACAACAGGCATTGAATTTACAAACGTTACCAATAGGTAGTAAAAGTATGACAGGCGCATCTAGCAAAGCAAGTGATGCTAGCAGTCTTCAATTTTTAGTAGATAATTAAGAAAAACAGTGATGAATATGTAACCAGACATTTCTATTCAAAAAACTTTCTCATGCAAATACTGCAAAATTCGACATAACAAAGGTAATGAATCCATAAATATTATCAAGAAAGAGTAAAATGAAATATGAAAAGTAGTATGGCAATGTATCTAATAAATAAAGCTACGCTTGATAGTGTAAGTTCTGTAAAACAGTGTTCGGCACAAAAAAGGCATTGAATCCATAAAGGTTACCAAAAATAGAATGAGTGACGAATATCTACCCAGACGTTTTAAACAAAACGTCTTTTTCTGCAAACACTGCAAAACTGAGTTGGTCACAAGAGAGGCAATGAGTCCACAAAGGTTGGTTACCAAGAAAGGGTTGCTAGGAGAAATCTCCAGCTTCAACCAAATTATTAAAATAGTAGTGACGATTATACACCTAGGTGCTTTAAACAAAAACCTCTTCATGCAAATATTGTAAAGCTGAGTTGGGCACAACAAAGATGTAGAACCAACAAACGTTTCAAAGGAAGGGTAAAATGGGATGTAAGAAATGTTGTATTTAGTAAAAAAAACGACTGTGATGAAAATCTTTGACTTTAAGCAAATGGCCGCAAAAAGGAGTGAGGAATATCCACCCAGACGTGTTAAACAATACACCTTTATATGGAAGTACTATAAGACAGAGCTTGGCACCACAGAAGTATTAAATCCACAAGCGTTACCAAGTGAAAGTAGATTTGGGTATAAGAGAAGCAGCATTGCAGTGCATCTAGCAAAGAAAACGACACTAGCAAAAGCCTTTGATTTTAAGCAAATAGTTAGCAACACAAATCCACATTTTTTACAAAAAACTTTTTCCTACAAATATTGTAAAACTGTAAAGAATCCGGCACAACAAGTGTATTAAATTTGCAAGCGTTATCAAGAGAAGGTAGAATGGGATAAGAGTGGTAAGCATGGCATGGGTGTATCTAGTTAAGAAAGCGACGCTAGTAAACATCTTCGAGTTTTAGCAAATAATTGCAAACAAGCAGTGAACAATATATGTACACCTAGACGTCTTATTCAAAAACATTTTCATGCAAGTACTGTAAAACAGAGTTCGGTACAATAGAGTATTGAATCAACATGCGTTATCAAGGTATAGTAGAATGAAATGTGAGAGGCATCATGACAGTGTACCTAGTAAAGAAAGCGTCGCTAGGAAAATTCTTCGACTTGTTCCAATAACGAAAAGCAGTGACGAATGTCGACCTAGATTTTTAAAGAAAAAAACATTTTCAAGCAAAATCCTTTAAACAAAGCTCGGCACAACAGAGGCAATGAATCAACAGAGACTTGCAAAATTATACCTTAGTTATTAAATCTCTGCAAACGTTACAAAAGAAGAAAAGCAGCATGGCAATGTGCCTAGTGAAGAAACCGATGTTGGAAAAAACCTTTTTGATGAAAATACTGTAAAGTAGAGTTTAGCGAAAAGAGGTATTGAATTACAAGCGTTACCAAGAAGAAGTATAACGGGGGTAAGAAACAGCATGGCAGTGTATTCAGTAAATAGATCGATGCTAGGGATAGTCTTCGATTTTAAGCTAATAATTACGTAAAGCAGTGAAAAATATCCACCCACACGTTTTATGTAATAAAACCTTTTCTGCAAATATTGTAAAACCGGATTTGGCACAAAAACAGCAAATGTAACTTTAGGGGGGTCGAAGTTGCTGTCCAAGCATTTGCTAGCACATTGCCCATATTGCATTATTTTTGACAACGAAACTCAGAAAACGAAACTCGAAACTCATTGCGAAAGCCGCGCATCTTATAGAAGGCATCAAGACGAAAGTGGTAAATATTGGTTTTATTGAAGTAATTAAAAGGTACTTTAACATTTTGTTAATTCAGTTTTTTGTTTCTGTAAGATCGATTAAAATCTTTTTCACCATACATTTTGCGACAGTTTTTAATTTTTGCAAAATCTATGTAAAATGTACATTATGTATCGATATATGAACTAAAAATACATTAATCTGAAACTTGTATAAATTACACCCCTCCACTTAAGCAACTGCAAAACAACCACGAAAGACATAAATAAAGTTCCTGTCAAGGATTAGGGATTAAGGTTTTTCAAAATATTTTTCTCATTTCGAGAATGGACTGATGTTTAAAAAAATGGGATTAGGATTGGGTATTGGATTTTTTAAAAATATTTTTAGAATTAAGAATTGAAGATTGGATTTTTTAAAAGTACTTTTGGGATTGGGGGATTTGATTTTTTCCAAATGTATTTTGGGATTAGGAACTTGAGATTGAATTTTAAAAAGATTTTTGGGTTTAGGAATAGAATTTTTACAATATTCTCTGAGCTCAGAGATAAAGTATTAGAGAAATGCTAACAAAAATAACAGAAAAATACTGATCACATAAACCGGTACTACGCTTTCTTGCAATGAATAAAAAATTGTAATTGAATTTATCTTCGATTTGTTTATTCTTTTTAATACTAGAATTCTCAAAAGGTAAGATTTCCTGTTCCTAAGTAAAAGACCTTCTAGTCTATTTGAAGCCTACGTATTTCATCGATCGTCTTGGTGAGACCTGAATGTATGATTACTTTTCCTATGTCATTCGTCGTTTGACTTAATAAATATTCTAAAGAACAACAAAAGAATATGTTTGGCTAATCTTCATTAACGTAAACTAATATAAATTCAATAACAATAAAATATTAAACAATCTCTTGAAAAAACCACGTTTATAAGAAACCAGATCTTTTGCTTTTACAACATTTATGCAAATTAAAAACACATTTAGACATAATTAACATAATTAGCCTTTTTTCTACATCTGTAAATTCAAGGTGAATTATTGTACAATACATACCTATTTACATTATATCCAGCAATGGAAATACCATTGCATGGTGAAAAAATAAATTCATACCATTAGCATTTTCATGCCAAGGTTGAATAGTGCACTTGCATATACAATAAGAAACGCAAGGTGAGTACATTTTTATATCAACAAACAAATAGTGGTAGGTAAATAATTAAAGACATTTGTTAATTGTGTGCATTTTGGTGATTTCTGCATCTGCAGAATTGCTTTACAAGAAATATGAAATATTACAAGTAGGTTGACTGGTCTAGCGGTGAAGATCGCTGTCAGCTTTACCCTTTCTAAGGGGTATGTAGGCATTTATTGAGCAAAGCCATTCCCGCACCAACATGAGTACGAACCTGGATTTGAGAAAAGATCTTTCTGCACTGGGACCCTTTCATCTTAGTCTTAGTGCTCGAAATTAAATTAAAAAAAAACAGAATTTCTACCCTGGAGCTATTTAGCTAAATAGTTATTAATTATCACACTAACAAACAGGGTTTTAACAATGCAAACAGTTTAGTTTACGGTTTACATACTAGATACTATACAAAAATAGATGTGTTTTAAAGTAAATATGTTTTAACGTTATCTTAATGCGTAAAGCAATTACAACTAATTACAAGTAAATATGTTCTATTACGTATCAAGAACCCATTTACTTAAAACAAATGAGTCTAAAGGATAAAAATGCACACGTTTATTCAGCGTGCAATAATAGAATATATGTGTTATTACCTACCGATAATGTTCACATTAAAAAAAATCTTTGAATTTATGGCAAATATAAATAAGTAGTTACATGTATTACGTTTTAATTCAACAGATTACCATGATAATAATATTCTACGTCGTAAGCAAATACTCTACAGAAAACAACTCCCAAGAAGTAAACACTGTATTTATTATTATAATAAAAACTCAGTAAAAATGTCAACTTCTTATTTAAGATTGGCGTCTTATAGAAAAGGACGGACCACTAAAAACGACTATACAGGATAGCTGATTTTCTTTGTCTAGGTTTTATATATATATGCTGAAATATTTAAGGTAGGGGAGGTCGTTGTGTTTCTCCCTACATTTTGGACAGTATGGCTTTTTGGAAATGCATCAGTGGATGTGTAATTTCCCATAAAATAAGTTGGCCATGAAAAAAATCTTTTGTGTTATTTTATAGATCAGGTTATGCTAAACAAGTCTTTCCTTTAACTTTTTCCTCTACCTTTAATATTTCAGCAGATATAACCTGGACAACGAAAAATCAGCCACCTTGTATATTAAACTTAACTTTACCTTAGGTAAGACAAAAAACAAAATAATAATTATTGTAAGTCATTGAGTCGCAATTAATAGATTAATACGTACATATTTGATAGCTTTTTTGGTACAAAACAGATCAGATGCATTCAGTATAAATGTTTATAACAAAGAAGGGCATAATCGCGCGTATAGAATTAACAGAAAGAAATTAACCAGACAAGATAAACTGACTAAAAGCTGAACGCTAAAAATTGAAAATTTATGACATCAAAATGACATCAAGATTTAAAAAATTTCGTCGTATTTAATTAGTACTGGATATCCCAGGTTTTTGAAGTCATTCAAACTGAATCTGACTTTAAGAATTCAAAATGGCCGATCTAATACGGCGCCATAATTTTAAAAATCTTATCATATTTGAGTAAAACTTGCCGTTAGAAATCCAAAATTAAAAATAGCGGATCCAATATGGCGTCGAAATTAAAGAATTCCACTATATTTAAGAATTTTTTGTTATTCATCTATATATTTAAAACACAAGGTTTATTTTTGTTCCATTTTGTTTGAGAGATCTACTAAACCGATTTACGTGATTTTCTTATATTGAGCTTTCGTTGTGTATATTAGTCAACACTACTTAATATCTGTATTTCTTTAAGTTTTATATCATTAAATAAATAAGTCTACAACATTTATTTGGATACGCAAGGAAACGACCATCTACTGGCAGCACGCTCTCAGTCAGTAACGTTGGTAGCTTTTGGAACTATTCACGATTATAAAAGTTTGTGTAGTTGAAAACTATGGAAAGCAGACAAATTATTGCTTATTTGTAGCTGTCTCATTTATTGTTTAAACAAAAAAAATTTGTTGTTCCACTTCGTCTACAAGACCTATTTGCTGTATTCTTTTTTATATTAAAGTTTTGACTCTGTAGATTAGTCAACATTACTTCTGGTTTTTAGTTAATTTTTATATTTTTAAAACCGTTCCTTTTTATAGTGTGTGATGTTTTAGTATTATGATTATTAAATTATTTATATTTTTAATTTAAAAACATTATTTGTGATCGATGCATTAGGCCGACTGTCCACTTACAGTGCTTGCTTCGCGTTTTGAAACTAAACATCCACCCTATACCTGCTTACTATGCCACCAACAACAGTGGCGTAACTACGTAAGATTGCGCGCCCCTGCGAGGCTTATATTTGCGCCCTTCTTATACAATTATATGTAGGTAAATTTTGTTAAAATCAAATATGCAATAACTAATAATAATGCATTACCTTTTCATTTGCTCGTATCTCTTTAACAGGAATTTCTTTTATATGCATAATGAGAGTTCACACTAATCACAACTTTTTCCGGCCTTTGACGCAGGCAAATTGGACAATTAAACTGTCAAAATATATTGTGTTACTATTTCCCCCCTCTTACGGACCGCCATCAGCACATACTATACACCAGCGTTTCCCAACCACCGGTCCGCGGACCGGTGCCGGCCCGTCAGAAGATTTTACCGGTCCGCACTGAAATAACAGTATTTTGAAAATTTTACTGAAAGAAATTTTTTAATTCGTGTTATCATGCAGCTAAAGTCAAATAGTTTATCGGAGTTGACCAAGAGTAAACTCTGAGTAGATTTACGTGATATATAACGTGCCCACTCCGTATATATGTGGTGGGGTAGTATCCAGTAATAGGTAATAAGGAGGATAACCCATTTTAGAATTTTTAAGCAGGTTTGGCGCGCACGGATCTAGGCATACCGGAATAAAAATAATCTTGCGTCTCCGATTAACGCGAACGATCAAAATCCTGGTTTGGCGGTTTCGAGGGGCCGCAAAACTTGCTTCGAACTGGACCGTTTTTTGTGTGCCAATGCGTTGGGTAGTTCCCGTCTCAAATTTGAAGTTTCGACCATCTCCGGTAAACCGTTTAGGTGGACGCGGCAAAAAACTGCCCCCGTTTTACGGTAGGTCGGACCAAATTCTGACCGCGGAATCTTTGCCAGCGCAGTACCTCAATCGTTTCTACCAGAAAAATTATTTTGCCTATACCTTTCTGGAGACAGGGGCTAGGGGTGACATGGGGTTTTTGGGGGCGATCGAACATGTGTACGGTACATCTATTGGATTTCCATATCTCCGCTCTAGGGAGCTCCGCCCGTTTTCGAGAGGCGGTATCTCGGAAACTATAGGAGCCAAAACCACTATCTTGGCGTCAAACGACGGGCAATCTCAAAATGTTTTCCCTTCAAATGCTGTGCAAAACCATAAGAAAAAGGTTACAGCCAAAAAATTCGAATATTTTTAATGTTTTCACCCGGCCTCACGGTACCCGCCAAATTCGAGCGGCCTCTATTTTAGTCGTTCGAGACTTGACATGCGGGAAGTGGATGAGGTGCGAAAACCGACATTTGTTATTATAAAAAATGGATATTTATTTATCTTAGATTGTACAGTGTAAAAGTAAATTTATTATTATAAGATTTATTTTGCGAAATGTTTTCTTTAATTTTTTATCTTACCGGTCCGCAAGCAAATGCCACGTTGTTAGGCGGTCGGCGATCGAAAAAGGTTGGGAACCGCTGCTATACATCATTCGATGCGTCTCATCGAGCTGAACAATAGTGTCCTAACCCAACCGAACCTAACTTAACCTAGGTCTAAGTGAAGATTTAATTTAGGTTTGCGTTATTCATCTATTTATACGTGTTTTAATTTAGTCTTTGGTTAAGGTTAGATTGCGCATTATGCGCATTACATAATGCATTTTCAGGTAGGGTGGGGGGAATTAACAAGGAAGGCTATGGCTTCCCTTTCAAAAAAAGTATTTGGCAATTTTCTCAAAAAGTTCTGCTCCTCTCCAAATTTCACTTATTTTGTTTAGCATCGAATGGTATAACAGCAGGTGTGGCTAAGCTTTTATCCCTTAGGGGCTACTTATTCTATAAAATATAGTCTGCGGGCGACTATGAATATGGGCAAACAATTTTAGGATTTTTTAAGTTTTTCATAGATATTTTAATAAATAATTAACAAGAATTTCAATTAACAAAAATATTATGGCAAATAAAGAAAGCAAATAATTATATATTTTTTATTTTATGAAGCACAATAATATTTATTAAATTAAAAAAATTACAATGTAAATAAATAAATACACAAAAAAATTTTAGCAAATGAAAAAATAATAATTATAATTTTTTTATTTTTTGAGATGAAATACTTATTAACTTAAAAAAATACACTGTAAATAAGCAAATGAATAAAAATGTTTAATTGGACGAAACCTGACATTGCAGCAAGTTTTTCAAAATTTGGCTCATATGAACTTAAGGCAATTCTCAAACATGATTTCAAATGTTGATCTGTTAATTGCGATCGATGTTTTGTTTTGATCGCATTCATAAATTAAAATGCGGATTCACATTAATATATTGATCCAAAGAAGGCATTGAAACGTGCAACAATTTTGATATTTATCTTTATTTATCAGTTTCCAAAAATTACAATCTGAAACCAGTGACTTAAGATTTATGTCGCATTTAATATTTATTATTTCTTATTACAAGCCAGTTCAACTTTAGCTTCGCGGGCTACTTTCAAAACCTTTGCATTCGACCGGTCCACGTGTTGGCCACCCCTGGTATACAGCATGTGCGGGTGCGAGTGGAGGAGGCGGGCCTAAACTGGAGAGCAGCCACAGATCTTCTGGAAAATTATAAATCTGTTGTCGCTGATCCAACAGCACATTTATTTTAAATTTTTTAAACAAGTTTCAAATTTCATTGCAATTTACAAGTGCAGCACGAAGCAGGTACGACGAAAGTGTTTTAGTTATTGTTAATGTCGTCGTCAAACCAGATAAATAATCACTTATAATACCATTAGTAGTCAAAGTTATGTCGACTATTTTTGTGGTGGTTTCACGAATGTCTATCATGCTTGCATTTAAATACCACGAGTGCGCAGCACGAGTGGTATTCGCAAGCATGATAGACATGAGTGTTAAGCACCACAAAAATAGTCTACTTAACTTTGACTACTTATGGTATTCGAGAGACTATTCAACGAACGCGCTTTAAAAAATCAAATTGTTTTTCATAAATGTAGCAATGTTACATTTAATAATTGTACGTTCAATACTCAAAAATAAATGTCGTTAAATATTTGTGTTTTATTAAAATTGTCGATTGTTATCACTAGTGAAAATTGTCGACAATTTTCACTAGTGAGAATTGTCGATACAATTCATTTTCATTGGATTCAAAATATCAAATGCTGCATTTTAATTGGTCAATTTTTAATAAATGACATGTGAGTTGAATAGTCACTACTTAATAATTTAATTAATCTTATTTAAACACCTAATATGATTGTAACACAATATCTTCTAATTGTTCTGAACAATGTGTATCTACAATTTCCTTTTATTGTTTTCCTAGAATCTTTTGTTACCTACAATGTTTGTTTTAAAATTGCTATCCCCAACACGAAAGCAGCGCCCTTCGGAGGTTTGCGCCCCCCCGCGTCGCAGTGTCTGCGGGGGCGGTAGTTACGCCACTGACCAACAAGTATATAGTATGTGGAGCATATTGAAGAAATTCGATATCCCTGTTTGTCTCTGAGTGTGTCCGTTTTTCGAAATTTTTAAATTTTGACAGCAGGTTTAGCACGACGCATTTTCCGCCGATTAAGGAAATTGTTGCATTTTCATAAACGTTATTACTAAATTAGTTAGTATATCTATATATTTAGAACACAAGGTTTATTTTTGTTTCAGTTCATTTGAGAGTTCTACTGGGCCGATTTACGTGAATCTTTTTTTATATTGAAGCTTTTGTTGTGTAGATTAGTCCACGATACTTAATTTCTGTATTTCTTTAAGTTTATTATTTTTAAATAAATAAATCTGAAACATTTATGTGGATACGCACGAGACTGGCCATGCAGCGCCATCTCACTTTTCAGGGTATTAACTTTTGGAACTATTCACGATTATAAAAGTTTTCTCAGTTTTATGCAATCCACCACTTGCATCATAAAAGTGTTTATCGTTTGATTTGTTGTTAGGTTGTGGAGACAAACCCGCATAGTTGAAAACCATAGACAACAGACAAATTATACAAATATTAGGTGATGGCAATTGCTTATTTATAGCTGTTTCATATTGTTAGTAGTTTTGAACAAAACAAATAATCGTGACATGTATATAAGTTGACTGTATACGTGTATACTGTATACAATGACTACGGCGATTATTATAAAGATTTCACTATTGGCGATCGCACTTATTATTGGGTTCCCATTAACACTACTTTAGCTTACGAAAATCTTATGTCCTTCTGTAGTGAATACATCGGTCATATTGAGCTGTATTGTTTAATTGAATCGGTCAATGCAGAAACTGAATATGTCCCAACCACCTTGTTTTGAGAAAAACGAGTAAAACTGACTAAACTCAATGCTGCTTTTATGGACTTTCGTGACTTTTTGGGATATGAAAGAAGGGTATCTCTTAGGTAAGATCACATGGTTCAATTTACTTAAAGTTTTGTATTCTAAGAGAAACAAATGCATATGCGACGTGGACATGTTCAGTTTCTGCATTGATTGCAAATAAAATGCAAAGAATACGCAAGAAACTATTTTGTGACCAGTGCCGGGCTTTGGGGGGGGGGAGTGCGAGGGCGCTAGGCTGTTTGGGACGCCGAAGTTGGTAAAATGATTAAAATCATTCAATAACAGTAACTTTTTAAAGTTAATAAGGGCGCTCTGGAGGACCCTGCCCGAGGGTGCCGAGAGGCCTAAGCACGGCACTGTTTGTGACAAAAGAACAACTGAAAATTCTAAGTACAAATAAAAATATTTTTAAACATCGTCTGCTTTCACTGCGATGTCTTCCTCTTTCTCTTTCATAGGCCATTTAAAATTGCTGGTAAGATTAGTCAAATCTTTTCTCAATGTACTTCATAATGCTCTGGAAATCTTTCAGTTTTGGAGAGGTTGTGGAGTCAATGGGAAATACCTTCAACTATTTCCCAGGTTGTCCAGTTTCACTTTCTTCTTCGTAAACACTGTTACTAGTTGATTTTGACGTTTTTGCACAGAGAACTTCCCTCAACAAAATATCACTTGCATATGTCAAAGCGACGCGACGATGGCTTTATTTGATATCAGCCAAGATATATACAGGTCTGGTAGGGCAGCTCGCCGCCATTTTGTTGGAGCTAATTGCTAGTTTAAAAAAAAAACACTAGATTGCAGCATCATATCAAGATCTGTCAATAAATTGTCATCAATCTGACAATTCTGAAGTTTTTTTAAAATTCGAATTTCTTGTGCAAGTTATTTGTCTTATTTTAACTTTAGTGTTAGCTTGTTGCGTTATTTTGACTTTAGTGTTAGCTTGTTGCTGTGTTTTTTTTCATTTTAAGTGGCATTTATTACCACTGTGAAAAATGAAGAAGTGTAAATTTTGCGGCTTCGTGAAACTTTTAAAGGAAGATTTGGCCCTCTTTCACGTACCAAAGGTAAAATGTAAATTAATATTCGATTTCAAACAGGGTTTATATTTGTAACATTATTTTATAGGATACGAATAAGCGTAACAAATGGACTATGTCTACGGGCACAATTTTAAACAAAAATGACTTCGTCTGCATGAAGCATTTTGAAAAGAGGTTTGTGAGGGAATTTGCAGATGAAAGTGGAATAATTAACAGAAGGACATTAGCACCAGATGCAATCCCTACCCTTTATTTGGGTAGTTCCCATTCTTCCTCTGTTTTGAATTTTCCATCTGAAGATCCTGCCCTGCTTATCCCTTTGAAAAATTATTCCCAGACAAAAAAGCGGTGGGTATCTTTTTATTTATTTTAAGGTCAGTCCAAATGGTAGCAAAATGGGTTCATGGAGAAAATTAACACCACTCTAGCTGTGATTTATTTATTGCATAATTGTATACTGGCGGCCGAAATAAACTAGGTTTAGCGTAACACGAATCACGATCAAACGTAAAATGAATGGCATAGTGACCCGTTTTACACTACAATGTGTCCTAGTTTATTTTGGCCGCTACTGTACCATGGGCATGAGTTGATGTCTTCATTATTAATCGTCTTCATTAACATTCTTGTTTATTATAACTATTCATAATCTTGCTTTATACAACTCGCCCTAAGTCTCCTTAAAATTTCAGGATTCTAGCGCAAACCGTTTTAGCAGGACAGTTTTCCATGTTCGTGTAAATTTTAATCCATTCGCTCGCTTCGCTCGCTCATGAATTAAACATTTACACTCACTGGAAAACTATCACTTTTCTTTACTTGTAGAACAATCTACTATTGTTATCCTTGTAGTTGTGAAGAGAAAATTAATAGACAAAAAATCGATATGTATCTGTATTCTGTACACAACGTTAACAATAATAAATCTAGACAATAGTTTTTATTGCGGGATTTGTAATCCTGTATTTTGTTGTAGACCTGCCAAAGATCCTTCACTACAGTCCAGTCAAAGTTCTCCTACTCCTTCAACGACCCTAGAAAACCTTCGTTTACCTGTCACTGAAAGCCCTCCTGTCATAAATGAATGCGATTCACCAGAGACTAAATGCGAATCACCAGAAACTAACACGCTGTTACATTTTCTACAAGAAAACCTAATGCAGTTATATACATTGCTACCATCAGGATGGGGGATTCATAAAAGGTCTCGTTCAGTTACAGTAAGCCATGTTAAAGGGAGTATTCCCAAAATCGATCGGGCTATTGTAGTCAACGATAGTGACATAAAGGTGTATCTTAATGGAATTTTTCATACCACCTATACTGCAACAACTTTAGAGACTTTTTTACAATTAGTGCAAACGGTATATACTATCAGGCTATGTAATGGGTCTGGAGTTGATGGGAAAATTAGCCCTTCCTGTAATGGCGGAAATTTCCAAGGAAAGACAACAAGATGTCGTTCATGTGCGATCTTGAGAAAAAACCTCCTAAAGAAAAAAAATATTATTCCAAAAACCAAAAAATCATATTCAAATTTGTTGCGAAAACAAAACATACAAACAAAAACCATAGAGACTTTAAGAAAATCAATGACAAAACTATCCAATATCGACCACTTAATTTCAAAATTGCCAGACAATCAAAAGCTTGTAGTTCGAACTTGTTTTGAAACTGCAAGTCGACCTTCTTACGGCAAAAGATACACCAAAGAATGGATTTACACATGCATCCTTCTGAAAATAAAAAGCCCTAAATTATACAAACATTTACGAACTAGGGAGTTACTTCCACTACCTGCACCGAGTACACTATCAACTTACATTAGGCATATCGACAGCTCTTACGGATTTCAAAATAAATTATTTGAACTTCTGAAAGAGAAAACAAAAAACATGCAAGAATTTGAACGGCATGGTACCCTGATGGTGGATGAGTGCAAAATAACTCCCTGCAAACACTTCGACAAAAATCGATTGGAAGTGATGGGATTTGTTGATTTAGGCGAATATACGCCAGACAACCAAAGAAACCAACTTGGGGATCATATTCTGGTAATAATGTTCCAGTCTTTCGCTGGGAAAAATATGCAAGCGCTTGCATGTTTTCTGTCCAGAGGCAATGTTACTGGAACCATCCTAGCCAAATTAATACTGGAAGCCATTCTTTTGAGTGAAGCGGCTGGGCTGTTTATTGACGTCACATCAGATGGTGCCACCTGGAATAGGTCCATGTGGAAAGCCTTTGGTGCAGGAAATCCAGAAAAGCCTTGGAGTGTTCATCCCTGCAATGTAAAAAGAAAATTAAGGATGTGTTCAGATTTTCCACATTTATTGAAATGTATGCGAAACAGGCTTGTTGCAAAAAGAGAATTTCATGTGCCTGAAGGGAGAGTGCAATTGCGCCATTTTGAAAATCTTATAGAATACGATGCAAAAAACGAATTTAAACTGGCTTATAAATTGACCCGAAAGCACGTGAATCCAGAAAACCACGAGAAAATGAGGACAAAATATGCCTTTCAATTGTTTAGTGGGACAGTAGCAGATGCTTTGACGGTACTAAAAGAAAAAGGTATATCCGAGTTTGCTGACTGCGAACCTACAATACAGTTTTGCAGACGAATAAATCAACTGTGTGATATTTTGAATTCGAGTTATTTTAATGGACTAAAAACAAATTCTGCCGAGCAACAAGCATTAGAAGATTTTTTAATTTACATTGATTTATGGGAATCTTGTGCACATCCTGACTTTTATTTAACAAAGTCTACAAGTGATGGGTTAAAAGCCACCATCAACACTACTCTTGATTTATTAAAATATTGCACCCAAGAGTTAGGGTATAAGTACCTGATGACATCACGTATCAATCAAGATCCACTTGAACACTTCTTTGGATTAATGAGAGCAAGCGGTGGTGCTAATACTAGTGGAGAGTCACTACAGATTGCACAGATCTTTAGGCTGATGTCACTATATTCTTTAATTAAACCTCCAAAAGGAAGCAATGTAACTGGTGGAAATATGCTTGCTGCCCTAGTTGATAACACATCAGATTTCTTGAGCTACAACAGAGCAGACAATAAACAAATAACAAAAAAAGACATTGACTTACAACTCGATCAGGCCTTAGAAGAAAATATCACATGTGGTGCATACGTTCATTTTGAAGATAATAGAGAAGCATTTGCCTATGTTTGTGGTTTCATCGCTCGAAGGCACAAAACTGACAATTGTCAAAATTGTGTTAAAACAATTGTGGGGGAAGGATTGGAATCATATAATACTTTCATAATATTGAGAAGCAGAGGGCATTTAACATTTCCTTCAATCGCCCTCGTTATTCTTCTTGAAGAAATTGAACATATTATTGCTGAGAAACTTCAGCAAGACATTAAGAAAAATACTTTCCTTGAAATTCTTGCTTCAATCGGAATACAAAAAATTCATCATTTTGTAGGATGTCCAAATCATAAGTCGGAAATGACGAAAAAAATCCTGTTTTCATTTTTAATAACTAGACTTTCATTTTCATGCCAAAAAGAGGCACGAAAGAGGTCTTCAGAATCTACAAACTCTAAAAAATATAGCAAATTGGCAAAACTGGTTTAAATTACAATTCTTTAATAAATAACTTTTAACCAAACTACTTACTGTTTTTGTTGTGGATAAAAACTTTCGTTATATTTACATTTACCACTGGCAGCGTTTCTTAAATGATTCATTCATGGTCTGGCACCTACAACCCACTAGGGTTTTAGTGGATTTAGCCTCCTTTATAAGCCTCTTCCACTGTTCCTTATTCAATTTCCTTAAGACTTCCAACACTGCATCTTCCTATCTTATTCTAGATCACCTAGCTAGGATGAATTGAGGGAGTTTCCAGTTCCTTCTAAGTCGCCCTCAATTATTTTCTAAATTACTCTCTCTCCGGTCTCCGGACATTCAGGAAACATGTTCAGCCCATCGAAGTACTGCCTTCCTTGTCATCCCCATTATGTCTGTCCAAGATGTCTGTCTCTTGGTAATTGGTATAATCTGGCCAGTTCATGATTATATCTTATTCTATTTACACCTTGATCATCCTCCACTGGTCCACATATTATCCGTTTTAGAATTTTTCTTTTAAACGCACACAATCACAACAACAGGATTGGTCAAATGATGATTCGCAATAATTGCAAGTGATGAATTTTAAAACACAATTCACATTAAAACAGAAATTAATAAATAATAATAATAATTAACTACACTAATGTATTTCTAAACACGTGGCATTCGTGGCAAATGATAGATACATAACCTAAAATTAAAATTTGTGTCAATTTTTAAAGTACCTTGGTAAGGTTGCGCCATCTATTTTCCACAAAGTAAACGGCTTACTAGCTCTCATTTTTGACACAATTATTTACATTGAAACATAGGCAAGCTGTTCTACCAGACGTCTATATATCTTGATATCAGCTAAGCTGTTTTTACTTCAGCGCATCCTAGATATATAAGACATACCGCTACAGAGATTGAACACGTCCTATGTTTCTTCAGTTTCTGTACTATACCATCGCTTTTCTACATTATAGAAAAGCAGGACATGTGCAATTTTTGCACCATTCGATCGGGCACCCTTGAATTATGGTGAATTCATGTATAACTCAATTGTCACAAAAAGTGGACATATTTAGTTTCTGCATTGACCGATTCAATTATTATTTACTAATCTATATATTTAAAACACGGCTCATTTTTGTTCCACTTCGTCTACTAGTTCTACAACACCGATATGCTTTATCCTTTTTTATATTAAAGCTTTAACTCTGTAGATCAGTCAACGCTAGTTACTTTTTTAAACCTGTTCTTTTTTTTAGTCTGTGAAATTTTCGTTTTGTGAAAAATTTTCTAAAAATTTTTAATTTAAAATAATTATTTGTAATGGATAAATTTCAATATTCCCAAGGCCGTCCACATCCTATACCTGCTTACTATTCCACCAACAACACTTAGTCGAACTTCATAGTATTTGCTGTGGAGTATTTTCACGAAATTCGATATCTCCGTTTGTCTCTGTGTGTCCGTTTTTCGAAATTTAAAAATTTTGCAGATTGAGATATTTAATGAAACAGTAAAATAGCAATGCCTAAGAATTAATGTTTTATCTCTTAAGTAACATGGACAAAATGACCGACAAAGTTTAGAAAGCTGGTATATTAAGCATATAATATGACTTCAATGTAGAATTGCATAGTAAGAATGTGTGGGTAAGTCGGGGGAAGATAAGCCAGGAGAGAGGAGTTAAGTATGAAGAAGAGATAAGTTGAGCGGGGGTATGCCGGAAAAGGAGTAAGACGGGCATTACTAAGGTAGGATAAGTCGGGGGGGGGGGAGGATAACGCGTTCAAAAGTGGTAAGCTTAGTATTTTCAACTGTTTTTGTTCGATTGCGTTTATTTTATAAATATTAATCTTAAATAATCACTATTGGAAACTCTAAGGATTGTAATCACACAACGAACCTTGTATCTAAGGAAATGTTTCAATAAATTTGCGTTTTGACCGTCATATTTGGTGGGGTTTCTCTAGCTATTTCTTAAGGTTTTTAAAATTATTTTATTTCATTATTAATTAAAAAAATGCGAAATCTGTATTTGAAAGTTTTATTTTATCCATGATATTATTTGGTTTCCCTTAATCTAATCCATTCCTTATAGTCTTCTTACCCTTTTTTCCTAGTTACTTTCATTTTTGCTTCTTTAGTTTCTGACGCCTAACCACTTTCGGTAGTTTAACTAACTATTGATTTTTTTCCTGTTGTGGATTTAAATTAAAGCATTGAAAATCCTCTTTTAGATACTATGAAAGTTTAGCTTTGCTCTTCTCATTAAAGTATTTATTTTGCACTTTATAAATCATTGCAAACCAACTTTAATCTAATCGATCCGCCAAACTTTCACTATTTTTTTTATTTTACGCCTACACTACGGGAAACTAGCATCTCGGATCATATGTCCCCTATCTAACATACAACACTATCACACCTGTTCATAGTTGAGACGGTTGGAACTTTCCAATTAAGAAGAATTCCGCCATCCCAAGTGGGACTTCAAACCGCGAGTATTACTTTCACTACTGAATCTTTTACTTTTGTTACTTTAAGTTAAAGCATCCAAATTCTCTTTTGGACACTATTGATATTTTAATTTTAATGCTAAACTACAACACTTCTAATTGTTTTTTAGTACACTATCAATTCCAGCATATCCATACTTTGTATTTAGTACGTTCTAATCGGGACGTCATCACTTTGTTAGTAGTATTTAGTTGTATTTTTCTATATTGAAGCGAGTTTAAATCTTAATTACTAGTCTAGTAAAAACTAGCCCAGTTGGTTTCTAGTAGGTTGTTTCGGTTCTTCCTGTGCTAATTGGAAATCCTATCATTGTATAAAGCTGTAGGTAGCTGGCATTTTAGTTTAGTATTTTGAATAGTTGTGTGGTTAATGAATTGATTTTTAGGTGTCTTTTGTATTGTAATTGAACCAATGGTGAACATAAACGTTCCCCGAGTGCAGCGAGAGCAATTTGAACGTAAAAGTTCACCTCGTAAATTTAAATATATCTTTGTGCCAGGCAATGCGTCTGACGTTTGGGTTTGTGTGTGACGCGTACGTCGCACGCACGATAACCCTTTAATGAGAAAGCAATGTTTTTGATTTTCTACAGATGCGACTCGCCGCAATATATTGCTGCTGACGGATGCGTCGTGTCGTCTGCTTCAAAATCAGTCCAGACGTGCGTCGCAAACACAGCTGATTGTTTTTTAGTTATTATTTGATAGTATCTTTTGACACGGCAACACGAAATGGAAAACAAAGTTTTGCTTTACCAATGAAGAAGATGCAAAATCAAAGAATACGTGAAAACCCATGGAAACAAGCATTTCTCCAATTTTCTGTTAGTCGGTTTCCAGGAGACACATAAAGAGCAATACCTCGGAATTCGCCTTTTGGGCACCGATTTTGATGATTTTTTTAAATTGTAGGTAATTGATTATATTTCAAAGTCTAAGTGTTGGATTTGTCCGCTAATGCTCTGTTTCATTGTTATTAAGAAATTATTATTTTTTCCATAAGAGGCTGATTAATAATTGAATAATTTCACCAAATTCTTATTATAATTGAATAAGATTATGTACTTATAGCTTGTTGGAGTCGCAGATTACGAATTCGAGGCCCAAATCGGTCAAAAGTGCAAAATGACGGCTACAAAATGACCGCCGATGTCAGAAATTTATTATTTGTAATGGCAAATGAAAAATAGTACTAGGGGGTTTTTAACGTTGCAAATTGCGATGTTAGAGTTATTTACGTATTAAAATCCGTTAAGAGAGCCATAACGGCCAATGGAGCTGTTTGAAGCCTGTCGAAGGAGGGCTTTAATGCATCCGCGGTGGGAAAGGCGCTGTAGACGCCGTTATCACCTTAGCAATGGAAATCTTGAAAAAAGCGGGTCGTTTAAAAAGGCCGTTCGTTAATGTTAAAAAACACCTTAGCACGGCTCTGTGCATTTCAATATATTTCAGTTGGATACATACGATATTACATAAAAAAATACAGACGATATTCCGAATTAAATGGTGTTCTCTTAATGTCAGGGGTTACCCTAAAATGTTTTCGTCTAAACGACATTCCTTCTAGAATAAAATTACAGATAACATTGTTCCTAGAATAATAGAAAAATGTTGGTATTATTTTATTGCATTTGACGCCTTTGTAAATATCAAAGTTCATTTTAGAACCTTCCACGGCGACACATTGTTTGTCGTAGCGAAAATATAGACAAAATTAAGATTATAAATATTTAGAAATCATATCGGCCTCTTTACAAGGGAATAAACTGTCTGAAAACGCATTAAACCTTAAATTTATTAGTTCCTGTGCGTGCTATTTGAATAGAATCTTCTAAGTGCAGACGTATAAAAAAAGTATCTTGGACCACGTGTAAAAAGTATTGAGTTACTCCGGTGATGCAGATTTTAAGTTTGGTAAATTCCCTTCGAACATTTATAAGGTCCCAGTAAGTTTCTTTCGCGGTCTATTCTCCCATTGGTCGAAAAAATTTTAACTCTTCTTAGATAGGCCAGTTTAAAATTCTTTTCTTAAAAGATTATGGCGCGACCATATTCTTCTCGCAACCCCCAGAGTACAGATTTCTAATCAATGGATTAGTAATGTGGCCAAGGGAATTTTAAAAGAATTCTATAAATAAATTTGTGAAGTTCAAGTTAAGTTCTTTTCGAATTCATAAGTTAAAATGAGTGTTAAAGTGTTTTAGAATAGTTTTGGATGAATTATGATTTAAGATCCCTCAAGAAAATACAAGGGTTAATTAAGCTTGAAACTAAAATTCTAATTGCCGCGATCCAGTTTTCAATAATAAATTTAATACTATTATGACCTGGTACACCTTCAAGTGTCATTTTAAAATTTTTCGTAACTAATAAAAGTTATTGTTGAACTTACATGTTTTTTTTTCTTTTGGTCTTTTATTAAGGGACTGATAATTATGAGATAATTATAGTGAATTTCAGTTCGTTGAATTTAAGTAAAAGAAAACGGTATTTGCAATTAAATTTTCCAATTTCTTCCTGCATCTACGAATTGTGGAGTGTTTTGTTTTTAGTGATAAATGTAACGAAGCTATCATCGTTCAAGTGTTGTTTTGTTGGAAGCTTAAAGAATTGTTAGATTCTCCCAATGTATCAAAGATTATTGGATATTTTATTGTTCACTAGAAGTAAGTTGATGTTATGATTTATGTGTATCATGATTATGGAATTTGTTTGCTAATTACCTAATTTCTCTTTTCTCACTAAGGATCCTTCAAGAGAACAGTATTATTTTTGTTAGTGTGAGTTTTCTATGCGAAAACAATTCAGTATTTTACCTACGAATAAATGAGAATTTAAATCAATTATTACTATGATAATATTGGACCATTCACTTGTGAAAGTCTTTAATGTATCTCAACCAGTTTAACATTAACGTAACAAACCATGACTATTAATTGAATTTAATCAACATTGCCAGTATTCGTTTCTGCTTTCGAATGCTGACGTTAAAAACTAACTATCAAAGAAGATGGCGCCCATAGATTTTTTGTCTACTTCCTGTTATTTTTCTTTACAATTAGTAAGTTATGAAAATCAGACCTACGCCTGAATTACAATTTGATATAAGAGATCTCAAACGTCGGAGCATTATAGTAAGTATTTGTTTATGAGCTTTACAGTAAGTATTCACTATTCTGAATGCATGTTGTTATAGTGATTTTTAGCGTAATTAACGTGAGATGTTATAATTGGTGCCCAAGTGTGGGACTTAATTATTTTGTGCGTACAAAGACTTTTAAACGTTACAATTGGCTCCCAATCGCGAGGCTTCGTTTTTAGTTGCTACAATATACAACCATTTTGACCAAAGAAATTAGACACGATTTTTTTACACTACATTATTGACACTGCCTTATTTAAAAACATTTGAAACCATTGTGTCAAAATTGTAGTGCAAAAAAAATCGTGTTTGATTTCTGTAGTCAAAGTCTGTGTTTGAAGCTGGGCTGCTAAAGTTAGTGTATGTTTATTTTAAGTGTTCAGTTTTTATTGTGTTAAAAAGAAATCTCCGCAAATCTTTTGTGTTGTATAAATATTCAATGTGATCAAAACATGAGTGTAAATTAAAGAATTAAGCAATCACTATGAATAAAGGCAAATACCATTAGCTTAAAAGTAGACCATAACAATTTAATTAATCGAAGTTGTACCCCATTGCAAGTTAAATTTGCAATAATTAATTTAATAATGTGTGAATAATATATCTTTTACAAAAAGAAAATGTGAACATTAGGAATGAAACTGGAAGTTGTAATAGTAAATCACGTTTACGTGTGCAAGAGCTCTCCATATGGTTACCTTGCCTATTAAATTACAAGATATGAATAAAAAAACATATATAGGATCATTTGGATTGAGTTAATAGAAACTGAATTCGTTTTTCTGTAAGGTATAATGGGCCTACTGATTACTCAATTATACTGCACGCAATATGATGTATTTACCTATCGTCTACCGGCCCACAAATTGACCTTATTTGATCGGTAATGAAATATTAGGAGAATTTATACTACAGCTGTATATACAGATTTTAGCTTTAAATTCTTAGCCGTGAAGGTTAAGAGCAATTTTAAAATTTATAGTGCCTGCAAAACAAGTTTCTGTTTCTGTTTCAAAGCAGGGCATGCTCAATTCTTGCACCATTCGATCGGGCACCCTTGAATTATGGAGAATTCATGTACAACTCAATTTACACAAAAAGTGGACATATTCAGTTTCTGCATTGACCGATTCAATTATAAAGTCTAATGTTATGTTGTCTATTCAGTAGATACACAATAATACTCAGTACCTAGTAAAACTTTTAACATATTTTGTGCGTTCATATTGCTGCTTGTAGTCAAATCTCAAACTCCAATTTTTTTGTGCATAAAGGAATCATACAGTACTGGCATGGGTTGAAATTACAGATTTTTATCAGGTCCCCCACCACAGAGATATAACGGTTTGAAAATTGCACTTTTTGCAAAAAAAGGAGGCAAGTCTCAGGGCTGAGATTTGCTGTGTGAGCACAACAGGCTCTGAATTATGTATAAAAAATTCTGATCTGATGATTCATTCCTTTCTGGTAAAATCTTGCCCCTAAACATGGCACTTTTTAAAAACCGGAACCAAAACTTTTGCAGTTTTGTAGCCCATTTCATTCTGAACAAACTGCCTTTTGTTCCATGTTGGTATGATAAACAGGAGCCGAGATATATCAGTTTCCGTAATCCTCAAAAATAACAAAAAATGGTACACCGTGCGAAACAAATATGGCCGCCATGCAAAAACCATACACAATAAAATTAAAATAATGGTCATTTTAGACTACCAACATGTTAGGGTTACTCCACAAAAAAAATTAATTTTTTTCAAAATAGTGAAGCAACCTGTGCTGGACCACTTGATATGGATTGACCCATAGGCAATGTAATGTCCCATTTTACGTCTTACAAAAATTAAAACTTTTTTGAAATTCCCTGTCCATATTAACAACAAATATTAACTCCTATAGCAGGGCAGGGGTGTCAATAAATTTTTACATAAGATCTACAAAAATTAAGACGTAAGAAAAATTTGATATACAAACATAACAAATAAATACAGCGGAATATCGGAACTGCTATACATTTATACTTCCACCTTTTACAAGTTTTTCATATATTTACAGGTGGATAGCGGTTGGCTGGTAGACCGTAATCAATTGTATTGACAGGGTTATCACTAACGTATTCTCAAAATATAAATTTTACACTCTTTTAGACATATCTATTGTAGACATTCATCTGAATACTCGAATATATTCAAGATGTTCAGTTTAAAGGAATACTTCATTCCAACAGATCATGTGGTCAAGAACACCCTGTATATAATATACACTACTCTCTGTAGTGCAAGAGTGTAATCAAAGAATCAAAGAATCAAAGAATCAAAGAAACATAATTATACCTAAAAATCTTATTTATTTAAAAAAGATGCAAGTGAGAGTGGGATTTTGTCCGACTAGAATTGCATTCACTACCACCGTGCACTAAAGTAACGTTCGTTGCTAACAGTGCCGAAACTCTAACCCCCGCAATCATACGATCAAAATTTTGTTTTTGTTTAATTTTGTTTAATGTTATTCATTATTTTCGTAGGATTTTACATTAACACGATGATAGGAACTAAAGTTAATTTTATGAAGCCCATAACACAAATTTTTTCTCAAACCATAACACAAACAAAGAATTTTAGCTTCTATTACATGGAACAAAAAAAAATCAATTTAGGCTGCATTTCAAATATTAAGATAGATTAATTGAATCAAAATTTAGCTAAAGTAGTTATGCTAATTTAACAAGTTTTGTTTTGGATTAATCAGTTGTTTAAATAGTCATACACAAGACTTCTTGCGTCTGACTTCTTTGCGAGATTCAAAACGCACTCAAAATAAACGCAAATTCGATAAGCTTGTTTGTTATTCAAATTCAGCAATTATTCATTATTTCATTTTCAGTTCAGTGGGCTATTGCCAACCACAATTTATTAGATGTCATTATTGTAAAAAGAATTCTTTAAATGTAACATAAGACATTTACTCCGAGTTGACTCAGCATTAATTACCACTACCGTGTCATTTTAAAGATACCCGAATTCAAGTTATGATTTCTTAGAATATACATGGAAATATAGGCTACAGTGTACGTGTTTTGTGTTGATTTTGTAAAACAATAACATCAACACATATATCGAATTTCAGTTCTATGTGTGAGAATGAAGTGCACCCCATCCGATATCATTTTTATTCGTGCGTTGTTATTAAAAATGTCTATGGGGATTTTCTAAATTTATTTTCCGCTTTCTACATTTAAAAAAAAAATCTAACGAAAATATTTAAGCGGGAATCAGAAACGAAAATTACGCAAACAGGCTTGGCGCTTTTAATAAGGTTGCTACCTGTAAATTTCTTAAATATTTAGGTACCAAATAAAACAATTCACTATTTTCGCTGAATAATCATTTTAGAAAATAATTTTCATTAAAACTATTTTCGCAGCACTATGTCATGACAAAGTTTATTCTTGAAGTAACTAGAAATAAATGTACATATTTAGAAAAAGCGTTTTTAAATAATCTATTTGCCAGCTACGGTGGATTAGTGGGTTGTATGTTTGCTTCATAATCCAACGGTTGCAGGTTCGATTCCCAGTCGAGCTGGTAATTTTTCATAGCGAAGAAAAACTAAAGCATGTCTCTTCTTCGGATAGGAAGCAAAACTGTAGGTCCCGTGTCAATGCGATGTTTGGCATGATAAATATCCCCACTGGGGGTGGGATTCCCGCAGATTCGGTTAAATTCCAGTAGAGTCGGTCATATGATCAAAGTAATCAGTGCCATGAAGTATGAGGAATGCCCCGCCACCCCGATGCTTCGCCCAAAAATAAATAAAATTATCTACAAACTAGTTATTAGTGTTAGTTGTTTACATTTAATTGTTATATTTTGTTTTTATTTTGAAATGAACTTTGTGGCACTGTTTTTGACCAAAACACTATAAGAAAAACATTTTCACTTAGATGTTTACATCAGGTCATCGTTCTCAAGCTTGCGGTGGGAGGGGAGCTGAATTAGTTGTTACGCCACTAGCTGTTGATCATCCCACTGACATTAAGCAACTCGTAAACATCAATTATATAAATAAAGATGTTCATTAAATAAAGTAGTTAAATATGTTCATTAGTCAAGAAAAAATAAGAAACCTAAACATAAACATTATTGTTTGTCAAATGTCAAAATAATGTTTATTCCTACGACCCCATGCGAAAGTGAACATTAACAAACGCTACTGACGTTTAGAAAGTGAGTCATACCATGCGAAATATAACATGCGTGTTAGGAATATAACACACGTGTGTGTATCAGCAGTATCTAGAAATCTATGAATTTTTTTGTCTTAAAATGATGGCATTAATGTTTAATTCAATTTTGAGAAGCATTTTAACCATAATCTATCTATTCTTACTACTTACTTAAATATAACTTTAATTAATGTTTAATTAGTTATTTTAGCTATCAAAAAGAAATATCCAGCACATTCTACCTAATCTAACCTCACTAAATGAAGATCTTTGATGCAAGTTTACCAAGGTTAAATCAGTGATGCCAACTATGCGGAAAATTTCCCTTCAGTGTATTTTTTCTTCTTTTTAAATAAACGATAACAATCCTGTTTCAGTAGGTTATTATAACAATTACTACTATTTTAATACGTTCCCCATTAGTTTTAGCAGTTGTTATAACAATACGTTTACGTTTAACTTAACAGATAAATTATTACGTTTTAGTGCATTTCAGACCGAGTACTTCTCAACAGATTACCTCATCTTAAAACAATGCTACAAGATGTGCACCATTAAATGTCTCTACTGGTCATCAGTGAATTTGTTATCATAAAAAGCAAATACATATTGTAAGATCCGAATATAGTAGCAAATTATATTATTAAATTCTATATTATTATCATTGTTAGTATAGACCTATACACACTTTGAAAATTATGGGAACCAATACAAGGCCTCTGATATTTATATCGAAAAAACTAGGCAAATTCATCTAAAAGGTTAAATTAGCATTAGTAACAATCAGTCATTACAGTAACTTGTAGTAAGCCAATCACAGCTCAAGCATCAGCGTATCCATCGCAGGTGTACGTGCTGCATTCTAAGGCACTCTTGATAGTTTAGAGGTACACCTAGTTGGATAATTTTAATCGTCGTTTAGTTCTTTCCAAAGATGCACAAGCATTCTCTGAAAAGAAGCTTTAAAGATTAGCTATAGTATAGTAAAATTAGTTAAAAAATTAATGCATAACAAGAAAATAACGCTAGGAAGCTGAAAATTGGTATAGACCTCATGAAGATATAGTGCATTCTCAGAATCCAATGAATTCGGATTTGGATGAACTGTGTATCTGTAGCAATGCTAATTGATTTGTAAATACGTATGTTATACGAAAATGCTGTTGTGGATTGAACTGATCTTGAATGGGTGTCTTGACTGTTTATCCCGAACTGTAGCTTTAAAAGGATGGTATTTTGACAGCAAGGTAACAATCATCATTTGCAGAAAAGAAAATAAAATTGAAGATCAGTTATCGTAATCTGCCTCTGAGATTACGACTTCACAACTTATGAAGTGCTCCAGAATGCGTAGGAGAAATAGCCACACATTTCAAATTGCTATTTATCAGAATCTTGACAAGATAATGCAAGAAATGAAGAAAAGTAACAGTTCTACAAAAAGTGTGACATTTGGAAGTTAATCAAGGTGTTTTATTTATTTTAAATGAAGATAGATCTGGGAAGATCGCATAGAGAGGATATGCAGAAAACATCTGCACACCGGCATTTTCTTAAATAGAACAGGTATGGAGATTGCAATGTGTGGGTATTCTTAAGCTGTTTAAATTAAGGAAAATGTAACATTATTAAATCGAATTTATTTTTTTTACCGAGTCTTGAAGATTACATTGACGTATATTGTGTTATTTTTCTGTAGCGGTTGTCCAAGTAATTGACATGCTCTTACGGTGAGTAGTTTTAGAAATATAGCGAAACGTTCAAGTCCGGTCTTTCCATTTTTCTAGAAATGTATTTATTCAATAATGTTACAATTACAGTTATAAAGAGATGAATGAATAATAGGTCATACGGTAATGGAATAGTATAGTAATTTAATAGTAATTACACCTTAGGTCTTATACTTCAGTCGAGTTATTTACTCGTCTATACAGGGTGTTTTTTAATAATGATTTTTGGCTTAATGGATAACATATGAATAAAGGAAGAAGGCAAAAATGCATAAAATTCCGCATCATCTCAAAAATAAATTTTCACTAAAAATTATTGGGCATCCGGAAAATTAAGCAAACTGAAGACGGCTCTGGTGTCTGGAGGAGGTATTATTTCTATGCTGATCGCATCATTTCAATTTAATTTATTTCAAACAAAAAGATGTTTACTATTTAAACTGTTTATAGGTAGTAATAAATACATAAATAAAAACGCAGCAAACTTAAACATCGAGTCATTACTCGGTTCACGTCCCGGACATGAACGTCGTTCACGTCGGGGACCAGAACGTCGTTCACGTCGGGGACCAGAACATGGACTATAGTCTGTAGTCTATTTTAGGGAAAGAGAACACAAACTTTTTATTAACTAGGAAACGCATCTTTAACGAAAGTGTTTTTTGTTTCGATTAACCAGAAAAGAAATTTTGATGAATAATGTTCTGGGTAGTAATTATTATGTCATACCTCACTTCACTTTCAATATCACTTTCTCAAATTAATCTTTTCATATCTCCCACTTAGAATTTGTGGTTTTAATAAGGTAGGCACATTAAAAGAAATGGATGTAGCAGATACTTATTAAAAATATATTTCTAACTATTTTCCCCTAAATAGCTAACGTTTATGTTTATGTCTAAACAAATAAAGAAAATTGAAATCGCGTGTTTAACACGACTAAGACTATTGTTAATACCACTCAATTATTATCATTATCAGTGGTCATTATACAATAATGGTAGGTAGCTTATTATAATAAATACTAGTAAAAACTCTCCGAATGATTATTCAGAATCGGTACAATTGAATATAAATATAATTATTTTCTACTAGAAGTGTTTAAACAAAATCTATCAAAAGTTTGTTTTTATTTTGTTTATAAATTGTTATTGTTAAAGCGAGAATGTGAAATGTTTAGTATTCTGTTTTTAAATCTATTTTGGTTTTTTCTTTTTCTTTGAATAAAATTATTTAGCGATGTTAAAAGTTTGTATTTTTACTATTAATAAATTACTCATCCCCAATTACAAGTTTTTCTAACATCATTTACAACCTAAGCTGACTACCCTGTGACTAAACGTATATCGGACAAACAGGACATAAATTAAAGCAGACAAACACAACACAAATTTAACAATAACTTTAGATTAAATTCTATTTATTGGCAGGTTTTAAACCTGTTCTAGTCAATGAATTTCACTATAAAAGATTTGTTTTTTAGAAATACAAAATTTAGTTTTATATAAACATAACTAGATCTTTAATTGTATGCATATGTAGAATTGTACCAAACAACCTATATAATATAACGCCCGGATAACTGGAACGTTTTCGTTTCCTGTACGAATTAATCTACAATACACATGCAATTAACAGAAACGGCTTAAGTAAGTAATTAAACTTTTAGTCTCCCAGATAAGCCTTAATAATCTGTTTATTTTCTCAACTTTCCCTGGCTTGCCCAATTAGTCGCCCGAATTATGTACACGCCATGATTAGGGTTCAGTTCGATTCAAATATTTATTTTACGTCACTTAATGAAAATTCTGTTAACATTTCCCAACAATTCCGACAAATTGTTTCGTAAAGAGTTAAACGACTGTAAATATCAGAAATAAAGGAAAAAAGTTCAAGTTCGGAAACATTTTTGTGACGAAATCCTAATTTATTTAATAACGGATCTACAGAAGTCCAAAACTCGAAAAAAAAACGAAATATTTTTATCGGGAATGAACACTTATAACAGGCACTGAAATTGCTGTTTCAGCTTCATTAGTAAATTATTGGACGTATCAGAAGCTCCAACAGTACACATTTTCGGATTAAAAGAGGAAATAAAAAAAGCAATATTTTAAATTTGTTTTTGAATCAATCAATATTGTTATTGATTAAAATGAATATGATTCGCAGTTTCACGTACGAGATATGTATCTTTTTAAAAAGAACCTAGAGTTACACATCTTTTTCTATTTGCACAGATACTTCAAAGCAAGATGATAAATGTGCAAAATGCTTGCAGAAAAGTGTTACACATTACCTTTCATTTATGATAGCAAAGATAAAATTAAGAAGCTATGAAGGAATTTCAGATTATTCAGTAGATTTTAATTATTGTTCTACTCCGTTTGGAAATGACCGACCAAATTCAAAATAAAAAGCCTTAGGCTTTTTTTTGGAACCAGACAGATAAAGCATGCTTAATAAAAACAGAAAGATATGCCGTGATTTCTGAGCCATGAAAAAACGACTACAATGTTACAATGTGGGCATGGAGGGTCACAAGTAAAATTTTGGGCTAAACAATTTCGGTTTAGCCCTCGCCGTCAATTAATTCAGGATGATCCACAATCTGGACGACTGGTTGAGGCAAATCTGAAATGGTGAAGAAAATTTAAGATTTGGTACTGTAACGATCCATGAATGAAAGTGCCATTTATTGCCAAAGACGTAAATGTACCAGAAACAATTGTTAACAATTGTTAAACAATTAAAATAGTTATCTGCGCAATGATTTAGGCACTAAAGATTCATGGGCGTTAAATCTCAGATTGCTTTCGCCAGGGCAAAAGTTTATCAATTAAGATATTTGAAAAACCCAGGCCGAGAACATTTCACCTTGCCCTCGTATATAAAAGAAGCAATAACCCTCTTAATAAAGAATAAAAGAAGAATTAAATTAGGATTTGGGTTGATGATTGATTAACTTTGAGATTCTGTCGGACATGTTATCAACAGCATTAAAAAAACTGAAATGTAAACTCTGCATTAATTCTCCTATAATCAAAAAATACATAAACGGTATTCCACATTAGTTTCTTTCAAATAATTCAAACAAAATTCTTTAATTTAGACTAGAGAAATTGTTTTTAAAAATCTTCTGTACAGAGGTGTTCAAATTATTAGACTAAACAGTTCAGAACAACCTCAATAACAATTATATTTTATTTGTTTATATATTTTGTCATGTATTGTACAGCCTTGGTAGTGTATTGTCTGACGTGCCGGACTTTCACCCAAGCGGCCCGCGATCGACTCCCGACGCCGGCAGATCTGGTTAAGGTTTTCTGCAGTTTTCCTTAGCTGTGACACAAATGTGGGATTGGTTCCATCTGTAAGTCGGCTGCAGCCGCACATTGGGCCTACATAATAATAATAATCGCCCCCTCCCTCCCGCACAAGCTTATAGCTTCTGGGGCCTTGGTTTAGGCTATGTGTTGTAGTAGTTATTATTATATTATTAAAGACCAAAACTATCCAATCTTTAATTTTAGATATTTATATTAATGATGTGGAGCAAGGAGTCTGTTCAAGGACCAGGTATACTCTATATATCGTAGAAGGTACAGTGGTACAAGGGCAATACAAAAACGTTTGGGAAACTCAGATGTTGCCATTAATGACTGGTTCCCAGATGCTGGCTGCATCTTCATGCACGTTACTGCACCATGTCACAAAACTTTGTGTCACACAAGAACGTGAACAAATTTTTGGAAGAAGCTGGAATCCAAATGTTACCCTGACGAGACGTTAACCCCATAGAAAATTTATGGGTCTGAAAGTAGAGAATAAGACAATGCAGCCTAACTACCAGATATGCATTAATAGAAAAATCATCTCTTATTATTCACTTTTCTTTTGAACAAAACCATTCACTGCACCATAATTTATAATGAAAAAATGGTGTGAGCATATCTACATTAACAGTGTTCAGCAGGCAGCTTCAAGCAGATGTTCTTACTTTTGTTGCCAGATATATAGGTATATTGCCCAAAGCTTCCTTGATGAACTTGTTGATTTGCTCAGGTTTTGGACTTGTGTTCATAATTTTCAAACTTCCGTTTTAAAAAGCAGCATATTTTTGGCTAATTTTCAATGTTGACACTATTGTGAATGCTAAGTGTGCTTCTGAACATAGAGTACTGTGACCATAAGGATGACGATTTGTATTTATCTGCCAATTCGCCGAAATACGCTAAGTGCATATTTTCAGAAACGGGAGTTATGGATTTCGTGTGAAATTTTTCATTTGCTTTGCCGTCGCTTCAACTTCTAGTGGCGTCAGGATCTCATCTTCATTCATGTCCATTCTCACGAACACTTTTATCGCGGGTTTGACGTTTTTTTATTTTTATAAAGTGTGTTTGTGGCGGTTGCTATGAAAGTTTGTTTTCTATTTGAATCAATCTGAACGATAAATGATAGTAATTGATAATTTTGCCAATCAAAAACACATCAATAATGTACATAGTGTTTAATATGAGTGGAAAAAAGCTTTTATGTGTATAAAAATAAACATAACTTAACATTTATAACTGAGAGTTCTGAATGTTATCACTAGAATAAAAAAGGCTAGAAAGAAATAGATTTTGACATCCGTGTCCTAATTCTAAAATAACAGCCTTTGGAGTTTGCGTTCAGAAACTCTTCACCATGTGAGTGCGAAGCACTGGATCTCAAAAGACAACCCATACTGGGGAAGATAAAAATGGACTCAAAAGAATACAGAACCCAACCAGTCAAAGACCTTTATAAGATAATATAGGAAATCAAAATACTGGAATGAATGGGTCATCTATTCACGAGAAAGGCACAATAGGCTAAATGACTGTGGTGTTCTAGAGAACGACTGTAGCACAGTTCTGGAACGGAAATAGGAAAAATAAAAAGAGAAAGCACTAATTAAGTTTACATTTCACACATTGACACATTGAATCAAGAATGGATTTCCAACTAGATTCTACGCCAGTTCATAAAGCAAAATCATCACAAACATGGACGAAAAACACCACACCGGATTTCATTACATGTGAGAGTTAACCCTCTGAGGCCCAAACTTGAATCTGCAGGTCTACAAATTGCGGTTCCTTTTAGAGAGAAGGATTTGCTCTCAAAGGCAAAAAGTATTAAGTTTAAGTTACTAAGATATATGGATGAGGCGCGTGCTGCAATACATTAGTCACCAATCCGTCTCAAGAGTTGCGCACAGGCAGATAATAGGAATTTCAAATACTTACTTGATATTTTGTTTCAAAGTAGTCAAATAATGAAACCATGGCAAGAATATTAACAAGAATGTATCGATTTAAAGGGACGTTTCTACTCTTAAATAATAGAAAGAAATTTTAAAACTATTTTTCATATTTTGGTATAGTGCGAGAATGTGATAAACAGAATTAGTGCCTCTCCTTATGAAAGATCTCTACTTTAGAAGAGGAATAGTAGGATAGGGTATTTTAGAACTGCGAACCGAAAGAGGGATAGAAATTTGAGAGTAGTCATGTGCACTACCTATTTATGCACAATTTAATTAAAATCGATGATATTCTCGCAGGACCACCAATTTGTGTGGAATTTGTCGTAGATTAATAGAATTTTGGACAGTGGAAGTTTCGTGCTGTGTTGTTCAGAAGTTCAATATACTTACCGACACACAGAGGCTCAAATCTAATATCTGGCGGGATTTTCTTAGAAAAAGTTGTTGTTGAATATTATTATAAAACCCCCCTTTTGCAAAGTTGAGTGCACCAATAAGAAGAAATCATAATCTCTTTTCGAAAAAAAAACATTTGGCCGAAGAATAGGTAGAAATCTTGTAGTTACATGGTTGTATTTGCAGTACTTAGTGGTTGAGACATCAGTACAAGTAATTTCATTTTTTTTATTATTGTGTTTTGTTTTTGGCGCTATGGTGGAGGTAGCTAATAGTATGTACTTTTATTTAATAATATATTTCAATAGTTTCTAGTAAATGTTAACACTATAGAGACTTGTTAATCTTACCTCTCAAATTCAAATTTTATGTCGATTTATTTAAGATTTACTAGGGTTACACTTCTTTGGGCCTTGAACGGCCGTCATAAATTAACTTTGCTAGTATTCATCAAACATCAACACACATACAAATACTAGAATTTTTGTCATCAGAATTTCAGAATTAAAAGCAGATATAGAGCGAAAAGAGCTTTTCTAAATTTGACGCAAGAAAAGATAGATACCGAAAAGGCCAACTGCTGTTTTCAATTATATTATTGTAAAATACACTCGAGGGCAAAAAAACGCACCACTTGAAAACGCACCAAAAATACCAAAATTTCAAGCCGTCGCGACGAGTTACAACGCGTCGTAACTCGGCGGATTCTGGACGAAAATGGATGAACCTTTGAGTGCTAAAAGTTTAAAGTGCCTAGTCGTGCGAGCGAATGTTACGTAAAGGTCTTTCCTCCCCCCACGACTGACCGCAGAAAAAAAATGTTTTTGAATAAAAAATGTCAAACTTTAACAGCTTGTACGGTGTACCAAAAAAATCGTGGACCCCCATCGACCGCCAATGCAGTAACGTTCAGTCCTTTTTCTGTAAATTCTTCAAAATTTCGAGTGCCTACAATTTTGTGGCGCAAAGTTATGAATATTTGAAATTTACCCTGCATTTTGTCGAGTGTTTTTCTTCTTCTGACAGCGACATTATTATCGGTTGAGTTTGAAGCTTTCCTTTTCCAAATTCTAAAATTTTGAAAAATGTTTAATTAATAAAAATTTTTTTATTAACGTCCATTTTTTTAACGTGTAACCGCCGACAACGTTACCCGATGTGCAAGTGCCCAAATTAATGTTTTGAGTTTTATTTTACTAATGTTTTGAAATTAATCAGTATCAGAAAGTTTTTTAAATCGTTACAATGCCGCAATTAACGGACATTCAACGTGCACGAATTGTTGTTCTTTTGGAGGTAGGAGTTAGTATGCGACACACACACAAACACATACACACGATGTGCAAAATCCGACCAACAACATATGGAGCACATCGGGTAACGCTGATGTCGGCGGTTATACGTTAAAAAATTAAAGTTAATAAAAAAATGTTTTTATTAATTAAAAACATTTTTCAAAATTTAGGATTTTGAAAAAATGTTCAAACTCAACCGGTAATAATGTCGCTGGCAGAAGACGAAAGACTCCCGACAAAATGCATGGTAAATTTCAGAAATTCATAACTTCGGGCCAAGTCATCGTAGGCACTCGAAATTTTGAGAACTTTACAAAAGAAGGGCTGAACTTTATTGCCCTGATGGTCAATTGGGTCCACGATTTTTTTGGTACACTGTACAAGCTGCTAAAGTTTGACATTTTTTGAATCAAAAACATTTTTTATTCTTCGGGGGATGACGGGGAGTGGAATGGCTTGAACAAAACATTCACTCACACGCCCTTAAACTAGACACTTTAAACTTTTTAGCACTCAAAGGTTCATCCATTTTCTTCCAAAATCCGCCGAGTTATGACGGTTTGAAATCTTGGTATATATTTGGTGCGTTTTTTTTGTCCTCGAGTGTATAATTTAAAGGGCTCTGATGATAAAATTTTTTCGTTAGTGCAAAAACGATTTGTAATAATAATGATAATAATTACTACTACCCATTACCTGGCGAACCAGGCCACAGAAGCTATGAAGCTAGTGCGGTAGGGAGGGGTTATTATTATTATTATTGTGCAGGCCCATCAGCCGACTTACAGATGGTACGGCTTAAACTGCCCACTTGTATTACAGCTAAGGAAAACTGCAGAAAATCTTAAGGATTTTTAACCAAATTCGATCCCGGTCCGCCTGGGTGAGAGACTATCCCGCTAGATGCTACACTACCAAGACTATATACTGTATGTAAGAAATTAAAAAAAGATAAGCAGTGTCATTGCGCATTAAGGCGTATAAAATTTTTATAATAAAGAATAGCTAAATAGAAAAAATTTCTTTTGAAAAAATTATAGCAGCATCGAATATCCATGGCCCTTCTAAACCATCTGAAGACAGTTGCAAAAAATCACAAATGGGAAAGGTTAGCTCTCTCCTTGCTTCGACAAGTACAAGTGATATATTGTACTTGCCGCACAAATTGAGTCTCCAACAGTATGGTAAGAGGGATGCCGCTAACATTGTAAAGCAAGTAGTATCATCACCAAGAGCATATTTTTATCTTTTTTTTCTAAAAAAAAAGAATGTATTGAATAAATATTCATCTATCTAAAAGTACAATTATAATCCTTCAGAACCTGGCAAAATTAAAACATACTACTCAAATAATTTAGTACCGCTAGATCAGTCATAGGTACCACTGTGCAACACCGATTTTTTGAGCTATTGGAGCTGGGAGATGCTTTCTCGCAAGGTTGACATATCACCCGTCGGACTACCCCCCTGGTGGGAGGGGGGTAGGCGACTATTTCGAAGAGTTTTCTAAGAAATTGTTTTTAAGCTCTAAAAAGTAATGTCTGTAAGTTTCAAGCGAATCGGGAAAAAATCTTCATTGAAATGCTCGTCAATATTCCAACGCAAAGCCATAAGTGGCCTAGCCAATTTTGACGAAATTTAATAATAATCACATATTATGTTGTCAAAAATATTGGCTTAGAAATAAATTAATTAAAAATAGTTTTCTGTTTTCCATCTGACCAATTTTAATAAAAGGACATGCTATAATAACCAATGGCTTTCAAAACAGCTCAACCTAAAATTTTTCAAACTTTTTTACAAATTGGTTATCTGATATTATTAAAGGCATAAATATTACATTATATATTGTATTCACAAAAAAATCTGGAAGAATAATGAAAGATTAAAGAAAAATAAAAAAAGTTGTTTTTCTCAGAATGTTTATTGGTGGATTTTGTGCCGTTTGGGAATTCATGGTTTCAATTGGAGTGTTAGAAGAAAAAAAAAACGCAAACAATTGTATCAACAATAGAAATTTATTTTTGCATGACGATTTTCAGATAAAATATTATCTATTTAGACCTAAAACATATACTCAAGTTCAAAAATCTAAACAAACTATTTTAGAACTGTTCAGATCGTTAACCTGTGCAAGCATCTATTTTTATTTAGCATATTTTGGTATATAAATATATTTACTAATAGTTTATTTCCGGTACGTAGCAACAACAAAGTCAAAAAGATGCAAATTTAATTGAATTGTACAAAAGAATATTTTTACTTATTTGTGCTCTTGTTTAGTATTCTATTACAAAATCCTTCAAAAGATAAGCAATCAGCAAAGCAAGGATTGCAAAAGTATTTGATTAAGTGCACAATGTCAAGTATTTTAATTTTTATTAACACTTAATTTTGTACTTTGAAACATGTTATAAACTGACATTTTAATTTATTCTATGTTTATATCTACAACCTATTATCACATTATCACAATCCGACCTAAATAACTAGTAAGAAATAATAACAATAATAAACCTTTTTTATAAATTAATATTAAAATAGATGTTTGTCTGTTGAGTAACAATATATTATTTCTACTAATATAATAAATATAATTCCAAAACAGAATATTGCAAAATTTTTAAGGTAACTACGTGAAACTCCTCTTCTGGGTTTCATTACAGCATTGATAAACTTTGTCTTAGCATCGGAATATGGAGGATATCTAAAAGCTGAACTCTTTTCAGTAACTGCTTTAAAATCTCTTTCAAACATCCCCTTTTTATGAACAAATGTTTCAATGCTGTATTTTCCATGATACCCTCCCATGCCACTAAAACCAACACCACCAAAAGGCAACGTATCCACTGTAAAATGAAACAATGTTTCATTTATTGAAAGACCACCACTGGACGTGTTATTGGCAAACAAGTCCTTAATCTTCTTCTCTTTCGTAAACACATAAATCACGAGAGGTTTTTCACGTGCATTAATGAAATTTATAGCGTCAAATGCATTTCCAATTGTTATAATTGGCAAGATAGGCCCAAATATTTCTTCTTGCATTATAGGATCGTTTGGATTAACATCAACTAAAACTGTAGGTTCAATAAAGCGATCATTGGGATCCGTTTTTCCACCAATGACTATATTTCTTTTATCTTTAAGAAAATTAACCAATCTGCTATAATGCTTATCGGAAATTAAACGACAATAATCGGAAGATGATTGTATATCGTTACCGTACCATTCTTTCAAGACTTTTTTCGCAATAGATATGAAACTTTCTTGGACTTCTTTTGTGCATAAAATATAATCAGGAGCAATACATATTTGTCCAGCATTACTGCACTTCCCCCATAAGATCCTCCTTACTGTGATTTCCAAATCTGCAGATTTATCTATGTAAACAGGACTTTTACCACCAAGTTCTAATGTTACAGGAGTGAGATATTTATTAGCAGCAGCGTGAACGATTCTTCCTACAGTAGTTGAACCGGTGAAGAATATGTAATCAAATCTTTGTTCTAATAACTCAGTTGTTTCGGTTATTCCACCCATATAAACCTGATAACACTCTTTATCTAAATATCTTGGAATTAAATCTGCAATAACCTGTGCTGTTGTTTCCGCTATTTCTGAAGGTTTAATTATAACACAATTACCAGCGGCAATTGCTCCAACTAACGGCACAAACACTAAATTTATAGGGAAATTCCAAGCGGATATAATTAGTACCACCCCGTAAGGGTCATTGTAAATACGAATCTTATCTAAAGTATTTACCAATGGTTTTGGTGGATCTTCCGGTTTAGTCCATTCCTCTAAATGCATTAACATTTTTAAAATATCATTTCTACTATATTCAACGTCGAAATTTGAAGCTTCCTGTCGATGTCTTCTTAGGTCTTTTTTCAGGGCATCTTCCATCAGTTTTGCATTATCATCGAACATACGAAGTAAATTTTTTAATTGTTGTCTTCTGAAGTCGATGGATTTTGTTTTACAACTTTTAAATGCAGACCTTGCGATTGCAACTACATCAGCGGCACTTTTTTCACATTTATTTCCATTTGATTTTGATGTAATAACAGGGACGGTAGATTCCAAAGATTCAATGTCAATAACTGCATTGTTGGTATAATCGACGGGAGATAATTTTGTTTGCGGTAAGATCATTTCACTTTCTATCTTCGCCATGTCGTCGTAACGCGGTAACCCTATTACTGCTATTACTTAATCGGACTTATACACCATACGACCGAGAGTCGACTGAAACTGTCTCAATAATAAAACAACTAATGAAGTATGCGTTTCCTACCATCAACGGATAACCTCGCGCAGGCAAACTAGATAGTGTATTGTGATTGCAAGGGGTATTTATTTTATAGCGTTGAAAAGCCTCGACATTGATTTGCATTAACCAGTTTGGTTGGAATTTTAGTTGTTTTTAAAGTTAATGAGTGCTTACAAAAATAAACAAACAAGATGGATGTAAATAAATGTAAACAGATAAATTATTATATTTTTAATTTGGCTAATGCCTGTAAACTGGTTAAAATAATAGCAATTAAATTACATTTTCAAAAACATGGTTTTTATAATCAAATGTAATTAATTTTTATACAGGGTGTCCATTTAATACTACGGTCTTCGATTATTATAACTTTATTGTTATATCCATATGAAATATTTGAATAAGGGAATTTTAATGAGGTTAAAGAGGGCACATTCGAAAATTAGTGCGTCCCCCCACCCGGTGTAAATAAATTATTTTTAAATGATACAACCTGTATCTTCTGGTCAACTGAAGGTTCTGCCTTGAACCCTAAATTTGTTTTGTCGTTCAATACCGCGCTGCTAAGTTTCTACTCAATTTTCTTGTACAAATTTAGGTTAGGTCTTAGCTAGGAACAACATATCCCTTGCATATCTGCATATCTTCATCGACATCTTCAAATCCATTTTTCAACTTTTTTTAGATAGAACGCCCTGTATTTTACAAATATATCAATAGCGTATTTACTTTTCTTTATTGTGATACTTATAAGTCGACTTTGTATTTAATAGTTAAAAGAATTGCTATTTAAGGATAAAAGAGACCCAATAAGAGTAATAGACCCTTTACTAATAGCATAGGACTTGGCTATGATTTTTTTATATAAAATTTTGGCCTTTTTATGTTGTTTTTAAAAATATTTTACCTTAAGTAAAAGGTAGATTTCAGTTAAAACTATGTAATTTCTTTCTTAGGTTTGTTAGTTACAATTAATTGTTTCTTATTAAAACAAAGTAACAATATTTGTTAAAGTTCTGACAATTTACAGCCATCTCTAGCTAACTACAGTTGCAAAAAGATTTTTAATGGTATGTCTCCAAAAATTAAATTGAGTTTAAATAAAATCAGAATAAAAGTCTTAAATAAAGAAAATGAGTTGACAAAAACTCTAGCACAACAAAATGTTGGTAGTGATTAAGATTGCCATTTTTAGTATGGATTTTCAGTCACCAATTTTCCGTTCAATAGGGTTGTCAACTTTTGAAAGTAGGGTGGTCCTTATTTGTAGGGGTAACAAAAAAAAATTAAATTTCAAAATACGTACCATCCAATTTTTTTACATTACATGAAAGGAAGTTACCCTAAAAACTTCAAATTGATCAGATCATGCTAACCCGGCCCACATTAAGGTCAAAGTTCAGCTATTTTAGACTGTTTTTCATAAAACGCGTATTTACAGCAAAACGGTTGCAGCTACGAAAAAAAAGATATTCTTCCTTTTTAGTGGGAAATTTAAGCTACTATAAATTTGATCGGTACATACTTTTCGAGAACCAATCTGTTTTTGAGTTATGAAAGGAAAATCAGATGTAGTAGTAGATGTACGGGTCGTACAGTTTACATATTGAAAAATTTACGTTACTCATTTGTGATGCTTTTCTTTAATACTTCTGACTACTAGCGTACTTCTAATCCTTTTCTAATATTTTTTACTGGAAATTATTATTAATAATAATAATAATAATTGCTGCTATCCATTACCTGGCAAACCAGGCCCTAGAAGCTATGAAGCTTGTGCTGGAGGAAGAGACGATTAATACTATTACTCTGGACCAACGTGCTGCTGCAGCCGACTTAACAGATTGTATAGCACAAATCCGACATTTGTGTTACAGCTAAGGAAAACTGCAGAAAACCTTAACCAGATCTGCCGTTACCGGGAATCGAACCGCGCCGCTTGGATGAAAGAAGAGCACTCTAGTCCCTACACTACTAATACTATTACATATGGGTCAATAGGTAGTGTCGTCAGTAATTAATAATTGTAATTCATCGTTGCAGATAATAATGTATTAAGCCAGCCATATTTGTGTGAAAGGGTGCTGTATTGGTTTTGAAGACGCTGAGATGTCTTTAAAATTTGTGAAACTCACTTATTGGAATACTCAATTGATCCACAAAGATTATTTCTATATGCGGATTATTCCATTAACCATTGTACATTATAACCAGCCGTCAAGTATTTATTTTACAGTGGTCTGTTTGTTGTGTAATAAAGGCTACACAATGCAATTTGGTTTTCTCGAAATGCTTTTACTTTTTTCTTCTTTCTAAGTACTTATTACTTTCTCAATTCTTGCAGTTATGCAAATTAAACAAAATTAAATCAAAAAATCAAAGCAGGTAATTCTCACTCACGTTTATGAAAACTGGAATAAGACTAGTGGTTTCAGTTTTCACGTAGACCAGCAATAACTGAGAAGAAATACATTATATATTCTAGTTTCTTTTTCAGTAATACTTATTTTGGATCATAAGAAGATTTCTGTAACTACCCGTTTAGTTTGTTTGAATGGAAGTGGTGCGCTTGTGGTAGATCCAGTAATTTGAAAAAGGCACGAATTCTCCAACACGATTATTTAAATTGCAACAAAAAGTTGAAAAAATCGTTTGCACCCTGGCAGCAATTGGATAAGAACTAGAACAGAAAAAGTGATTTCTGCAGGCAAAGAGAAAAAAAAATAAAGAACTAGATGATTTATTTGACATCACAGATGTCAGTGCACTAGAAATGATAAAGATCTTAGAAGACAAAGATGCGATCCTACTGCCCGTAAAAAGAGGTTAGAATTCAGAAAGAAGGAAATAAAATGAAAAGCAATGAAACTAAAACAACAGACAGGCAGATGCATTTAGACGTATCAGAACCTTCAAGAAGAGAAGAAACTGAATCCACTGATGACAAATTTTGACTGCACGAATTTTAGCAGCGCTAGATAGATGTAAAATAAGTGACAAGGATACCTGTCACATATTGTCAGCAACCGTAGAAGCCGTTTCAATAGACCCAAATGACTATGTCATAAACAGATCTTCCATCAGGAAATACAGACAATATTTTAGCGTACAGACAGCTAACAAAATAAAATTGTCATTTTTTAGAAATATATTTACAATTTGCAGTCATTCACTGAGACTCAAAACCACTTCTAGCTTTAATTGTAAAATCTGAAGTATAGATTGCCTTAATTAGTGTCGATTAATTAATTGCGGTTCCAGAACTGTCAACAACTGGGCAAGAAGTATCTTCAGTAGTCTATGATACACTCTGCGATTGTGAATTAACAAAGTTGAAGTTTTTAAACACAAGAAGACTAAATGTTGCTTGTGTTCTAGAGCAAATCATGTTTTTAGCTTATCGCCACCATATTTCTCAGGCGTTCCGCAAGTTTTTGCGGTATCTAAGTTTCCATACCATCTGTTAAGTCGGCTGCGGCCGCACGTTGGTCCAGAGTAATAGTAATAATTACCTCTTCCCCCAGCACAAGCTTCATAGCTTTTAGGGCCTGGTTCGCCAAGTAATGGGTAGAAGCAATTATTATTATTATTATATGTATATTAATAATAATTTCCAGTAAGAAGTATTAGAAAAGCATTAGAAGTATGCTAGTAGTCAGAAGTATTGAAGAAAAGCACCACAAATAAGTGACATAGAATTTTTAAGTATGTCACTGTCACGGCACGGCCCGTAAACTACTGATCTGATTTTCCTTTCATAAGTTAAAAACAGATTATTTCTTGAAAATGATGTAAGGACCAAATTTATAGTAGCTTAAATTTCCTACAAAAAAGAAAGAATAGCTGCAATCGTTTCACTGAAAATACGCATTATGTGAAGAACAGCCCAAAATAGCTGAACTTTGACCTTAATAACTAACCTAACCGTGTTAACATGATCTGATCAACTTGAGATTTTTAAGGTAACTTCCTTTCATGTAATGTAAAAAATATGGACCACCCTAAAGGACAGCCAAGAATTTCCAGAAACATTATTTATTATATTCATTTACAATAATAAAGATTTTCCAATGCTATTTAAATGAAATCGAAACGTCAATGTAGTAAACTGGATAATGTCGTAAAGGGCTCTCTTGAATGCTCGCGAAGGGGTTCTCTCCACATATACAGGAGTTTACCTCTAATATAAATTCAAGGGATAGTTATTATAGAAACCAAATTTTTTCGAATTATTGTTATTTATAGAATCGCGCTACATCGAGTTTTGTTGGTTATTGTAAGTAATATTATCAAAATAATTTAAAAGCCGATACTAGGAATTATAAATTTTCGAAAATCTGAATTAGCAGATTTTACAGGCAACTTACTTTGTGGCGTCATTGTAAATATACCTAGTAAATACTGTAATCAATTAATAAATAAGTGAACGTATTGTCATTAGTAATTGTAAAAAATCTTCAAAAAGTAATTAATAATAAAAAAGCCAACAAAAAGGGACGATAAATGGCATTCATTAAAGTAGCAAAGGACATGAACAGACAGTATGACCAACCTGAAGGCACGCTAGATTTACGATTTCAAAATCCCTGTTCTATTCCCAGTTCTTTTTAATAGAATATTTAATATATTTCATAAATAAACAATTTTCTTATAATGTTAAGAAATAAGAAATAAATAAAGAAATAACTTACAATTAAATACTAATATATAGTATGCATAATCATTTAGTTTTATTTTTATTTAACATAATTATACATAGCTTAAACAATGATTATAAAATTAAGGGATAACTTTATGTAATTAGTTTTTTCTATAAATAGGTACTATATTTATGAAAAAAATGTTTATTTATAAAATAAACAATTCATTAAAGAATCAAACGAAAAAGGATGATAAATGACATAATTAAAGAAGAAAAGACATGAATAGACAGCATGGCCGACTGGAAGGCGCGCTGTATTTAGGACTATAAAATCACGGGTCTATTCCATGTTCAGGTAACTTCTTTTTAATAAAATATTTAATATATTTCATAAATTAACATTTTTAATAATTATATTATTTATAAAAAAGAATAACTACATAAAATTATCCCTTCGTTTTATAGTCGTATAAAAATAAAACTAAATGATTATACATACCAATCATACCATATTAGTATTTAATTGCAAGTTATTTCTTTTTATTGGGACGCACCAAAGGTTGGCTGTATTCTCGTAGAAAGTTGTTAAAAGAAATTATGTGGTAGCTCTGTTGCAATATATATAATTCACCAGAACAGTAAACACATTGTTGAGAGGAATCTATGAATGACAATTACATTTTACTGATATTTCAGAAATTATAAAATCTAAATGTTCTACTTAAAATTATCATAAATATGAATACTAATATTAAGTTTAATCTCCGAAGATTACAATCATCATAAAAATATAACACAGCAAAAACAACCAATAAAAACTACACAGAGAAAAATGTATTTAAATTTCAGCAACAATTGTGTGGTATTGTAAAACAAATTGGTCTTAAAAAAGTGACAGGGACAATTTGTGTACAATTATAAAACAAGATTGTGTCATTTAGTTTGTCAAGATTTTGTGGAAGTCAATAGTAATTTTGTAGAATCAAATGAATAGTTGTGTATAAGTTTCCATAACAAATTGTGTTACTTATTAAAACAGAATGTGTAATGTTATTGCATACAATTTTATACAAAATTGTACAATTGTTGCGCTAGTGCCACAATTGCTTAATAGTATTTAACACAATTACTTGTTCACATTTATACAAATTGTGCAATACTCTGGCACAAATATTCTATACAGAAGGCTAGATATCACAAATAAAATATATATTTTTACATATATTAAAATATATGTAACTAATATGTATATAGCTATACAATGTATAGTATTTACATACTATACAACGTGTAGTATATACACGTATAACACTAAAATTTTCTTTTGCCGTTGGCTGTTTATATATAAATCTCGAATTTACATTAATAGCGACAATTACAAGCGGTGACATCTATAGGATGTCATCCATAAACTTTGCGAAACACAATAATTAGTAGCAAGCAGTTTGAACACTGGATTATGATTTCATTCAAACAAAATATTGTATTTTTCTAAACATTTTTTACAATTATACTTCAACATAATATGCTAGCTTATCCTCTAGAACATTGTTCCAAAGAATGCAGAACTAAATCTGACTGTGTTAAATAATTGTCGTAAGTTCCTGTTAGACAATTCAGTAACGAAATCCTACATAACGCTGGACAATACGATTCTACAATTATAATATAAATTTCTCCAACACCGTTTTGAACAATATTGTGCAAAGCTCTTATGAAGTATTTCTCTCTGTGTATGTCATCAACTATCGCATATAAAAGACATTTTAAATAAGAAGACAATACAAATTATAATCATAAAAACATTGTTTATGAAATTTTATTAAAAAAAAAATTACTGGAACTGAGAATAGTACTCAGGTTTGTAATCGTAAGTCCAGCGCGCCTTCCAGTCAGCCATACTCTATATTCATGTCTTTTGCTTCTTTGATGAATGTCATTTACCATCCTTTTTTGTTTGTTTGTTTTTTATTATTCATTACTTTTCGATTATCTTTTACAACTACTAATTATAGAGTACGTTCACTTATTAATTGATTAATATTAACTAATCAACAATTAATATTAATTCAGTTACGCATGCTATTCCTGATATCGCTGCCCGAAAATCTCAGTTTCTCTGAATCTATCCCTCTCCAAAATAATGTGTGGTGGGGGCTTAGTGCGACAGGTTTCCATTACCGTTGCCCCCCACCAGATGGTTCAGGACTGTTTGAATATAGCCTTAATAGTCAATCAGTCTCATAATGTAAAACTTCAACAGCGGCTTGATAAAATTAACATCAATTAATAAGCCGTAGATTAGTTGTTAGGTTATATCTTATGTATTAGTTGAAGTTTATTTTAGATATTTAGTAAATATGCTTCCATGCAATTTTCGAGATTGGTTGGTCATTAACGACATTGTCTGGTTAGTACATTATGCTATACACACATGTGTTTTCTTATTTTTTGAGATTTTAACCGCATTTTCTTCATCGTCCGGTAAGTTGCAATCTGTAGATTTTCAATAACTCTTGATTCTTGAAAGCTAATTTCGGTGATTAAAATAGAATTTTAATTAAAATATCACAGAGAAAAATGTATTTAAATTTCATCAACAATTGTGTGGTATTGTAAAACAAATTGGTCTTAAAAAAGTGACAGGGACAATTTGCGTACAATTATAAAACAAGATTGTGTCATTTGGTTTGTCGAGATTTTTTAAATAATGTTTTTAATTGTTTGTAAGGATGTGTATAAACTCAAATATAACATTTTGTGGAAGTCAATAGTAATTTTGTAGAATCAAATGAATAGTTGTCTATAAGTTTCCATAACAAATTGTGTTACTTATTAAAACAGAATGTGTAATGTTGTTACATACAATTTTATACAAAATTGTACAATTGCTTAATAGTATTTAACACAATTACTTGTTCACATTTATGCAAATTTTGCAATACTCTGCCACAAATATTCTATACAGAAGGTTAGGTATCACAAATAAAATATATATTTTTACATATATTAAAATATATGTAACTAATATGTATATAACTATACAATGTATAGTATATATAGTATAACACTAAAATTTCCTTTTGCTGTCGACTGTTTATATATAAATCTCGAATTTACATTAATAGCGACAATTACAAGTGGTGACATCTATAAGATGTCATCCATAAACTTTGCGAAACACAATAATTAGTAGCAAGCAGTTTGAACACTGTATTATGATTTCATTCAAACAAAATATTGTATTTTTCTAAACATGTTTTACAATTATACTTCAACATAATATGCTAGCTTATCCTCTACAACATTGTTCCAAAGAATGCAGAACTAAATCTGACTGTGTTAAATAATTGTCGTACGTTCCTGTTAGACAATTCAGTAACGAAAACCTACACAACGCTGGACAATACGATTCTACAATTATAATATAAATTTCTCCAACACCGTTTTGAACAATATTGTGCAAAGCTCTTATGAAGTATTTCTCTCTGTGATTGAGTCATTTTCATTGATTATTTTAAATAAAGACAAAACCCGTGCTTTCCTATAACAAGAAAGGATGAAGGACACACTCTTAGAAAGGACTGTCCTTCCGAAAAAAGGTCAGTTAGCAACACTACGTTCAACCTTTTAAAAATTAAATCCTTTTCCTGGACGCTACGGGGGATAATAACTTATGCGACACCATAGTGCTGTTATTTCACAAAAATCGTCAAAAGATAAGTATTCGATATGTTTCCGATAACTTGGGCAGAAACTGAATACCATATTACCCCCGACTATACAGAGATACGATGAGACTGACCTAGTCTACGATCCGGACAATCAGAAAGTAATAATTCGACGAGAAACTAAGTACCCAGAATTGCACTTCAAACATGGTTTGTGGAAACACACTTCGTACCATAGGTGATAAAGACAATTTAAGTTCGCACATTAACCTGGAAGTGTTGTACAACCACTAGACGTAGCATTCTTTCACCATGAGGACCCACTGAAAGCAAATACTCTTAGAATGGAAGACGGGGACATTTCCTTTCAATAAAAATTAGGTCCTGCAGGTACTTGATAAATTCAAAATGATCTGGCCAACTTCTTGATCAAATAAACTGGAAAGAAAAGATACACGTTTTTTTGCTGTCACAAGTAAACTTCAAATAGAAGTTTATGTTTATCGTGAAAAGGAAGAATTAGTCATTTCTTATTGAACTTAAAATCTTATTGAAAGCTGAGAAACTTGAAGCCAAGAAACACTTGGTAGATTTGAAGGTAAGATTCAAGAACACGTTATACCCCAGTATAACGTGTCCACTTGTTATAGCCCACTTCCTTTTTTTTAACTCAAGCATCCAGTAACAGTAATAAAGTCTCAATAAAGTTAGTATTTTTTGTAATATTTTACTTTATGTGTTTATTAGCAATACTACACCTGTCACAAAGCTCCGCATTAAGGGGGTGACTTTGTGACAACTGTTACACGAATATGTAACATTAACAGTTAGTTCTGAATTCAATTTAAAAGTATCATGATAGCAATGAAAAAGTTGAAAAAGCTACCATAAGGTGACCTCCTCTTACCGTAATTTTTATTTTTACGATAGAGGTAAATTCAGGAGAGACGCCACGTTGGGAGAGACGCCACAGTTGTCATATCCCCACAACTAAAACAGATAGAGATATAGTTCTATCGCACGTCAATAATTTTATTTGTATCTATGAAATCAAATTAGCACAAGCTCGATTGTTGCTACACACGACGTGTCCTTGCAGATTTAAAACCAAAGTTCAACGAAAAATCACGTTAAAATTTTAAGGTGTGATACTTATTTGATTACTGCAACTGTAAATAGGGAGATTAGAGTACGTAAGTAAGTAAGTAAAGTACGTACGTAATTTATTTTTTGGCGGGAATCTTTATTAAATAATAAACATATATTTTGCAAATTGCAAATGTATCTATCTGTGTTATTTTCTAATCGTGGCATTTGTCCCACGAAATGAGGAGAGACGCCACATAAAGTGATAACTGCTTTTACAGCAATGATCTGAAGATCATGATGATGAAGAATGTTTTCTAAGTCTGGTAAATATAGTAAATTCGTGTGTAGAGTGTTGAAAAAATTATTTTGCTAAAAAACAAAATCCGATTGGATCAAGAACTCAAGTCCTGCAAAAAGGGAGAGAAAATATAAGAAAGAAAGATATAAAAATGAAGAAGTAGTGCATATGGCATATCACTTCATAAGTATGGTGTATCTCCTGCAAGATGTGGGATAGACGCTACTTTACTAACCTTTTTATTTTTTTATATAATTGTTGATTCTGCTTAAGAAAACCTTATAATTGTTTTTATTTGTTTAAGAAGATAAATGTTTAATTAAAATAAGAAATAAATATGTTTAATAAGTGCAAAAACCTTTTTATTGGAAGCCCTCAGGCAAAATGGGTGGCGACTATCCTGAAATTACTCTATCTAAAAACCCGTATTATGTACATAAAGCGTACCACTGCAGTGGCGGCTCGTGACCTTCTTTCACGAGAAGTAATCGCGTATACCGGTATACAGGGTGGTTAACGTTTCATTGCACTCTATTGGGATTTGGAATACCATAAGAGATACGAAGTTGGTCAAATGTTGGTTGAATTAATACATTATTTTACTAATAGACGTCATACTAATAGCGCCTAATTCACCTTTCAAGAATTTCATGGTTTTCAGAATTGTAATTTCTCGTGTTTTTAGAATTTAAGATATCGTTGATTATAAAAGTTTACTGTGCTATTTTCCTTGGAGCTCCTATATTATTTCGTTAAAGAAAAGCAACTGATTAATTTCAAAGTTTACGTACTTATGTAGCTACTTTTAATGATTTTATTTGGATTGGTGTTTTGATTGAATTGATTAACTGGATTTATGACTAAACCAGAATATCAATAATAAGTATTTCACCAAAAATGGAAGACGAAGGTAAATATAATTAAAAAATAACAATATTATTTTGTTAGCTTTATATCTTCAAGTGTAAAAACCTACCATACACCATTCAACCCAGATGACATCCCGGTAGTCATCCGGGATGTCATGACACACTGTTTAAATTTGCTGTAATTTATTGCAGTAAATGAAAGCTACATCTTAAATTGTGTTAATTATACAATGAAATAAATATTGTTAGCGTCCACACAAATCTAGAAAGTATTCTAAAATAGCGAAAAAATGTAGTTAAGAAAAGTTAAAATTTATTTGCCTTAATTTGTTACATACAGTAAATATATATGATCTGATAAAAACACGGTTTTGAAATATTTTTATGAAAAATTTTGTTATATCTGCTTTATAATAAAATTAATAGGGATACATAAAATTAAGAAGTAATAAACAAAAGAAGGTATTACGTTTTTTTCTTATTAAAAAGGTAGTTTTAAGTTTTTAGTTCAAAACAACTGCGTATTTTGTTAATTGCATAAGTATCTTTTTTGCTATTTCGAAATACTTATAATTAGACAAATAGATATCAGTAGGCATTATGAAGTCAATAATATTCATTTGATTTCCATACACAATTTAAAGGAATTAATTACAAATAATCACAAGGCCATTATTTAATTAAAAACATGTGTTATTCTCTGATAAAGGAGTTAAACTATAGGTCCAGTGACAATGCGAAGTTTGACATAAAAAATCCCTACCTAGAGCGGAATTTTCCTAGATTTGCCTAAATCTATGCTAGCTATGCCGTGCTACAAGTTACAAGGGTTGCCATCCCGATTCCTCGTCCAAACCAAACAAATAATACCTAATAATACAGTAAACCATCAATAATCAGATAGGTAATTAATAAACCAAATGCTTGGAATTTCCAAAAATATCATTTATCAAAACAGTTATATCTAATGATTCGTAGAATCTGCTCTTGTTCGGATAGAGTTAAAATTAGTTAATTTATACATTGAAAAATCCAATTTTGAAATTTTATCTATACTTACTAAACTGTAAATGAAACACAAAACTAATGTTACTAAAAACTCATATTAACTTCTGGTTTATATACAATTATTAATTAGACGCATTTCCAGAATTATTAATTTTTTTTATATTGAAATTTTAAATCTACTCAAATTAAACAAAGTTACTTGTTTAGTTGTCTATACTTAATTATCACCAAATTTTTAATATATTCTAAAATCTTCCACTGTTGTAATTAACTAATATTTACTTCTGTTGATCGATAATGATTTTTTTGATTTGGTAAATAAAATTATGCGCCATAATTATTAAAATAAAATGAATACGGATAAAAACTTTGACTTGCTTTTCTTTAAAATTAGTGTGTATAAATTATAGTCCGTTTGTATAAATTATAGAATGTTAAGGCTGTTTCTTACATTTTACAAAAAATTTCTATAAAACCAGAATTTGTTGCTATATAGAAACTTTTAATAATTTGTTTATTTTAAATGAAACGTAAATGATGAGAGAGATCACATTAGATTATATACTCTATGTACTCTCCTTCTAAATGCATATACGGTAAGCCAATGATTGCAGTAACCTCTCTAGAACTTGTTCAGTTATGTTTCGGTTACGTTTAGGCTACGTAGCGGGAACGTGGCGATGTAGTAGTTGCTACTTTCGTGGAACTTCTTTTCTCTTGGACACATCGTGCATCGTATCGCGTAGTTGCTCTCTCTTACTCTTGCAACTTAACAAATAATCTATCATTTGCTACACTAAATACTGCGATCGTGAAACAAAATGGATTACTATTTTATTTGTAATACGTACGTATTACAAATAAAATAGTATGCGATGATGTTCAATAATATAAAAATAATAATAAATAATTAATACACATATATTTTTTACCTCCCTTTAACTAGCTCAGGTTTGTTCGGTGGAACATAAATTATTTTACTTTCGAGACTCTTATATTCTTTTTTATGCCTGGAAACAAGAATTGCAGTGACATTAAATATAAAACATAAATTATAAGCACTTATGCTTCTGCAAGCTGGACACCTGTAACTGTACTCTGAATTGGAAAAAGAAAATAATGCTGTATGATTGTATTAGCATCAATTAAACACATACGTTAATTGAAAAACATAAAACCTTTATTCAAAAACAAAATGAAATTCAGGAAAGAAAAGTCAATAATAAAAAAAATTTTAAATTTACAATTTTAAATTGAGAATAAATCCTCAGTTTGCTCAAACGTTAATAAAGGTCGTATTTAACTGACATGGGATTAAATACAGTTATTCGTTTGAACAAACTAACACAAATAATTATTTATAAGTAACAAAAAATGTTATTCAAACTAAATAAATCTTAATTAAAAACAAATATGACTTGTTTTCTTCAAATTGATAAATTAAAACAAATTCTTAAAAAGAATTTAAAAGAAATTGAACCAATTAAATTTTTAATTCCCTAAGATGAACTTTACAACTTAGTAATTTCCTTTAAAGAACAAGGAACAATTATATTTGAAACCAACCTTGTATCTTCATATAGTTTCCTTTATCCAAATATTAAATCAATTGGCAAGATTGCTGTATAACCAAACAGCTGATTGTTCAAAATATATCGATGCGTCGATCGATAAACACAAAATTAAATCCACTTTTAATTAATTATTAAACGAAGAAATTAAATACACGAAGAAAAACTTTCACTTCTATTTATATGCGTTGCATAATAATAATACTTCTTTAAAATTCAGGTAAACACCTTTATTTCAATTTATTTTCAACTATTGAACTTTGTTGATTTTAATGACACATGTCATCAACATATGATTTGTATTTATAACCTCAAATTTTACAGATTTGAAACTGGAGTCAAACGTCGATTCTTTCAATGCAATATTCTTCGATTGAAAATGCAGCGGCTTATATACGAAATGCCATAACAAAAGAACTCTATGACAGTTTCTAAAAATAAAAGCGAAACGACGCGACGCTCATGACGTCATAATCCAAAACATGTGATTTAAATTAAAGCTAATCCCAGATCTGACATAATACACTTGTAGAGTTTTAAACACTGATCAAAAAACTATAAGACATATATGGCCCAAATGAGTAATAAAGGAGATATGGTCGAAAAACACTTAACGATGACGATTCTCGTACAATACAAATTTACATACATAATTCAACAAATTAAGAGTTCATCTTTACAAATTAGCTAAATGAATAATCAATGTGAGTGATACAATTATTTTATACATAGAAATATTTGTACAATTTCATACAAACATGATTTTATTACAGTACAAACAACAATATACACCAAAAGATGCTTTCACAAACTACAGCTTGGAAATAACTTCTACGTTAATGAATTTGTGCCTAAAATGTCCAGTGTGCAGTGCTTAAGACACACATTTAAAAACAATGACAATAAGAACCAGGATAAAAGCTATAAGAGTGCGTTTTCGCGAACTAAGCGGATTTCAAATACCTCCATAATTAGTAATGACCAGAATTTTATTATATGAATTCAAATTTTAATTGTGTTATATCAATCATAACAAGATTTATCTACTTAAACTATTTACAGGAAAATACCCGTGTAAACTTGAGCTGGCCTTCAAGAATATCAAAGAATATGCTTAACGCTGAATGATCGTAACTTGAAATTTTAAAATATGAAAATAACTTTCCCTCGCAAGTGGGAAAACTGACCTAAAGTGTAACTTAAGTTGCCTATACATGAATGTGATCCAACAGTCTAACTAAATCATATCCTTTTTATTTACAAAAATGATTTATTTTTATGTGCATGTGATATTAGATAAGTAAGGTTATAATTGCATGAAATCTTTAAACATAAGTTTTTCCTTTTAAACCTTGATGAATCTAACTAAAGTCCTAACTATGATCTTTACTGATTATGTGCCCATGACATAACCTGTCCCTCATTTAATTTAAGAACCGATACGAAATATTCATTTTAACGTTTCCGAACATCATTTATGAAATTTTCAAACACGGTGATACGATATCACCTCAGTACTTAATAATACAAAGAGCGATGAAATGTTTGATTATTTTGTCATTCCAGTATAATTTTCTGGTAAATGTGATGATCGCGCCGCGCCTTCTTTAAATATATTTTTTAATAAAAATGCCTATAATAAAATATGACAAAAATGCTAATAAGTTGATACACATGATACAACCATTTTTATATTATTCGTTAGGCACAATTTGGCACCAATTTTTTATTTTTATTAAAGGTTATATAGTAAAACATCTTTTAACAATCACAACAAATTGCAAATTAATTAATGACCTCCAACATTTTACAAGGAAATATGGAAATGGAGTACTTTCTCATCTGAAGTGATTCTCCTGGATAGTAAAAATGTAAGTTTTAGTTAGAATATTCCTGCAAGGTTCCGTTATTTTAAAGGGTTAAGCAATGGTGGCTTCATGCAAGAGCAGAAACTTTCACTATTACTTTAAAGTTTAAAACACTTAGCTTCGGGCAAGTTACTGCTACAATCATAATACCACTTCCAATGTTCTGCATAATAATTAGAGTGAGTTACAATTACGAACTACGCCTGTGTTTCTCAACCGGTAGCTCGCGGACCATTAGTGGTCCACAGAAAAATTTTAATGGTTCGCGGATTTCTTTATATTTATTACACATTTTGACAACGTTATCTTTGATAAGGCAGGTAATAAGGCAATGTTTTTATTCGAACATCCAGTAATCTGAATTCCTCATTAATACAAATCTGCCTTACATTTATAGGTTTGAATTAAAGATTTCTACTGTACAATATTGTACCACAATAGTAAAAGTGTGGTCGCACAATTACATTATACACAGGTAATCTTGAATTTACAGACATTTGCTTGCCAACAAAAACCAAGACCCCAGCTTCTTTGATATCTTCTTACAAGAGGTTATAATAAATAATTTAACTCTTAGTAGATTAAGTTAGACCTAAATTGATCATTGGTCATTTTGACCAGATTGTAACATCTATAAAGGTATAAATAAGAAAAAAAATTTATTTAAAAGTGTTTTTTTGGCTCCGTGGAATTTCTCAGCCCCGCAAAAGTTTATGCCGGCTCTCAACTAATTTACCAATTAATTTTTTAGATGAATAGTCAATCTGCTTCTAAGCGACGTCGTTCGGCAAGTGCTTCACCACCTAGGTCTAAGAAGAAGCTTTCTTTTCGAAGCAGAAACAAGCTCCGTCTAGGCAGAAACATCGTATGTCGAAGCTGCAACAATCTACAAATATCAACAATAGTTCTTTAAATAGTCCTATGGAAATGGCAAACCTTTCTGCTAAAATGCTCGTAACGGGCACTGTTTCTAAGGATACACCTACTACTAATGAAACTTCCATCATTAATAGTATGTACTATACTAATGATTAAACCCCAACCAAGAGAAACCTTAACGACAAGGTAGTCTCTCAATGGATATGCTAAAGGTGATACTAAAGGGTGTTATAATAAGATGGATCGATGTTAAACGTTAATTAAAAATCAGTGGTGTACAAAATTGAATATTTCTTTAATGAAACATGTTATTTGATCCATTACAATTAAGTGTGAAAGATAATATCCGCCAAATGTTCGCCACGGCTCCGGCGGCACACGTCGATCCGATAAAGGTTCCGTTACTTTAAAGGGTTAAGCAATGATGGCTTCATGCAAGTGCAGAAACTTTCACTATTACTTTAAAGTTTAAAACACTTTAAAGTAGCTTCGGGCAAGTTACTGCTACAATCATAATACCACGTCCAATGTTCTGCATAATAATTAGAGTGAGTTACAATTACGATCTACGCCTGTGTTTCTCAACTGGTAGCTCGCGGACCATTAGTGGTCCACAGAAAAATTTTAGTGGTTCGCGGATTTCTTTATATTTATTACACATTTTGACAACGTTATCTTTGATAAGGCAGGTAATAAGGCAATGTTTTTATCCGAACATCCAGTAATCTGAATTCCTCATTAATACAAATTTGCCTTGCATTTATAGGTTTCAATTAAAGATTTCTACTGTACAATATTGTACCAAAATAGTAAAAGTGTGGTCGCACAATTACATTATACACAGGTAATCTTGAATTTACAGACATTTGCTTGCCAACAAAAACCAAGACCCCAGCTTCTTTGATATCTTCTTACAAGAGGTTATAATAAATAATTTAACTCTTAGTAGATTAAGTTAGACCTAAATTGATCATTGGTCATTTTGACCAGATTGTAACATCTATAAAGGTATAAATAAGAAAAAACATTTATTTAAAAGTGTTTTTTTGGCTCCGTGGAATTTCTCAGCCCCGCAAAAGTTTATGCCGGCTCTGAACTAATTTACCAATTAAATTTTTAGATGAATACTCCATGTGCTTCTAAGCGACGTCGTTCGGCAAGTGCTTCACCACCTAGGTCTAAGAAGAAACTTTCTTTTCGAAGCAGAAACAAGCTCCGTCTAGGCAGAAACATCGTATGTCGAAGCTGCAACAATCTACAAATATCAACAATAGTTCTTTAAATAGTCCTATGGAAATGGCAAACCTTTCTGCTAAAATGCTCGTAACGGGCACTGTTTCTAAGGATACACCTACTACTAATGAAACTTCCATCATTAATAGTATGTACTATACTAATGATCAAACCCCAACCAAGAGAAACCTTAACGACAAGGTAGTCTCTCAATGGATATGCTAAAGGTGATACTAAAGGGTGTTATAATAAGATGGATCGATGTTAAACGTTAATTAAAAATCAGTGGTGTACAAAATTGAATATTTCTTTAATGAAACATGTTATTTGATCCATTACAATTAAGTGTGAAAGATAATATCCGCCAAATGTTCGCCACGGCTCCGGCGGCACACGTCGATCCGATAAAGGTTCCGTTACTTTAAAGGGTTAAGCAATGATGGCTTCATGCAAGTGCAGAAACTTTCACTATTACTTTAAAGTTTAAAACACTTTAAAGTAGCTTCGGGCAAGTTACTGCTACAATCATAATACCACGTCCAATGTTCTGCATAATAATTAGAGTGAGTTACAATTACGATCTACGCCTATGTTTCTCAACTGGTAGCTCGCGGACCATTAGTGGTCCACAGAAAAATTTTAGTGGTTCGCGGATTTCTTTATATTTATTACACATTTTGACAACGTTATCTTTGATAAGGCAGGTAATAAGGCAATGTTTTTATTCGAACATCCAGTAATCTGAATTCCTCATTAATACAAATTTGCCTTGCATTTATAGGTTTCAATTAAAGATTTCTACTGTACAATATTGTACCACAATAGTAAAAGTGTGGTCGCACAATTACATTATACACAGGTAATCTTGAATTTACAGACATTTGCTTGCCAACAAAAACCAAGACCCCAGCTTCTTTGATATCTTCTTACAAGAGGTTATAATAAATAATTTAACTCTTAGTAGATTAAGTTAGACCTAAATTGATCATTGGTCATTTTGACCAGATTGTACCATCTACAAAGGTATAAATAAGAAAAAAAAATTTATTTAAAAGTGTTTTTTTGGCTACGTGGAATTTCTCAGCTCCGCAAAAGTTTATGCCGGCTCTGAACTAATTTACCAATTAATTTTTTAGATGAATACTCCATCTGCTTCTAAGCGACGTCGTTCGGCAAGTGCTTCACCACCTAGGTCTAAGAAGAAACTTTCTTTTCGAAGCAGAAACAAGCTCCGTCTAGGCAGAAACATCGTATGTCGAAGCTGCAACAATCTACAAATATCAACAATAGTTCTTTAAATAGTCCTATGGAAATGGCAAACCTTTCTGCTAAAATGCTCGTAACGGGCACTGTTTCTAAGGATACACCTACTACTAATGAAACTTCCATCATTAATAGTATGTACTATACTAATGATCAAACCCCAACCAAGAGAAACCTTAACGACAAGGTAGTCTTTCAATGGATATGCTAAAGGTGATACTAAAGGGTGTTATAATAAGATGGATCGATGTTAAACGTTAATTAAAAATCAGTGGTGTACAAAATTGAATATTTCTTTAATGAAACATGTTATTTGATCCATTACAATTAAGTGTGAAAGATAATATCCGCCAAATGTTCGCCACGGCTCCGGCGGCACACGTCGATCCGATAAAGGTTCCGTTACTTTAAAGGGTTAAGCAATGATGGCTTCATGCAAGTGCAGAAACTTTCACTATTACTTTAAAGTTTAAAACACTTTAAAGTAGCTTCGGGCAAGTTACTGCTACAATCATAATACCACGTCCAATGTTCTGCATAATAATTAGAGTGAGTTACAATTACGATCTACGCCTGTGTTTCTCAACTGGTAGCTCGCGGACCATTAGTGGTCCACAGAAAAATTTTAGTGGTTCGCGGATTTCTTTATATTTATTACACATTTTGACAACGTTATCTTTGATAAGGCAGGTAATAAGGCAATGTTTTTATTCGAACATCCAGTAATCTGAATTCCTCATTAATACAAATTTGCCTTGCATTTATAGGTTTCAATTAAAGATTTCTACTGTACAATATTGTACCACAATAGTAAAAGTGTGGTCGCACAATTACATTATACACAGGTAATCTTGAATTTACAGACATTTGCTTGCCAACAAAAACCAAGACCCCAGCTTCTTTGATATCTTCTTACAAGAGGTTATAATAAATAATTTAACTCTTAGTAGATTAAGTTAGACCTAAATTGATCATTGGTCATTTTGACCAGATTGTAACATCTATAAAGGTATAAATAAGAAAAAAAATTTATTTAAAAGTGTTTTTTTGGCTCCGTGGAATTTCTCAGCCCCGCAAAAGTTTATGCCGGCTCTGAACTAATTTACCAATTAAATTTTTAGATGAATACTCCATGTGCTTCTAAGCGACGTCGTTCGGCAAGTGCTTCACCACCTAGGTCTAAGAAGAAATTTCTTTTCGAAGCAGAAACAAGCTCCGTCTAGGCAGAAACATCGTATGTCGAAGCTGCAACAATCTACAAATATCAACAATAGTTCTTTAAATAGTCCTATGGAAATGGCAAACCTTTCTGCTAAAATGCTCGTAACGGGCACTGTTTCTAAGGATACACCTACTACTAATGAAACTTCCATCATTAATAGTATGTACTATACTAATGATCAAACCCCAACCAAGAGAAACCTTAACGACAAGGTAGTCTCTCAATGGATATGCTAAAGGTGATACTAAAGGGTGTTATAATAAGATGGATCGATGTTAAACGTTAATTAAAAATCAGTGGTGTACAAAATTGAATATTTCTTTAATGAAACATGTTATTTGATCCATTACAATTAAGTGTGAAAGATAATATCCGCCAAATGTTCGCCACGGCTCCGGCGGCACACGTCGATCCGATAAAGGTTCCGTTACTTTAAAGGGTTAAGCAATGATGGCTTCATGCAAGTGCAGAAACTTTCACTATTACTTTAAAGTTTAAAACACTTTAAAGTAGCTTCGGGCAAGTTACTGCTACAATCATAATACCACGTCCAATGTTCTGCATAATAATTAGAGTGAGTTACAATTACGATCTACGCCTATGTTTCTCAACTGGTAGCTCGCGGACCATTAGTGGTCCACAGAAAAATTTTAGTGGTTCGCGGATTTCTTTATATTTATTACACATTTTGACAACGTTATCTTTGATAAGGCAGGTAATAAGGCAATGTTTTTATTCGAACATCCAGTAATCTGAATTCCTCATTAATACAAATTTGCCTTGCATTTATAGGTTTCAATTAAAGATTTCTACTGTACAATATTGTACCACAATAGTAAAAGTGTGGTCGCACAATTACATTATACACAGGTAATCTTGAATTTACAGACATTTGCTTGCCAACAAAAACCAAGACCCCAGCTTCTTTGATATCTTCTTACAAGAGGTTATAATAAATAATTTAACTCTTAGTAGATTAAGTTAGACCTAAATTGATCATTGGTCATTTTGACCAGATTGTACCATCTACAAAGGTATAAATAAGAAAAAAAAATTTATTTAAAAGTGTTTTTTTTGGCTACGTGGAATTTCTCAGCTCCGCAAAAGTTTATGCCGGCTCTGAACTAATTTACCAATTAATTTTTTAGATGAATACTCCATCTGCTTCTAAGCGACGTCGTTCGGCAAGTGCTTCACCACCTAGGTCTAAGAAGAAACTTTCTTTTCGAAGCAGAAACAAGCTCCGTCTAGGCAGAAACATCGTATGTCGAAGCTGCAACAATCTACAAATATCAACAATAGTTCTTTAAATAGTCCTATGGAAATGGCAAACCTTTCTGCTAAAATGCTCGTAACGGGCACTGTTTCTAAGGATACACCTACTACTAATGAAACTTCCATCATTAATAGTATGTACTATACTAATGATCAAACCCCAACCAAGAGAAACCTTAACGACAAGGTAGTCTTTCAATGGATATGCTAAAGGTGATACTAAAGGGTGTTATAATAAGATGGATCGATGTTAAACGTTAATTAAAAATCAGTGGTGTACAAAATTGAATATTTCTTTAATGAAACATGTTATTTGATCCATTACAATTAAGTGTGAAAGATAATATCCGCCAAATGTTCGCCACGGCTCCGGCGGCACACGTCGATCCGATAAAGGTTCCGTTACTTTAAAGGGTTAAGCAATGATGGCTTCATGCAAGTGCAGAAACTTTCACTATTACTTTAAAGTTTAAAACACTTTAAAGTAGCTTCGGGCAAGTTACTGCTACAATCATAATACCACGTCCAATGTTCTGCATAATAATTAGAGTGAGTTACAATTACGATCTACGCCTGTGTTTCTCAACTGGTAGCTCGCGGACCATTAGTGGTCCACAGAAAAATTTTAGTGGTTCGCGGATTTCTTTATATTTATTACACATTTTGACAACGTTATCTTTGATAAGGCAGGTAATAAGGCAATGTTTTTATTCGAACATCCAGTAATCTGAATTCCTCATTAATACAAATTTGCCTTGCATTTATAGGTTTGAATTAAAGATTTCTACTGTACAATATTGTACCACAATAGTAAAAGTGTGGTCGCACAATTACATTATACACAGGTAATCTTGAATTTACAGACATTTGCTTGCCAACAAAAACCAAGACCCCAGCTTCTTTGATATCTTCTTACAAGAGGTTATAATAAATAATTTAACTCTTAGTAGATTAAGTTAGACCTAAATTGATCATTGGTCATTTCGACCAGATTGTAACATCTATAAAGGTATAAATAAGAAAAAAAATTTATTTAAAAGTGTTTTTTTGGCTCCGTGGAATTTCACAGTCCCGCAAAAGTTTATGCCGGCTCTGAACTAATTTACCAATTAATTTTTTAGATGAATACTCCATCTGCTTCTAAGCGACGTCGTTCGGCAAGTGCTTCACCACCTAGGTCTAAGAAGAAGCTTTCTTTTCGAAGCAGAAACAAGCTCCGTCTAGGCAGAAACATCGTATGTCGAAGCTGCAACAATCTACAAATATCAACAATAGTTCTTTAAATAGTCCTATGGAAATGGCAAACCTTTCTGCTAAAATGCTCGTAACGGGCACTGTTTCTAAGGATACACCTACTACTAATGAAACTTCCATCATTAATAGTATGTACTATACTAATGATTAAACCCCAACCAAGAGAAACCTTAACGACAAGGTAGTCTCTCAATGGATATGCTAAAGGTGATACTAAAGGGTGTTATAATAAGATGGATCGATGTTAAACGTTAATTAAAAATCAGTGGTGTACAAAATTGAATATTTCTTTAATGAAACATGTTATTTGATCCATTACAATTAAGTGTGAAAGATAATATCCGCCAAATGTTCGCCACGGCTCCGGCGGCACACGTCGATCCGATAAAGGTTCCGTTACTTTAAAGGGTTAAGCAATGATGGCTTCATGCAAGTGCAGAAACTTTCACTATTACTTTAAAGTTTAAAACACTTTAAAGTAGCTTCGGGCAAGTTACTGCTACAATCATAATACCACGTCCAATGTTCTGCATAATAATTAGAGTGAGTTACAATTACGATCTACGCCTGTGTTTCTCAACTGGTAGCTCGCGGACCATTAGTGGTCCACAGAAAAATTTTAGTGGTTCGCGGATTTCTTTATATTTATTACACATTTTGACAACGTTATCTTTGATAAGGCAGGTAATAAGGCAATGTTTTTATTCGAACATCCAGTAATCTGAATTCCTCATTAATACAAATTTGCCTTGCATTTATAGGTTTCAATTAAAGATTTCTACTGTACAATATTGTACCACAATAGTAAAAGTGTGGTCGCACAATTACATTATATACAGGTAATCTTGAATTTACAGACATTTGCTTGCCAACAAAAACCAAGACCCCAGCTTCTTTGATATCTTCTTACAAGAGGTTATAATAAATAATTTAACTCTTAGTAGATTAAGTTAGACCTAAATTGATCATTGGTCATTTTGACCAGATTGTAACATCTATAAAGGTATAAATAAGAAAAAAAATTTATTTAAAAGTGTTTTTTTGGCTCCGTGGAATTTCTCAGCCCCGCAAAAGTTTATGCCGGCTCTGAACTAATTTACCAATTAAATTTTTAGATGAATACTCCATGTGCTTCTAAGCGACGTGGTTCGGCAAGTGCTTCACCACCTAGGTCTAAGAAGAAACTTTCTTTTCGAAGCAGAAACAAGCTCCGTCTAGGCAGAAACATCGTATGTCGAAGCTGCAACAATCTACAAATATCAACAATAGTTCTTTAAATAGTCCTATGGAAATGGCAAACCTTTCTGCTAAAATGCTCGTAACGGGCACTGTTTCTAAGGATACACCTACTACTAATGAAACTTCCATCATTAATAGTATGTACTATACTAATGATCAAATCCCAACCAAGAGAAACCTTAACGACAAGGTAGTCTCTCAATGGATATGCTAAAGGTGATACTAAAGGGTGTTATAATAAGATGGATCGATGTTAAACGTTAATTAAAAATCAGTGGTGTACAAAATTGAATATTTCTTTAATGAAACATGTTATTTGATCCATTACAATTAAGTGTGAAAGATAATATCCGCCAAATGTTCGCCACGGCTCCGGCGGCACACGTCGATCCGATAAAGGTTCCGTTACTTTAAAGGGTTAAGCAATGATGGCTTCATGCAAGTGCAGAAACTTTCACTATTACTTTAAAGTTTAAAACACTTTAAAGTAGCTTCGGGCAAGTTACTGCTACAATCATAATACCACGTCCAATGTTCTGCATAATAATTAGAGTGAGTTACAATTACGATCTACGCCTGTGTTTCTCAACTGGTAGCTCGCGGACCATTAGTGGTCCACAGAAAAATTTTAGTGGTTCGCGGATTTCTTTATATTTATTACACATTTTGACAACGTTATCTTTGATAAGGCAGGTAATAAGGCAATGTTTTTATTCGAACATCCAGTAATCTGAATTCCTCATTAATACAAATTTGCCTTGCATTTATAGGTTTCAATTAAAGATTTCTACTGTACAATATTGTACCACAATAGTAAAAGTGTGGTCGCACAATTACATTATACACAGGTAATCTTGAATTTACAGACATTTGCTTGCCAACAAAAACCAAGACCCCAGCTTCTTTGATATCTTCTTACAAGAGGTTATAATAAATAATTTAACTCTTAGTAGATTAAGTTAGACCTAAATTGATCATTGGTCATTTTGACCAGATTGTAACATCTATAAAGGTATAAATAAGAAAAAAAATTTATTTAAAAGTGTTTTTTTGGCTCCGTGGAATTTCTCAGCCCCGCAAAAGTTTATGCCGGCTCTGAACTAATTTACCAATTAAATTTTTAGATGAATACTCCATGTGCTTCTAAGCGACGTCGTTCGGCAAGTGCTTCACCACCTAGGTCTAAGAAGAAATTTCTTTTCGAAGCAGAAACAAGCTCCGTCTAGGCAGAAACATCGTATGTCGAAGCTGCAACAATCTACAAATATCAACAATAGTTCTTTAAATAGTCCTATGGAAATGGCAAACCTTTCTGCTAAAATGCTCGTAACGGGCACTGTTTCTAAGGATACACCTACTACTAATGAAACTTCCATCATTAATAGTATGTACTATACTAATGATCAAACCCCAACCAAGAGAAACCTTAACGACAAGGTAGTCTCTCAATGGATATGCTAAAGGTGATACTAAAGGGTGTTATAATAAGATGGATCGATGTTAAACGTTAATTAAAAATCAGTGGTGTACAAAATTGAATATTTCTTTAATGAAACATGTTATTTGATCCATTACAATTAAGTGTGAAAGATAATATCCGCCAAATGTTCGCCACGGCTCCGGCGGCACACGTCGATCCGATAAAGGTTCCGTTACTTTAAAGGGTTAAGCAATGATGGCTTCATGCAAGTGCAGAAACTTTCACTATTACTTTAAAGTTTAAAACACTTTAAAGTAGCTTCGGGCAAGTTACTGCTACAATCATAATACCACGTCCAATGTTCTGCATAATAATTAGAGTGAGTTACAATTACGATCTACGCCTGTGTTTCTCAACTGGTAGCTCGCGGACCATTAGTGGTCCACAGAAAAATTTTAGTGGTTCGCGGATTTCTTTATATTTATTACACATTTTGACAACGTTATCTTTGATAAGGCAGGTAATAAGGCAATGTTTTTATTCGAACATCCAGTAATCTGAATTCCTCATTAATACAAATTTGCCTTGCATTTATAGGTTTGAATTAAAGATTTCTACTGTACAATATTGTACCACAATAGTAAAAGTGTGGTCGCACAATTACATTATACACAGGTAATCTTGAATTTACAGACATTTGCTTGCCAACAAAAACCAAGACCCCAGCTTCTTTGATATCTTCTTACAAGAGGTTATAATAAATAATTTAACTCTTAGTAGATTAAGTTAGACCTAAATTGATCATTGGTCATTTCGACCAGATTGTAACATCTATAAAGGTATAAATAAGAAAAAAAATTTATTTAAAAGTGTTTTTTTGGCTCCGTGGAATTTCACAGTCCCGCAAAAGTTTATGCCGGCTCTGAACTAATTTACCAATTAATTTTTTAGATGAATACTCCATCTGCTTCTAAGCGACGTCGTTCGGCAAGTGCTTCACCACCTAGGTCTAAGAAGAAGCTTTCTTTTCGAAGCAGAAACAAGCTCCGTCTAGGCAGAAACATCGTATGTCGAAGCTGCAACAATCTACAAATATCAACAATAGTTCTTTAAATAGTCCTATGGAAATGGCAAACCTTTCTGCTAAAATGCTCGTAACGGGCACTGTTTCTAAGGATACACCTACTACTAATGAAACTTCCATCATTAATAGTATGTACTATACTAATGATTAAACCCCAACCAAGAGAAACCTTAACGACAAGGTAGTCTCTCAATGGATATGCTAAAGGTGATACTAAAGGGTGTTATAATAAGATGGATCGATGTTAAACGTTAATTAAAAATCAGTGGTGTACAAAATTGAATATTTCTTTAATGAAACATGTTATTTGATCCATTACAATTAAGTGTGAAAGATAATATCCGCCAAATGTTCGCCACGGCTCCGGCGGCACACGTCGATCCGATAAAGGTTCCGTTACTTTAAAGGGTTAAGCAATGATGGCTTCATGCAAGTGCAGAAACTTTCACTATTACTTTAAAGTTTAAAACACTTTAAAGTAGCTTCGGGCAAGTTACTGCTACAATCATAATACCACGTCCAATGTTCTGCATAATAATTAGAGTGAGTTACAATTACGATCTACGCCTGTGTTTCTCAACTGGTAGCTCGCGGACCATTAGTGGTCCACAGAAAAATTTTAGTGGTTCGCGGATTTCTTTATATTTATTACACATTTTGACAACGTTATCTTTGATAAGGCAGGTAATAAGGCAATGTTTTTATTCGAACATCCAGTAATCTGAATTCCTCATTAATACAAATTTGCCTTGCATTTATAGGTTTCAATTAAAGATTTCTACTGTACAATATTGTACCACAATAGTAAAAGTGTGGTCGCACAATTACATTATACACAGGTAATCTTGAATTTACAGACATTTGCTTGCCAACAAAAACCAAGACCCCAGCTTCTTTGATATCTTCTTACAAGAGGTTATAATAAATAATTTAACTCTTAGTAGATTAAGTTAGACCTAAATTGATCATTGGTCATTTTGACCAGATTGTAACATCTATAAAGGTATAAATAAGAAAAAAAATTTATTTAAAAGTGTTTTTTTGGCTCCGTGGAATTTCTCAGCCCCGCAAAAGTTTATGCCGGCTCTGAACTAATTTACCAATTAAATTTTTAGATGAATACTCCATGTGCTTCTAAGCGACGTCGTTCGGCAAGTGCTTCACCACCTAGGTCTAAGAAGAAATTTCTTTTCGAAGCAGAAACAAGCTCCGTCTAGGCAGAAACATCGTATGTCGAAGCTGCAACAATCTACAAATATCAACAATAGTTCTTTAAATAGTCCTATGGAAATGGCAAACCTTTCTGCTAAAATGCTCGTAACGGGCACTGTTTCTAAGGATACACCTACTACTAATGAAACTTCCATCATTAATAGTATGTACTATACTAATGATCAAACCCCAACCAAGAGAAACCTTAACGACAAGGTAGTCTCTCAATGGATATGCTAAAGGTGATACTAAAGGGTGTTATAATAAGATGGATCGATGTTAAACGTTAATTAAAAATCAGTGGTGTACAAAATTGAATATTTCTTTAATGAAACATGTTATTTGATCCATTACAATTAAGTGTGAAAGATAATATCCGCCAAATGTTCGCCACGGCTCCGGCGGCACACGTCGATCCGATAAAGGTTCCGTTACTTTAAAGGGTTAAGCAATGATGGCTTCATGCAAGTGCAGAAACTTTCACTATTACTTTAAAGTTTAAAACACTTTAAAGTAGCTTCGGGCAAGTTACTGCTACAATCATAATACCACGTCCAATGTTCTGCATAATAATTAGAGTGAGTTACAATTACGATCTACGCCTGTGTTTCTCAACTGGTAGCTCGCGGACCATTAGTGGTCCACAGAAAAATTTTAGTGGTTCGCGGATTTCTTTATATTTATTACACATTTTGACAACGTTATCTTTGATAAGGCAGGTAATAAGGCAATGTTTTTATTCGAACATCCAGTAATCTGAATTCCTCATTAATACAAATTTGCCTTGCATTTATAGGTTTCAATTAAAGATTTCTACTGTACAATATTGTACCACAATAGTAAAAGTGTGGTCGCACAATTACATTATATACAGGTAATCTTGAATTTACAGACATTTGCTTGCCAACAAAAACCAAGACCCCAGCTTCTTTGATATCTTCTTACAAGAGGTTATAATAAATAATTTAACTCTTAGTAGATTAAGTTAGACCTAAATTGATCATTGGTCATTTTGACCAGATTGTAACATCTATAAAGGTATAAATAAGAAAAAAAATTTATTTAAAAGTGTTTTTTTGGCTCCGTGGAATTTCTCAGCCCCGCAAAAGTTTATGCCGGCTCTGAACTAATTTACCAATTAAATTTTTAGATGAATACTCCATGTGCTTCTAAGCGACGTGGTTCGGCAAGTGCTTCACCACCTAGGTCTAAGAAGAAACTTTCTTTTCGAAGCAGAAACAAGCTCCGTCTAGGCAGAAACATCGTATGTCGAAGCTGCAACAATCTACAAATATCAACAATAGTTCTTTAAATAGTCCTATGGAAATGGCAAACCTTTCTGCTAAAATGCTCGTAACGGGCACTGTTTCTAAGGATACACCTACTACTAATGAAACTTCCATCATTAATAGTATGTACTATACTAATGATCAAATCCCAACCAAGAGAAACCTTAACGACAAGGTAGTCTCTCAATGGATATGCTAAAGGTGATACTAAAGGGTGTTATAATAAGATGGATCGATGTTAAACGTTAATTAAAAATCAGTGGTGTACAAAATTGAATATTTCTTTAATGAAACATGTTATTTGATCCATTACAATTAAGTGTGAAAGATAATATCCGCCAAATGTTCGCCACGGCTCCGGCGGCACACGTCGATCCGATAAAGGTTCCGTTACTTTAAAGGGTTAAGCAATGATGGCTTCATGCAAGTGCAGAAACTTTCACTATTACTTTAAAGTTTAAAACACTTTAAAGTAGCTTCGGGCAAGTTACTGCTACAATCATAATACCACGTCCAATGTTCTGCATAATAATTAGAGTGAGTTACAATTACGATCTACGCCTGTGTTTCTCAACTGGTAGCTCGCGGACCATTAGTGGTCCACAGAAAAATTTTAGTGGTTCGCGGATTTCTTTATATTTATTACACATTTTGACAACGTTATCTTTGATAAGGCAGGTAATAAGGCAATGTTTTTATTCGAACATCCAGTAATCTGAATTCCTCATTAATACAAATTTGCCTTGCATTTATAGGTTTGAATTAAAGATTTCTACTGTACAATATTGTACCACAATAGTAAAAGTGTGGTCGCACAATTACATTATACACAGGTAATCTTGAATTTACAGACATTTGCTTGCCAACAAAAACCAAGACCCCAGCTTCTTTGATATCTTCTTACAAGAGGTTATAATAAATAATTTAACTCTTAGTAGATTAAGTTAGACCTAAATTGATCATTGGTCATTTCGACCAGATTGTAACATCTATAAAGGTATAAATAAGAAAAAAAATTTATTTAAAAGTGTTTTTTTGGCTCCGTGGAATTTCTCAGTCCCGCAAAAGTTTATGCCGGCTCTGAACTAATTTACCAATTAATTTTTTAGATGAATACTCCATCTGCTTCTAAGCGACGTCGTTCGGCAAGTGCTTCACCACCTAGGTCTAAGAAGAAGCTTTCTTTTCGAAGCAGAAACAAGCTCCGTCTAGGCAGAAACATCGTATGTCGAAGCTGCAACAATCTACAAATATCAACAATAGTTCTTTAAATAGTCCTATGGAAATGGCAAACCTTTCTGCTAAAATGCTCGTAACGGGCACTGTTTCTAAGGATACACCTACTACTAATGAAACTTCCATCATTAATAGTATGTACTATACTAATGATTAAACCCCAACCAAGAGAAACCTTAACGACAAGGTAGTCTCTCAATGGATATGCTAAAGGTGATACTAAAGGGTGTTATAATAAGATGGATCGATGTTAAACGTTAATTAAAAATCAGTGGTGTACAAAATTGAATATTTCTTTAATGAAACATGTTATTTGATCCATTACAATTAAGTGTGAAAGATAATATCCGCCAAATGTTCGCCACGGCTCCGGCGGCACACGTCGATCCGATAAAGGTTCCGTTACTTTAAAGGGTTAAGCAATGATGGCTTCATGCAAGTGCAGAAACTTTCACTATTACTTTAAAGTTTAAAACACTTTAAAGTAGCTTCGGGCAAGTTACTGCTACAATCATAATACCACGTCCAATGTTCTGCATAATAATTAGAGTGAGTTACAATTACGATCTACGCCTGTGTTTCTCAACTGGTAGCTCGCGGACCATTAGTGGTCCACAGAAAAATTTTAGTGGTTCGCGGATTTCTTTATATTTATTACACATTTTGACAACGTTATCTTTGATAAGGCAGGTAATAAGGCAATGTTTTTATTCGAACATCCAGTAATCTGAATTCCTCATTAATACAAATTTGCCTTGCATTTATAGGTTTGAATTAAAGATTTCTACTGTACAATATTGTACCACAATAGTAAAAGTGTGGTCGCACAATTACATTATACACAGGTAATCTTGAATTTACAGACATTTGCTTGCCAACAAAAACCAAGACCCCAGCTTCTTTGATATCTTCTTACAAGAGGTTATAATAAATAATTTAACTCTTAGTAGATTAAGTTAGACCTAAATTGATCATTGGTCATTTCGACCAGATTGTAACATCTATAAAGGTATAAATAAGAAAAAAAATTTATTTAAAAGTGTTTTTTTGGCTACGTGGAATTTCTCAGCTCTGCAAAAGTTTATGCCGGCTCTGAACTAATTTACCAATTAATTTTTTAGATGAATACTCCATCTGCTTCTAAGCGACGTCGTTCGGCAAGTGCTTCACCACCTAGGTCTAAGAAGAAACTTTCTTTTCGAAGCAGAAACAAGCTCCGTCTAGGCAGAAACATCGTATGTCGAAGCTGCAACAATCTACAAATATCAACAATAGTTCTTTAAATAGTCCTATGGAAATGGCAAACCTTTCTGCTAAAATGCTCGTAACGGGCACTGTTTCTAAGGATACACCTACTACTAATGAAACTTCCATCATTAATAGTATGTACTATACTAATGATCAAACCCCAACCAAGAGAAACCTTAACGACAATGTAGTCTCTCAATGGATATGCTAAAGGTGATACTAAAGGGTGTTATAATAAGATGGATCGATGTTAAACGTTAATTAAAAATCAGTGGTGTACAAAATTGAATATTTCTTTAATGAAACATGTTATTTGATCCATTACAATTAAGTGTGAAAGATAATATCCGCCAAATGTTCGCCACGGCTCCGGCGGCACACGTCGATCCGATAAAGGTTCCGTTACTTTAAAGGGTTAAGCAATGATGGCTTCATGCAAGTGCAGAAACTTTCACTATTACTTTAAAGTTTAAAACACTTTAAAGTAGCTTCGGGCAAGTTACTGCTACAATCATAATACCACGTCCAATGTTCTGCATAATAATTAGAGTGAGTTACAATTACGATCTACGCCTGTGTTTCTCAACTGGTAGCTCGCGGACAATTAGTGGTCCACAGAAAAACTTTAGTGGTTTGCGGATTTCTTTATATTTATTACACATTTTGACAACGTTATCTTTGATAAGGCAGGTAATAAGGCAATGTTTTTATTCGAACATCCAGTAATCTGAATTCCTCATTAATACAAATTTGCCTTGCATTTATAGGTTTCAATTAAAGATTTCTACTGTACAATATTGTATCACAATAGTAAAAGTGTGGTCGCACAATTACATTATACACAGGTAATCTTGAATTTACAGACATTTGCTTGCCAACAAAAACCAAGACCCCAGCTTCTTTGATATCTTCTTACAAGAGGTTATAATAAATAATTTAACTCTTAGTAGATTAAGTTAGACCTAAATTGATCATTGGTCATTTTGACCAGATTGTAACATCTATAAAGGTATAAATAAGAAAAAAAATTTATTTAAAAGTGTTTTTTTGGCTCCGTGGAATTTCTCAGCCCCGCAAAAGTTTATGCCGGCTCTGAACTAATTTACCAATTAAATTTTTAGATGAATACTCCATGTGCTTCTAAGCGACGTCGTTCGGCAAGTGCTTCACCACCTAGGTCTAAGAAGAAATTTCTTTTCGAAGCAGAAACAAGCTCCGTCTAGGCAGAAACATCGTATGTCGAAGCTGCAACAATCTACAAATATCAACAATAGTTCTTTAAATAGTCCTATGGAAATGGCAAACCTTTCTGCTAAAATGCTCGTAACGGGCACTGTTTCTAAGGATACACCTACTACTAATGAAACTTCCATCATTAATAGTATGTACTATACTAATGATCAAACCCCAACCAAGAGAAACCTTAACGACAAGGTAGTCTCTCAATGGATATGCTAAAGGTGATACTAAAGGGTGTTATAATAAGATGGATCGATGTTAAACATTAATTAAAAATCAGTGGTGTACAAAATTGAATATTTCTTTAATGAAACATGTTATTTGATCCATTACAATTAAGTGTGAAAGATAATATCCGCCAAATGTTCGCCACGGCTCCGGCGGCACACGTCGATCCGATAAAGGTTCCGTTACTTTAAAGGGTTAAGCAATGATGGCTTCATGCAAGTGCAGAAACTTTCACTATTACTTTAAAGTTTAAAACACTTTAAAGTAGCTTCGGGCAAGTTACTGCTACAATCATAATACCACGTCCAATGTTCTGCATAATAATTAGAGTGAGTTACAATTACGATCTACGCCTGTGTTTCTCAACTGGTAGCTCGCGGACAATTAGTGGTCCACAGAAAAACTTTAGTGGTTCGCGGATTTCTTTATATTTATTACACATTTTGACAACGTTATCTTTGATAAGGCAGGTAATAAGGCAATGTTTTTATTCGAACATCCAGTAATCTGAATTCCTCATTAATACAAATTTGCCTTGCATTTATAGGTTTGAATTAAAGATTTCTACTGTACAATATTGTACCACAATAGTAAAAGTGTGGTCGCACAATTACATTATACACAGGTAATCTTGAATTTACAGACATTTGCTTGCCAACAAAAACCAAGACCCCAGCTTCTTTGATATCTTCTTACAAGAGGTTATAATAAATAATTTAACTCTTAGTAGATTAAGTTAGACCTAAATTGATCATTGGTCATTTCGACCAGATTGTAACATCTATAAAGGTATAAATAAGAAAAAAAATTTATTTAAAAGTGTTTTTTTGGCTCCGTGGAATTTCTCAGTCCCGCAAAAGTTTATGCCGGCTCTGAACTAATTTACCAATTAATTTTTTAGATGAATACTCCATCTGCTTCTAAGCGACGTCGTTCGGCAAGTGCTTCACCACCTAGGTCTAAGAAGAAGCTTTCTTTTCGAAGCAGAAACAAGCTCCGTCTAGGCAGAAACATCGTATGTCGAAGCTGCAACAATCTACAAATATCAACAATAGTTCTTTAAATAGTCCTATGGAAATGGCAAACCTTTCTGCTAAAATGCTCGTAACGGGCACTGTTTCTAAGGATACACCTACTACTAATGAAACTTCCATCATTAATAGTATGTACTATACTAATGATCAAACCCCAACCAAGAGAAACCTTAACGACAATGTAGTCTCTCAATGGATATGCTAAAGGTGATACTAAAGGGTGTTATAATAAGATGGATCGATGTTAAACGTTAATTAAAAATCAGTGGTGTACAAAATTGAATATTTCTTTAATGAAACATGTTATTTGATCCATTACAATTAAGTGTGAAAGATAATATCCGCCAAATGTTCGCCACGGCTCCGGCGGCACACGTCGATCCGATAAAGGTTCCGTTACTTTAAAGGGTTAAGCAATGATGGCTTCATGCAAGTGCAGAAACTTTCACTATTACTTTAAAGTTTAAAACACTTTAAAGTAGCTTCGGGCAAGTTACTGCTACAATCATAATACCACGTCCAATGTTCTGCATAATAATTAGAGTGAGTTACAATTACGATCTACGCCTGTGTTTCTCAACTGGTAGCTCGCGGACAATTAGTGGTCCACAGAAAAACTTTAGTGGTTCGCGGATTTCTTTATATTTATTACACATTTTGACAACGTTATCTTTGATAAGGCAGGTAATAAGGCAATGTTTTTATTCGAACATCCAGTAATCTGAATTCCTCATTAATACAAATTTGCCTTGCATTTATAGGTTTGAATTAAAGATTTCTACTGTACAATATTGTACCACAATAGTAAAAGTGTGGTCGCACAATTACATTATACACAGGTAATCTTGAATTTACAGACATTTGCTTGCCAACAAAAACCAAGACCCCAGCTTCTTTGATATCTTCTTACAAGAGGTTATAATAAATAATTTAACTCTTAGTAGATTAAGTTAGACCTAAATTGATCATTGGTCATTTTGACCAGATTGTAACATCTATAAAGGTATAAATAAGAAAAAAAATTTATTTAAAAGTGTTTTTTTGGCTCCGTGGAATTTCTCAGTCCCGCAAAAGTTTATGCCGGCTCTGAACTAATTTACCAATTAATTTTTTAGATGAATACTCCATCTGCTTCTAAGCGACGTCGTTCCGCAAGTGCTTTACCACCTAGGTCTAAGAAGAAACTTTCTTTTCGAAGCAGAAACAAGCTCCGTCTAGGCAGAAACATCGTATGTCGAAGCTGCAACAATCCACATATATCAACAATAGTTCTTTAAATAGTCCTATGGAAATGGTAAACCTTTCTGCTAAAATGCTCGTAACGGGCACTGTTTCTAAGGATACACCTACTACTAATGAAACTTCCATCATTAATAGTATGTACTATACTAATGATCAAACCCCAACCAAGAGAAACCTTAACGACAATGTAGTCTCTCAATGGATATGCTAAAGGTGATACTAAGGTGATACTAAAGGGTGTTATAATAAGATGGATCGATGTTAAACGTTAATTAAAAATCAGTGGTGTACAAAATTGAATATTTCTTTAATGAAACATGTTATTTGATCCATTACAATTAAGTGTGAAAGATAATATCCGCCAAATGTTCGCCACGGCTCCGGCGGCACACGTCGATCCGATAAAGGTTCCGTTACTTTAAAGGGTTAAGCAATGATGGCTTCATGCAAGTACAGAATCTTTCACTATTACTTTAAAGTTTAAAACACTTTAAAGTAGCTTCGGGCAAGTTACTGCTACAATCATAATACCACGTCCAATGTTCTACATAATAATTAGAGTGAGTTACAATTACGATCTACGCCTGTGTTTCTCAACTGGTAGCTCGCGGACAATTAGTGGTCCACAGAAAAACTTTAGTGGTTCGCGGATTTCTTTATATTTATTACACATTTTGACAACGTTATCTTTGATAAGGCAGGTAATAAGGCAATGTTTTTATTCGAACATCCAGTAATCTGAATTCCTCATTAATACAAATTTGCCTTGCATTTATAGGTTTGAATTAAAGATTTCTACTGTACAATATTGTACCACAATAGTAAAAGTGTGGTCGCACAATTACATTATACACAGGTAATCTTGAATTTACAGACATTTGCTTGCCAACAAAAACCAAGACCCCAGCTTCTTTGATATCTTCTTACAAGAGGTTATAATAAATAATTTAACTCTTAGTAGATTAAGTTAGACCTAAATTGATCATTGGTCATTTTGACCAGATTGTAACATCTATAAAGGTATAAATAAGAAAAAAAATTTATTTAAAAGTGTTTTTTTGGCTCCGTGGAATTTCTCAGTCCCGCAAAAGTTTATGCCGGCTCTGAACTAATTTACCAATTAATTTTTTAGATGAATACTCCATCTGCTTCTAAGCGACGTGGTTCCGCAAGTGCTTTACCACCTAGGTCTAAGAAGAAACTTTCTTTTCGAAGCAGAAACAAGCTCCGTCTAGGCAGAAACATCGTATGTCGAAGCTGCAACAATCCACATATATCAACAATAGTTCTTTAAATAGTCCTATGGAAATGGCAAACCTTTCTGCTAAAATGCTCGTAACGGGCACTGTTTCTAAGGATACACCTACTACTAATGAAACTTCCATCATTAATAGTATGTACTATACTAATGATCAAACCCCAACCAAGAGAAACCTTAACGACAAGGTAGTCTCTCAATGGATATGCTAAAGGTGATACTAAAGGGTGTTATAATAAGATGGATCGATGTTAAACGTTAATTAAAAATCAGTGGTGTACAAAATTGAATATTTCTTTAATGAAACATGTTATTTGATCCATTACAATTAAGTGTGAAAGATAATATCCGCCAAATGTTCGCCACGGCTCCGGCGGCACACGTCGATCCGATAAAGGTTCCGTTACTTTAAAGGGTTAAGCAATGATGGCTTCATGCAAGTGCAGAAACTTTCACTATTACTTTAAAGTTTAAAACACTTTAAAGTAGCTTCGGGCAAGTTACTGCTACAATCATAATACCACGTCCAATGTTCTGCATAATAATTAGAGTGAGTTACAATTACGATCTACGCCTGTGTTTCTCAACTGGTAGCTCGCGGACCATTAGTGGTCCACAGAAAAATTTTAGTGGTTCGCGGATTTCTTTATATTTATTACACATTTTGACAACGTTATCTTTGATAAGGCAGGTAATAAGGCAATGTTTTTATTCGAACATCCAGTAATCTGAATTCCTCATTAATACAAATTTGCCTTGCATTTATAGGTTTCAATTAAAGATTTCTACTGTACAATATTGTACCACAATAGTAAAAGTGTGGTCGCACAATTACATTATACACAGGTAATCTTGAATTTACAGACATTTGCTTGCCAACAAAAACCAAGACCCCAGCTTCTTTGATATCTTCTTACAAGAGGTTATAATAAATAATTTAACTCTTAGTAGATTAAGTTAGACCTAAATTGATCATTGGTCATTTTGACCAGATTGTAACATCTACAAAGGTATAAATAAGAAAAAAAATTTATTTAAAAGTGTTTTTTTGGCTACGTGGAATTTCTCAGCTCCGCAAAAGTTTATGCCGGCTCTGAACTAATTTACCAATTAATTTTTTAGATGAATACTCCATCTGCTTCTAAGCGACGTCGTTCGGCAAGTGCTTTACCACCTAGGTGTAAGAAGAAACTTTCTTTTCGAAGCAGAAACAAGCTCCGTCTAGGCAGAAACATCGTATGTCGAAGCTGCAACAATCCACAAATATCAACAATAGTTCTTTAAATAGTCCTATGGAAATGGCAGACCTTTCTGCTAAAATGCTCGTAACGGGCACTGTTTCTAAGGATACACCTACTACTAATGAAACTTCCATCATTAATAGTATGTACTATACTAATGATTAAACCCCAACCAAGAGAAACCTTAACGACAAGGTAGTCTCTCAATGGATATGCTAAAGGTGATACTAAAGGGTGTTATAATAAGATGGATCGATGTTAAACGTTAATTAAAAATCAGTGGTGTACAAAATTGAATATTTCTTTAATGAAACATGTTATTTGATCCATTACAATTAAGTGTGAAAGATAATATCCGCCAAATGTTCGCCACGGCTCCGGCGGCACACGTCGATCCGTTGGTCGAAATTTTTTATAACATATCGGCGTAATTGCTCCTCAATCTCATCAATGTGCCGTGAAATCTCGTCTTTGAGTTGCTGGATGGTGGTTGGCTTGTTGACATAGACTTTACTCTTCAGAAGGCTCCAAAAAAAGAAGTCTAACGGTGTCAAATCGCAAGATCTCGGTGGCCAATTGACTTGGGGGAGATTATGCGCCTAGGAAACTTCTCATGCAGTAGAACCATTGTGGCGTGGGCTGTGTGGCATGTGGCGCCATTTTGTTGAAACCACATGTCATCGATTTCATAATCATCCAATATTGGCCATACAAAATTGTTCAACATTGCGCGGTAGCGCTCGCCATTTACTGTGACCGAATTCCCAGCATAATTTTCAAAGAAAAATGGTCCAATGATTTCTCCGGCACAAAATGCACACCACACAGTGACTTTTTGTGGATGCATTGGTGTTTCGACAATTGCCCTTGTATTTTCATCAGCCCATATTCTGCAACTCTGCTTGTTGACGTAGCTAGTGAGATGGAAATGGGCTTCGTCGCTGAAGAAGATTTTGGTGGAAAATTCATTATTTGCTTGTCTTTGTTCTTGTATCCAATTGGCAAATGTTAGGCGCTTGAAATGGTCCGTTGGCTTAAGTTCTTGCGTTAATTAAATTTTGTACGCGTGCAAAGACAGATCTTTCGTCAATATGCGATACAAAGTGGCCGTGGAGCCGTGGACAAATGCAATTCCTGTGCTCGATGTCGAGTCGAGGTTTTTGGGCTCTCGGCCACATTCTCCCTCACGACAGCAATGTTTTTGGCCGAGCGTCCCGCACGTGCACGTACTGGCTTCCGAACATCTGACACAGACGATCACAGACCCTGTTTCTTGGAATTTCTTCACAATTTTGCTAATAGCAGTCTCGGTTGGTCGATTATGCGGGCCGAAAAAATCACGAAGAGCGCGAAATGCACTTCTGTTTGAACGTCCATTTTCGTAATAGGCTTCAATAACTTTAACACGTTGTTCAACGCTCAACTTTTCCATGATTTTATTTGTAAACGACTGAAGATATCAAAACAAAAAACTAACCTCAAAAAACAATTGACGTTTAAGCTCCATTCACATTTAACATCTGTTCAAACTATTGTAACACCCTTACTTATACAAACGAAGCTCAATTTTTAATTTTCACTTAAGTAAAAACAAAGTGGAAGGGGTTTCGTTGGAATATCGTATTCCAAGAGTAAAAACATATCAAAGTCAAGTACTTACATGCCAACAATTGAATATGGTGAACGTGGTTTCCAAAGTCAAGAAACAACAAAAAAACTGAATAAACTAATATCATAAAACAATTAAAAGAGTAAAGAATATTATGTTGCATATTGTCGACTTTCATGAAAAGTGCATAAGTCCGAAAAAAGTGTTTACAAGAAATGTAACATTTTTCATATTGCTTGTCAATGCTTTTGCACTTGTGCCTGATTTTATTTTTGCTATTTAAGCGACTTCTACTAATTATTTTTGGAATTTCTCATATTTATTTTATAGAAAAAGTAATAATTAACCAGATAACGTTAAAATCTCAATTTTTTCAATTTTGGCACTTACGCCCTTTTCATATGAAGCCGACGATATACGTTTATTGTTATCCTAGTTTACTTGGCATCTTCAAATTCTAATTTTAGTAGTTCATCACGAAAAAGTTTATAGTAAGATTTATGTAATGTAAAAAATTTTTCGTCTCCGAATATCATTTCAAAAGATAAAATAACAATATTGTCTGCGAGTAACGTGCAACTGTCACTGCACCTGATAAAAGTAATTGTCTGTTCGTTTTAGGGAAAATTAATTGTCTACAAGTGTATAAAATTTTATTTTTTTTTTCTTTCCAAAATAGCTTCTTGATGCATGTGTATGCAAGCGTTAAGGCACTTAATTTCAACCAAGCCTTAGTTTTCTACCAGTCCATCAGGTGTAGCTCCTAGCACTTGTCTTCTTTACCAACAAAAAAACCTACATTCTTTAATTTCTTTTCCTATTAGTTCACTAAATTCTCTTCGAGCTATTGCTTGATGATCTTTTTTGTAATTAGTGTATCTATTTTCTGTAAATGTGGAATATAGTATGAACAGTGGCTTGCGGTGCATGGAAGCAATGGTTCCCTTAGAAATTACCTGAACATAAAAAACAATGTTACCAAACTATTTTTATAAGATTACATAAGATAAAGTTATGGTTATTATTTATTTACTTAATTTATTTATTAAATTCATAATATTTTTGTATAGTTATTAATAATTTCGTGATGCAAAAATACTAAACTTATTAAACGTTATTAAACTTGCACAGAACGGTAATGCAGATTCAAATATACTACATACAGGGTTCCCCATTAAGACGTAGTCGGACTTTGACAGTGGTTAGATAACCATTAAAGAAAGAAAATTCCTATATACCATTTTTCTCGTACTTCTATACTTTTGCAGAAAAATGGCATCGAAGTTCAGGCTAATGTTTTCAAATTTAATAGTATGAATGCACATGACAGCATGACAGATATTTTAAAGTTCAAGCTTCAAGGTTGTAAACAATACTACTTCGAGAATGTGCAAACTATCATAATAAAGTAATAACCCGTCTTTATTTTGGACCAGTGTTTCGTGGAATAAGAACAGATAAATAAATAAAAAATGTACTCGTGTTTGATATCATGTCTCAAAAACGGTATTTTTTGTTTTGTTGTATAAGACAATTTCATATTCTTTTAATAGGTACGTTAACCCTTATTATGTGTAATACAAGCAGGTCTGTGAATAAAAAAATATTTTCGTATTAATTTTGTTTACAGTAAATTAAATAAGATATTTTCCAAAGGTAAATGTAAGCTACAAATTATAAAAATGCAAAGTTGTTATTTTAAAGGCCCTAATAAAACCTTAATAACGGTATTTAACTAGATTATAGAATATGGTAGTTTATTATTGTTAGAAAAACTTGGGTTTACAACTTTAAAAGACGCTGGCAATACAAATACCGTTTTAAAAATTTTTACCAATGCCAATGACGTCAACAAACACGACGGTTGACCGGCGACCGACTGTTCACACTAACCGTTTCTTCAAGGAACGGATCGACACCGACCTGCAAAACATTCTCACAAACAATCATGACCAACAACTGTTGGCGACGGTTGTTGGTTGATGTGAACAATCATATTCATATTAAATGTATTTACATTACAATGTTTTGTCGGTCCGGTGACTGTTGGTAGCCTGCAGTATAGTGAGAATCAGCCTTAACTTGTACAACATAATGAACATGTACTTTTTAAAAACGTTTGTCAAAATTATTACAAATTTTTACTTTTTCTAATCAAAAACTTGATTAAGATTTTTTGTTCCAAATGCACCGGTAAAGTCTGGTATCTAATAAATATTTTATTATATTCTGATTTTCAGGATATACGTAGATGCTTCATTGAGTGATTTACTGGAACTGACTAAACCAAAATGTTAATAACCCCAGTAGCACAAGATATTGACCCAATATTGGTGCTATATGGGTAACATATTATATTCAGGCCCAATATTTGGAAGATTCAACCAAGATTGGTATTACATCGCTTATAGATTGGCATCCAACAATATATAGCCACTATTGCCCCTATAAAGGTCGAATATATAAATAATAAATTTAAAAAATATGTTTTCCTCTATATTGATCCTATATTGGGCTTATATTTCAGCCCACTATATGATTAATTCGTTAGTAGATATTTAATATTATATATCAAATTAATATTGATGTTATATTGGTTCAAGATTGGCGCGCATTATACGTAACCAATATTTCTTCAACATAAGTCCCATATACAAATTATTCATATTGTACTATTCTGTACTGGTCTTATATTGGACATATAGTGCAGTTAATATTTCACCTTTATAGTTCCGCCACTGCATAAGCAGCCTTTAAACAAGGTTACTTGATTATTCAAGGAATCAAAATAGCTATACATAGGCGGGTGCTTTATATGCGTAAAAATACACGTAAAAATTACAAATGTGTAACACGTCGAGAAAAATGAAAGATGATTACAAGTTACCATAATTCACACGGTTTTATCAAATACTGAAAACTAATAATACCTCAATACGTAATTATTGTATACTTCGGTCTTCATTCATAATGATCACATTTCAAATCTCGCGCCCAATAACGCACAAGCAGCCGTTTTCAGCCATCTGTTTTAGTGTTGCGATATCTGCTGCTGATCGTTTCTGGTTGAAAAATTTATATTTACTGTTTGTAAGTATGTCAGTTATTTATATGCATTATATACTGTAAGTACTCACTGTAATATCCATATATTTTAATTGCTATAACCGCCTAATTTAATTAGCGTTTTGTTTAAACATGAATAAAATTGTGTAAACAATATGTCTGTGATTCATTTTCAGAACGTGTAAATACGATAATAGTAGGTACATAATCATGTAATTTCAAATTTATTAAAAATAGCATTATCTCGCCTTTGCTACTCGCCATTAAATGTTTCAACGTTGGACCAATATTTACCATGTTGGAGACATATTCTATGCACATATTGTGCCAATACTATAAATGTATATTGAACCAAAATAATGTTCCAATGTATGGCCAATATCGTTAGTGTCTGTCATTTACAATGTTTGGCCATCATGTGGAAACAATATTTTTCTAACATGTGTGTGCTGCTGGGGAAGTATTTCACCAAAATTGCAAGACTAAGGTAAATATCTTAAACAACTTTGTTTTATTACCTTTTTATCTTCAAGTGTAATATTCGAATGGATTAAGTCAATTCAATGTTTTTAATCATTTTTTAATTGTTATTGTTGACACCTTTTTCATGACACATTAAATTACCATCAACATAAAATTTTTTGTCTAGAAACAAAATTTAATCGAATAGGATACTATGTAAAAACGAGTTTGTTGTGTAAATTATTTTTAATTGTTTCGAAAATAAAAGTGAATGAACTTTTAGATAGCGTTGTTGTTAAACTAGTCTACTAATACAAAGGTTTTTTGCCAACAAGTTTAGTTTTAAAATATACAAGTAAGGGTTACACACAAAAAAATGCTTGTGAGTGAATGTTTGAAAATTTGGAAAACATAAAAGAAAATTAGAGAAGAGATTGTTTCAACTTAAATCATTAGCAGGAATTGTGCACATAAAATTAAATTATATAATTTAGTGTATAAGTTAAACATTTGCATAAAATACAATTTTAATTGTGTGTTCTTATAGCATAATGAATAATTTGGTTTTATAAAAGCATGCCGTTCAAAGTAAATATTGACTCCAGCAAACAAGCATCCGAAGGTTATTATGTAAAAATATTTAAAAAATACTAGGAGCAGAAAACCACTAACATTAACAAATTTTTGTAATGTAAATGATTTATATAATATGTTTGTCTGTCGTCAATAACTCCATCAGAAATAATTAAGCTGCAGGTAGGTATCCAGGCATATAATATGGCGTATCATTCAGACATGTAATACAAAACTGTGAGGATACGTTTCTCTACCTTTATCTAGCAACAGAAAAATAAATCTCATTATTAATAATCTTCATAATAAATAAAAAACAAAAAAACACCTACTTTATTTTAATTTGAAAATTAAGCTACTTGGTTTTTGTGGGTATTAATTTGGCAATAATAAACAAGTATTCATATCAAACTGTTTACCTGATTATTAATAAAACAATCGTTAAACGATAGGATTTAATGAGCTAGTAGTGAGAAAATGCCACTTGTATCCCTTAGAGTCATTGCACCTCGGGGTAGACTCTTGACACTTGTGTTTTAATAATAGCTTTCTCAATATTGCTGTATAATAAATATACTATTATATTATTAAAAAAAATAGAAATCTTAAAAACAAAATAATATAAACCATATTAAAATAATAACGAATATGCTATAGTATAAATAATAAGAAATAGATAACGAATTGTTATTGGCGATATTTTGACAATTTCATTGACCGTTGCTTTGGACAGGGACTGTATATACTATATAATACTAATAACTCGAGACACAGTGTATATGTATATAACGGGTGATGCCTAAAATTTGAGACAGGATTCTTCTTTTTATAAATCAAGTATTCAGAATTGCTTTTCTTTTGTTTTGCTATTGATAAGCAGTCCAATGGATTCTTTTGACATACGTATAGTTTGGTTTACTTATACTAATGTTTAAGGAAATTCTTGCATTATGGTTCATATCAGTCTCATTTCGAGAGTGTGTTACCCAGAGTGTGTGATACAAAATGGGGAAAACGTGGGTCTCACTAAAGGTCTTCTGTAATGGGCGTCAAGAATCGTCTAAAATAGCTACAGTATTGGCCGACAAAACCTGAAAAGAACAACACATTTGCGACTACTACCAATATGCTCCTCGATAGGTGAAAATATAAACCACAAATACCAAACATATAAATAATAAGTCTTCAAGTAAGAGATTTACAGTGCTTTATTATTGATTAAACAAATTATCAAGTAGATCAATTAAACTAAATCAGGCAAGTATGCTTATATTTCAATCAAGGCCAAATAGCTTTGGCAAAAATTAAATGTAAGTTATTGATTTCTATTTACAAATTTGATCTGGGTGAGGATTGATGCTAGCAATTTATTTACTCTAAAATTGACTTGACTTCAAGTCTTAAAAATGTAGCAGACGCGGTAAATTAACGCGACTACAGGTACCATTCAGATTGTGCAACCTTCAGCTCCAGTAGTGAGCTATACAACTATTACGGAGCAAAGCTTATACGTATTCACTCGCAAATATTCCTAACAATGTGATAAAATAAGTAACATGTGATAAGATTATATATATGAAACAAATACTAGATATAGGTGCTACACGCACACTGGGGAAAAACCATTTAACACATAAAATTATAATATACAAATATACAGAAATGTTTTATATACAAAAAGGGTTGTCGGACGTTATTGATGTTGTAAACAGTTGCTACAATATAACCAACTCACGATACAGATGTGTGTTCTTCGAACTGAAGAGGAACGTCACCAACCAGGTGGAACGTAGCGTGATCCAACGAGACAACCGCAACCAAGTCTGCGTAATGGTCTTTTAACAACCCAAATATACAACGTAGTGTATGTAATTATTGTAAGATTTATTAAAGGAAAAGAAAAAGGTCTGTAACAAACATAATCAAATTACCAGAATGCACAAACAAACACTTTATAAATACCTTCGGTGTAATGTGACCTTAAGAGATAATTGAAGGGCTCAATGCAAGAAGTACCTAAGTCACATTTTAGTTGAAATCGTGCTTCTACCGCCACCTGGTGGCGTTTTTCACAAGCTTTCAGATGGTATTTTCAATTTGACTGAAATTTGTGCCTAAGTGCCTGAGTTTACATTCTCTCCTATGGAAGTTTACCTTGTTTTCAATGCAAGAAGTGCCTAAGTCACCAATTTGACAGATGCAGTGCAACATGTGCCTTAGTCCACGTTAATTTAACAAAGTTACGTGTGAGCTGTTTTACACTCATTTGTTACCGACTAAAAACATTACAATGGCAGGTAAGGAAAGTAGAAATAATAGCTTGTGGAGTCTTAAGACTTAAGAATAATCGTTTTACTATAAATATATGAATTTATTTTGCACTTCTACGTCATTGACTGCATACTAACCTCACAACTTTCTTCAATAATTCTGATCAGTGTCAATTTATTTTATTTTAGATGATACTGAATTGTCGGATTATTCGGCATCATGCAGTGAGTATGAACCAAATAGCGAAAGTGAAGATAGTTCTGATGCCGATAACCCTGCTCGTATAGTAAGCAACAAGAAAACCAATAAAACTTTAAAGGGAGATAAAACTTGGAGTTCTTGTGCCACAATGGAACATGGTGTGGACAATATAGACGTCCCTGGATCCTCAACACAAAGCAATATACATACCAATTATCAGAACGTTGTGTATCAAGTCAACAGAAATGAACCTCAGCAACCAGAACTAAAGAAGGGCAAGAAGAGAAAGATTCACAAGGAGACATGGAAAAGAACTATAAAAAGTAAGGAGTCGTTTTCTCGAAAGCACCAAAGAAGGCCAATAACAAACTGTCGCTGTAAATGCTCATCAAAATTAAGCGTGGAAGAACAAAACAAAATTTTTACATCCTTTCACAGTTTGTCATCTTCTTCTACACAACAAAATTTATACCTTGAAGGATGTGTACGTCCTATGGAAGTTAAACGTCACAGATCTAGAAAAACGATCAATCCACGAGGTAGAAGTCAAAGTTTTGTATATCAAGTAAAGATTGACGGAAAACTGGTAACACTGTGTCAGTCGGCGTTTTTAGCAGTGCATGGAATAAAACGCTCTAGGCTGCGTCGAAAGATTCAAAAAAACAATGCAGAACCTAAGGATTCTAGAGGTCTTCATCACTCCAGGCCAAATAGAACAAAAACAGATACTTTGGTCGCTGTTAGAACATTTTTAGAAGAACTGCCCGCTCGAGAGTCTCATTATAGCAGATCTGATAATAAACTTCGCAAGTACCTGGATTCCCATTTATCAGTCACAAAGCTTCATCAAATTTTTTTAGAAAAGAATCAAGATAAACAAGTGTCATATGAGATGTTTAGAAAAATTTTTACAGAAGAGTACAACATATCGTTTGGATTCCCAAGAAAAGACATCTGTAAAGAATGCACTTTATTTCTGACGCGTCTACAAGCCGAAATGACACATAATGAGGCATCTACACAAACCGTCAAGACAGCAAGGGAGCTACACTTACGAAAAGCTGAATGGTTTCAAAAAAAAATTTCGGAAGAAACAAAAGCTAAGGATCCCACCATCTTATCAATTTGCTTCGATTACCAAAAAAATTTGCCTGTTCCTGTGACAAATATTGCAGACGAATATTATTTGCGTCTGTTATGGATTCACAATTTGGGAATACATTGCTTAACAACAGGAAAAGCCAGTATGTATATGTATGCAGAACATTTTGCCCAAAAGGGACCAAACGAGGTAATAACTTGCCTGCAAGATTATATCACACAAAACCAAAAGCCAGAGCAACGCATTTTACATCTTTTTTGCGACAACTGCTTCAGTCAAAACAAAAATAGATTTTTGTTTGTTTTTTTGGATCAGCTATGTGCCAATAATATTTTTGAAACCATAGAAGTGGTTTACCCACTACCAGGTCACAGCATGATGCCAGTCGATCGAGATTTTGCGGTGATTGAAAAACAAAGACTGAAGCACGACAAGGTTGACAACCCGGAATTTTATGTTAATCTAATACAAAACTGTAAGAAGACAAACCCATTTGATGTGGTATTTGTACAGCATTCGCTGAGGTCAAATGGCTGTCTGAACGAAGGCGATCGTATAACAAAAGTGAAACATTTTAAACTATGGCTAGACTCGCACATAAAAGGAACTGTGCCGGGAATTTCAAAAGCTAGACGCGTCAAATTTTCGCGTAATGAGCAACCCCAGCTCAGTGCAAGCTACTTTGGCCCTATGGAAACAATAAAACTTTACAAAGTTGGTCAGAGCCGTAAACTTCGCGGCGAACCCACGCTGGCCTATGAGAACGAATACTTAAAAATTAAACAGACCAAATTTGACAACGTAATGCTTCTGAGAAAGCACGTTGTCTCATTGGACACCGAATTCTTTGATAGAACCTTGTCGGAAAATGGAAGTTGTATAATACAAAATGATAGTGAAGAGATTCATCATTTGCAAGAGGCGGATGCTGTTTATGAATAGCCAAGAAACGTTCTTAAGTTTTGTTCAATCATTGTGTATTTTTTTACGTATTTACATAACAAATTTAATTTCAATATAAACAAAATAACAAATTTCAACACAAAAAGTGCCTAAGTCCAAAATTATTATATTTTTTTTTAGGTAATAACAAAACTTTATTTTATGTTTAATCGTGAAAGTAGAAGCCACTTTATACATAGAATTTAACACCACAAACATTTTGATCAAAACAGTTTGCGTAATGTTTCATAATCAAATATAAACTTTCATGCATAAATATCTCGGATTTGTTAATTTGTGACTAAGGCACATCTTGCATTGACCCCTTCAATTACATCGCCTCCAAATGCGGCTAACGACGATTATACATCGAAACCTATCAAAAGAATTAAGTATAAGAGACTGAATGATAGAAAAGTTAACATATAAACTTACGAGAACGTGTGCTTCCATAACCTCTAAAGAACAAGTGGAAAAGTCCCATTAAGGTTCCAATCTAAATTGGAAAAACTACCGCCACAAATAAATCACAGATCTGCACCAAAGCAATTCCCATAACACAACATAATGGAAGAGATTAATTAAACGGGGATGTCCACTAAAATATTCTTTAAAAAGGACTAGCTTGACAAGCGTTCAAAACCAAGTAACAAAATCTCTTATCAAAACAGGAAATTAGTTCCACACGAAATGGCAACTACAAGGAGAGAAAATGCGAAAATCCCTAAACGCTATACAACTGTTACAAAATATATTTAGTTTTGCTATCGTGGGGGTAGCAAAAAGGTAACCCAGATACTCGTCGCGTGGGTCGTGGGTAAATAATCTAAAAATATAATACGGAAATCTTAAAAGGGCGCCAGGTCCTAATCTAAGACGAAATCTTTTGGACGGACCTTCCAAAAGTGATGGTCCCACTAAAGCATTTATTAATTTGTAGTTTTGGTGCACTGTACAACTAAATAAATAAAAGAGTAGTATTCCGATAAGAACTATAATGAATAACGAATAATAATCTTTAACAAAGTTCATATAAATTTTCGTTAACATGCAAAAAAAAAATTGTTAGTGGTTGTAAATATGAAGATAAATCATAAATATGTAAGTAAGTATATACATATAAATTAGTAAATAGATAGATTTAATAAATTGTATCAGATAAATAACTAACAGGTAACTAATAACATATAAACGTATAACCAACAAAATAATCGCAGATAGTAATAGTAGTAGTACGAAGGTTAAAAAAAAAATAATAAAAGTAATTCGGGTAAGTATTTGATTTGTTTAATAAGTTTTAAACTTCTACTAATATATTATTTTCCTTTTGTTTTAGATTTACTAAGATTACTAAGTGACCTAAGCTACGAAGTGTGTAAGCGCTTACTACCGACGTGAGCTCATTCGTTATCAAATTTGTATTCAATTGTAATCAGATTAATATTTAATAAATTAATTAAAAGCAAAAGCGAATTACTTCCTTACAATAATTATCCCGTTGACGTTTATTTAAACACTCAGATAGGTAATCTTTTCCAATATGTGCAGATAAAGAATTTACTATACTTTTAGTGTACATAAACAAAGGTAAATAGTTCACTGCTATGGTTTCTAAATAATTACATACATAAATCATTAATTAGATCGTGTATTCTGACCTGTAGAATGATGATGGACTGCATTCATATAGGAACAGCTTACCGGATGGTTGGTTACCAAATGTTGATTTTCCAAATAAACAAATCCTTCGCAATACAAGCGATATACGGATGGAAGCTTTGTAATCTTTAATAGCTACTGGTTGCCTCCATAACGTTAACAACAACAATGAAGAAGTCAGTACAAAATGTAAGTGTACTAACCCAAAAATAAGAAGAAGCACAAGAAGGGCTAATAAAAAAAGAAACAAATTAGATATATATTAATTTTAGGGAGTCAGTACATTACCTATTAGGTGGAAAAAGCCCTCATCTTCCTGAATGGTATGTTTGAGAAGAAAATCCCACAAATGTGGTTATTAAAAGTTCCAACAAAATAATAGGTATAATACTAATTCGATCAGTATTATCTAAAATCCAATCTTCTAAATTTTGTAACTTTTAATTAATTTCCAGTTAGATGAATCCAGAAAATATAAACTAAATTTACACCATTTCTAACATGGAATTCTCAAAGTAATGGCTGCAGGAAGAATGACTTTTTTGCAGAGAAAAGATAATGCAAAAATTTGAAGTTTTGGGGAATTTTCGAAAAGGAACCAAGTTGAAGGATAAAGATATCCATTAAGAAAATGGCATATAGGCATGCAACCCAACATGCATAATAATAATAACAATTGAACTGAATCAAATTATACCAAAATGTATTTTTAATATAAGTTAGTAATTAAATTCTAGTATAAATTAATTTATAGTAATTTTAACCGTAACACAACTTAACACAAAAGCATAGCTATACTTTACTATAGGTTCTGGCCGAAAAGCGCTGAAGATGACAAAATCTAACATTCGTCGTTTGGAAGAACAGTTGAATAGGAAATGTGGAATATAAACCAGAAAGTTAGCGAAACAATTCAAGTGGTCAGTCTCATATTTTCAGGGCCCTTAAGAGTAAATACCGGATGAAATACAAAAAGAATATCGAAGTGCTTAACAGATCTGAGCAACAACAGCAACAAAGTCGGACAAGGTGCAGATGCATGTTAGAAAAATCTCCAGACAAGTTTTTTATTTTGGATGATGGAAATTACTTTACTTTCAAAAATTCTGCTAAAAATGCGATTAGGGATTTTTATACCAACGGCTCTCTTGCAGCACCTGGTGATATTCAAATTTGGGAAAAAGTAATGTAGTTGGCAATAACACCTTCTAGGATTTCGAAACACTTCTTCTGTTCTTCACGAATAGTCATCAATCAGGAAGCCCATCTAAATGAATGTATTAAGAGATGTCTTATTCCATTCATTCGGGAAAATCATTCTGATGATAATTACGTGTTTTGGTCCGATCTGGCCTCATCACATTACGCGAAATCAGTAATTATCAGTTGTAGCTCACTTATTTACGTTTATTGGAAATCTTTAACGTTACTGTTAGGCTAGTTATGGCTATAGGTTAAGTTAGTTACAGTTTGTTAGTTAGTATGATAACTTGATCTTAGTTAAAAATTAAATTAGTTCTAATTTAGAGAATGTAGAAATGTAGTAGAACATTTTTGCTGGACAAATTATGGTATGTGATTTTGATGATGTTGAAGATATAAGATGTTTATCATTGAAGAGAATTTTGAGCGAAAAGTTGAATAAAATACTTAGCGACTTATATTACAGGTATTATGTAAAATTTGTTTTACACTGAAAAGAAACTTTAAGGTTAACAACCATAAAAAGGTATATTCAAAATTACAGTTCCTTATTATGATGCACAACCTACCTAATAAGTTTGTAACCCTGTAAATCTAGGTAGGCGTAATCAGATACGTGTCGGTGAAATATGTACTTTAAAATGCAATTTAAGGGTTATTCGTAAGTTATATACCGGCAACTTACTGTTACTAAATCACAAATTTTGCACGAAAGTTCTGTGCTAACAATTTGTTTTAATATGCCGTTACAAAGGAAAGCCAGAGCGCTAGTTGGTGTATAAAATATGAAACACATTACGTGTAAAAAAGCTTAAAATGTAACTGAAAAATGACTTTAAGCCCGGACTTATGAATGTTAATGCCTGTCACGCATAAACACTGAACTTCAGTATAAATGGTTAAGCTTTTTGTTTTTTTTTTTTTAAAAAGAAAGCGGTTTGATATATTTTAGCTTATTTTTTTAATATGTGTAATCATAACTTAAAGGTAGTTAGTTACGAGTAAAGTCTGCGTGAATAGTTGCATTATAATGATTGTAATTTTAATTGTATAATTAAAATTAATTAAAATACAAGATTTATAATATTTCATGCTAATATTTTATGTTGCTAACTACACCTTGTTTGTCCAACCGTAATTGATAAGGCTTATATATCGGACAGTGTGTACTGAAAACGAAAGAACAATTAACAGTCCTTTTATCCTTAAATGGTTTTCTCATAAGTAAGAAGCGTGATAAGTAAGTAAAACTAATGTCTGGCTACGGCCCTGCTGCCTAGCAACATTAAAAATCATCGCCTTAGTAAGAAAAATGCGAAACTTCATTATTTTAATAAAATGTTTAGACGTCAAATAATTGTTGTTAAATTATCTAGCTCAGTACACACAGACACACGCCAGTACAAACACATGAACAAACTGGGACTTACGCGCATTACCAACACAAAAATGTACAACTTGTCAAATTCAGCTTGACCGGCGAAGTTTGGATGCGCATAATATTTGCGGCATTAGGGTAGGGATAGCTCATTTCACCTAACGTTCTCGTCTAGTACAGATCGGTACGTTCTATGAAAATATATGAAAAACACGGTAAGATTTTATCACAAAAACTCGTTAGTTTGAATTTTTCTACCTGAAAAGTCTTATTCTTGGATTGTTAATAATTTTACACAATAGTGTTTAATAAAGATTTGTATCGTTAAAGTAAATTCCAATTTACATCTTTTTTGTGAGTTTAGAATACTTTGTACCACAGATTGTACTTTCTCTTTACCTCCTACATTTTGTCTTTGTCGAACATCGACTCTTTCTTTTCCTCATCTGCGCATTCCAACGGCCATCCTACACTTGACAAGTTGTAGTTATGCGATTTTAGGCTACGAAATATTCACTACAAATCAATAGCCGATGTAATCATGACCTTTCCATATGATTCTTCTAAAATGTCTAAAATTAATTTTTTGCTATGCAGAATTGACTTGTCATAGTTTGTCAGCGATAGAGGATAGAGCTGAATTGCATAGGAAGTGACAACCGATCATGTTCTGCTCATGTACAATTGCTAAGAAAGTCTCTTCACTGCTAGTCCAGCATGTGGACTAATCACTTCACAGACTAGTCCACACCAAATGTGGGCTAGGGTTGGTCTAAGATTTATCCACTTCGACTTACCAATCAAAGGCTAGGTGAGCCTTTGAAAAAGCCTCGTTAAATTCTACTCAAAGTAGAGACCCGGCATATACCGCATGGAGAAGGAGTTGTCTTGGATGTAAGAGGTAATAGATATCGGTCCAGGCTTACTTCGCCAACTACAATCTATGTATGCCATCTCTTTGTTGACTAACACGTGTTACATAAATAATAGTCCCCTTTCACATGCTATAAAGGCTTATTGGAGTATAGCAGGGCAGGCTGCTATTACTCGAGCCGTTCGGTACCCAAGGGTGGTAAAGTGGTTAGCTTTACGCACTGACCGCCTATTATTATCCCAGGAATTAATTTCCCAGGTAGTCAGTTTCACAGGCTGAGTTGACCTACAAGCCGTAGATATTTTAAAAATTCCCATGTATTATCCCTGGGATTCAAACCCAAAGCCTAAAGATTGGTAGTCAAGTACCATACCCACTGAGCTACCACGGCTCTACTAGGTGCTAAGGGGTGTTACATATTAATTAATATTTTAGGAAAGAAGATCAAAATTAGATATCAACCTACCATCAAATCAGGTACTAATATTAGTACTTTACACCACCTTTCTGAAATATCCATTAATTCTGACTATTACAATATAAATCATTGCAAAAGAGGTATCGCTATTATTTTGAACCATTACACTTTTGATTATGATATGCATAAACGATCAGGCACTATGAAAGATTGCGAAAACCTAAAACCAGTACTTAAAAGTTTAAAGTTTGATGTTAAAGTATATCAGGATTTGAAGTATGGAGCAATTATAAGGTTCTTACGGAAGGTACAAAATATTTAGTTAAAAAAATCAGACATTAACATGTGCAAACATTTGGCCCAAACAGGCCATTTCAGTTCAGATTGTTTGGTAATTGCTGTGTTCTATCAATAAGTCTAATTAATAAGTCAATAAGTTCTATTGGTAAGTCACGGAGACCTAGGAAAACTATACGCCCGAGACCAGGAATATCGAGTCAGCGAATTATGGAAACGTTTTTCTGTGGATAAATGCACAACCTTGGCGGGAAACTCAATATTTTTTATTCGGGCAAGGAAATCTTTTTATTTTACCAAACTATAATTAGATTTTAATTTTAGGCATGTCGAAAACTATACTCCCGAGACCAGGAATATCAAGTCAGCGAATTATGGAAACGTTTTTCTGTGGATAAATGCACAACCTTGGCTGGAAACTCAATATTTTTTATTCGGGCAAGGAAATCTTTTTATTTTACCAAACTATAATTAGATTTTAATTTTAGGCATGTCGAGGTGAGAACAATGCTGTTAGGTAGAAGTTACTTTACCTATACAAAATGTTGGCGTCTATAAAAGCATTTATAGGATTTCAATAAACGCTGATTTATTAGTAACGTAAAGGGTGAGTTTTTTATATTGCATCTATATTATCAGAGTGCCATGATAAAACAAACACTAAAACAGTTATGTATTTGAGCTAGTATAAATTATAGAAGTTTGAAGTTTTTCTTTGTAATGAAGGGGTGACCTAAAAGTGACCGTATAATAACCGTTGAGTGTTTTTGTAACAACGTGATTCCAAACGAATGTTTAATCGAAATATTACGAGTATACCTTCCTCTAAATCAATACAAAGATGGGTACATCGATTCAAGCAGGAAGGTTCAGTAGAAAATGAGAGAAGAATTCAAACAGCTCACGTGAGAATCCTAGAAAAATTGCAGAAATTAGGGATATAGGCGTAAATGATCGATCTGTCTCAGCCCGACGCATAAGCCGGCAAGTAGGAATTTCCCCAAGTAATGCAAGACTCTTAGAAAGAACTTGGATTTAACGCGTAAAATTTTATCAATGGGTTCTAATGGAATTTTGGGGGCTTATTTTTTTTCCTCAATTATGATTGATGGGATACCTCAAGACTTAACAGTGTTTAACAGTCCCCTTCGTGATTCGACAGGTGATTCGGCAAACTCCAGCCGAAATGTGCAGATGTGCAATGCACAAAATGCTTCAACAGCCAGAGGTTTGTTTTCGTTGACGGGGAGAATATTTAGAAAAATTTCATTTTCAAAATCTAGATGTTATTCAAAGCTTAAAGTTGTGTTCGTTCCGTATTACATAAAATAAATACAGTTTCTCATTTACATGGGCTTCTATTCATGCTTCGAATCAGTGCACTTTAAAAAACACCTTTTAATATTCCACATTTGATGGTAAAGTATACCTTTACAGCTTTCAATCATAAATGACGATCATGCGATAAGAATAGATTTTAGGCTACGAGGGCGTATTTTTATGTTATCTACCTAGCCATGAATCAAAAAAGTGACGATGTCAAACAAATTATTGAAAAATTGTTGTCACTGTTAGAAGTGCACGTGCTAAGTGTGTTTAGTTTGTGCCGTTTATAGAGAGGGTCTATTTGTTGATAAAATGAGTGAAATTAAGGTTGAACATCGCAGCGTAATAAAGTTCCTGACAAAAGAAAGCAATGGCCCAAAAGCAATTCATGAAAGAATGGTTGCAGTGTATGGGGAAGATGCACCATCTTATTTTCAAGTAAAATTTTGGTCTAAACTCTTTCGATGGGGTCGAGAATCAATCAATGATGACCCAAAGTCCAGACGACCCGTTAAAGCTCGAACTGAAGACATTGTGCGAAAAGTCGAAAATTTGGTACTGCAAGATCGGCGTGTAAAGATCTCTGTCATTGCCAATGAAGTCGGTATATCCGAAACAAGTGTCCTCAAAATTTTGCATGACGATTTGGGTATAAAGAAGGTGTCTGCACGGTGGATTCCCAGATTGCTTACACCTGAACAAAAACTGTACAGAAAAGAAGTTTCCCAAGAAAAAACATTTTTTTTCTCAAATTATCACCGGGGATGAGACTTGGGTACATCACTGGGACCCTCGTACTAAACCAGAATCCATGCAGTGGGTTCATAAGGGCTCTCCACCACCAAAAAAGGCTAAAACACAATTTTCTGGAAAAAAACTGATGGCAACTGTTTTCTGGGATGCTGAAGGAGTCTTGCTAATTGAATATATGCCGAGGGCGTCTACCATAAATGGAGAGGCCTACGGAAACACAATTAAAAATTTAAAAACCGCTCTGGAGGAAAAACGCCCGCATTCTTATCCACAAAAAAACTTGTTGCTGCACGACAATTATCGGGTTCATAAGGCAAACCAAGATCAGCAGATAATCAATGACTGTGGGTTTATAGAGTTAAGGCATCCACCTTATAGCCCTGACCTAGCTCCGCCAGACTTCTTTTTATTCAAAAATTTAAAAAAGCATCTCAGGGGAAAGCGTTTTGCTTCTGATGAAGAACTCAAAGAAGCTGTTGAAGAATATTTTGCAGGGTTACCAAAGGAATTTTTTTCTGAGGGTATGGGGCAATTTCAAAAAGATGGAATAAGTGTATTTATTAGTCATGAAGGGAGTTATGTAGAAAAATAATTTTTTTTTGTTCTCTTATGTGCTTTTTTCATGGCTAGGTAGATAACATAAAAATACGCCCTCGTATTATTCATGGAGACACCCTGCTAACGGTTCATAGTTTATACAAACCCTTTGTGGCCTTTGTGTAGAATTGAAGGAACTTGCAAAAAGTAAAGATTCATAAACAATCCTTACGTTTGTTAATCGTAAAGTAGCTACTAGATATCAAAGTGATGTTTATGGAAATGAACGGATGCATGCCAAGAAGCAAATAGGCGCCATTGTTAGTTATTCAAAAAATTATTCCTTGGGTTAGTTTGATATTAAGAATAGTAATTATTGAATTTTTGTGAATGTAACTGTATATTAATAATAAAGAAATCAACCAAATCTGCCCTTATTCGTTTGTGGAATAACCCGTGATACAAAAAATCCAGCTTAAAGATGGCCACTAAATTCTAAAGTGCCTACTCGATTAAAATTATAATATCGTGTACTAGAATTTTAAAAGTAGAAATTTTAATGTAAAGCTTCAAGGAAAGATTGCATAATAATAATCAATTGCAGGTTCTAGATGGTCATCACACATGTATAATTGTGCTTAAAAAGCGATTTTACCTTCACAGATCATTAAATGTTTCCAACATGTAGCTACTATTGACAGTTTCCAACAAAGAGAATGTTTTTAATTGCCAATAATCCTCAAGATGATATGTGTATTGTATTCAAAAGATTATTATGTGTTTTCAACAAAAGAACTCATGATAGCGACGCGTCTTTTAGGGGAATGAGGTTGCGGAACAATTTAAAAAAGTTTGAGGCACGAATTGACAGGTACAAGTAAATGTCTTTTAATAAACCATTCGGCAAAAGTTTACCTTATATGGACATGTGAAATCTGACACGATATCACACTTTAAACCCTAAAGACGGGCGCTGTAAACAGATTTTCTAATTTAACAAGAAATTCTTTTAATAAAATCCAAATCTGATTCAAAATTTCCTTTTAACTTCAACATTTCTCGCTATCTTAATCGATGAGTTGTACGGTACAGGTGTGTACTAACTAATTATAGTAAGTAGCTACTTACTATAATTAGTTTTGCATTATCAACCCAGTATTATTGTTCTCTAGTTTTAGACAATTTACATAGGATAAAATTCATGTTTTATTGTGTTTCTGAAGTTTCGTTCTTGTGAATTTTGAAGGCTACCAATTATTACCAGGAGCAATTAAGATATTTACGTAACAGAATGCATTCAAAAACGTTTTTTGTCCTTTACTAATCGACTGCAGATCGATACTATGCATTTTCTGATCTGTACTTGGCTATTGCAGATTCTACTAGCAATTGCAGACATTACAACAATCTGCAGCATTGGAGTTTGGAGTAGTACGTATAATGCACATAATATTAGTGTTGTACTAAAAGAGAGCAACCACGCCCTCAATTGCCTGGAATTACTTAGGTTCTTGGAAATGTATTGGAACTTTTATTAAGAGAAAACTAAAGACGATGCTACAGTAAGTATCAAATAATTGCAGGGATTCAGAAGATAGTGCGTATCTGCTATTAGTAGATTAGATGAAAAAATTGCAAACCGTCTTATGAACACCATCAGGAAATAGGTCATTTTTATTCTACAAATAAGTGTGCTAGATAGATAATAGATGTGCTAATAATAATATATTAATGAAAAGAACATTGAGTAATTTAAAGCAACCTGTTTGATTAATATAGGTATTATAATGCATTATAATATATGGCGCTACTGTATAGCAAGGGCCACGAAACTCAGCGAGAAGGTGGGATGCGTAGTAGGCTCATTTTTGAAAAACTCCGCCTACCGGTGTACTTACACTTACAAGTCAGAGGCGCGAGCTCGAGAGTACGAATAATAAGGTTTATCCACAATTACCTTATAATTGAAGTTTTATCCACACTTACGAACCGTATAAAGTAACACTTTATCCACTAGTGGAATAATGAAATCACTTTATTCCACTAGTGGAATAATGAAAAAATACAATCTTAAATCAATCGCATTCTATTTATTATTAATATTGACATTAACATTTGCATTAATAGACATTTCGTTTTTTGTTTTATCATATTTCACTTCGTTTCCATTAATAAGAAGCTTGTAGTTGTTATCGGTTCCAGAACGAATAGTAGTTGTAGGAACAATGGACGTCTCCTCTAGTAAGGAACGACTAGTACCAGGAGAACCTTGGATTTTTCTTGAGATATCAAGCTTATTAGATACAGAATCTTCGATATAAGTTTCTGCTATGGCGGAGCTCCTCCACCCACCATGTCGTTTAATTGTAAGATTAGCACCTCGATTGGCCAGTAAAGTTGTTGAAGTGCGTCTCATGCAATGGCCGGTATAAGCTTCTGCGTTCGCCAGATTCAAAAACGAAGCAACTATTGAAGGAACTTTCGATAAAGTGTTAATTCCAACAGGTTGCGATGTACATTTTTGATTAGCGTATCGTAAAAAGAATCTCTCAATGGATAACTTCTTCGGACGTAAGGACATGTATTTCCTACACTTCTCCACAGTGTTGATAGAGAATCCTTCTTCTAGAATTGTGAATTTTCGTGAAACGCCCGTCTTGGTATCTGGTATCGAAACAATCAGGTATGCGCCTCTGTCTTCTACTTCACTGATTTTCAAATTTGTCAGCTCACAGCATCGACAGGCACCAGACACCCCCATTATTAATGCAACCTAAAATATTCCAAAATTTATTATCTACAATGTCTATGTAATGACAGAGATTACCTTGATCATCAAATATTCTTTATCGCAAGCTCTTGTCAAAAACTCTTCCACGTGTGTTCTTTCCAATACTGCAGCTTTCTTCGGCCTGTATCCTTTTGACTGATTCTTCAGATAGGCCATGAGCTTACTATATTTTCCAATGTCTATGTTTTTATAGACCTTTATAGCGGCCTTCAGCATCGAGTACTTCGACCACATGGATGAAATTGCATACCTTTTCTTCAAATTTAAGAAATACGATAGCAGAACTTCCTCACTTATTGTCATTACCCCCCGTTCTTCCTTCCATTCATTAAATTTTGAAAATACCTTTTCATAATGTTCCCTGGACTTCGCAGGCAATAACTGGCGAGTCGCTTCTTCAGCTTCCTCAAGAATTGTCTCAGGAATAGTATCACTTTCTTCCATTTTCACCAACTTGCACAGCGTTTTGTACAAATGGAGTCGATAAACAATCGAAAATAAATAGCGACGATTCAACACCTCCCATGTTTTTTAGTTAATTTCAATGATTTTTGAGGTGACATCCGCTGTCAGAGTGTAATGTCAAATCATTTTTTGATGACATGAGATGAAATTTTGGCGATTCTGATTTTAAATCGCTGTAATTGTGGATAAAATGTTGTATTGCAATTCGTGTTTCACTCGCATTTTATCCACTTAAGAAAATTAAACGCTCGAGCAAGCTCTCGCGTTTAAACATTCTTGCGTGGATAAAATGCTCTCTGAAACACTTATACAATAAATAACTATTATGACAGAAAATGAATGTCATAATAAAGTTTTTGGCAGTCAAGCTCGGAAAATAGTATTTGAAGTTTTTAGGTATTTTAAAGTATTTTATTTAGCGGCAGAGACATCAACAAAAGTGCGTAAGATGCAGAATATCAGTGAGAACAATAGAAATAATAGTGAAAGAAAGTAGTTAGTGCAACACCTAGTGAATTAAAGGAAATAGACTGATTATAATTCAGGTAGACGAGTGATTCACGTGAGATGGGCTTCATACCTAATTGCCTTTTAATGCTTAAATCTTGAACTAAGGTGGGTCATTACTACAATGGAATGAACTTTGAGAATTATGGTAAATGATTAAAAGATTCATTCCAAATCTGCCACGACGGTCTGTCATAGTTATTGATAGTGTGCCCTATCATAGTGTAGAAAATAAATCGCCACCTACATCAAATTTCAGGAAAGCTGACATGATAGACTGATTGGTTAACGGCGAAACAAAATATACTTTTTCATCCTAATATGATAAATCCTCAGCTTTATGAGATAAACTCATTCCAAATCTGCCACGACGGTCTGTCATAGTTTTATTGATAATCTACTCTATCATAGTGTACAAAATAAACCGCCACCTACATCGAACTCCAGGAAAGCTGACATGATAGACTGGTTAACAGCGAAATAAAATATACCTTTTCATCCTAATATGATAAACTCTCGGCTTTATGAGATCATAAACAAGCATAAATATCAGTACAAATCTTACAAATGTGACACATTAACTACTTGAAGAACATAGTCCCACTGTATTACGACTACCACCTTACCCAGATTTCAATCCAGTTGAACTTATTTGGGGCACAGTTAAAAATAGTGTCGCTCAAAAGAATACCACCTTTAAGTTGAATGACGTAAAAGAAATGGCCGAACTTGAATTCGGTAAAATAAGAGAAGCTGAATGAAAGAAAAGGTACCAACACGTCATTGCAAAAGAATAGAAATACCTCAGCCGAGAAATACAGTTTACAAATTTGTTTAAGACTTCATAATTAATTTGAGTGACGACAGCGATACTATATCCTCCGATGAAGAATGTAGTTTTTATTGTAGGATACTCCATGTTTAACAAAATAGAATCATATATATAGATTTAATCTAGGTGTTTCATTTCAAATACAGTCCATGTTTATAATTGATACCTAAAATACTATATTGAAATATAATAAAATATATATATTACGTATTTCCAAGTAATTCAAAACTGGTCTACATTATATTTATGTATAAGTTTATTTTCTTAAGTTGTAAACATACTACGAAGTGGTATCCTACGCCAATAGAGAATATCCGTATCAATCAGAGTGAAGTTGTGCGTGCCGTATGTATTCCTACGTCTCCCCAAGATTCGTGGCACTTGCCATAATGCTAAGTAGTAAATAAGTAAATACAAACATTTTAGTAATAACATATTTAGCTAGACTGGTAGCAAAAGTAAAAACACTGGCAATAATTTGATCAACAGCCAGACATTGGCAATCGTAAAATCTTTTCTGTTGAAGAAGAAAAACAATATTCTGCATACCTCAGTACTGCTTTTAAAATGCCCTACAGATTAACTTATACCCAAACAAGACAACTTGCCTATGAATATGATAGAAAACTAAATAAAGTAGTTTCAAGTACCTGAGAAGGAAGGCCAGAACCTGGTTCGACTGGTTGCGAGAACTTATGAACCGCCAGCCAGCAAGTCGATAACTTTAGCAAGAGCTACGTCAATTTTCACCAATGTCAAGACAATTATCATGGTTTTGAAAATATAAGTTTACCCCAGTAACTGCTAAAAGTTATAGTCGAGTATTGAAGTAACCAAGTAACCCTAACGTCATCAGCGCTACGTGGTCAACTGGTTAGCTCATACAAAATGTTTACTTTGCAAGCTTATAAATGATCAGAGTTAAATGGCATGTTTGTATCTTTAAGGCTGTGTGGGCAAAGAATAATCATCGATAGGCGAGTAGAAACATTTTTCTACTACCATATCAGAAAGTAAGCTTTTCTCCCTCATCTCAGGGTAGAAAGTTCTTCTTCTCAAGAAAGTAATTTTCTATTCCGTTGTTCATAGGAAAATGAGGTCGGTCCAACGATTATGTTACCTATAATTCCACCTGATACATTAAATCAAACTTGATGATTGATTTGGTATAACGCGTAAAGATTTTCTTCGACCCTTTAGTGCCTGTTCATAATATTAAATACATCATTCCGAGTAAACGTATCTTAAATCGGCCCATAAAAATATGATGTCTAATAAAGCCAAGATTAATTTTTTATTGATGGAGTAACCATGTGCAGAATCTTCTGACGTCAAATACATATATCTAACGCAAAACAGCACAAAAACGCTATTTGTTGTTTATCGTCTTTTTAATGATATTTAATTACTAATTGCATCCCAACGAGCATTTAAATGCATTGTAAACATGTAAAAACGGGTCTGGTTAAACAAGCTATGATTCCAGTTTCACAGTAATTAATTCTCTGGAATTTGTTATTGCAGGACTGCATAATAAAATATTTATTGTATTTTTAAATTAATTATATAATTTAATTTATTGTTTATGATAACACCTGTTTGCTTGTCCGTGTTGCCCTCCTCTAAAAAACAAGTCCACTGGTTCTTTTTTTCGTGGATAGGTTGGTTGGTTGTAGGTTGAATAAAAAAAAGCTTCTAAATAAGTCAATGCAAAAAAATTAAAAAATAAGTAACATAATGTTTACTGAAAGCCTGAAAGATATATTCTTTCATCTAGGGCATTTTTCATAGTAAATTTTACTATCGACATAAGCGTACATGATTTCCTGTCGTTTAGACTATAGTGCTGAAATATTCAACATCTCAAACTTCAAACTAAAAAAGGTAATAAGAAAGTAATTACTACGTTATTAGTTTCCATTGTACTTTCATGATATGCGAATTTATTATTAAAACAGGAAAAATTCTGCTGAATTGCTGTCAAAATGCTCTGTAATTGTACAGAGCAGTAGATCTCAGGCTTTTTTTAAGATGTTTAGCTCTAAATATAATTAAAGATGTTTAGACCGAAACGTATAAGAAATAAATATAATATTTTAAAAACGCTTGATATTTAATCTAACCTCACTTTTTATTTAGTGACATCTGATTATGATTCGTTTGTGTTATTTGATTTTCAAGTTACAAAAACTCTTTATGAATTTTAAAATTGTAAGATTCGATAATTAGGTTTTTTATTTTAATTACCTGTTGTGATTTTGATGTTTGTTGGCAGTTTTTCTGCAAAGCACTTTACAATAGCTTTTGTAAGTAAAATAAATTTAAAATAGTTGCACTTTTATTTTATTATAAGAACTTAATGTGTTTCTTTCAGATCAATAGCTTAAACAAAAACCACTCACAAGTATAGATTTCCTTGTAATAATGCTGTGCGAGTTTTGTAAATGTTTGAACCTGTTTTCTCAATTGATGAAAAGCTTCCAGTAATTATTGCTTCTGTGTTCTATTGGTATTAACCTTCATGATAATTATAACTGCATGTTTTATATTTTTCCAATTTTTCTTTTTAGAATATGGCACATGACCAGTCAGCAGCATGAAACCTGCATTCTGTACGTTTGCTAAAATATCAAAACATGTTTTAGTCAAGAATAATTTGTTTATCTTAGTTACCATTATTTTTTCTATTTTTTCATTGTATCATAAATCGTCTAGTTACAATATTGATGTCCATTAAATGATCTATCTTAACAATATGTTATTATTTATTAATGCATGTAGAACACATTCTTATCATTTCTCAACATTTTCTTTTTAGTTAATGCTTTGCAAAATTTTTTTTTGGGTATAAACAAGAAACATTTTTTCAAAAATGAGTCAACTGGTTTTAATCTATTTACTATAATCATGCAATAAACAGACCATAATACCTTTTTATCAAAATTAATAAATAAACGATTTCCTTTATAAGTACTAACGAAACTGACCAACAATAACTGGACCTAACTAATAATCATAAATGCAGTTTTCCTTAGCTGTCACACAAATGTGGGATTTGCGCTGTTCCATCTGTAAGTCGGCTGCAGCCGCACATAGGGCCTACGTAATAATAATAATCGCCCCCTCCCTCCCGCACAAGCTTATAGCTTCTGGGGCCTGGTTTCCAGGCTATGGGTTGTAGCAATTATTATTATTATTATTATAACAATATTTAAAGGAATCGCTCCAACCCGCCGATTTTATTTTGTTTTCTGAGCTTATTTTAAAATCATGTCTTGTTATACAGGTGTCTCGAAAAACCTGGGTTAACATCTACTTTTAATTTTTCAAATAGTAACCTCCAATCTTTTTGGCAATTTTAAATTCCTTATAAAATTCGAAACATTTTTTTTGTATTATACCTTATACCTAATGGTTGCGCCCCTTAATAAAGTACTAGTATAAAGTACAATTCTGATCGAGCTGAACATTAAATGTTGATAAGTATTATCGTATTTAATAGGAAATAGTTCTAAATTATCATATTAAGGTAGAAAACCACCAAGACCTTACAACTCAAGAATTACATAATTTAAGTATGATTCGGTAAATTCAATGTTGCTCTTTCGATTGATACCCGAAAAAAGCCACCAAAATTGACCTACATTACACCCTCAATTAAGACCGCGTTGTGGTAGTTGACAGTGCTTAGTCTTAAGTACGAGTTCGAAACGTGAAGAGGTGTGTCGAGAAATTTTGAATCTATTTTAAGTTTGACTTTAATACTCTGCTAAGTCTACAATTCTATACAGAATCCGGCAAGGATAATGTACCGGATAATCTGAGACAAATTACAATAGAAAAGTTTAGACGAAGGTACTCGTTTGACAAGTTACCTCTCAGCGTGGTCTTTACAGTAAACAACTGTTTGCGAAAAGCACAATTAATCGTGAAATCTGTCACTAAATGTTTGCTAAACATTGTTGTCACTAAATGCAAGAACAATTACTACCATTTGTATCAAATCATACTCAAGTAACCTTGTTTTGGCTAGACCTAGCAACGGCACATTATGTCAAAAGCACTGCAAAGACCATATCCATGACGTCTCAAAAAACCAGAACCCGCCGAATAATTTTCCTTAAAGAAGATGGCAGCAGCAAAAAGGTGGAAACCGAACTTCATTATAATGCATTAGCCTAATGTACTAAACATGTAATAAATATCAATCAAAGTAAAAACTTCTCTATGTATTTTTAGCTTAAGTTAGTTCAGAAACTGTACAAAACTTTCTAGAACAAACCTTATTAATTTAAAGAATACTGTAACGAGGGTGTAGTCGAAAAGAGAACGTGTTCTTGATTTCCACTTACTACAAAATGAAGTAAACTGCATAAAACAATAACATGCCCATAAACATAACTTCCTTCATGACCAAGAACATTATCAAAAACGTATTACACTTTTAATTGCATCACCACTCGGAAGACGCATCGAAAACCTTCGCCTTTAGCGCGGGCTGACTTGACCGTCCGAACACGCGGGAACACACCATCGCTCTACAGTACTTAATTATTATTAATACTTTTATTATTAAGTAATTCATAGAGAAGATAATTAAGATAATTAATTACACTGTCAAACAGTGTTTTTGTTTCCTGGTACTGGTTAATTGTTTCTGGTCAACTACCAGATACTGATGCCTAAAATCTAAATAACTAAAAAGTTAGTACGTAAAAAATGTAAAATGGAAAAACATTGTTATTCGTTTAATACGAGGGAAACTAGATAAATTATCTACCTAAGCATGAAACAAAAGACGCATGATTTTTTAAACAATTTTATTTTTCAATATAATCTCCCCCAACTTCAACGCACTTTCGCCATTTGTCTTGCAATGAATTCATACCATTAAAAAAAATGATTCTTCCTGATTGCCAAAATAGTCATTGATGGTTCGTTTCAAATGGTCATCACTTTCAAAATGGCGGCCTCTCAAATGTTTTTTCAGATTTCGGAATAAGTAGAAGTCCGAGGGTGCCAGATCTGGGCTGTAAGGTGGGTGGTCTAACTCTACAAAGTTACATTCGTTCAGAATTGGACGAACTTTGGCGGCTTTATGAACCGTCGCATTATCATGAAGAAGGAGCACATTTTTATGCCTCAAGTGGGGACGTTTTTTGGTAATTTCCGAATGTAACTTTTTGAGCGTATTACCGTAAACCTCTGCATTTATTGTAGTGCCCTTAGGCATATATTCGATCAGAAGAACTCCATGCAAATCCCAGAAAATTGTTGCCATAAGTTTTCCGGCTGAGGGCTGTGTGCGAGCTTCTTTGGGGGTGGAGAACCCTTATGAATCCATTGCATAGATTCCAGCTTTGTCTCAGGGTCCCAGTGATGTACCCAGGTCTCGTCTCCAGTCACTATTCTCGTTAGGAATTCAGCATCAGCTTCCAAAAGATCTAAATTGTTTTGACAAATTTGCTGTCTTCGCGTCTTTTGCTCTGGAGTCAACAACCTGGGAATCCACCTCGCTGAGACTTTATTCATGCCTAGCTTTTAGTGCAATATGGTCAAAACGCTAGGTTCTGATATTCCCAGAGCAGTAGCAATGGTGGAGACCTTCATGCGGCGATCCTCAAGAACCATATCTTCCACTTTGTCACACATTTCACTGTTGGTTGCCTCAAGTGGCCTTCCACTTCTAGGGTCATCCTCTATGGATTCACGTCCCTAACGAAACTGTTTTGACCAAAACTTAATCGTAAAATATGATGGGGCATCATCTCCATATACGGCAATCATACGTTCTCTTATAAATTTTGGACCATGGCCTTCTTTTGTGAGAAACTTAATCACACTCCTATCCTCCAATTTCAAAACACTCATTTTTTGTCAACTAATCGCGCACAAAACAAAAAGTAACAGGTCAATTTCACTAAAACTTCAGATACAATTATAAAAGACTTGCCACTATTTGACATTAAACGCTGAAGATTGTCAGTTGTTTCAGTCATGGCTAGGTAGATAATTATTCTAGTTCCCCACGTAGAAGGTGCTATCTTGTTTGGTCGTCGCGTTTCGGCTGTTGATGAAAGTCTACCTAAACCCTTCTCGTTTCGTGTAGAGCAAAAATGATAGCGTTTATGACTTCTTATTTGGTGTGTCGTCTACCTGCACATCTTTACCTGTTCATATCTAAATATCAAGTGCGATAGTAAATTTAATATTATACACTTCAACCAACACAGAACTAGCTAAAAGTCACGAGGCAATTTTGGACTTGGACTGGATCTATAAAGTACAACATTCCATAGGGCCATAATTTTAAAGAGAGAAAGCAATAGTTTTGCCCCAAAATGGCGGAGTTTATAGTAAGTTTTCCTTGTCAATTAAGAAATTGGCATTATTGTCAATTTTGACATTTCACTATAATCTGATCTGTGTTGTAGACTATTTATGTTGTTTTGGTCTATTTGGGTTCTCTAAATTTAAGAGCGAGTTTAAAATGTTTATAGTTGTGTATTTTGAATAGGCTACAGGAATTGCATTTTTTTAAATGTTATTGCAGTAACCACCTATTAGTAAAGCAGAATATCATATGCAAATAACTTGCCTCTAGCTATGTTTTGGACATAAAAAAGTTCCTAAAACTTGTTTTAAATTTAAACGAGGAATCTGCCCGCTATGTAGTATACGTCATAACCGCTAGCTTGTACGCGATTGGTTGAAAATGCACATCTGCCAGATGAGCCAAGCGTTGTGGCATTGGTTTGTAGTATTGTTTGCTTTACGTTGTCGTTGTACTCTTTACTTTTGAGGTATCCTCTTAAAAAGAAATCAAGGGCCGTTAAATCAGTGGACTTAGGTGGTCGCTCAATAAACCCCTTCCTACCAATTCATCTGTTTTGAAAGATATCGCTTGAAAACGCACTTCTGCCGCATAATAAGCCGTAGCCTCACCATGTTAAAACCAGATGTTTTGATGAGATAAATCCAGATTTTCTTACACTAGAAACAGTGTGGGTAAGTGCTGGAATCAGATCTTCTTATAGAGTCGTCAAGTGTTGGTTATTTTGAACACTTAATAAAACGTTTACTTGCTTGTCTTGACCAACTTTTGAGCGACCACTCCTAGGAACATCTCTTACGTGACCAAGTTGGCGAAATCTCTGCTCGATCTTGCTTGCCTCTTACAGTTGATTACGATATTAGCCGACGAAGGTGTCTGAAATCTATGATAAGATACAATAAAAATGCATTAAAATACCTTATTTCGGGATATTTTTGATTAAACAACTTACAAACTTCTTGTTGTGTTCTTACTGTATCGCCGTATCTTATCATCATTCATATTCACTGTGTCTTGAGTCGTGTCCAGCGAGCCAAATTTTAATTTTAAAATAATCAATAAACTATTAACACGGTAGAAAACTATTGGAAGATATTAAAATTCAGAAAAGAGTAAATTAGATATTCAATGAAGAATTCAATAGGACCATTAGTTATTTTGTTTCTGTAATGTTTCTGTATGTAAGGCTAAAATTTGAATTCTAAACAACTATTTCTAATAATTTTTTTTATATCTCCAACGCGAAGCGAAATATCGAGAATTGGCCCTGTTTGAAGGGTTATGGTAGGCTGGGTTTACAGTTCTCACTTAAGTTGAGTACCTAAAAAATGCAACTCCTGAATATGTAACATTGTGCCAACATTCAAATTTTCACTCCTTAAAATAACGAAACTACGGGAGTGTATTCATCTTAAATGCGACACACTGTATATGGTAACGGTACAAAAAAAAAATTTACAGGCAGCTTGACCACATGTTCTAGACACCCAATAGGTAAACTAATTTAAATTACTTAACGTTAATCAATCATATTCAATGCTGAAATATCTTTAAAAAATAGAAAATAAACTATAGCACGTCTTTATTTACGTCATTTATCAGAAACACTGTCTAAAAGGATTCTCCGTTCTCATGTATGAAGATATATATATATATGTATATACAGGGTGTCCATTTAGTGCGGGATTCTTCTCCTATGCATACACTATTAATTTTCTGAAAAACTTGTGGTGGGAACCAGAAGCGTCCCTACAGTCGGTCAGCCGGGCGTATGCCCGCGGCCCCGAGAACTAGTGGGGCCCCGCACCGAGTTACCTTATTTTAATCAACAATACAATATATATCTTATGCGTTAATAAAATAGACTGAGAGACCGGCATTTGATGCAAGTTCTTATACACAAAGCTAAAGCCTACTTTTAAAATAAAGCGCACCAAATTTCCAAAATGAAAAGGATTCTAACATTTCTCGAGACTACGGGTGAACGGAGCAGATCACACGGCGTTCACCCATAAAACTGGCTGTCATCTACCCTATCCCTGGAACCTGGATACGGGGCATGGAAACATGACAGGGCAACGGATGATGCAGTCAGGTCAAATTTGTAGCAGAGAAAGTATGGTTAACGAATTCTCGATGGTTACTCATCACCGAGCAGAGGGAGCTCTGGTAACATGAGGACCGGTGTGGGTGGATTTGATTCTCGCCTGGGACATGGTCTCTTATTGGTGCTAAGCTCACCCGCTGTTTGACTGAATCTTCAAGAGGAAAATTGAAGTGAGATTTATCCCGGTTGGAAGGGGTAAATTCTTGCCTATGGGAAACTGCATGCCACCACGTAACTGTGCTCAGGATCCTATTCGGACCACCCTATGACTCAGATTTCCTGCAACAGAAGACCGCATATTTACAGTGGTGGAAGAAATAACAGATAAAGCTGAAGACCATGGAATCAGAAGAACTAAGATGGGATGAAAAGCAAATTGAAAACCATGAAGATAGCCAAGTTGGAAGTAATGAAGACGAAAAAGATAGAGAATCTGAAGTTGATGTAGTCAATGATGAGAGTCAAGGAACTGAAGGATGTAATAATGATGCCGACAAAGACGTGAATACAAGGTGTAAAGATAAAGAATGCGAAAATAACTCAACTACAAATGATAAACAGGGAGATGCTGATAAGAATTTAGGAATCAAGAAAAATTCTACATTCAAGAAAAAGATAAATAAAGTTGCTCGTGAAAAGAAACGAGGCAAAGAAGACAAAAATGAGAGCGTAATAGATGATAATGGTAAAAGTAAAAATGAGAATGATGCTTGTAAGAAAAAACGAAACAATGAAGACAAGAATGTGAGTGTAATAGAAGATAATGATAAAAGTAAAAATGAAAGTGATGCTTGTAAAAAGAAAAAAAAAGAAATCGAAGATGAGAGTGTAATAGAAGAGAATGATGAAAGCAGAAATGGAAAGGATGGACATAAAGGTGGACAAGAGTAAGCAATAAGAGAAATGAAGATGACGAAAGAGTAATTGGATTGGCTGATTCAAATTGGTCAACAGATATTGATCGAAAATCTACATCTGACTACTTATTTAAAGTATTCGTATCAATAGTGACCTGCACCAGTAGGAAGCAAACCACTGCAACACTCTCAATGACCGAAGCGGAATACATTTCAGCTTGTAGTGCATGCACTGAAGCCATCTGGTTAAATAATTTGCTAAAGATTCTTGGAATTAAAATAAAGCAACCAATAACCATCTACGAAGACAATTTAGGAAGCATATCAATCTCAAAGAACCCTGATAGTAATAAAAGGATTAAACATATCGATATAACGTATCACTTTCTTAAAGAGAAGATTGCAGTTAATACATATTCCAGCACATACGCAAGAAACCGATATTTTAACGAAACCTCTCCCAAAAGTCTCTTTCGAACAATTGCATGAGAAGCTAGGTTTATCTTAATTTTAGAAATTATTTAGCGAGGAGGGGTGTAGAATGCACTAAATAATTTATGTTTGTGTTTCTTATTACTAATATTATAATTATGTTACAATATGTTATCTTAAACATTATGTTTCCATGACATCTTGTTGTCGTTTACAGAATCTGTCTTTTGATGTATTTCTAGTCTTTCTTAATTATTACAATATTAATCTTTATTCTTTTATAGAAAAGTCACCAAGAAAAGTACTCTGGACCTGCCGTCTTTATCTGGCTTTAATTTGTGCTAGCATCTGTGTGATGGATTTTTAATGGCAGAGTCATATGAGAAAATGTTCCTCTTCTTGTGTGTGGTGTAATAAGTATTTCTGGTGAAAAAATCGTTTTTTGGAATATTTTCACTCAGTATTGAGGATTTTGTTACCAGTGCGTCGCTATTTTCTTAAATAATTACCTGAAACCCAGTGGCGTGCGGTGAGAATTTAGGCTAGGGAAGCAACCACTATTTTAATTTTAATATATCTAGGAACAGGCGTGGATTCACGTAAGTGAAATTCCCCCCTCCCAAATTTAGTAATAAGTATGCATATAATAGAAACAAATAATGTTTGTTTAATCATTATTTATTAAAATTATTAATTTCCAAAATTTCCCCCTCAAAATAATTCTCTGGATCCGCCCCTGCTAGGTACAATAAAAAAAAACAGTGTTATAATTATTAAGCTTAAAAGTTTTTCAAAGAAGAACTTTTACACTTTATATTTAGGGAATTTGTTGACTATTATTCTTTATTTTAAAAAACTACTACTATGTATTTATACTGCTACTCGATTTTCCGGTATTTCTTAGCAAAATACCGATGCAGGTTTTAATCTTTGTTGTTAAATTTGAAAGTTCTGGTTTTGATCTGACTTTCTTGATAATTTGTAATTTCTCTCCAAAACTGTATGCAGAAAATTCTTTATTAATAATTTACAAGCTAAACGAAAAAATCGTTCCGATTCGGATGTATCCGAAGTACTCGAACCTTCCACCGAAGCAGCTGGATTTGCAGTCGTGACGATAATGCAATTTTAAATTTGCATACTACAGAGCAAACTAAATAGAATTATTTGTCTTTAAAAAAATCCTACTTATATAAATTGAAATAATAAAATGTGACTAAATACAGTCTCATTTGCAGATTTAAATTACTTAAGTAACATTAAATTTAACAAACACTAATCGAACAAATAACCAAATTATAATAAATAAACATTTGGGCATGAAGCACACTAAAAATAACGGCCAAACAATGCTAACAGCATTGTCTGTGTCGCCACGCCCGCTGATCCATGCCAAGGCCACAGTAGACTAATATACAGTAACGTGACTGACGCAAATAATTACCATCCACCACACAACATGCTGGCAAGTGTCGGCAGTATGTAGACAACAGTTATGCTTCAAACACGCGACCAAGCCCATCAAATTGGCCAGTGCCGGATAACCCCAATTGTGCTGTTCGAGTGCCCGGTAATACGGAATGAATAAACACAGAATCAGGAAACGATGCAGAGATTGTTTTAATTGACAAAGATTACCAAACTTCTGATAAATTAGAAAACAACTTTATTCGATATATATGTGGTTATTTGATAAAAAAATGTTTATCGGTACATACATGCGAAACATGAGCATTATTCAATTTATTTTATCTATGGAAATACTTTTTCAACAACACTTCACACATATTTGTGTAAATGAAAATGTGGTCAAACGCCTTGTATCCATCTTCAAATCATTAATATTTATACATTCCTGCAATAATTTTAAGTACAATAATAATATAGTAATTATAATTGCAACTATTATTGGGACTTGCGGTCTCTACTTAATAAAAAACCTCTTTGTTTTTTACGCCAAGCTTTCGCAATAGTTCATTGCTTCGTCAGGGCACTAGGTATAATAAGAAATACATCACAATACATCATGCATTATTCTAAATTGTATGTATACTTACAAAACGTGAGTAAAATATTTTATGTAGTTAAATATAGCTAATCAAAAGTATAATATAAAATCTTTCTCTATTAATATCTCACAGTTCTTATATATTTTTAAAAAGTTGATAATATAAGCTAAAATTATTTGTCATATATAAGTGACATATAGGATGATAATTGTCATATCTGACAAAATGCAGACAATGAAAACAAACCTTTTTTACCTACTACATAGTTATATTAACAAAAGAGTTTAAATTATTAGTTACTTTATGGCGGTATTCACAATTGCTGATTAACTTTGACTGGGTGTTAATTACCATAGATACGTTTGTTAAAACAATTGTAGCCATGGTATTTAACAGCCAGTTAAAGTTAATCAGCAATTGTGAATATCGCTGTTATGCCCGGTTTCATAAAACCGTCATTAACTATTAGTTAGTAAACAGATATGCTAAACTAACAGTCGATTAAATTTTATAAGTATTTCTGTAAAATAACAGAATGATTTTAAACATTAGTTAGTAAGCAGTTATTTTAAAAATTAATAGTGTGTTTCCATCTTAAGTTGGCAATAAAATGCAATGTGATACAACTTCATTTGTATTTTGGCAGTAAAATTACCGCTAAATAAATACCTTTTTTGGTGCATTCTTTGTGTTACTTCTGTGTTTACCCTAGTTTTCAAAGTTTGTAAAACGGTTAGGAATTATAATTATACACAACACGAAAAAGAACAACTTACTAATTGAATTAGTAGAGCTAGAGAAGTACAAGCATATCATACAAAATAAAAAAAATAGAGGGCGTTACAAAAAATAAAGAAAAGCAAGAATGTTGGAGAAATATAGCCATTGATTATAGCAGTATTGTTGAAAGGAGCAGAATTCCAGACCAACTGAAAGGCTGCTACACAAACATAAAAAGAGTTGGGAAAGAAAAAGTTGCAGGTCACAGAGTGAGATCTACAGAATTTCCACTTCTATCATTGTTCGTAACTCTGGTTAAGGCTTTCTGCAGTTTTTCTTAGCTGTAACATAAATGTGTGCTCTGTGCTATACCATCTGCTAAGTCGGCTGCAGCCGCACGTTGGGCTGCGTAATAGTAATAATCGCCCCTCCCTGCCGCACAAGCTTCATAGCTTCTGGGGCCTGAAAGGCCAGATAATGGGCAGCAGTATTATAATTATAATAATTATTACAAAACAGAATGCGAAAAGGAATGTTACTACACATAAGACCCCTACACAAGGTAAATATTTCCAATAATTTAATTTTATGTAAAGTACCTTGATTTACTGATACAACAGAAATTAAGCAGACTGGAGGTGGTTACGTTTGTGGAGAGCACTACAAGAAAGGTGTTATGTTATAAATCTTGTTTATATTATTATTTAACAATGTTTTAAATTTAAGTATTGCAAAATTTTCTAGTTATAATTTTTTTTATAACATTTCACATTGACAATGAAGTATATTAAATAAAAATTACTTCTACAAACAAAATGAAATTTTGCTGCTTTTTATTTGTCTATAGAAGTTTTAACTGTGTGTTAAGATTTAACCTGTGCTCTAAGCACCTGCTATTTTAACAAGATGTTTATCGCATTGTTAAACTTAGCAATGATTTGTGAAACAAACATTTCGATATAATTGCCCGGTTTCATAAAACCGTCATTAACTATTAGTTAGTAAGCAGATATGCTAAACTAACAGTCGATTAAATTTTATAAGTATTTCTGTAAAATAACAGAATGATTTTAAACATTAGTTAGTAAGCAGTTATTTTAAAAATTAATAGTGTGTTTCCATCTTAAGTTGGCAATAAAATGCAATGTGATACAACTTAATTTGTATTTTGGCAGTAAAATTACCGCTAAATAAACACCTTTTTTGGTGCATTCTTTGTGTTACTTCTGTGTTTACCCTAGTTTTCAAAGTTTGTAAGTTTTTAAAATTTATTATTTGCATCTAAAACGTTTACAAATTGCTTATATTATTTTTTCGATTTGTTTAAGTTAAAATGCGAAAGAAAACGGTTAGGAATTATAATTATACACAACACGAAAAAGAGCAACTTACTAATTGAATTAGTAGAGCTAGAGAAGTACAAGCATATCATACAAAATAAAAAAAAAATAGAGGGCGTTACAAAAAATAAAGAAAAGTAAGAATGTTGGAGAAATATAGCCATTGATTATAGCAGTATTGTTGAAAGGAGCAGAAATCCAGACCAACTGAAAGGCTGCTACACAAACATAAAAAGAGTTGGGAAAGAAAAAGTTGCAGGTCACAGAGTGAGATCTACAGAATTTCCACTTCTATCATTGTTCGTAACTCTGGTTAAGGCTTTCTGCAGTTTTTCTTAGCTGTAACATAAATGTGGGCTTTGTGCTATACCATCTGTTAAGTCGGCTGCAGCTGCACGTTGGGCTGCGTAATAGTAATAATCGCCCCTCCCTGCCGCACAAGCTTCATAGCTTCTGGGGCCTGAAAGGCCAGATAATGGGCAGTATTATAATTATAATAATTATTACTATATAAAACAGAATGCGAAAAGTAATGTTACTACAGATAAGACCCCTACACAAGGTAAATATTTCCAATAACTTAATTTTTTGTAAAGTACCTTAATTTACTGATACAACAGAAATTAAGCAGACTGGAGGTGGTTACGTTTGTGGAGAGCACTACAAGAAAGGTGTTATGTTATAAATCTTGTTTATATTATTATTTAACAATGTTTTCTATTTAAGTATTGCAAAATTTTCTAGTTACAATTTTTTTATAACGTTTCGCATTGACAATAAAATATATTAAATAAAAATTACTTCTACAAACAAAATGAATTTTTGCTGCTTTTTATTTGTCTATAGAAGTTTTAACTGTGTGTTAAGATTTAACCTGTGCTCTAAGCACCTGCTATTTTAACAAGATGTTTATCGCATTGTTAAATTTAGCAATGATTTGTGAAACAAACATTTCGATATAATGTCCTGTTAAAAATATAACAGTGTGTTAAATTATAACAAAGCTTTTATGAAACCGGGCAAATGTCTTGTTAAAAATATAACAGTGTGTTAAATTATAACAAAGCTTTTATAAAACCGGGCATTTGTGTTATTAATTTTGTGAATTTTTAAAATATACGCATAAACTGTACTAAGACTTTTAACATCAGTTTTATAGTTTAATGTGTTAGGTTTATTGATAATATGAGTCATTTCAAGAAAAAGTATATTTTTATAATTTGTTTCTATATCTAGAATTTTTATATTTTTAAAATCAATAACATGGTTAAAAGTTTTTGAATGTATAGCTAAAGCGCATGAATCTTTTCCAATTTTGCAATCACTTCTCTGTTGTGTAACTCTTGAGCGTAGCCATTGAGATGTTTGACCGATGTAGACTTGATTACATTCACCACAAGGGATGGAATATACTACATTCGCGTTATTCAACATAGGAGTCCTGTCTTTAATTTTCGAAAAGAGTTTAGAAATAGTTTTTATATTGTATTAAGCAATTTTTAAATTATTGTTTTTTACTATTCTTCTACTGGAGTCATCTCCTGGAGTTATAGCGGTGAACGTCTTACAAATATCGTGAGCCAGAGTCATGGCAAGGTTTCGCTAGTGGTATTTATAAACAGTGTACATATAAAACTGAAAAATCTCCTTAATTATTATTATTAAATGTTGTTGAGAGTTGAAACTTTATGTTGGCGCCTTACGTCTGCAGACAGAAGTTAATTAACAATTTAGATCACAGCCAAACCTGTACTGCCGAGACCTGCAGCGTGGACGGGATCTGCGATCTCCCTCTTTTGTTTATTTTCGGTAAGTCGCACAACCTTCTCAATACCAGTAACCGGGTATTGGAAGAAATCATTTTAGGGAAGCGGAGGGAAAACGGTTACTGGCGCCCATAATAATACCTCTAGTGGCCCACAATAAATATACCGCACGATCACCCTCCATTGAAGCTAGCTTGGCTTCCTTTTTCTTTTTTTTTTGTTTAATTCATTTTCATAACTATTGTCACTACAACTTGTTTTACTTATACTTCTGTATAATGAGACTATTTATTTTACAAATGACTTTATTTTATAAACACGAATACATTTTGAATGTTACTTATTTTAATATTCTTTAGTTGTCTTGTTTATATTTTGCCCTTCCCATAACTATGGTAATCATCCAACAATACTAAATATCACAACATCTTCCCCTTTTTAATTAATCTGAAAATGAGAACCTACGAGGAGGCCTTACAACTCTACCAGATCTTGATGTCTTTACATTATTTTCTAGACTAACATTACATGCAGAATCTATATTCAAGTTGTTACTTCTAGAGTTATTATTACAAACTAAATCATCCATAACACTTAATCTATTTTTAGGATTAGCCTCTCAAGTTCCATATTCAGTATTATTATCTAACACATTATATTCGGGGAGCAGGCATCTCAAAAAGCGCTTATTAAAAGAGTTGGTCCGGACTCGATGACACACGCTTTTTGAAAACTGATTTGTATGTAGATTTTCCTGCTGAATCCGAATCCGGAGGGCGCCCGTCTTTTTGAAATGGCTTGACCCTATAAAAGTCATTTTTACGTAAAATTTTGAAAAATCAAAAACGCGCTTCTTTTCTGTTTGCATCATCATAACTTCGTCCTGGATGGAGCTAGAAAGTTAATTCTCCCAGAGTTGTAGACTGCAACGTACTACTTAAAATTCAGTTTTGAGAAAAAATAATCTGAGAAAATTACTATTTTGTTATACTAGTATGTCATGTTTGTGCACTAGAATTTTCACCAATCGAAAAACTTTTTTATTACAAGAGATAGAGGTATATATAATCGAGACTATAATTAGTAAAAAGCCCAAAAAAGTTTTTGGTGAAAAAATTATATCGCTGTCTGTTATACAGACGAAATTATGGCAATTACAATATCGTCTACGCGGACGACTATGACTCCGGCGCTCCAACAATGCAGCTAAACGCGTAATTATGTGTAAGTGTAACAAATAAGCTGTGATATGTAAACCTCATTATTTTATTGTAGGGCATTTGCATTCACATAGACAAGATATTATACGCTATACATCATTCTTAACATCTGCATGCTCTTGTATATATACTTGATTTGCATTGTAGTTTAAGAAAATCTGGTTGAGATGCTAATGACATTGTAATACTTAGCCGCTATTGTTCCATCTGCATTCCTAACCTATCCATATTCTAGTATTTCGGAGAAATTAAGCATTAACAGAGTTGTATAGATTCTAACAGTTTTGAGAAAAGAAATCTGAGACAATTACAATTTCATTATACGTACTATGTTATATTTATATTTCAGGTTGCATGTCAGATTAAGAACATTATGAAAACTAAAATAAATCTTTTACATACAACAGACATTCCCTTATCGATATCTATTCCGGATCCAAATCTGAGTCAAAAGATTTACACTTGGCAAGAAGCAAAGGTGTAGCAGCCATTGAAAATGCCAAAATAAACAAATTAGATAAAATTTTACCAGTAAAACTACAATTTCTCGGCAACAAACGAAACTGCAAACAAATTAACTCAGTTCCATTGACGCAAAGGCTCTTGAGAAATGAAACAAGAGTTTTAAGAATTTTGAGTTTTACAAGAGAGATGGATGAACAAACTAAAATCCGGGCCTTTTCGTATGCATGGGCCGATTATCCATCATCACTTTTTGAACCAGATCCATTAAACCAGGGGGATGTATAATGAGAAAAGAAAATACATGTGACTTTTTCAGTGCGATAAATAAAGAAATATATTTTTATATCTCAGAATGTAACACTTTTCCGCGGGATAATTTCAATACTATCTACGTCATTGATATGATGTGTTTTGTACAACGGTTTTTACAAAACTACGGTTGTACCACATTCAGTAAATTATTTAAGAAATATTTTAACTCGATTTTTCAAATGAAGCCTTCTAATTGCACCTATGTTATTCTTTTGGGGGACAGGTACGATTTAACTAAAAGTGCTAAGGGTGCGGAACGGAAAAGATGATCCAGTTTTACTGAAAATATGATACTCAACTTAATAAGCGTAGCTTGCTTAATTTGATAGTTTACAAAATACAAGAGCAACGTGCTTTTATAAAAGATGATATAAAAATAGTTCTATCTGGCATGCATGTAGAAGATAAAACAATGATATGCACAAATAATGAAGTGGATATTTTGGAAAATCATCATTTTACAGAACATGAGGAAGCAGACACGAGAATGTTTGCATTGCTTCAGTTTTTTTAAAGAGAAAATAGCATGGTTCTGATTTATTCCAATGGTACTGATGTTTTCCTACTATCAATATATTATTCAGTAGCTTTGTTAATTCCACAATTAACATGGTTACATCGCAAAGAAGGCTTTGTTCCGTGTCAGACCCACATTGAAGAACTGGCAGGCAAGATTCGGAATGATCCAAAAGATCTTGCTTGCATTCTTTTAGCGGTTTACTGCCTTTCTGGCAATGACTATATCAGCTATCCTTTTCGAAAAGGAAAAAGAACTGCCCTGAAAGTTATAATGAAAAATAGGGTAAAACTGGCTAATCTGAAATATTTTGGAGAACCTATTAGTGGAAAATACTGTTTGGAAGATGAAAACGAAATGTTTTCAACATGTCGATTATTCTTTAAGGCTTTATACGGACGTTTAGAGTTCACTGGTTCACTAGATGAACTCCGTGCTCATTTGTTGCCGACTTGTAAAACAGACATTCGGTAAGAATGTTGATCTACGTTTTTATAAACATCATAACATTCATAACCAATTTTACTTATATTTACCGTTATTTGCCTCCAACAGAAGATGCTTTTTTATATCACATTCGAAGGGCATATTATCAAACATCTATTTATAAGACTGCTGTAAATGTTAATGTTAAATTCCCCGAAATATTAGAATTTGGATGGGCTATGGTCGCTATGGATGCTGATGGAACAATAGCACCTATTACGTCTTTAGCATCTCAACCAGATTTTCTTATAATGCAGACATTTTGAAAATGCAAATCAAGTATATGTACAAGAGCATGCAGATGTTTTTAGAATGGTTTACAGTGTATAATATCTTGTCTATGCGAAGGCAAATGTGATACAATCAAATAATAAGATTTATATAACACTAGTCGCCCGCGTACAAGATATTGTAATTGCAATAATTTCGTCTGTATTACAGACAGAGATATAATTTTTTCACCAAAAACCTTTTTGGGCTTTTTATTAATTATAGTCTCGATTATATCGCCTTTATCTCTTGTAATAAAAAAGTTTTTCGATTGGTGAAGATTTTAGTGCACAAACATGACATAGTATAACAAAATAGTAATTTTATCAGATTCTTTTTTCTCAAAACTGAATTTTAAGTAGTAAATACGTTGGCAATCTACATCTCTGGGAGAATTCTTCGAAATAAAAATTAACCTTCTAGTTCCATCCAGGACGAAGTTATGACGATGCAAACAGAAAAGAAGCGCATTATTGATTTTTCAAAATTTTACGTAAAATTGACATTTTAAGAGTCAAGGCCATTCCAAATCAACTGGCGCCCTCTGGATTCGGATTCAGCAGGAAATCTACATACAAATCAGTTTTCAAAACGCGTGTGCCATCGAGTCCGGACGACCATGTTGAATTTAGGCACCCTGCTCCCCGACTATTAGTATTGTCCCTATCATTTACATTACTAATTTTATTAGATCTATAATTAGGAAAGGTATTTATTATAGGTTTAGGTTGAAGTAAATGATAACTGTTTCGTTTATACGTTTTGCCATCGGGTGTTTCAACTATATAAGATCGTGGTTGAGAACATTTTTCCACTACTGTGCAAGGGGGTCCAAGGCAACTCAGGCATTTTTTTCATATATACCCTATTACCAACTAATAAAGGTAACAAAGTTTTAGTATTTCTGTTATAATACGTTTTTGACTTCAAATTATTTTCCTGTTTTAATTTTTTGTATTCGTTGAATCTAACAACACTAGGTTTTAAATTATTTTTTAAGTTAGGCACCTTTGGCCTTAATTTTCTTGACGTTAATAGTTCTGAAGGTCAAGGTATGTTATTTTTAGGACTGGTTCTATATTGTGATAATGCAATATAAGGATCAGATGACTCATCATTACATTTCTTAAATAACTGTTTTATAATATTTACCAACTTTTCTACAAGGCCATTTCACTGCGGATAATATGGACTAGAAGTCACTTGATCAATATCTCATTATAGATAAAATAGTTTCATTTCTTTTGAAGTGAACGAAGGGCCTCCATCACTTACAATATCTCACAGAAATGGACTTTTTTGACTGGGGGTACATCTGCCACGACAAGGGAAGATATGAAAATTTGCATTAGAGAAGTGTTTCAGGCAATAAAACCAGATATATATTACAAAATGCAAGGAATTCGTTTCGAGTTTAAGTTACTTTGAAAAGTTATTAGCTGTAAAAATTTAAAAAAAATATTATCAAACTAAGCCCAGAAGTAATGCAACCCTTAAATAGATATGTACTTCTCAAGTGCTGAAGCGATTAATTACATTTAAACTTTAAAATTTAAAAACAGGACCTATTAACAAATGCTTTAGCATTGACGCATGAATATTTGAAGTAGTTGAGAGACATATTAAAAGTAAGATTTTTTTGTTAAAGTTTATATTTTGATGGGTTTTAGATAACAGACACTAAAATGTATGATAATTTGCTGCTTAAGAAGAAAATTTTGAAAAAAGTGTAAAGAATTGATGTACCAGTTTAACAATAAAATAATATACAGGTTGTTCCATTTAAATAAATTAAAAAATATCGTTGAAATGTATAGACTTCGTGCATTTATAAAAAAACACCCTGTACATTGTAATTAATAATTATATTAATATAGCACTGGCATTTTGGTACAACCTTGGACTACATAACCGCAAAATATGTTTAGTTTACTTGTTTTAATAGTAATACAATAACCTATTTCGTTACCGTAGACAGAGAGCAAGCAGATTTCTGACATTTTTATGTCTTATAATAATCTTATGAATAACTTGACAACGCTGCAATGGAAATTTAAAAACCAAAGATAGTTAAGAGAATTCTTGTTGAATTAAAATATGTAACAATATACAGACTATTCCATTTAAAAAAAATCAACTTTTTCTTTGCTGTACTTTTGTGTCACATACCTGTATTCACAATATCTTATTTTCGTATTTTCTATGCGTATTTTCTAAATATGCATCATGGTACCACATTAACATTCCCCACCTTAAATTGTCCAGAAAATTAGTAGTATAAGCATAGGAGAAGAATCCCGCACTAAATGGACACACTGTATATACTATATATGTATACTTTTTTTTCAAATTCTTGCCGTAGGTCGCAATACGTAACAGTCTTATACCTCTTTAATACGTGCTTATTAACATTTTTACAGGAGAATATTTGCAAATAAAATAAATACTTAAGAAATGTACTTTAGATACTTAAACCTTCTAGATCTATCACTACAGAAACTATTATTTTTTTAAAATATTCTCAATATCAGAATGTACTTATAAGTTGACAGTAACACTTGAAAAGTTGAGCAAGTTCCCTTATCAAGTAATAAATTAATACTCATGAATCAAGTTACAAGACACTTAAAATAACTTGTAGATCCAACTTATGACAAACTGCATTGCGATGGTCACTTTCATGCCCAACAAAAAAATCCCAATATATTTTAAAAGATGCATGGGAGGAGACCATCTGGCACCAATTGCTATTCTCATCATCTCAACTTTCTTTTCCGAAAAAGGAGGATAACGTATACGTAGAAATTTGTCATATTGCTTGGAAACTCCTTTCTCCAAGATGGCTTTCCTGTGAATAAAAGTTTCAAAGCTGGCTTTTCCATGACAAGATCCCATTCCACTGAATCCAACTCCTCCAAATGGCAAAGTATCGACTGTAAAATGCATAACCGTATCATTGACAGTAACTCCACCACTGGATGTATTATTTAATAGCAAATTCTTTGCTTCTTTATTCACCGTAAAAATATAGAATGCCAATGGTTTTTCTCCACAGTTGATAACATCAACGGCTTCATAGACATTTTGTATCACTACTATAGGCAAAATAGGTCCAAATATTTCTTCCTGCATTACAGGATCATTAAGGCTCACATTAATTAAAATTGTTGGTTCGATAAAACGTTGATTCAGATCTGTTTTACCACCAACAGCTATATTATGTTTGTTTGCCAAAAATCTAGATAGCCTCTGAAAATGTGTAGTGCTTATTATACGTGCAAAATCTGGAGAACTCTGAACGTCTTCTGTATACCATTCAGTTAACGTTTTCTTTGCAGCTAATATAAATTTATCCTGTACTTCTTTGGTGCACAATAAGTAATCTGGCGAAATGCAAATTTGGCCAGCATTCATACATTTGCCCCATAAAATGCGTTGAACTGCTATTTCCACATCTACAGTATCATCAAGATATACAGGACTTTTTCCTCCCAACTCCAAAGTTACAGGTGTTAGATATTTGTTTGCTGCTGCATGTATGACTTTTCCAACACCCGTCGAGCCGGTAAAGAATATATAATCGAATCTCTGCTGTAGAAGTTCAGTTGTTTCAGACACACCACCCTCATAAACATGAAAGCATTCATTGTCTAAATATTTTGGTACCAATTCTGATATAATTTTAGAACAAGCAACTGAAATCTCCGAAGGTTTGAATATAACGCAATTTCCTGCAGCTATTGCTCCAACTGCAGGCACAAATAATAAATTAAAGGGGAAATTCCACGGTCCAAACACTAAAACAACCCCGTAAGGTTCTTTCTGAATTTTTACAGTTTCAAAAAAATACTGATAGGACTTTGAAGGATAATCTGGTTTAATCCATGCATCTATATGCGTTAACATTACCTTTATTTCATTTTTAATGTATTCTGGATCGTAAATTACAGCCTCTAGTCTATGCCGTCCTAAATCTGAAGCAAGAGCATTTTCAATTGCCGACTCATTTTCTTCAAACAGCCTGTATAAATTGTTTAGTTGCTGTTTTCGAAATTTCATGCATTTAGTTTTTCCAGAATCAAAATGAGCTCTTGCAATACGTACTATCTCTGAAGCCGTTTTTGTTTTTAGTTTTCCAGTTGTTTCATCAATTGTAATTTTATTGGTCTCTTCTATATCGATGATTGCTGTACCGTTATTATAACCTTCAGCATATAATTTCCCTGTCGGCAAAGCGAATTGCTCACTTTCGGTTTTAAACATTGTTTTATTGAAAAGCAAAATTAGGCTAATAGAACTAGTTGACAAGCAGCTGCTATCTGATGTAATAGTTAAAATAAGCTAAAAGTGTACTCGCTACTGGAGGTAATCAAAATGTGATTGATATCTCTTGATCACTATAATAACATTAAGAATGACCTCAAACTCCAGTCCAAAGTCAATAAGCTCGTTATATTATTTTTGTTTATTTTATGTTTGAAACTACCCTGACATTGACATTATTTTCAGGTGTTGTATTTTTTACTCTGTTTTGTAATCATTTATTTTTATAAATATTTAATATATGTAAATATAAATTGGGTGAAAAAAGCTAATTATATGTTTTTGTTGTGTTCAAATAGAGGATTTCACAATAAATTTAAATAGCTCAATATGGAGATTTCTAATTACTTAGTAACTATTATCATGATTAATTTTAATGTTTAATGGGTTTTGCTAAAGAAACATTAATAACCTGCTTAATGGATTTTATCAATGACAGATTGATTTGAGACTAAAAAACCTAAATCCTACTATAGCTTTTTCAGTAAGTAATTACAATAATTGTACAAAAATAAATTACACAAAGACCTATTTTGCAGGTTCACAGTTTAAAATGGGATGAAACCAAAAGAACTTGAAATCTGACATGCTCAATAGCAAAATTCCAAAAAGATTTTATTAAGTTAGTCCGGAAAATTGAGCTTTAACAATTTTTGAAGTTGGGCGATCTACGGATATGATATGGTATCAATGGTAACAAATGAATAGGTAAAATGAGAAATTATCCATTTTTTGTGTATCTGGAGGCTTTTGAGGTTAAGGAAATCAGTTTTGATATTTGTTTATTCTAAGACCTACACTAGAGGGCGCTGCATAGTAATTTTCGATAGAGTAACTACATCTAGTCGCCTAAGTCGCGCTCATCGATCCGAGTACCGCAAAAATCCGCCATATTGGGGCAGAGAAGGGTGATGTTTAATAACGGACAAATTAAAACCACGTTTTACGTATTTGACATATTAGAGATTTGATCTTACAGAATAAGAAAAACCTTTTCAAGCAAACATGGATTTGATTAAATGCAATACAGATACAAATAATGTACAATTTCGTGCTTCTTTCCCTCCAATTTTTCCTTTATTAAAGTTCTCCCTTCTCTGCCCCAATATGGCGGCGTTTTGCAGTACTCTGATCGACCAGTGCGTCCATGGTGACTAGATGTAGTGACTCTAATTTTCGATATATTTGACGTATTTGGGAGTTTTCTGGCTTATTCATTTTCAACATTGATTTAGTTTCTTGGCGTACTGTATGTTTCTAGTTCCTCGCGTAAGTAGGGCGCTTTAGGTCACATCGCAAAAAGTTGCCTTCCATTCTTTTAAGGTAGAAAGTCACCCAAACCTTACAACTCAAGAATTACGTAATTTAAGTATGATTTGGTAAATTCAATGTTGCTCTTTCGATTGATACCCGAAAAACTGCATTTCACCACGTACGTACCAAGAAAACGATTAACAAAGTTGTAGTCAAATACATTGATGTATATGGGTTTACACAGTATGCCCAAGAAAAACTTGAAAGTTTTATGTTTAAACAACTCACCATGTATATGAAAAACTATGTAACAAAAGTTTAAAAATTGTATTTTATATTGACGTTGAAAAAACTGTGGTTTACCTCTTAGTTATTGAGATATTTCGATTATAAAATTGTATTCCAGCTGTAACCGGAAACTGATGACTGAAGTCCCTGCACATGCAAAACCCTATTGTAAGATCTGGCTACGTTGCTTCGCGCGAAAATTCAAATTTGATATGTTGGATGAATTGTGTGTTGGTATTTTTTATATTACTTGAAAATAATGATATATGTCAATAAATTAAATAAATGAAATCAAATATAATAAATAAAATTGAATGAAATAAAATGAAAATTGTATTAACAAGACGTGGTCGGCGATGTGGTCGCGGACTACTGAGTGCGTGCTGCATTAAAGAGACACTTTGAGTGGGTAAATCAGTATAATTTTTGATTAATAAGTGAGTAAATATGAAGTTCATTAGTAACCGTTTATATGTGTATAAAAACGATCGACGTTCTGTACTGGAATATTGAAAAACAGTGAGAAACTTACAACGGCCTTTTTATTGTTAGTTCAGGCTCTTGAACAAACCTTTCTCGCAGCTTCACCTCCCTATAATATTACCTGCTTCCTTCAACGTTATTTTGCTCACAGCAGGCATGTCAAGAGATGTGAGAATCGTGTTGATTTGACTTGCCCCAATACCGGCATCGATCAACGCTGAAGATCAATTTTTGATTAATTAATGTTATAAACAAAGAACGATAATGATAATAGGAAATAGTATTAAGAATCTTCTACCTGCTGCAAGTTTTATATTCAAAACATGACGTTTTCTAAAATCATCATTGGGGACTACGTTTCTCATGTGTTGAACGTATTTGACAACTTGACATGAAAGACAGCGAATCGAATTGAAGCTATACCAGACACTTTTCTTTTATCCACATGTTCTTTTATATTGTAATCAATAATTTTTGTTCACAATCATATTTATAACTCTGCATATAACTATTTAACGTGCAGCAGTCATTAATTTTTCCCCAAACTCTAACCTTACTTTGGTTTTACGCCAAATACTGATCGTACGTTGCGTTGCCAAATCTTGCGCATCAATGTATACTACGTTAGTAAAGCGAACAAGGATGTTATCACTATTAATTTGTTTTCTGATATAAAGTGACAATTTTTGTGTGCCAAACAACAAAAAAATAATACTCTATTTTAATTTTCTATAATGTTCATATGTGAATTAAAATTTGTTTGACTTTACTTGACTTTAGATTTGGGTGACTTTCTACCTTAACACTTACAAAATTTTTCATATTTCGTTATAAATATCATTATTTCAATACAGTTCTAGTTCGAATCCCAGACTCGTCATAACGTCAAGGCATTTTTAAAACTATTTAAGGCTTCCCGGATCCGTAATCTCCAAGTCATTCGAAAAGTCAACTAACATTTGATTGGCTAAGTTGCATTTTATGACGTCATATCGTATGCGAAACTAGATCAAATGAGTTCGAGAATTCTGGCACAGGTCGACTCAGCTCATTTATTTTCAAATTTCATCAAATTCGACGGTTTTATTTGAATTAGGAACAACAATTAGTCATACAAATACTTAACTTGTAAAAAAATAACTACAATGACAATTAGACAATTATTATAGAAATAATTTATACCTAATGTTATACCTTTAGATTATTTCTTTTCAAATTAAATCCGCAAAATAGCGGAAAGTTTGATTTTTCTTGCTTAATTGTTATAGGTGACTTTATAACAAAACATGCTTTTAATTAAATAAGATCCTAATTTTATTTACTAATATTAAAAACCAAAAAGCACAAGATGTAATCACAAGAAGAGATAGATAAGACGATCATAAATGCAAAGCGGGTGTAGCTCAGTTGCAAAACATCGTCTCTATGTGCAACAGGTCATCGGTTCAAATCCCGAAGTTTATTTTTTTGGAGCATAATTTTTTTTATTTAAAAATTAATTTACGCACAAAAAACTAATTGAAAACTTTAAAAATTAATTCGAATAATAAAACAAAATAAGGTATATTTAATATATTTATTGAACAGGGATTTAAGAGCATTAAAAGGGACCACACGTCTAAAACCAACTGCTACCTGTGAAGTCTTTCTAAGAAACTCTAGTATTGTACTGTTAGGACTGTTATCTGTGTTTTCAAAGCAAGTTTAATTTATGATGTTATTTTATTTTTAGAGTATTTTTGTAATACAAAACTTTCAATAACATTTAAAATTCTGTTGTATGTATACTATTATTTGTTGTTGCTTGAAGACCACCTTATTGTTAGTTGAGAAAAATTAACCTTAATAAATAAAATTTATTGAAAAAATGTATGTAGTAGTATATATGAAAACAGAAACACTGTCCAATTTATAAATTGGACTTTAAAACTTACAAGTTATATTTACATCATTTATTACAAAAAGTATAAGACAAGAACAAACATCAATAGCAATATAGTGGAGTAACCTTACGTTTTTATCTCAAAACCTGTTGAAACTACTCGGATTTTCATAATTGTTTTTTTAAACTCTTGTAAATATAAAATACCAAAACTTTTATAAATTAGAAATCTGTTGCACAGAGATACGATGTTTTGCAACTGAGCTACACCCGCTTTGCATTTATGATCGTCTTATCTATCTCTTCTTGTGATTACATCTTGTGCTTTTTGGTTTTTAATATTAATAAATAAAATTAGGATCTTATTTAATTAAAAGCATGTTTTGTTATAGAATCACGTATAAAGCTGCAAACTAAACAAGAAAAATCCAACTTTCCGCTATTTTGCGGATTTAATTTAAAAGAAATAATCTAAAGATAACATTAGGTATAGATTATTTCTATAATAATTGTCTAATTGTCATTGTAGTTATTTTTTTTTATAATTTAAGTATTTGTATGACTAACTCTTGTTCCTAATTCAAATAAATCCGGCGAATTTGATGAAATTTGAAAATAAATTGCATTAAAAATATTTCAGTTTAAGTTCGGTCCTGATATATTTAGGCAACCCAACAATCACCTGTGCGCGCAGCTGATTTTCTAAGTACCTAGACGAGTCTCATTTAATTTGTCTTTCAGTTAACATTCACGTACTAGCAGTCTACGCTGCTATATCCCACTGGACCTTCATGGCCTGTAAAAAGGGACTATTATTATAATTATTTATAGAAATACAATGAAAATTTCGTATGTAGGGGAGAGTCTGGAACAGTGGCCACCTTTTTATAATAACATCAATAACAACCAAAATTAACCCTTTTTTATAGAATCTGTTACCATTAGATAACAAAACACTGTTTTTACTTCTACACCAGTACATTCTAGAACTGAAAAAATAAACGTATAACAAACATTTTGGAGTTGGAAGAATTTAAGATAAAAGTGGCCACTGTACCTTACAGTGATGGTACAGTGGCCATTAGAGTATGGTACTGTGGCCACTACTTTGTAGGAGATGGGAATAGTAAAATCAAGTACATTTACAGAATAATGATTTATTTTGTAAAAAATAATTTGTATTAAAAAAAGGCAACTTAAATTTAAAAAACCAGCCCAAAAGCTAACAAACATTATACATAAATTAATATAAAAAACATAGATAAATTAAAGGAAAAAAACAGATTTTCTGTTCTAGTAGTTCCACTTATTTTTACAGGTTGAGATAAATAATGTACAAATCATCAGGAACATCTAGGAAATAATATTGTACTAAATAATAGTACAGTATATAACAAAGAAGTGGCCACTGTACCATCAACTACATGCTTTTTAAAAAAGTAGGAAAAAACAAAACTACCCAACACAATCAAACTATTATTATATCAATAAATATTTACATGTAGTAGGTATAAGCGGCCAATGTTGGTTCCTTTCGACGTTGATTTATTTAGCAACTAACAATTATTTTACTTGCCTGTTGTATTCTACTTCAAGTACACAATTTCAGGTTGAGTCACAATTTTCAGTTGAATGTTTAAAAAAAAATCTTGAGATTTAAATGGAAAAACTTTGTTAATATACTCAGTGTGCTATTGGTACATTCTGTGCTAGATGACAGCACCTAATCTTCATAAATAAGAAAATGGCGGGAAGGTTGCCACTGTTCCTGCATGACCACTGTTCCTGACTCTCCCCTAATGCAGCCTTACGTCAAGATTTCAATAAATCTCAAGATTATAATAAATACGGAGTATTAAATGCATAGAAATAACAGATCGGATTTGTATCCACTCTAATAAGCGGAGTGTTATACAGAATATATTGTAATACCAGAGTATTGAGATAAATACATATCTTCCTAATGAATTTTAATTGCAAACTGATTAAGATTAAATAAATAATTGAAGCAGTAAAAATGTACCTAATAAATATGATGGATGGCTTCGAAGAATTAGGTATGTCCATGTCCTTTAAAGTACATTTCTTATACCACCATGTTGACTATTTCGAGCGTCAGTTAGCCTCAATCAGACGAACAAGGTGAAAGATTCCATCAAGTAGTTCGATAGAACGTATAACTATAGAATAACGTATAACTTCTATCGTACGAGGATGGTCTGAAAAGCTTCCGACCTTAACGTGAAGATGGCAGCACTTGTCAATAAAAGCTAGGGGATGTAGTTGTGCATCTTTTGACAGGTATTCACCAAAATTTCAGCCATTTTGGACGCGCAGTTGTTATTTGACAATCGTTTGAGTGAGTCGATGTGAGTGTTTTTGTGAAAATGGAAAAAATCGAGTATCGAGCTGTCATTAAATATTTGTTTTTGAAAGGCAATACGCCTACGCAAATCAAAGATGAATTGGACTCTGTGTATGGGGACTCTGCGCCATCATTTACCACAGTGAAATTTTGGGCAGCTGAATTTAAACGTGGCCGTACCAGCTTGGGAGAAGATGAACGCTCGGGACGTCCAAAAACTGCAATCACTGACGTTAACATCGCTAAAGTTCACCAAATGGTGCTAAACGACCGTCGAATTAAAGTGAGAAAGATAGCAGTGGCTATGAATATGTCCAAAACGTGTTTGTCACATATTGAATCAAGATTTAGGCATGAGAAAGTTGTCCGCGCGTTGGGTGCCGCGTTTGCTCACGTTAGACCAAAAACGTGTTCGAATGAACATTTCCAACGCTCTGTTGGCGCAGTTTAGGCGCAATAAATCAGAGTTTTGGCGCCGATTAATTACTGTAGATGAAACTTGGATACACCATTATACGCCCGAAACAAAAATACAGTCAAAACAGTGAACTGCGAAGGGGGAATCGGCTCCAAAAAAAGCAAAAACTATTATGTCGGCTGGGAAAGTGATGGCGACTGTTTTTTGGGATAGACATGGAGTTATCTTAATCGATTATCTTCAAACAGGAAAAACCATTACAAGAGCATACTGCGCATCATTACTTGACAAGCTGAAGGCAGAAATTGCGGAAAAACTGCCACATTTGCAGAAAAAGAAAATCCTGTTTCACCAAGACAATGCGCCGTCTCACACCTCCGCGGTTGCCATGACGAAAATTCACGAATTACGGTTTGAACTGCTTTACCATCCTCCTTACTCACCAGATCTAGCCCCAAGCGACTTCCTTTTGTTCCATTGATTGTCATCTAAAAATTCCGCTCGGAGGACAGAGAGTTTCGTGAAATGAGGAGGCAATCACCTTCGTGAATAATTATTTTGCAGAGAAAAACGCCGAGTACTATTTGGACGGGTTAAAGAGATGGGAGCAATGCGTAGTTTTTTTGGTATCATGAACAGTTGCCATGTCCGGCCAGAAAAGTACCTCTCGATTTTCATTCTTTGAGATGAAAGGAATCAGCCTTTCCTTGACACATTTTTCCAAGTACATGTCACCGGTCATAGTTTTATCAGTAATGTAAGGTTCAGAAATTGTTCCATTTTGAGCAATAGCAACCCATACCAAAATTTTTTTGAAAAAATTGCCTTTGGAATGACTTTCTCACTATATTCTACTTCCTAAGGGTCAAATGCGTGAGAAAAACGTTTACCGGGTACTTCCTGAGGGTCCAATGGAACAAAGCTCTCGTCTTCAATGACCAATATTCTTGACAACGCTTTCTCATAAATTTTTCTACATCCTGTTTTTGCCCGCGATTTTTGATCTTTAACGTATTTCGGTGCCCTACGTTTAGCATAAGCTTTAATTCCGAGTTTATTACGCTTAATTATTTGTACTGTACTTTTTTTCATTTTTAACTTTCTAGCCGCATTGAAAGGAAGCCGGAAATTGAAGGATTATTTTTGAAAACTTTATTCACTTTTTTCAACTACGTTAGCAGAACTCACAGACAATGGACGACCAGTAATTTTTTTGTAGTTGTCTTCTTTTGTATTATCGTACCTTCGCATAACTTTGTATATAGTTGATTTTGAAATCCCCATCATTTCGAAAGTGGCAAAAGGTCTTGAACTTGCCATGATTTGCAACATTTATATAAAATTGGATAATTCCTTTTGCAAGTGCTTCGTTTTGTTTACGGGTCATTTTGACAACTAACCACAAGTATCTCAATTATTGCCTCAGCCTGTTAGAGAGAAGTATTGTTTATAAATTGACACAATGTTACTAGATTAATTTTATAAATTGGCTGTAATTACGCAAACGAAAACTTAGTCTCCCTATTTATTGGACAGCCCCTTATATTGTTTGAAATGACGAAATAAAGCGATTAAAACAAAAAAAAGAGCTGGGATCATTAGAAACATTAAAGAACGATAGGATACAAATAACATTTTGCAGTACAAGACACCCAGAAGGTAATATTTGTAAACGTAATATAAAAGAAGCTTTAATTTTTGAATGGCACGCACCTTCCTACCTGAATGCCACGGACCCTAGGGCACGAATTGACATACTCTCAATTAGCGCGTCATTTACTTATGTAAGTGCTACCATTTCTCACAATTGGAAGTGAGGTTGCTACCTACCCTTTAGTAGTTCTTTAGGATAGTGGCGGAGATATTTACATGCTCACCCGTCGGGCTCCAGCTCCAAAGTCCCGTACTCTTCGGACATTTCCACGTCCCCATCGATACCAAATCAATTGTGAATCGGGCTTGGACAATTGCCTACTTAATGTCCCAATAATAGGCTTGGTATGTATGTCGCAGCAACTGCCTCAACAAGGTGTCAGCTAATGTAAGTTTACTAGAATCTCAGTACGCCTTTTCCATAGGTTCGATGAATCAGAGGGCTGTCGTACGGAATAAACTGTCGTAAACTATCCCGCACCGAAGTGGAGATATGATTGTATCTGTATCATAGCAACTAAGTATGGTCTAATACATCATACTGATGTGCTAACCTGTTGCTATTCGAATTTTAAGTATAATAAGAAATTTTTGAAAAGTATGTCTATTTCGAGTCCGAATGTATAATCTATTGTGTTATAGCCTATGATTACTGAGCTAGTAATGCTAAACACGTGTCCGGAAGTAGTCAAGATCACGAAAATGAGGATTTCATACCACAAATCAGATTCGAACTATCTATTAGAAAAAAAGAGGTAAAGGTAACAAACTTGACATCTTGACTGATTTTAATGGGTCGGCCCATTTTTGAAAATTTTATTTTTCACTTTTCATCTGAGAATAGCTACCCAAAAAGCCTGACAAAATTTATAACTAATACTTTAAATTATTGTTGTTGTTATATATTTTATTTCGGTGAGATGATGCAAGGTTCGTGTAAAATACGCGTATAACGACTAATAGACAAGAAGTATGTACTTAATTAACTTCTTTAAGGTCATTTGAATACAAATACCTGAATATTTTAATTAAAGGTTGAGGTCAATAGATGTGTGTTAATGTTATTACTAGTGTGTAACTTTTATTATTCACTAAAATTAGAAAACTTAACGCCAATAAACTGTAAGTACAAGATAGTTAAGTGGAGAAATAATTACGCTTACAAGGGAAGTAAGTATAACAGATATGAGACGTAAATCTAAGTAAAACTAAGCACACATGTACATTGAATATGTCACTTATTAATAAAATCATTATACAGTATCTGGCCATATTATTAGGGACATCCGTTAATTTGGACCTTAAAAGTTTTATATTGTTAACACCAGGAATAGAGAATTTTGAGAAATGTTTCACGCATGTTTTATTAACCCTTCTTGTATTAACAAGCAATTCAAAAAATAATTTTAAGTAATAAACTGGTATAAATGGCGAATTTGCTGAACATGCCAATAGCTGAAGAGGGTAATGTCTTAGAGGATACTGACCGAAATTATAAGTAGATATTTTACTATTTCTGTGGAAGAGAGTTTCTTGGAAACGTTTCTACGGTTATTTTCCACAGAAATAGTAAAATACCTTCTTTATTATTTTCTTCAGTACCCGTTAAGAATTGCATCCTTTAGTTATCAGCATATTCAGCAAATTCGCCATTTATACCAGTTTATTATTTAGAATAATTTTATTGAATTATTTGTTAATACAACAAGCGTTAATAATCACACGTAAAACATTTCCCAAAATCTGTTATTCTTGGTATTAACAATACATAACTTTTAACATTAACATTATTCGATGTCCCTATTAATATGGCCAGATACTGTAAATGTTTGCTTGGCTATGCCCTAATTAGTAAAATTAAAAGTTTAAAATACGCGAACCCGTGACGTACAGTGTTTTTATCTAGTTCTGATTTTTTGCACTGATTGACACTGCTTAATGTGTGAATGATGTAGTGGATATACTATGTAACTGTTGTTTAGAAAACTAAAGGACAAGGACATAAAATACACACACACATACAACAAGGACATATAATTAAATGCGTTATTTCGAGTTCCACAAGTTCTGCCACTAAAAATAAAAAATCAAGAAGTTATGCAGAGGATTATGCTTTAGATAATTCCTATCCTGGAAAAGAGTTGGTGTAGGTGATCATGAATGTCCAATAAATATGAGAAAAGTAGACAAATTATATCTGAATATAAAAGAAAGCTATACGACCCATATAAATCAAGAATAGAACAAAATATGAAACATGGAGAAGAATTCGGTTAAAGATGCATAATGAAGAATTTCTACATATAAAGCAGGAATAAAAGAATTTTTTAACAGATTCGTTTAGGTCAGTTTTTGTTTTATTCGTAATAAACCTTTTTAAACCTAATAGTGTTGTTTTTTAAAGCATTGGCACCTCTAATATTTTGTAAATGAAAATAGTGCTGTATGAAAATGTATTGAAAGATACTTTTTATTCACGTAAGATTAAAGCAATGTTTCTTTAGTACGGAATCGATGAATTAGTAGCCGAACCTACACGTGTTACAAATGACTGTAAAACTTTAATCGACTATGTATTAGTTAATCATAATTATGTTAAATGTTATGTTCATTCTACTCCTAAATTAAGTGACCATTCTATAATATCTGTAAATATTAGTAATTGTGATAAAATTGTTAGCATGTCAACTAGAATGTATAGAAATCTTAGTGAACATAACTTAGATAAAATTAAAAAAGATTTGATTTCATGTGATTGGAATTTAAATTCAACTGATGTTAACTCTATATATCAAAAATTTGTATCAAACTGTCAAGTAGTTATTAACAATGTAGCACCAATACAAATTTGTCACCTTAAATGTAATATACCAAGGTTTAACAATGAAATTTGTAACAAAATAAAAGAACGTGATAAAATGTATAAACTCTTTAAGATCTCTACTGGAGATGAAAGAAATGTTAAAGGAATATAAATGTTAAATGTAAGGTTAGCAGTTCTGTACCAACTGAAACCCACCCTGGGACGTTACAATTTACGTTACTTTTACATACCCCATCAATAGTAAACAAAATGAATTGAATCTATTTTAAGTTTTGTTTGGTACACACTGTATACTGACAGTGTATTCTTCTTTGTACATTTTTACAAGTGTCTTATGCCTTTTCCAACACACTTATGTAATGATTAAGTTATTTAAACCCTTGGATTCATTTAAACTATCACATTTATACCTTTTAACTTCCCCAAAATGACTATTCACTATTCAGTGTGGGATGTGAATTATACCTACCTAATAAGTCCCACTATCATTTCCACTGCCTTAAATAGGACATACACGGTCTCTCCCCGACGACGTCGGCGAAAACGTCGTCGACGACGTCGGGGACAAGGTCGAAATAATGAGGTAATGTTTACATTTACTGTAATTTAATGCATGACTGTGTATAATAAAATTATGAATATCGTATTTCTTTTAAGACATCAAAATGAAAGAAAGTAGTTTTGAGCATAATAAAATGCGTACTGAATTTCTTTAAAGTATTTCGAAATAGCTTATGCAATTAACAAAACTTTTCATAAGCGGAATAATATTGATATCCATCGATAGAATTACAAGTAACCCTTTATTATAAAACGAAAACTCTTTGTTTTTTTTATTAATCTCATTCTTAATTTAGTTTAAAAATGGATATAATTAACGCAGGATTTAGGATTCTGAGTTCTGGTGCGCAAATAATGATTTCCTATAAAGGACTTTTGATAAAATTTGGTAGTGATAATCGTCGGAAAAATATCATGTTTAAAAATGTAATGGTTTCACCGTCGCTTCCTTTTCCGTGTAGTTTTAAAATTTTATGCTGATGGTACATAACCTTATACTATATCTATCTTTTTCGGGTTTACTTGAATTATTTCATTTTTATTACATTTGTTTACAAACAACTGTTTACAACTGTGAAAATAAAACCCTTGTCAACTGTAAATTATTATTAGGCAAAATAAACATATACATCTGGGATTACTAAAAAATATATGCTTTCTTTATTATACTTTTTAAGAAAACATTATGAATTCAATATGCTGTGAAACTTTCAAGTGATAAGATGGATTTTTATAAATTATCTTTGAGAAAAAAAATTGCAGTTGGTGTGGCAGTTGCCTTGTGCTTCGAAGAAGAAGAAACTGAAACACCACGAAAAAAAAGAAAATAGGCAAAGAATTGGTTTTTAGATCGCAAACAATATTCACACATGTCCTTGTTAAAAGAATTGCGACAAAATGAGCCGAAGGATTTTTATTGTAAGGTTATGTACCATCAGCATAAAATTATAAAACTACACGGAAAAGGAAGCGACGGTGAAACCATTACATTTTTAAACATGATATTTTTCCGACGATTATCACTACCAAATTTTATCAAAAGTCCTTTATAGGAAATCCTTATTTGCGCACCAGAACTCAGAATCCTAAATCCTGCGTTAATTATATCCATTTTTAAACTAAATTAAGAATGAGATTAATAAAAAAAACAAAAGAGTTTTCGTTTTATAATAAAGGGTTACTTGTAATTCTATCGATGGATATCAATATTATTCCGCTTATGAAAAGTTTTGTTAATTGCATAAGCTATTTCGAAATACTTTAAAGAAAGAAATTCAGTACGCATTTTATTATGCTCAAAACTACTTTCTTTCATTTTGATGTCTTATAGAAATACGATATTCATAATTTTATTATACACAGTCATGCTAGAAGTTACAAGTTGTTTATGCATTAAATTACAGTAAATGTAAACATTACCTCATTATTTCGACCTTGTCCCCGACGTCGTCGACGACGTTTTCGCCGACGTCGTCGGGGAAGACCGTGAGTGGTGCCCATTAAAAAAGATTCATTAAAAACTGTTCTCTTTTGACACCGTTACGCCTTATTAAAGATCCTTTATTACTGCGTGTCACTAGCAATAATGATAAATGTATTACAGCCGTTCGGGTTCCGCAATGGCTCATTTTTATAAGGGTATTAAATATTTAAGATACTACATTCACTTTAAGGTAAAATTTAGTTAAGTGTAATATCTATCGTGTACTTAATTTTCCCTCTTTAGTAGCCAAGATAAATGCAATTAAGGAAAATCAACTGTATTTGCTGGACATAACGACCTTGTTACGTAAACGAGCAGATAACTAGTTGGATTAATAACAGATACGGTAACTTCCGGTTAGTGAGGCAATATTGTATGCATGTCTGTATTTTGATTAAATATTAATATATATTAAAGTAGATGTGTCATAGATATCTGCAGACTGCAGTGCTATATGTTGTATGTGCTTGTGGAAATTCACTTTATGCTCCATTCGTAATGCTTAATCCTTTCTCATTTTTTAATTTTATTTTATTACAAATTTAATTGCACACAAACGAGGTTTGTCCCATCTCAAGTGGACCAGGTGTTTCCACTCGATCAAATCCAACTTCGTATTTTTCATATTTTCTCAAATTAAGATGTACAGCTAGTTGCAAATAAATCTAGGGCAAGCCTTTAGAGTAATTTTTGCGTTTATAACCACGTGTGAAACAAAGTTTTAAATTATATTTTTATAAATAACTACATAAATTTATTGCCAGTCTCGGTGGATTAGTGGTTTGCATGTTTGCTTCATAATCCAAAGATCGCAGGTTCGATCCCCGGCCGAACTGGTAATTTTTCATAGCGGAGAAAAATTTAAAACATGCCTTCTTTTCGGATAGGAAGTAAAACTGTAGGTCCCGTGTCAATGCGATGTTTGGCACTATAAAGATCCCTACTGGGGGTGGAATTCCCCCAGATTCGGTTAAATTCTAGTAGGGTCGGCCAAATGATCATAGTAATCGGTGCCATGGGGTACGACGGATGCTCCGCCATCCTGATTCCTCGCCCAAACACAAACAAACAAACAAACATAAATTTATTAAACATCAAGAAAAAGAAAAAACCAACATTTACGCACTGCAATACTGGATGTCCTATATATTTATTTTAAATCAGCTGTACCAAGTTTTAGAAAAATAATATACACTAACAGAGGTGTTGGTGTCTTTAGACTAGGGATCGACTAATCGTTACAGTGAAGCCGTAAGAGTAAGCCCTAAAATGTTACTATACCGGTTAACTTCAAATACAACTAACTATTACGTGGTTGATGTTGACAAAAATCGTGTTTTATGGCAAGATTATCACAAACTGGACTGAAAACACTGTTGTTCAGAATTGATAAGACAGACTTTGGTAATTAATAATTCTAAAGTTGAAACCTTTTATTTTATGTTATTACAATTTCTTGATTGTAGTACTGTAATTTTTGTTATCGTTTAAATTAAGTCATCTGGGTTACATACCTGTTTCCTTGGAGATATTGACATTTTTGTTTGGTTGTTGAAGTAAAGCTTTTGCTGTTTTTAAAGAAAAGAGGTGAAAGAAAAGTAGAGAAGAAACGTTCTTTCCTTTTGGTGAGTCAGTCAGACTGCCAGGGATATATACATTTTATTGCCTGAACGACAGTCTAATACATGTAATATGGATTTGTCAGTAAAATGATTGAAGTATTGACAATTAATTATGGTTGTATTTATTTGATTATTGGAAACTTGTGAGAATTGTCAATTATCTACGTGGATTTGGAGATATTCCTGCTTAATCTTATTGGCTTGGCTTATCAGTAATTAGTTTGTTAGAAATTACATACCTTTCATTATTCCAGGGCACCTACCATCAAAAGGTGAGGAATTAATTTATTTGATTGATAAATCCTATCTTCTGGGTTTGTTTTAGCCCTTTTTCTTTTGGCGGGATTCTTTTTTTGGCGGGATCTTCTTTTGGCGGGATTAGAGGTGATCCTCGTAAGGGTCGGTTATTTCCTGAAGGAATTAAGGACCAATCCATTGGGATAACTTGTTTGTTCTTCAGTTGGAGCCCTATCTCCAAGATATCACAAGATAGTGAAGTTTACCCACAACAAATCAAGTAATTAGCTGGCAAGAGAGGTCAGATGTGAATTATCGTTACGAAGCAGTTAAACATATTATAACTTTAATAAAAACTGTTAATATGTCATCATATCTCTAAATATCATTTATATAATTACATTCACAGGTAAGGTACCTCATGCCAGAAGGTGGTTTCTCTTAATTAAATTATATAAAAGAACACCTCAAAGAGTGATTTGGATAACTGATTGCGTGTTATATAAAAGGTGACTAATAAACTCAGGGCCTGAGATATATGCCTCCCCTCCCGCTACAACCTTAAGATTTTTATAGATATTTAAAGTGCCTTGTGAGGCTGAGGGCATACCTCATCTTCATTATTTAATTTAACAATATTTATGGTTAAATACCTTTATTATATCTTATATATGTATATTTCTGTATATATGTTTATATGTGTTCGTATCTTTAGTTAAATACCCTGGCATTAAAAGAAGTTGAACGGTTTGGGTTGTTTTGTTTTGTTTTTCCCCTATTGTTTTGGCAGTGAGAAGCTGGTTAGCAGTTACCACTCTCATTTTCCTTGGTGGATGCAGCTGGAGACAACTGCTTGGCGCCCTCAACAAATAACATCAAAGAAGAACCCGACCCATCTCCACTAGCTGTCGGCGGCGTATTCACCGATTGCCACTCGGTCAAAAGTGTGGTTACAATGTATGTTGGACACTTTACCTAACTCATAGATGAGCTAATAACTATAAAGTTTACTGCCTATAGTTTTATATTTCTTGAAGATATAGCAACTCAAAGACAGCATAAAACATAGCACAGTAATTTTTGACCAATTTTTCAGACTTAACACCTGTTACATAAGTTTTGGGAAAAATTCTAGAAGAATATTATTTAAACTCAAGAAACCTTTATTAAGTGAACATAACATAACAATAACTAATGGATATTAAACTTTAACACTTGGCTCCTATATTGCTGCTAGGGGTCCTCTATCCTCAATAAGACGAAGTTTTTGTCTTATGTGTCGCATTAAGGTTTGGACGCTTTCTAAGTCCACTTCTCTAACTTTTTGGAGAATTCTTTGGCGCAATTGTTGTTGATTTCGGACTTCCCAACCATTATCATATACTTTTGTTGCCAATAGAGCCCAAAAATTTTCAATTGGCCTTGCCTGAGGGACGTTTGGAGGATTATCATTTCTGGGGACATACGGCACATGGTGGGCTTCTAACCAGTCTAGTGTAGCTCTGGCGTAATGTGACGATGCAAGGTCAGGCCAAAATATGTAATCATCATTAGCATGGTGCTGATTAATAAAAACAATCAATTTGGATAAGCAGTTTCGAATATATACTTCAGCAGTCACTGCCTGACCTCTTACATTACCTACATAAACTCTGGATATCCCTGCCGCAGATATCGCGCACCAGACCAAAACTTTGTCAGCAAATTTGGCTTTCTGTTTGTATCTGATATCACTAAGGGTGTCTTCAATGTTATCTGTATAAAAACCTGCATTTCCTGGAATTTCTGCGTGGCTAAAAGTAAAATATTTTTCGTCGTCTAGGATAATTGTCCGGTTGTTGGCGAGGTGATGACGCCTCGAAGCTCTACAGCAACGAGGGATTCTGGCCAATTGTGCGTCAGTATACTTGGGACATTTCTTCCGTTTTCTGTATTTTAGGCCTTTTCTTGCGATGCATCGAGAAATTGTGGCATTCGAGACATGGAAACGGCGGGCAAGCTTACGGGTGGAAACTCCAATGGTGTTTTTGGAACGTTCGGCTACTCTATTAGCTTGAACTTCTGTTAACTTACGTCGACGGCCTGTTTTTGGCAGGTTTACACATGGAATACCCTCTTCACATTCCCGAATTGTTCGATATATCGTAGTTTTTGAAATATTCTGCCCGCGAAAAATGTTTACTATTTCTCGTTTTGGCACCTGTCCAACTAGGTTGTAGATGGACTTTCGAATATCTATTTTATACGCCATTTCACAAATGACAAACAAAATTGTGATATGTCATACAAATTGACAAAACACCTAGCAACATATTTCTCCATAGTTGACTAGATGAATTAGTTTCACTATATCACAGAGCGCATTAAAACATTTTCCCAAAACTTATGTAACAGGTGTTAAGTATAAAAAGCCTCTTTATTTTTTACAAAAAACTAGCTGAAGAACCAAAAATCAGAGGCCTAGGCTTACCTAGTCCTACTCGTTAAACGAACTATTTAAGCTTGAGAACTGACTGGTTCAAAAATCTATCCGTTTGCTGAACTTGCTTTGCAATTGTGACCCCTGGCAATGGGAGTAGTTATCATTTCATTCAAGCAGTACTAAGCAGTCAATCAATTGTTACCATGCTGTATATCGCTGAGCTATTTATAACACATTCTTAGATGCTCGCGAATCTTTTCTACAGCTAATTTTTCAGCTACTTATCTATCATGATAAATATATAAAAGAAATATAAAATATATCAATATAAATAAATATACAAATTCCAAATATGCCCGAGTCGTCATGCGAGGGCATTGTCTCTATGCAATATCCACAATTTTATGAATGGAATTTCTAGTACCCGTTATATTATAAGTACTAGAAATTTCATTCATCTGTTGATTATTAACAATTATATGCAGAAAATAGATGAAAAAGTAACCTTCTAATCTCTAATGGTTATAAATTTAGAATTATTAATCGCTTACTTGTATATGATGAACTTGTATGTTAGAATCTCTACTTCAGTGACCAATGTAGCTAAAGCGTGAACTCGAAAAAATCCGTACACTAATAGAAGGAAATAAAAACAAAAGTTCTGTTGAGAAGAAAAAAAGCAATTTTTGTTTAGAATTAACAGTATGTCAGTAAGGTTTTAACATTACAATAATTATTCAACTTTCACTTCTTTTGCAAATTTTCTGACTCTTCCTCTGACTCCTTGCATAAGAGCCAGGACTATACTCCTTGTTATGTTATTGGAGACCTTCTTCCACTTTACTTTGAAATTTTCAAGTGAAGTAGTTTCTCCAGGAATTTTTTCAGTAGTCGTTTGGTATCAGCCCAATACCTCTTTACCAGGTCTTAATTCAGGGCAGTTTAAAAGATTACAGTCCTTTAGATTAGAACATAGTGGACATTGTTGCTGTCATACCATTCCAGTAATTCTTTGCGTAATGCGATGGTGCCAAATGTGGCCAGAAAAGCGTAGACTTAGTATGCTACTGCAAGAAAGACAGCAGTCTCTTTTGTAGGCGATCCTACTTATAAATCTGTTATATTGTTCCCTGAGGTATAAAAGAGGCACTGCGATCTCCGCAACTGCAGATAGCCTGCCACACTAAATATTTCTTGATGAACTTGGCATTTTTTTGGTACTTAAACTCGTCACCTACCTTCCACGATCCAGCAGCCGTATAATATTCTTCTCCAGGCAGTTGTTTAAAATTCAATTTGACGTATGTCTTGTCGTCCATAACAATCAAGTCGAATTTTCGAAGAAAGTTGCCATAGCGCTTAAGGGCTCGACTTTTTACGAGTTTATTCTGATTGTCATTACGATGAAGAGCTTTTTTACTTTTTTACTCTTCAGTCTACATTGTCTTTTCGCACTCAAGCTGCACACAAGATTGTGATACACCTACCTTCTTGGCTACATCACGCGAAGATAAACAATCCTTTTTTCTGTTTCCAGGCATGCAGGGCGACTTTTTTTTCATTGATTGGCATTTTGAAAAATAGGCTATATAGGTTGCGTTTAACTATATCCTGAGATAAGACGTGTAGCTAACTTCACTCAAAATATGAGTACTCTATGCACTTAAAAAAAGTACTGTAAGAATTTTTCTGTGTACGGATTTTTTCGAGTGCATGCTTTACAATACATAAATCAATCAGCGCTCGAGCCAAGAGACCCTCTTACTTCTACTTCTAGCCTGTCAAATATCGCAATGACACAAGATCTAAGGTTTTTTTACTTTGGCGTTTGGTCACCTTAATAAATCTCATATTGAGTTATCTTCTATGCCAGAACATTATTTTTATTTATGTATTTATTCATTTTTGGCCGAAGAATCGGGATGGCGGAGCATTTTCTCATTTATTGGTGACCTTTCTCTTGCAGAACATACCTTTTGCCTGGACGGGGAGATATTATGTAGTTACCCGAGCATCTTAAATTATTATGCTCGAAGGTAGGTTGCTTAATCTTTCGATAGAGTTCGTTCTACCCAATGACTTTTTATTTAGTTATTATTATATGAGTGATGTGTTTTTATACAGTAGACGTATAAACGTCGCAATTTGTTGCCATTTTGACCATGGTGCATTCTCGTTATTTTTCCGTTTTTTACTTGAAGGTGTCCTTGCTTTCCTAAAAAGGCTATATCTTTGAAAATGATTGATTAACGCATTGTGTAAGTGCGAAAGGTTAACTTAAACGTAACGTAACTTAATTCTTCCCCCTGTGTTAAATGAATACTATGAGAGGCATCTTTTGTTTGTTTAATTGACCTCTGTTGGCAACACGTAACATAGTTACCTAGTTAACCTGTAATTGTTTGTTATGTACTTTTAATATTTAATGTATTTTTGAAATTTCTGGCGCTTCTTTGTTTCCTCACACACTTTTACTCCACAGGAATGTTTACAAGAAAGTAGAAATTCCCTAATTTGAGATCATCTTATTTACACAGTCTTGGCATTAATTGTGTAAATGTCAAATATTGGAAGTCCAATTGTTTTTTTTTGTCGCAATTATTGAAGTTATATTGATACAAATATTCATACGTGTATCAGTATTCACAGTATATTTTATATCGATGTAAATTTTACATTTGCCACTACTGAAAGGTGGACACAATATTTGTATGCATAAACAAGTTCGAGTTTTGAGATAGTTTATGTAATAAAATTCTAAGTTTCGTATTTCGTTAAAACCTTTTTAACATTTTTAACCCAATGAAAGACATTATTGACTGCATAATACTGAATACTTCTAATTAAATAAAGAGATTTCAGTCGACCTTTTATAATGAACTCGATAATTATTTCTTTCCTTTTGATACACACGTTTTAAAGAAATACGATACTAATAATTTTATTAAACAAACTGGCTCGAGCTGAACTTATTTATTCAATAAATTACAGCAAATGTAAACATTGCCTCATTATCTGGACCACTTCCCCGACGACGTCGTCGGCGACGTGAGAGCGGAAGACCGTGTGTGCTCTACATTACACATGTGCCAACCTGCTCCTGAAAATATATTACTTACCAGTACCACAGTTGTTATGAACACCTGCATCCTGCATATTAAAACGAAACCTACTTGCAACACGTGTGCTCTTGCTATGCGCAATAAAATTGCTGACAGCTATTATGGCTCCATAATTGCTGAGTTTAGCACGTATACATATAAGAACTGTATATAAAACGAAGCTTGCTTCAAGTGAATTTTGCTTCACTTTGGGATCTCAACGATCATCTTGGAGTACGCCTCGGTAAGTTACATATTATTTTGCTTGTAGCATACTTAGGGGAGTTTTACGGTGCTCCTCTAATGCGTTTGTATTAGTAGTTTGTAGTACATATATTGTTAAAATGGTTTGCCCTCAGCTACGTCCCTAGACACGTTAAACCATAATATTCTTTTTCTACTCCCATGTCTAAAATGCCATTTATCGCATATGTTTCCATGACGCTAAGTGACCTTTTAAATACACCTTGACAAGCCGTGGCTTCGTGCACTTTAGTCACGAGCTGAAGTTAGCAAGGGACGTTTCAGTTACGGGCTGAAGTTAGCTTTATCGGAAAAATCATGTAACACTCAAATCAAGTTAGTTGCGACTTGTCATCAATCTGTCAAAATAACCCGATACGGCGCCGCGTCAACAGACAAGTAATTTTGTATTTAGTGGTGAAAATAAAGTGCCCTTCTTGTGAAAAATGAATCTAAACGACAGTGAAAGTGAAGAGGATGTTAGCATTTGTACTCCACCGGAAATTACTGAAGCAGCGGCATCAGCAACTGCTAGTTTGCTACCCAACAAATCAAAAAGTCAGTACGAACGTGCGTATAAACTTTTCCAAGATTGGCGTCAAAAAAACCAAGCAAAATCATTCTCTGAGAATGTGTTACTGGCTTATTTCCAAGATCTTTCGACCTTCAAATCTGACACGTACCACCCGATTTTTCTTAAACTACCAGCGAGGAAAATGTACAAAACAACCGATTGGAATAAATAAATTTGGCAGCATCGCTAGCGTAGTAGCAAAATTTTTAAAGTTGCCTGATCCTGCTGGTTACACCGGTCATTGTTAAAGAAGGTCCTCAGCGACGATTTTGGTAGACTCGGGTGCGGACATTACAGCTTTAAAGCGCCATGAAGGATGGCGATCAACAGCTGTTGCGGAGAGTTATATTGACCACTCGTTAAACAATAAAATCCAGACAGCTAATAAAATCTTGAATACTGTTCAAGATACTGCTATGCAAGAGAATGCTGTGAATATTGATCTTGCAATTGCTGAAAGTTCAAGCTTTAATTTTGATGAAAATGAAAGTGGAACAACGAATCGCTTCAATTTAAATCAAGTAAATGAAGTAAATAAAACACAATTTGATGAAAAGAATTTAAGAAAATCAATGATTTCCTTTAGCAATTGCCAAAATGTTTCTAATGTGACTGTTAATGTATATTTACCTAAGCAGAACAATTAAATAATTTTGTATTGTTGCTATGTTTATTAATATGGCTTAAGATAATAATAGTTATTTTGTGTTTAAGGCCCACGAGTGGAGAAAAACCGCACAATTTACACAGGAATGAGTGGAATACAACGTTTTATTGCACGACACAACACCTTCCAACTTGCAAAATGCTCAAAAATCCTTTAAAATAGTTTGACGTTTCATTTGACATTTTTTTTGATGTTTCTAAAGCCGCTTACACAGGAGAATTATCTGAAATCATGACAGTGTCGTGCAATAAAATAATTTCCAAATTTTAGTATTTTTGTGATGGTCGTAGAAAAAGTATAGTATGCAACACGTTTATAAACGGTCTAGACACTCGTTTATTAAACACTCGCTCCGCTACGCTCCGCTCGTCCCTAATAAAACTCGTGACTAAAATGCCGCTTATAAAACTTGTTGCATAATATACTATTATTCGAAAAGAAGGTAGGTTTTATTTCTTATAAATAGTTATAAAAAAGAAGTAGTCAATATGCTAATCATAAATGTTATGCGGCTAGTCAAAATGCAAGTATTAGATCTTTCTTAATGTTTTCAGCAAATAGCTTACTTGCAATTAGTTTAGTGTAAAAAGTAACCGTTTGAACTTTTTGTTAAAATCTAATTGAAGGGATATAAAAACCTTAGATATTGGTTATACCCAAATGTATTTAAAACATCCAGTGGCATTTAACTATAATTTTTCTTTAGCTTTACCCTTCCAGAGGGCACTTTCTTCACATACAGCAGATTATCTACCGCACTGACATGGTATTCTAAATGGTTAATACAAGGAAAAGGAAAAATACGTAAAAAAACGCACTTACCTTTAACCTTTTAGCTTCGATGACTGTAGTGGTAAGTCTGTTTAAGTGTTCGTTGTACACCAAGGAGACTAATATTTCTCCAAGATCTGATTTCACCTCTTGTACTTCCTGAAACGAACATTTCAAAATTAATTTTCAGTTTGATTGAGGAGAATGTAGAATGATTTGTTCTTCATAGCATTTCTAACACTACCTAAATAATGTTCCTATAAGTTTTGCAATAGAGCTAGAAAATGAATCTTCAATCTGCTTTTGGTATGTCTTTAAAATAAATGTATTGCTGCATGAATAACATGTATCTATGTATGTACATGTAGATAATTACTTCCTGGATAACATATAAGAACAATCTACTGTTTAATTACACGTTCCATTTAAGATATTAGTCTGAAACTAATAAGTGAAGACAAAAATGCGGTGAATGCAATTAAAACAGTAAAGCTTGCAATTTATCTTATAAATGTAGTAAATATTTGTAATACATAACACGCAATGAAGCAGTCATTACTATGAGGAAGAAAATACACATACATAATTACATAGGTTAAACAATTTTTAAGAAAGAAGATATTGGAGAAAATCGAGAACGATCAGTGGTAGATAGTGTATTTTATATACGTGTAGCATAAATTATTTATACATTGTGTTATTTTAAATAACACTTTGCTCACCTTTTACTATTATATCATTTTCAATTTTTACAATATTTTGTATTGCTCTCCTACTTTAATTCAGGGATGAAACAAACGAGATTTTTTTGCATTTCTGTAAGAAACAAATCGCTACCTAGTTGTTTCAGTAATAATGTGATGTCTATACTAAAAATATCTAGAACGGTAAAGCAACACATAACGTTATCATTGATAAATAGTTAATCAAAACATTTACAAACTTACTGAAATCATTCCCTTCACACCTAAAATGCAATGAAAGTGAAAGTTGCATAGATACTTCAAAGAAATTTAATGTTCTTATGCAAACTTTCCATATCTTATTGTATTAAATAAATTATTCTTAATGGAAGGACTTGGTAAGATTACGTGTATCGCTAAAGTAATTATAATTAAACATTTCCAAATAAGACACTCTTCTAACTTAAACAAGTAGTGATGAAATTATGGGAAACTAAGGAAAAATGATGGTAAATCAAAGCTACCACAAACAAATCAGTACACTGAAAGAAAAGTGGATGAAGAATTGACGCACAATAAAAAAAATCAGTGTATTTGAGAAGAGAAGCGTGTGCGCAATAACGACATTAACAAAAAATGGCGACGATCAGTTGTTTGCTGTATTTGACTTCGACTAGTTGTAACTGTTAGACCTTGCAATTTCAAAAGTTATTGACATTTGTAAGAATTTCAAAATTTTACAAATCTTTAAAAAACTTAATGTAGCTGTGCAATTTAAAACGTATTGAACAACCAAGCAAAATTGATTAAAATTGTATTGACTAAAACAAAAACTGGTGTCTGTACATAAATAATAAACTGGAGAGCTAACTATAGCTCCGCACCAATTTTCTAAAATTCGAAAAATGAAAAAAAAAGTGATAATTGGAAAAATGTAAGTCTTTTTTATTCAACATGCACTTTATTTTCAAAAATTCGTATTAGATAATCCTTTCCGACGAAAAAAAGTTTAAATTAGATGGACCAGACGGACTTAACTGCTACTGGCGGGATTTAAGAAAAGACTCTCATTATGGCCTTTACCAAAACTGGAATTATAACAGTCATCAACAATGGATCTTCCAACAAGACAATGTGCAGATACATCTTAGTAGGGAGTCGATGGCTTGGTTTCAAGAAAGAAATATTAAATTGTTGAAGTGGTCATCCTGTTCCCCGAACTGTTCCCCCATTTGGGGAACTTTGTTCCGTCGAGATTATCGTGATAATAAACAATATGCAACAATTAATGAACTCAAAAATACACTAGAGGACGTTTGGGCCAATAAAGAGCCAGAGACCTTGAATATTCTGGTTGATAGCATGTCTTCAAGAATCCTTGAGTTAATTAGAAAAAATTGAGGACCAACCCACATCCGCGTGAAGTGGTGTTCTCTAACCGTTTTCCATGTTTGAATAGCCATTCAACGCAGAAGAATGTGCTGAATTGAATGGAGAAGAAATTATCAAAATCCGTCTGATACATTTTTTTAAAATCGCATTTTATCAAAAAATCGCACTTTTACAATCAACTCGCTGGGCACGACCAACTTTCGGCGGCTCGTTCTTAGCGTGGTCGCAAGATTGCGCTCCCAAAACCGATAACTTTTGTGTGGATGTGTACAAAGATCATTTTGATACAAAAAAAATAAAAATCCATCAACTCTGCGAAGACTTGATCCCTTTTTAAGTTGAAAATGACCGTTTTGCGACTTTCTGCCCGCTAAAACGTGGACAATCTACCGTAACCCAACGTGTCAAAAAGCATGAAGTAGAAAAGCCGTGCTTGTTCATTTTCTTATTCATTTTCTTTTGGCTTTTCTCGTTGTGTTTTTTCGTCATGTGTCTGCAAATTTTGGATTAATGCTTAAGGTAACTTTTTTTGAATAGATTGCTTTGTTTTGACAAATCTTAGACATCACCACCACATCAAAGCAACGAAAAGAGCAAGAGGTTCCAAGCGATGACGAATCACAGGTTTAATTGAGTCTTTGAAGCGTTTCTTTCAACTTTTTTTTGCATTCCGATACCTAAATTTACGCGAGATTAACAAATTGAATAAATATAACGCTTGAAAAAGAAACATAAAGCATGATCGTAATCTTTCGTATTAAATAAGACCCAAATCAAATAGTAAGACATTAACAGCGTGTCGCTTAGCGGCGAATAAGAGTGTTTCGAGTTTATTTAGACGTTTAGTTCGACGGAATAAATTGTCAATGATTGAGTGCAATGACTCCAAACCCCCCTCACCCATGTTAGCCAGACAATTATTTTCGTTCAGAAAGTCTGGAATGTGTTTCAACGCTACGTGTGACTTCACGGATCATGTTCTTTGACCACGTTTTAGCGGGCAGAAAGTCGCAAAACGACATTTTCAACTTAAAAAGGCATTAAGTCTTCGCAGAGTTGAATCAAAATCATCTGTGTACACGTACACACAAAAATTATCGGTTTTGGGAGCGCAATCTTGCGACCACGCTGAAAACGAGCCGCCGAAAGTTGGTCGCGGCGAGCGAGTTGATTCACCACTCAATTCAGCGCATTTTTCTGCGTTGAATGGCTATTCAAACATGGAAAGCGGATAGAAAACGATTTTTCGCCTTATTTCGCGCGGATGTGCAACCCACTATTAACTTAAGAAAAATACTAATTTTATATTTCCAACTTACATAGGCTATAGTTATGCACTATTCAATTTCAATATTTTTCTTAATAAATTAGGTTAATTGTTTCTAAGTACTTTCTAATTAGTTTATTATTTCTAGTTTTTAGTTCTTTTTACCACTCCTTTAAATTATATCACGTTATCTTCGAATTAGGCAAAGAATTTTTGAAAATTGGTGTGGAGCTATAGTTATGCTCTCCAGTTTAATACCTACATTAAGTTTAGATTTATAAAATTTTGGAATTACCGTTATTTTAGTAACTTTCCAAATTACAAAGTTTTGTTAAGATCTGTTAGTGCAAATATGTTAGCGTTTTTTTACTGCGTCTAAATGTAAAACTTCGCAGTTTGTTTTAATAATTTATATAAGGTAACTTAAAACTATTTTACATTTAAAATATCTGATTAATACATGTAATATTTTATAATTTTTAGTAATTAGTGTTACTTATGATGAGTAAGACGGAAGCACTTGCAAACAAACTATTTAATATTGATATCCAACGGAGTTGTACGTTTTTCAATAATTCATATTCAGTGCTTTATTTCCAAACGATAAACAGAGATATTAAGAAATTAGCTAAGTAAAAACAATACATAGGTATCTATAATTATATCGAATTTGTGGAACAAAAGAGTAATTACATCATAATTGTAGCAATTTTGAACTTTGGCGGAGTTCACGGAGTGCTGCAAGACAATCTCCTAATAGAAAAAATTTCATGAAAATTAGCATGGAGCACGAGCAGTAGTTCACTCTAGCAACAATTAACAACCATACCATGGATCCGGAAAAATAATTTCGAAGTAAAGGTTTCGGGTTGTCCTTTATTACCCAAAATAGAAGTGTTCCAACTGGGTTCGTATATATTTTTCAGGATGTTTTTATATTTTAATATACAGTATATGTTGCTGTGTTATTAAAACGGTAGCTCATTTATTGGTTTTGTGTTCAGAATAAAAATTTGAGAAAACTTGGGTAAAAGATTTAATTTTTAATTAAATTTTATAGATAGAGAAATTGTTAAAATGAATTTAGCTAGATAGGTACTGCGGAAATATAATGCAAGAATGCAGTAGGGGACAAACTAAATAAAGAAATAAGGACAAGTAATCTAGAAAAAAAAATAAAAACGGTGGTCACTGGAGGATAATAAAAAAGAAAAGAAAGATATTTTTTTGACTGTTTGAAATGATATGGAAATTATTTAATTTGGACAATAATTATTCCAATATAAAAACAAGAGTAGAAGAGAAAAAGTAGTTCGAATAAGTCGAAGAAAAAGAGTAAAAAATATAGCTGTAAGAAAAGAATAAAGTCAAAATAAAAGGTTTGAAGGAGAACAAACACTGACACTTTATTATAATGGATGAATAATCTATGGATATTGTTAAAATGGAATTAGAATTCGTAAACTTCAGAAAGGCTCATTATAAAATATAGTGATAAACTGTGAGTGAAAACAAATAAAAAGGAAACTTTAATTGTTAGTTAAGGAATTGTTAGTTATATTTAATCTCTAATCCCACATAACTTCAGTAGTTTTATTGTTTTTGTGTCCATGCTTATTTATAATGTTAATTGTTGTTACAATAAATGAGCAACTGTGGTTAATTTTTTAAATTTTATTTGTTTATTGAATGTTCAGATTGTAGCTGTAACACTACATCATAACAATATATACTTTTTATGTATGTTTGCATTACAATAAATAAATAAATCACTTATTTTTATTATTCACCTTGACCTTGGAAAACTGCACTAAATCTTAACCTAAATAGAAAAAGAAATTATTCGTACCAAAGGAATCGAATCCACCTAATGTCCCAATAGCTAGCCCCATTGAACACTTCTAGACACTTTTAGCTAAAGAAGTATTCAAAGACGGGTGGATAGCTAAAACTAAGTCTCAGCTCGTAAATTAGGGGGGGGGGAGTGACTGTATAAAAATACGCTATGCAGAGTCTCTGAATTTACATTATTTTAAGAAAGAATATATCATAGATTGTGTATCCAACATTAGAATCGTGTAGATCAAAGTATGAACTAAATTTTCATAAAAGAATTATTAAAATCTGTTCGAAAATAAGTAAATAAAGAAAAACTGTAACAATAAGTATAAATATTTTTTTCTTAAAACTAAAATATCTCTTTATAATACTTTGAAAGTACTCGAGTAGTTCGCAGATCAACAATTTTAATTGATAAAAGTTTATTTATAACAATAATCATGTTACAGTTTTGGTTACCATTATTATCATTTTTAAGCAGTTTTGGCGGACAATAGTTCAGCTACTGTGAAAAGGATGGCGCTGTAGCATTTTTTTACTGTATTTTAGTATTATTTTTAATTTTAATTCACAGCAGTGGTTATTAATCTTCGAATACGCATTAAAATTTTTAAATTGGTTTACATTTAAACGTATACATTACCATAACTAGCTTACAAAGATAACTTTAAATATCTGTAAATCAATTATGCTAACTAAATATGTAAAAATTATAGCGATCGACCTTGTAATTTATTCTAAAATTGAGGCGACACCGACGTTTAAATATGAATTCTGTAATATTTATACAAAATTATTATTATTATTACAGATCATTGTACTTTCCGACGCGAGGGCCACCTATGGTTTTGTAGTATAATCTTAAAAGTCTGAAACTGAACTAAATGAATTAATGTTTTGTACCAGTAGCGACGCCAACGGCAATTTCTCTGGAGTTTCTCCATTTCCAATCTTAAGCACTGTTTCAAGAAAATTAACATTCTGACGATCCAAAAGATTATCCAGAAAAATTAATAATTATTAAAAAAGAAGGTCCCGATGCCTTAAACTAATTTTGTGTTTATGTATAAAAAAATTATAAATAATAATAATATTGATTTATAATTTGTCCATTCACTTTCGTTCCATACCTTCTGTGGGAAATAATATATGTATGTAGTACTGTAGTGAGTACAAAGCCTATTGTATTAAATAAAAATCAAATACAAGCTTTTAAGACTGCTATAATCAAAGTTACACTACTTGCACATCTTAAACTCGACGCACCAATTAGTATTGCAGCTGATAGTACATCTACCATGACTCCAAAAGTAGCTACTCCAGCTACTAGATAATGACATGTGGAAGTCATTAGTATTTTGTTCGCGGAAGCTCTCTCCTACGGAATAAAAATACATTGTTTTTTCACGCGAACTCTTAGCAATTCACTTTTCGCTAAAAAATAGCGATATTATGTAGAGTGTAAGGATTTTCATATTTATATCGACCACAAACCTTTATGTGCAGCAATAAAGAGCAATAGTGATGCATATTTACCACGCGAATTTCGTCAACTTGAATATATTTCCCATTTTACTAGTGACATTAGACATATACAAGGATAACAAAATATCTCCGCTGATGCACTAACAAGAGCGTAATTTGTTCGTATGCCCGGTTCTTCAGTTAATTACTCAACAACTAAAAAATTTCTCCTGCCCAACAGACAGATAAAGAACCGCAGTATCTTCAAGAGTGCAATAATTTCAAATTAGTTGAAATTCAAAATCCCGGCCAGTCGCCTATTTGTGCGGAAGTAAGCAAGGTGAATTCCAGACCTTACGTTCCTCAACAACTTCGTTATAAATTGTTTCAACAATTGCATAATGTAGCACATCCCGGTCTCAGAGCTTCTAGAAAAATATTTTCTCAACGTTATTTAGGGTCTTCTATGAACCAAAATATAAAAAATGGGTTGTTTTCTGCACTGATTGTCAACGCCACAAATTGGTCACACGAAAGCCCCTCTGCAACCAATTACAGAACCTGACCAACGATTAGAAAAAAATTCATCTCGATCTAGCACAAATATTTCATTCTCATGTATGGAAGCATTTCACGAACACCTTAGGAATCAAACACATTAAATGCACTGCGTATTGTCCGATAAGCCACCAGTGGTATGTCTTCTTGGTTAAAGAACCTACCACAGGTATTACGTCTACGAGCTACAATAAAATCCGAATAAAATGTTTCACCTGCAGAAATGTTATACGAAACTGCACTACGTTTACCAATTAGATTATTATTATTATTAGATTTGAGACCTTATCGTTTATTATTAAACCTTATAGACTTAGAGAAAAATATAGACCTTACGAAAATGAATAACAGGTTATCGAGCTGGGAGATCGACCATAAACAATGTTTTCCGATAATGCAATTAATCAAAACACGAATAGGTATAGATTCAAGTTTGTAGATATTATAAAAGCTTATGATAGCGCACTTATCAAGAGAAATATGAAGCGTCTCAGAAAATTCATATTAATATTATTACGGTAACCGGCATGATAAGGTCAAATCAAGAAAAAAAAAGTAGAAAATATAAGGAGAGTACCGGATAAGCACCTCATAGAAAAGTTCAACAACAACCTTTCAAAAGCTATTCGTTTTTCTTTTAATTTGCACAACGCTTGTAAATATTAGGGCTACTTACCCGCAAGCCTTATACAAAGCTCAAATATTACTGCCCATAAATACACCGTTCGCGCGATATAGAGGTTTATTTTTTTTCAGTTTTAAACGTACATGCCTATATTCAAATGCTATTTACTCGGCTTTCGTATTAGTTAGGAAGGTCGGGTCTCAAAAAGTGTCTCAACTTTATTACAATGATAAGGACATATCAAGCAATAGTTGTGGTTTTTTTGGAGTAAATTAATGGAACATTTTGAGAGTTACATTTGCTGTTCTTAATACAAGTACATGTCGTTGCAGAACATTTTGTTCGCAAGACTATAGAAGAAAATTCATAACTTCTGATCCCATAGAGATACCAAATTGAAATCTTAAGGCAATTATGCGAACATTGCATACAATAGTTATAATTTTTTTGAAAAAAATTAATGGAACCGATTTTGAGAAAAGTCAAAATTTGTTAAAAACTCAGATAATATACTATGCTACAAATGTTGGAAAAACGAACGAAAATTACCGTAGATAGTCCATTTCATTCTCTTTCAAATGCAGAAAACTCGACCTTCCTAACTAATATGAAAGTCGAGTAAATAGCATTTAAATAGGCATGTACGTTTAAAACTGAAAAAAATAAACCTTTATATCTCGCGAAGGGTGTATTTATGGGCAGTAATATTTTAGCTTTATATAAGGCTTGGAAAAGGTATTACGTGAACAAAATATAAAAGAAATCTATGAGGGTACCGCGCCAACTTTGGTCGAATCGGCGTGGAATGTATCTATAACATCGTTCCGGTGCATCATAGCGTAATAGTAGATTACTTACCAAGGCGGGAAGTAGAACATTACGCGGAGAGCAATGCTGCTGCCCGAGGCGCGCAGCGCCAAGGGCAGCAATTGCTCGACGCGTAATGTCTTCCCGCCGAGGTATGTATACTATTTTATTCACAATCGTACATAATTATGTTCTGACATTGATACCTTATACTTGATATATGTAGGACACAACACCAGCGTTTTTATTCAGGTGGCGATAAAATGACAGTTGCTGCAACAATTGTCAAAGTAAATTCGTGTCACTACTAAATCAAATTTAATTACATTGCTCCTAATTGCAATTTACACGATTTAAAATGCCTGATAGTGAAACTGATGTAAGTTGCACACCACCGGAATAGCGAGAAGTTGCTAAAACAGTGACTGACTGTTTGTTACCTGCTAAAAGTAAAGATAGATACGAAAACTTCTGCCATCTGTTGAGAATATTTAGAACGAGCAAAAGGTAAGTAATGGATATTACTAACCAAGAGAACTCATTACTAACCAAGAGAACTTATTATTGACTCTGATGTATAATAAACTACTTTCTAACTTTTTAAACGTCAGTAATGAACACATTATGTATCGATTGTGAATAAAGTTATTTGCCGACTTGTAGAGGACAAAATTTCCTACAAATTTGGTACGTGAAAATGTTATGTATGATGAATAGCAACGGAGCAGTGAAGCTCGCAAAACAGGCTAAAATTACGTACGTTTTTGTGTCTATTTTGACTGGACTATTATTTCTGTTTCATAAACAAAAATTTAACAACTGTTAGCATTTATAATAATAATCATTAAGTTTAAAGTAGCTCTTTTTGATACACTCATTCAAAAACAGTAAAATACGATATTGTGTTAAATTATTTCCTGTATATTGAAATACGTGAAAACCCATTGGTAGTCATATATTTAAAATGTCAATTGAAGTCTTGTATAGTTGATGTTCCTCGTAAAGTTGCCAGTTTTTATTTCAGTTTTTATGTTGTATCATGTAGTACGTGTAATAGATCATATTGATATTATGTGTACAGGTGGATTTTTTCATCACCATGTATCTCGTATATAGTAATCGTAAATTTTCCCCAAAGTTGTGTATATAAAGTTATATAAATATTCTCTACTTTCACGTATTTTTTTAGTTTCGTAAAACCGAATTATACATTCAATATTAAATAAAATATGTATATACAGTATGTTATATTAAATTGGATCCATATGAAAACTTTTTTTAAATATTTTGATTGGAAAAACCTTGTGGGCCAATCACTTCTGTTTTAACGCGAGTAGAACACTATACTTTCTCTACGACTATACGAAAAAAATATCAATCTTTGAAAAAATAATTAAAACAATTTTTCAAATGTTTTTATTTTTTGTACGAAAGTTACACTCATACTTCCGTCATGCTAAATTATACTAATCTCCGTTTACCCAACAGATATAGTAATGAAAAACCAGAGACATTCAGATGCAACTTGAAACTTGAATATCCATTGGTTGAAATAAATGGGGCGGTACTCCATAAAAGTCTCATTTACACATACAAACACAAACGGCAAACGCCAGCTTATTACGCATGCGTTTACGTCAGTTATTTTGAAAATTTCCAAAGTTTTTCCAACTGTGCTACATATTAGGTACATTACAAGTCTTTATTAAGACTCGCACTATTCAATACACGAACGATTGTCAATAAGTAAGTTAGAATTATATGAAAAGTTAACAATAATGAGTTGGTTAATTTGTAGAATTTTCCTTACTGCAAAATTATTAAAAAATGGATGATGAAAACGTCAACAATATTCAGTTGTCACCACCAAAAAAACGGCAAAAAGCATTTTTCTGTAGAGGTGAAACAAATAATTATGAACGCGTTTAAAGTGTGTGAAGAGCAGAATCCTCAGTGGAAAAAACACGACAAAGTGGAAAATGTTGCTAGATTGATAGGTAATGTTTTAATTTGCCTTCCAATCCACCTGCTTATATACTATAATTTTAGGAATTGGTGTGGCCAGTGTTTACAACATACTTCGTGAGCACAAGCAACATCCTGATTATTTTGATGCTCCTAAGGCGTATCATAGACCAAGAGCTATTTTGGACAATGTTTCCGAAGAAGACAAAAATGGCATCAGAAGGCTTGTTCATAATTTTTTTCTTTTAAATGAACCTCCCACTCTCGACAAAGTTTTAATGAAATTAAATGAAAATGAAGATCTTCCCAATTTTAAACGGTCTACTTTAAGAAAACTTTTAAAAGAAATTAACTTTAGGTAATTAAAACAACTACTTTTTACGGTATATAAAAAAGCTTGTTGTAGTTTCACAGCAAGATCTAGAAACAGCATTTTGAAAGGGAAGGATGATATCATTTCATGGAGAAGACGATATCTTCGCGAAATCAAGAAATTCCGAGAAGATGGGAAGAAAATCTATTATTTAGATGAAACGTGGGTTAATGCGGATCACACTGTAAAAAAAGTGTGGGCTGACATGTCCATAACAAATCCACGAGATGCATTTTTAAGAGGGTTATCGACTGGATTGAGAAATCCATCGGGGAAAGGAAAGCGGCTCATCACCCTTCATATAGGATCTGATGACGGTTTTGTAGATAATGGATAACTGTTATTGGAATCCAAGAAAACAAATGACTACCATGAAGAAATGAACGCAGATACATTTGAACAATGGTTTAAAAATATTTTGCCAAGTCAAGAAGGTTGCGTTATCGTCTTGGATAACGCAAGTTATCACACAAGAAAAATTGAAAAAATTCCGTCTAGCAACACAAGGAAAGCTAACATACATAACTGGCTGCAGAAAAAACTATCCCCTACGAAGACAATATGGTTAGAGCTGAATTGTTATCTTTAGTAAAACAGCATGCACCTAAACACAGTGCTAACGTAAACGACGAATTAACACAGGAAAGCAACAGAACCGTTTTGAGGTTGCCACCTTACCACTGCGAGTTGAACCCAATTGAGTTAATTCGGGCGCAAATTAAAGGTGAAGTAGCTCGAAAAAACACCACATTTAAATTACAGGATGTCAAAAATCTCTTCCTTGAAGCTATTACAAATGTCACTCCCGAAAACTGGAGCAATGCCTGTAGGCATGTGAAAGATGTTGAAGAACAGATGTGGCAAGTGGATATTGCAATGGACATAGTAGTCGAACCCTTCATAATTCATTTAGGCGACGATACATCGTCATCTGATTTTTCTTCTGAAAGCGAATAAGATTTGCTGGTAATTGTAAATATTTTCTACAAAATTTATTGATTTTCCAGATATTCTTCATTTGTTTGTATGTTTAGTTTCCCCGTTTTTCTGTTTGAAATATTCCATTTTTCCTGCACCTTTTTTTGCATTTTGTCATTCGTTTGTTATTTGTATTTGTTATTTACTGTTGTTTTGTAGGCATTGTGTTATTACTTTAATGTCAATATAAGACTGACCATAAATTCAAGCCACCAAAGTCTTATCATTGAAGTAAACCCATTTTGGACAAATATTGATGAACATATAAAAAGCGGAGTCAGATGAATCATTCACCAATTTTACCTACGAAATGAACCACCAACAATAGCAAAAATATTTGCTATTAATTATAACGAAGAACTGGCGAGTTCAAAAGCACTACTTTGATAACATTGCTGAAGGAAATTGGATTTCAGTAAATATATATATGCTGTAAGTAATGTCATTATCTCTAAATTTATTATTGTTGAAGGTATAGCAAAAGAAAAAGAAGTGTTAATGGCTAATGTTAATGGAAAAAAAATGAAATTGTGACTTAAAGACAACATTACCTCCGGAACGTGCGAAAATTGAGCGCAGAAGGAAAAAATGTATTACTTAGATGAAACTTGGGTAACTGCAGGTCACACAGTGTAAGCAATCCAAGAAGACTGGTGGGTATCATGAAGAAATTAACGCCGAGGTCTTTGAAAAGTGGTTCCAAGCAGTACTGCCGGCTTTGGAGGAAGGAGCAATGATAATTATGAATAATTCCCCATATCACAGCACAAAAGTATAGAAAAAATCCTGTTTCAGCAAAATAGGCAGAAATTCACATTTGGTTACGGAAGAACTCTATTACATATGAAGGCGATATGGTTAGAGCTGAATTATTAACTCTGGTACAAAAACACGCAGCGGCAAAAAAGAAATATGCTATTGACGAATTAGCTACAGCAGTTGGTCGTAAAAGTTAACGATTGCCACCATATCAATGCGAAGTTAATCCTATATAGAATTAATTTGGGTCTAAGTAAAACGAGAAGTAGCAAGAAATAATACCACCTTTAAAATCCAAGATGTACAGAACTTACTAAATATTTACTGGAGTTGCTATGTTTCCTCCGAAAACTGGAAGAAAGCGGTATCACATATAATAATAATAATAATAATAAAAACAAGCTCAGATTCTGATTAATATCTATTTTTTAATTCAACCAAAAATTATATCCAGTTTGCCGACTTGTTCTCGTGTGTACATATTTTATAGTTTTCCTGTGTATCCTGTATTTGTTTAGTATAGTTTCAGTTACAGTTCTATATTTTGCATATCGTATATTTTTATGTATTTTGGAATCTGCATTTTCTATTTTGTATAAAACATTTTTTATTACAGACGTATATATAGTATGTTTGTATGTAATTTCTTTGTTTTATTGTAAAAAATATTATATATTATAATATGTGTAAACACATAGCACTCGTGAACTTTTCATGGCTTTTTTATTAAATTAATAAAATGCAATTTTTTAAAATGTATGGTTATTATTTATACTAGCATAAATTTCGCGAGGTGACATTATTTATAATGAATAATGAATTTATATGAATGAACAATTCATATGCAAAAATGTTCTATTGTAAATTTAACTTTCACATAAAACCAATCAGAACAATCTGTGCTGCCTTGATTTTTTTTTAACTATATCTGTTCGGTGTCCGGAGTATAGTACTTCTAGACAACTCGTCATGTTAACTAGAAAAGTATGAAACTAAGCAGTATGAATTTTATAAAAGTGGTTGTCCATGTGTTATTAACTACTCTTTCGTTGCGACATGCTAATATACAAACACAACTATTTAGCTATTAAATAGAAAAAGGAAAAAGCCGAAAACTTCTTATTATATTCGAGCATGCATATAGGTACTGAATTTGCTTTACGAATCGCTGTTATTTACAATTCCTCACCTTACAAATTACCATATTATGTATATTTTATACGATCATATTAAACATTTTATTACTTACAGCTGTTTTTTAGTGCTTTAAATATAATGCGCACTGAAAGCTCTCTTATCCTTGGGAAGCTAGTCGTACTATAAAAAAAATATATTATGCATGCTGTGTGAAATAACAGAAAGCAGACGATAAAGTGCGTTTTCGGAATAGTAGCAACTGAATTTTTGTCAGAGACAAGCATTTTGAACTCAGCACTCGGTGGAGCTTTTTTTAAGCTAAAAACGTTGCTTTTCAAGCAGGTAAGTAGCGGCTGGATGGCGTTTGAAGTTTTTTCAGTATCAGAAATTCCTATAGATCAATAGAAGGAAAAAGCTTAGAGATCGTAAGATTTGTGAAATTATACAGTCCACTCACGAGAATTTCTACAATAGGCAACCCTACGAAACGTGTTTAGAAGTTATATTAAAGGTGTTTTAGCATTAGTATCGATTTTCCCATAAAAAGTAGTTGTTATAGGAGCAGCACTTCTGAAAAAGGATATTTAAGTACATTCAAATCGTATACTACATATATGTCCATATACAAATTTGAAAAAAGACGTTGCATACAATTTAGAATCAAATTCAATACATATTTCTGATGCTGCAAATAAATGTGAATAAAAAGTCCGTAAAAACTGTAAACTACCGGATAAAAGCCCCCATCTAGAGTTTCTAAATTAAAATAATATTTGTTTTTTATGATATACCTCTACTTAACTTAGTGGATGCTTAATTGTACCTTGTGTAGTATAATAGATATTTATGTTACTATTGGGATAAAGGCATCATTATACGAGCGTGAAATCACAAGTGTGCTAGTATGCCTTTATCCTACGTGTATCATACAAAATATTATCTGCGACTGTCTCATTATGTCATTCATTACCTCACTAGTGTTACAATGAACTTCATCACCTAACTCAAATGAATGACACAATGAGTTTTTATGCAAGCAACAGCGCCATCCTTTGGATTTTGAGGCCCCGGGCACAAATATGGAGTGGAGCCCCCAGTAAATAAGAAAGTGAATATAACTAGAAACCTCGTAATGAGGGGTAGCTGTAATAGAAGATTTAACAACAATGCACCAACGTTATTGTTAGTAGGTACTTCCGATAACAAAATTCAAAATAAACAGTAGCGGAGCGTCTTAGCTCCGCTACTGTTTGTTTTGAAGTCTCGATAAGTGTTAGAATGCTTTTTATTTTGGAAATTTGGTGCGCTTTTTAAAAGTAGGCTTTAGCTTTGTGTATAAGAACGTGCATCAAATGCCGGTCTCTCAGTCTATTTTACTAACGCATAATATATATATTGTGTTGTTGATTAAAATAAGGTAGCTCGGTGAGGTGCCCCACTAGCTCTCGGGGCCCCGGCCATACGCCCGGCTGACCGACCGTAGGGACACTTCTGGCAAGCAATCATAGATAAACGAAATTTACAATGCTCAAAAGTCAATAAGATTATTTAGTAATTTTCATGCAACCTGCATTTCTGTACAATGTAAGAATGAGGCCTAATGATACTCACTCTAAATTTTACGTTCAACAAAATGTAATAAACGGTCGGAAAGAAGTATAGGGTATCCGAAAAAGAACTCCCTAGTTTTAAAAGAATTTTACTGAATGGAACACAAACATATTACTCAGTGGTAGGAAGTATCACGATACCGATATATCGATTATCGGTATCGCGATATTATTTTGCTCGAAGTATCGTATGTTAAATATATCGAGAATTCCCACATTTCTGAAAGTATCGAGTATAGTATCGCGATAGATTTTCAGTATCGCGTACCGGTTTCGCGATACATTTCAAAATAAGTATCGAGTATCAGTATCGCGATACTTCTGAAAGAAAATATCGTATCGCAATCGTATTCGATCATATTAGGGGCATTCAACGCATGAATCGATACCAAGCGATTCATATCACTGACGTGCAATCGCTGTTCAACACAACCGATTGCGATTGGTATCGATATCTAAAATATGAATCGGGAAAATTGAATGATTCAAATCGCAATCAAAGTGGATCGACTACTACGAGTGCGCAGTACGCTTAGGCGCCAGTTCTTGACATTTGAATTGACATTTGAATTTGTATGACATTCATATTCACATTATTCTATAAGTTTGCGATTTTTCATTTAATTAATTATAAGGTTTGTGTTTAATTGACATGGGAAGCGAAGAAGATATTACGTTTGTCGTTGATGAACATAATAATCGAATACAGAGTGAAGGCCAAGTGTTGGTTATGAATAATAAGAGTAAGATTATTGTTGCAGAAGTTAGAAGTTAGAAATCATTTGTATATAATTAATTAACATTTTAGCTAGGACTTGTTATTATATTCAGGCCGAGGAAGAAACCCCGGAAGAAACTTGTCCTGCTGATACAAATAGAACTCACACAAAAGGCACAGGAACGAATCGGACAGCACATGAATTTAATGAATCAGCAACAAAACTGTTGCTGGAATCGTATTTGGCAAGAACGGGCAAATTTAGAAACAAGAATATTAAAAAAAAGGAGCTTTGGACAGAAATAGCCACTGAAATGCAAAAGTTCGGCTACACTTTTACTGAGAATGAAATTGAGAGAAAGTTTAGGAACTTGAAGCGCCACTTTCTAAACATTAAAGACAACACCAAAACAGGTAGAGGAAGAGTTAGTTGGCCATACTATGCAATAATGGACGCTATTTTTAAAAATGATGCTTGTGTGAACCCCGCACCGTGTGTATCGTCTATGGTGAGTGTATTATTATTGCACAAAAGAAAGTTAATTATAAAGTATTGTACCTTTAGCCCATGCAAGGTGCGTCAACGTCCAAGGAAAATAGTTACATGAAGAGAAATATTAATTTAACATCCGAAAGTTTTCCCTCTGGATATGAGGTGGTTAAAACTTTCCATCACGAAACTGAAATGCTTCCAGAGAACGCTCCGGCAGAAGCTGTATCTGCAGCCAAAGTGAATAAACGGTTAAAAAAAAAACGACTGTCAGATGAGAATGAAGATAATCCACATGTTAAGCATGTCAGAAAACCACAACCAAAATGGATACAAGATGTTTTAAAGGAACAAAAACAGCAAACTAGTGAACTTAAAACCGTCATTGAAGCACACAACAATATCCAGGAGGAGCGTAATGACATTTTGAGGGCTTTGCTGCAGAAACTATCAAATTAACCCATTAAATAGAGCTTTAAAAAGTCATGTAATGTTATGAATCTTATGTTATTTGAATAAAAATACGATGTATATTGTTTTTCTATAAACTATTTGTTATATTATTTCGTTTGTATTCGCCATTTCCAACGTGCAATGCTCCATGCTCTTCCCATTCTGGTATTTCATCTAAATCATCTATAAAATCTTCACCATCTTCATATCCTTCATTTAGTAGTACAAAATTATGTAACACACAGCATGACGTAATTACAATTGGGATTTCTTCTACTAGATTCATATGTAAGAAGCGTAAACGTCTAAACTTGTTTTTCAGCAACCCAAACGCTCGTTCAATACAGGATCGAATAGAAGAGTGCTTTGTATTATACCTCCGTTGTTGTCTCGTCAAATGACCATTATCCCGGTAGGGTGTTAGTACATTGTGATGTAAACCATATGCACTATCAGCCAACAAGTGCATATCTTCGCTAATCAATCCTAAGTTGATACGTTCTCGTAAAGGACTCAAACGAAAAACTCTTGCATCATGTACCTTCCCTGGCATACCAACAAAAATGTCTATAAATTTTAACGATGGATCGCACACACCCTGCAATATAACGGAATAGAACTGCTTCCGGTTGTAATAATCATACGCATTCACAGTGCATGGTTGTGTTATTTCAATGTGACAACCATCTATAGCCCCAATTACTCCAGGAAAATTTGTTCGCTCCAACGTTGCTTCAGCTATTTCTTGACACACCTCTGCATTTGGCCACTTTATGTATTTAGTACGCATTAAATTAATCGCAGTACAAATTTGTAAAAAAATAAAATGAACCGTCCCTGTGCTGACTCCAAACAATGTACTGCATTCTCTGAATGTTACGGCAAAATTCGCCAACATCCATATGGTGATATGCACTTTTTTTTCTAATGATACAGTCATTTTATCTACGTCAACATTGTTCTGCAGCAATACAGTTCTTAGTTCTTCTATTAGTACCTGAATTCAAGAATAATTACGTTTACACTTTATTGATGACTATGCTTTACACATTATTACATTCATCGTTGCCCTTGTCATTCGAAAGTGACTTCGATAGGTGAGGTTTGAATAGCGAGGGATAATCTCTTCAAAATAATTATTGACGTACACATCAGGCTCATTCTCTACTTCCAACGCAAGTAATAGTGTAGAAATATTACTAATACCACACAACACATCCAACACAGATAACATTATTCCGTTGGACTCTACAACCTCGGTCAAGAGCACATTTTTAATCGCATTCATAGTTCTGCTTTTTCGACAATGTAGTAGTAATTTGTAAGATATATTATACTTTGTGTAATAAGTAAAGTGACTCAACTGACAACTCTACTTCTACTCTTTACTGTGTATTTGACAGTTTGACAGATGGGGGATGAGATGCTCAACATGACATGGTACATAGTGATAATTGTGTGTTCAACAAACAACGAATCGATACCTATCGCAATCGGCATCGGTATCACAATTCCGATACTAGCGTTGAATGCCCCTATTAATGCAACTAATACATATCAGGAAATATGATATGATCAAGGTTGCTGCCGTCACCGTTACTATGTCACTGCAATGGCTCCTCAGCAGAAAGCACAATGTGTTATTTGGTTAATCGAAACTAATTCTGTTATTACTGTGCGGTGGAACTTCAGACGTGAATATGGAAGTAATGCACCTGATCCTAAGACAATTCGAAAATGGCTAAAACAATTAAAAGAAATTGACAGTGTTTTTAAATGTAAATCACCAGGTAGGCCACCTGTTTCAGCAAAGACTGTAGAAAGAATCCGAGCTTCGTGTTCTCGGTCCTAGGCAGTCCTAAGAAACCATTAGCGCGACGTAGTCTGCAATTGGGATTACCGAGAACAACTGTTTATGACCTACTACATAAAAGGCTTAAGTTACATGCTTACAAGATCCGGTTGATACACGAAATAAAATAAAATCTAATGATAAAGGCAAACGATTGGAATTTACTGTCGACATTTTGGCTAAAATTGATGATAACGATGTAATATTTTACTGACAAGTCAACTTTCCCCGTAAATGGGACTCCCAACCGCCACAACTGTAGAACTTGGGGGTCTGAGAAACCACATGAAATCGTTCGACATCAGCGGGGCTCTCCTAAAGTAAATGTTTGGTGCGGACTAATGAACGACAGAGTTGTCGGACCTTTTATTTTTGCTGAGACAACAATAAACGGTGTATTTCCACAGTTGGACATTGAGGCACAGAAAGAACTAGTGTCATTCCAGCAAAATAGTGCTGCGTCCCACTACAGTAATCGTGTTCGTGAATTATTGAACGGCCGTTTAGCAGGAAGATGGATAGGTAGGGCTGGCCCGATCGCATGGCCACCAAGAAGACCAGATTTAACACCTCTGGACTTTTGTTTGTAGGGGTCATGCTTACTTGGTGAATACTGAAAAGATACGTTACATTGCCGATCTTCGCGAGAGATTTGTAACAGCAGTATCATCAGTCATAACTAACATGTTAAAAAACATGGTGAGAAGTCGAATACCGGTTGGACATCTGTAGGGCAACGAATAGGTCTCACATCGCGGTGTACTAGGAGCAAAAAGAAACTTGATCATATCACCTTTCATGATATGTATTAGTTGTAGTAATGTACCCTGTAATTTATTATAAGTCTATACTTTAAGAGTCTTACCTGTAGCACTAGTCTTTGCAAAAAGTTAACCACAAAGTTTTAGGTTGTAACAAAAGCCGTAGAAAAACCAAAAAAGCACTTAGTACTTACTTAGAAAATCGAAAACAAGTTCTAGAGCTTAGAAAGGAGATCATCCCTACAAATGAATGAGTAACAGAACACGTAGACTCAGAAGTGCAAGGCCATTACAAATTGAGGATTTAAGATTACAAAAGATAGATACACCATCTTTACCACTTGAGCAATCGTATAAAGCAGGACGTAGATGCTTTTACCACTGTTATCGTTTCTGAGGATGAATTTCTGATTTCAACAGATGTGACATCCTGACAATCTTCATGGATCACTTGCAGAGACTACAACCTGCCAATTGCGAAAAAACTGAAAGTAGTTCCAGCCCAAGTATTTCTCAACTTAAAGGATGCCGGCTCATGTAAAATCGCTGCTGCCATATTTTGAAGCTGTTATGTCTGACACAATTGACTTTATATTTTTACTAAGAACTTCTAACTTCCTACTGAAACATGTTATTTGTAATCATATTATAAGACAAAAACACTCGAATGATATAAGTGGTGAGATATTATTTTAGTGGATTTGTATTAGTAAGCACTACAATAAACAAGTTTAATTTTAATTACGGCATATTAGTTTATTGTTGTTAAAGATTATTTCTGTGCTGTAGTGTACTTCTATTTTGTCATTAACAAGGTAAGTGTACATTTATAATTTGTATTAATAAAATTCTGATTGCAAGCCCTTTTGATTTGATTCAGAAGAAAAAATCTTTAAACACAAATGAAATCTACAATTTTGTTTGAGACCATTCCAGAACCGACGGCGTTGGCTACACTCTTAAACAATTATTACGTTCGATTTTAATTTAATAGTAAATTAGAATGTACCACCCTTATTTCAACTGATTTTGACTACATTCGATGTTTGGGTTTGTAAATATATATTATAAATAAAGTTTTCATTCTCTTTTTATAATGCTCTTTTAACTTGAAGTTATGCGGTGCTATGATATTAATAACAATAATAATACTGTTTTAATTATGCATACATGCAACTTTTTCTGGTGTTCTCCGTTGTGTTTGACTCTTCTAAACCGTTTTTAAACTATAGAAGTAGTTTTAAAATTTCATGTGAAAAATCTTAAAGGCTCAAATCCAAAGCTAAAAATTCAATTGTTTTGAGTTTTTCACTATAGAGATGTTCAACTGCTCCCTCTTATAGTTTAAAGTTCAAAAGCGTCAAATACAATACTAGTAGATAGCATGGTATAATTTCAAATTCACATTAAAAGACATTATAAAAAGAGCATTGAGTGTTTCTGTATTAATAGTATAAAAATAATTTCGAGTATTGTCCGATGTTTGTTTCAATTTGTAACGGGTACATTTTCCACCGGCATTTAGTATATAGAATTTGGTAGTAATTCTTGTTAAAAATCCTAAGTTCGGTCCTGTGGACGTCGCTTAATTTAAACTAACCTGTCATCAAATAAACATCTTAAATAAAAAGCACCTTTCAGGAAGGGAATGTTTAATATTTGCTATAATGAAATAATGTAACGTCATTCTGTTGTCGTTTTTCGTATCTTGCGACCTGGCATTTTACAAAAAAAAAAAAATATCAATTTCTTCAAAAAGAAACCTTGAAAAGAAACTATGAGGAGCGCTTCGTCATCTCATTTATTAAAATATTTCGATAAACATTTTGAGTGTATACGTTTCGTAAATACACTTTCCTTTGTCTGTTATTTGCGTTTTAAAAATTTTAAGTTAAGGTGGCGTATGAATATTGTCTACAGCCAGCGTTTTAGCTCACACATGTGTTTTGGCGGGTAGAATTCTGGTGTTGCTTTTTACACGTAAGGTCTAAAATCCTATAGTAGGCCATGTAACAAGCGCCCTTGCCGCCTAATAACAGATGTTGAGGCGCGGAGTAATGCGAAAGGGGAGCTTATAAAAAGGCTTCGCTCGGTTCTGATCGGACACTAACAAGCAGACAGATTTTGAGACGGGGAGTTTGGTGAACAGCACCCTGCAAGTGAACGGTCGATATTATGATTCGACCTGGGTGCGCGGTGTTATTATCGATCAATAATGATTGATTGCTTTTAAATCAGTGCCAATGGATTACAGTTTTTTAATCCTATAGAATCGCGAGAAATTCTAGTTACCGTTCCGTATAGTTTTACCGATCTTTTGTGACTTGTGAAAGTTTTAAAGTTAAATACGTTTCACGTTATAGGAAGAATTATTTAAAGAAATCCTAAACGTAGTGATCGATTCCTGTGCTTTTGTAGAATTAACATTCCTCTTAAAGAATTTGAGTGCAGTTAATGCAATCAGTGAATTAAAATAACTGAGAGCTTCAGAACAGTTCCATTAGTTTTTCTGAGTGAAAATTAAAGATTTTATTAAATAAGCACCAATTAAAATTCTTGGTTATTTTTCGTGCTTGATTTTACTGGTTTATGAAACTATATGAGCTGTTATTATCAATCAAGATTGGATCACGTTTTGGTATGCAGAACTTAGACTTTGATGCAACGCCGAGATTTATCACAATTTCCTCAAATGAAAAGCGAATTTCCAATTTCTACTGGACTTGACGTATGGTATTCTATGAGTTTAATTAAGGAAAATGCAAGGTACTGTAATACTAAGTGGTATTTGTTGTAATTTAAGTATTAAGAATGTCATGGTTATGAATTTTCTTTAGGGAAAGCTCTCCTTGATAGTTAAAAAAATCTTTCAGCTTTAACTTAATTGCAATTCATTTGTTCTGATACTGTTGAACTTATATAATTTGCCTAATTTCCTTCAGAGATTTGTTTATAAATTTTGTTCAGGAAAAGTTCAGTAAACAAAAAGGTTAATGTTTAAATTAAATTGTTTTGAACAATTTGGTGGTCAATCCAATAAGTTTTCCTGTTTGTTTTCTTTATTAAACGAAACGTTCTTGGTGAATTTTTTTATTGATTAACTGTTGAACAGAATTATAATCCAATAAAATTAGATTGGATTGGTAATAAATGTACAAGGTGTGTTTTATTTGTTTATCTTTGTATGTGTATTTTACCCCTCCTTTTGTTAATAAATGTTATTATTGTAAAACTGCTGGATCTATAAAACGGAACCATATTGGTTATGAAAGCTTAGTTTCATTTCTTCAACAATTGTAATAAACAAAATTTTTTTGTTTCAACTAAATATTTTATTCATTTTCTGGTTAATGGATTTAGTAAATTTTAATGCTTATTCAAAATAACATCTTTGATTAGTTAATTTATAATTAATTTAAAGCATCAGAACCAGATAGCGCCCTTTTTTTGAGTTTTTAATTGTGTTTAAAACCCTTATCTATTCCTTTTCACAATTTATACAGCTGTGGAACCAATACCTACGACTTGAATAATTAATTTGTAAAGAGAGAGTTTAAATCTCAAGCTGTGGCAGATATTTTTTGAGTTTTCAGATACAGTAAGTATGATGTATTTTCATGTATTTTTATAGCTTTTATAGTTATATTTTTGGTGGTTTTATCTCGGCTGAAAAAGCTTTGTTTCACTGCCGCCCAATCGCGGGGCCATTTTATAGTTCTGTTCTCGTGCAGATAAACGTTTGTTTCAAATTTCTCCGAGGTTTTCTACAAGGTTTTTACTTTTTTAGGTCTGCAACGAACCATGACAAATTACTTATTACTGCAGAGACGAGAATTAAAAGCTGATAAAGAAATAAATGTAAAATAATGCAATGGGTGTCCAAAGCAACGATTCATTTATAAATGGAATAAACACATGTAAATAATAATTTAAATGTGAAATTGTATACACTCCTAATGTTGTTTTGTAAATCAAGTGGCAAATATCAAGAAATGAAGCATTTAGATAGTCGTCCAAACAATTTTATAAGTTGATGTTCATTTAATTTATAAAGAAACCGGATGACTTCCCAAGTGTTCCACTGCCGCACATGTTCGTTTTAAATTTCTCATTATCAACTACACCATACAATAAAATTAAGACAGTGGCGTGGAGCTTGTATATAACATCTTCTTCATGTATGAACCTATCACACAATGGAGTAATATTGACTGATAAAATTATTGTGATGATTGTGAGTTGAATTATTTTTTATATAACACTTTTATTCCATCTAAATCACATAAAGAAACATTACTAGACAAGATTATTGGAACGCAGATGATCCGACGTATTGCATGGGCTTATCAGCAAATCTTTCTCGTCTCTGGATGCAATGGTTTTTAATGACAAAACTGTTGAATTATTTTATTTATAATTCTTTTTTAGGTTTCAATAACAAATAATTTATGTGTAATTTGAAAAACAATTTTTAAAGCTGAAAGTTCACATTTTCAACATATTCAAAGGCTTTTGGTACTAATACAGTAGATGTAGTACTGATACAATAAATATTTACTCTATCACCACCATCCAGTTCATCAAGCAATGCATGTATGAATTTTGATAATGAGAAAAAGTTTTACAGGCCATTCCTCCAAAGAAATGTAAAACTGCTGCTACGTCTTTCCATAAATTATCAGATTATGCAAATGAATTTGTATATTATTATGATTTTATTACTACCATTAGTATTACTTTATTTATCATTGTTTTATCTTTTGAATAATAGCATATTATTGCATTTCAATATCTTAATATTTATTATATCTAATAAAAATACTTATAAAAAATTTATTATATAAACAATATATAAACAATATTATATTATAATATTGTCTTATAGGTATTCTTTATTATTATACCTTATATTATTATACGATATATTGTGGGATGTCGTATTTTCCTTACGTAGATTAGTATTAGGTATTGATTAAATAGCAAGTGAGAACAGATTATTGTGTTTAACTTAAGTCATTAAAGCTTTTGAATTCTCTGTAAAAATCCCAAATATATTATAACAGAACGAAAAGAATGCAAGGCGATAAATTATTAGTCCCTTTGACACTATTACACCCCTCACTCAAGAAACCAATATCTAAATTTGTAGAAAAGAAGGCAGTCTGTCGGTCGGTGATAATGCGAAAGGTACGGTTAACAGTCGGGTCAAAAGTGGTATAAAGAAGACCAAAAGTTGCAAATGTGGAATTTGTAATTTTTGTTATTGTGCGTTTTGGTTATGAAGTGATAATTATTTGTGGTTGTTGTTAATGATGCAATTATGGTTGCATTATGGTCCTCACACCGCATACACCTCCAGTTCCTGATGGAAATCACATCAATAACGTTCCTCAAGTACCACCAAAAGCTACGACACCCGTAGTAACAGCTCCTGAAAGATGTCTTCAACAATTCTCGGACACAACGATGCCGACATCTCTCGTTTCGCCATTGGAACGATGCCATAAGAAGAGATTGTTCTTGGATATAACAGGATTAATATCTTTTTTTCTTTATTTAATTTTGATGTTTAATTTGTCTTCTCGGATAACCATCAAAAACTTCGCAACAACCTTAACCTTAACCAACAAAATTTTGTTATGTCAAAACGCGAAATTTTATGTAAAGGTCACGCAATTAAACAGCCTTATTACCTCGTAATTAGAACAATGCGAACATTCGACTTTTTGCTAACCGAGAAAATTACAACAGTGCAACTGCTATTGACCGAACTCAAATTATCTTATCATAATAGCAAAATCCATTTCGCTAATAAACTTTGGCATTATGTGCAGTGTACTAACTTTCAAGTACTTTTCAAGTTATACACCATAAATACAAGTACAAAAATAACAGTAGTGACTTATATTTTGCCACGTGAGCCTTGTCAACTCGACATTACGTGATATCATACATTGATAACATTCAACTAATCAATCCTGAATAGCATTTGGACCTCCCAAATATATGTGCTACCGGATTAAGCTTCAAGTGTTCATTCTCCTCAAATAACAGGATACAAGAAGATTCAATCTTACTCTCCAACCGGCAATTTCACCTAGTACTTCCTACAATCTTAGGACAATGCTATGAATGCTGCCTCTGTTTTATGAGTACAACCCCACTTCTTCCATTCCTACGGATAAAATGAATATAACTACATTTATCAATGTTGACCACAAACTTACTACTTAAGCTAACGCTTTTAGATTCAATTAGCATAGTTATTTTTAATTTTAAAAGTTACAACAAATAAATCGTAACGCAAGCATCACTTGTTTACGAAGCACTTATTATGTTGTTCCTTGGTTTTGTTCTCGTTCCTAATTTTTATTTTATTTTTAGTTTATTTCTTTCTTTCTAGTAAGAATTACAGAACGTCCTAACAAGTGATTCCTGTACATGAAGTTTATTTTAATTAGGTTAAGTTTGCGGCAACACCTTGCAATAAGCAATTGATGCCCCTTAGCTATCAGCAGCCTTTCAATTATTTGATTATTAGCACCTAATTATTAGCATAAGTTTTATTGTCTTAGCATTAAGGAACCATTGAAAAGATGCAAACGACCTCAATTTTTTTGTAGCTAGTATACATTAAACATGCCAATACATACAAGTACGACATTAATGTATGCTATTTTTTTTGTTGAGGAATGCATTAAATGCCCTTTTAACTCATGGCTCATTTCTTTTGGTACATGTTCAGCCTTTTTTTACCCAGGGTGTAATGTAATGATATTCAGTCATTACATCCATATTACCTCAAGAAGGCGTTGCATGCTAAGTGATTGCCATGACAACAGTAATCAACAACAAGAGTATAAATAAATATCTCATAGAAGTAAACATGTCTTTTATTGTCTTCTACAAGAGATAACATATAAGTAGTGTACAAGACCACACACTAGCAACCTGTATTATCACAAAAATCATCTAAACACTACAGTACTATAAAAACGTAACGCATTGAAGCGAATTGTGGTCACTTCAAAACTGAAATTATACGAAAAATGTGTGGCACATCTCTCACCTTGTTGCCCGGTCACTGGGCTGAATATTGGTGGAGAAACGTCATCTTCAAACACCATTTAGTGATCTAATTCCAGAAAATTCTCGTCAATTTCCCTTGGTTTAAATTGTGTCATTGAATTGTGTTATTTTTTAATTGTATGGCGATTTTACGCCAAGGAATAAAGCTTTTGCATGTGTTTATGTATATTTAACATATATTTATAGAAGTGGTGACATACTACGACTGTAATCAACGAATTTTTGAAGTGGTGACATACTACGATAATACCTAATGCTTGACAGCTTTAGACATTTGCAGCATGTATATTTTGAAGGTTTGGCTATTGAAATATCTAAAAATTAAAATATTTCAAGTACTTAAACATCTTCAATTTCAAAGTATCAGATTTTTGAGACAGTTATAGTTTATAGCAATTTGTTTGACAAGTGAGTGTTTGTTTGCGAGAAAGAAAGATTGATTCTCACGAGCGCGTAGCGCGAGTGATAATTAACTCGCTTTACTCACATGTCGAACATAAGATTTTATCCAACATCTAATTTTACGTGTAAATATTTTTGGAGAACAACATAATTTTTAATGCAATTAATCTACAGGCAAAATAATGAATTTTAGATAAGTAGGTGGCTACGTCGCGTTATTGCTGGGGTGACGTTGTTGGGATATCGAACATAACATTTTATCCAAAATCTCAGAGTTTTACTTTTAAATATTATTTTGCAGAGCAACATAAGAAAATAATTTTTAAATGCAATTAATCTAAAGTCAAAATAATGAATTTTAAATAAGTAGTGGCTACTTTGCTTTCTAGGGTGACGTTGTTGTTGTTGGAAACAATTAATTATAAATAAAAATTGTATTGTCAGAGTCGAGTTAGTAGATTTATAAAAATGTATAGTGTTTTTCAAGAACATACAAGAACGTACTAGCCTATTTCTCTAGTATAGCCAAAGTTTATAAGGTATCTTCTCTATGGAGCAGATTTTCCATGCTCAAATCAACGTTAATTGTACATGAAAATGTAGATATTTCAACATTTATGAAGGTGATCAGCTACCTCAAAGTGCAAGGGAGGCAATATAGACCGAAGAAGGCACACACTCTTAGATAGGGAGCATATTGAACAATTTTTCATCGATACACCTGACGATATACGAGGTCTGGCTATTAAATAACTAGACTGCGCGCACAGAAGACGTCCTAGAGGGGTAGGGGGGAAAACGAATGCAGCGTTGGATAGCTGGAAGTGTCTACTATGCTAGTACGAAAACACGTTTTTGTCGTTGTAGTAGTATTTTTTCTATAGAGGTTAGAAACGAAAGTGTTTTTTTCTCGTGCCGATAAAAATGTGTGACGAAAAACACGAGCAACGGATCAATGTGATTTTTTTACATCGTATTGGAATATCCATGTTTCATCGCAAGTGATGATGTTTTCCATCAATTCAGGCTCTTCATCTAACCTCTCAAGAAAATCTGAGCAGATCTGTTGACGGACGAGCTTTTATTCAGGGGTCAAATTTTTTGGGACAAACTTTCTTGTTCAACTCGTCATGTAAAATTTTTCTGACAGTTTCTTTATCGGCGTTTACAGTCTCAGCAATCATCCGAATGCTCATACGACGATCTCTGCGCACAATTTCATTGATTTTGGTCACTGTTTGCGGAGTTGAAACAAAGACAGGTCGACCTGGACGTTTGTCATCTTCGGTACTCTCTCGGCCTTCAGAAAACCGTTTATACCGTTCGAAAACACGCGCACGAGATAGAGAATTCTCACCATAGGCCTCTTTCAACAACTTATAGCACTCAGTCGGAGTTTTTTTTTAATTTAACGAGAAATTTCACATTGATCCGTTGCTCGTGTTTTTCGTCACACATTTTTATCGACACGGAAAAAAACACGTTCGTTTCTAACCTCTATAGAAAAAATACTATATTGCCGACAAAAATGGTGGTAACACTTTTTTACTCAGACGTACGGTTAAGAAGATAAATAACTTACCAGTAGGAAGAACGTTATACGCGCCTACTGCCTCGTTTTCGACTTACCTCCATTCGACCGCTGCCTGCCACTATACCAAAGAACGGAACCGAAAAAGTGAGTGCACTAGATTGTTCGTTTTTAAATTGTCTACAAGAAAGGTAAAAACAATTTTGCTCGCACGACCAAGAATGCAATAGTTATTTCACCCCAAAGATTTACTTTCCCTAAATGTTTACGGCTATTTGTTTATAACTTTTTTATTACAAACATTTCTCTAAGAAGTGTTTGAGGAAGTTATAGCGAATCGAATTTCCGAGAAAAAGGTTATGAGTTACTTTTTCCTCAGACCTACGGTTAACGAGATAAATTGAAAAAACGTTTTAACACCTTTTTCCAAGATGACGGACATTTCGCAGCCTCCGAATTATACGAAAACTTGAATGTAGACTCACCACACACCCCTCTACATAAAAAAAATTGCTGTTATCAAGTCTTGTGACTTTTCCCATATACCAATTTCCCTGTCGCCTGGACTAATAAGTAATACTTAATTTATGTTTATGTTGCTTTTCGTTAAATAAATAATAAATATTTTTACTAAATTACTGTTCTTTTTCTGGAAAACCAAAACCCACTTGTGAGTAAAAACGCATTCTACTCTCTCTGTTATGGCATTATAAACGACAGTGGGTAAACGTCAACTTTAATTTATCTAAAAACGTCAAGAAAATCACGTTTTTAGATAGAGATGTTGGATAAAAGTTTTTAAACGTCCATGTATCGAATGGCAAAGTTTCTACCTTTTATGTTTCAAATTTGAGAAGTTTGGGGATTACACTATTTCAGAACCAACATTTCAGAATGTTTAGGGAATTAAATTTTTAACGTTTTTGTTTCTCTGTGAAATTTGACTTTCGGCGTTTAGGGAGTAAGTCCCAGGGTTAAGATTTATTTTTTAATTATAAATTTCATTAATAATATTTATTGGGATAACTACCTACTCCAATTATAATGGCTGAAGTAGCTTGTTAGGCCGATCGTATGGTGATGATTCTAGTTGCCAAAAAGTTTTTGTAAGATTGCCAAGCACGACAGTATCATACGTATCGTTTTCGAGCAGATACTGTAATTTAATATTTCGTGCTAATTCTGCATGTTTTTTTTTGAAACTTGAAATATAATTATGTTTAAACTATTAATTTTAATAGCATGTCAAAAAGGAGCATTTCTTCCTCATTTCAGGGGAAGAATGCTTTCCACCCAAGGAGAGAAAGTAATATTTTGGCATTGTTCCTCTTAATTACTATTATGCAGTTAATTTATTATATCTGTCGCAATAATAAACGTGAACCTTCCGATAAAATTAGGGAAAAGAAAGTTTTTGTCTCCTTCGTGTGCTTTATTTCAAGAATTCACAAGTAACTTTTAAATTATCCATTATCTCTTAGGGTGATTATAAAATATGTAGCCAACTATATTCGTGCAAGTATATGGGGCAAGTGTAAGTATGGGGTTCGGAATTTTCCAAGCTAGTCAATATTATTAATACAAGGCATTATCATTACCACTATACAGGGTGGAAGGGGTTACTATGCATTAATTTTAAGGGGTGATAGAAGACATCAAAAGGAACAAAAAAGTTTGGTACAACTTTGTTCTAGGACGTACCACTTTTTCAGAAAAAATAATAAAGTTGCAAATTTTAACATCATTTTGCCACGATAATAACAGTAGTTTAATTCTGGGGCTTTGTCAGAAGCCGCATCTTATCTAGCATAACACAAAACCCTAATAACATTTTTTCGTATGACCAATCGTTTATGCGTAAAATCGAGTTCTTGTTATATTTACAAATTTTTGAAAAAATTGTATTTTACAAAAATTGTATACGTTGTTTATAAGCTTTTTCCTTAAGCAAGCTTTATGCAATTATTTACATCTGAAATCGTCTCTCTTTTAAGGTGACAGCAAGTAGTTAAAAAATAAAAAGGAACAGAGAAATAATTTTGAACTATACACTTTTGCCACACGCTAAAACATTTATCACATAGTGACTTTGACTATAGTATTGTAAGCCGTCAGTAGCAAATGGCCAGTCAAGTCAAACAGAGCCTTGATTTAATGCAATTAATCTAATCGATAGAATTCCCTTTGATTTCTTGCATTATCTTTTTAGTGACGTTTTAAAAAACTATGATAAGAATTGATGTAGAATATTCTGATTCTCTATTCACGCTTCATTAAACATTTTTAAAATTAATGATGAAATATCAAGAATTAACATACAAGGAACGAACGGGAGATTGTGAGATTAGGGGAAGGAAAATTATAGTTCTATAATTTTTAATTTATTTTTATCTTTTAAGCGTTACATCGTTTTCGGAAATCTGGTTTTCGTTTAGTTTTAAATTTTAGAATCAAATAAATAAATAAAAAAATAAAAACAACAAATAAATTATAAACATTAATCTTTATGTACCTTTGGAGTTAAAGTCTTGTATTAGTTATTGCCACCTTAGATGAATCATTTAGTACCCTTAAATCTCCATTGGCAAGCTTCTTCGCTTATACTCATTAAAATTGATGGACTCAGATGAATGAAGTAAAAAAATAATATATTTTAAATCTGTGAAATAAATTTATTGAATTGTACAATATTAGGCCGGTAGCAAAAGTTTTTATGGTCGAATTTAGTACATCATTTAGTACACAACTATTTTGAATGCAAATAATTTGAGATAATTATTATTTAATATTCAAAAGTGTCGTATTTGTTTTGAACAAATTTGAAGACGTCCAGTGCATTGTTATGTGCTATCGTAAGTAAGTAATTTTACCAATATTTGTTTTAGAACTTTGTAGGAATCATAGGCGCCGACTATGTGATGGCTTGAAGGCCGTGGCTCTCATTAAAATAATGTAGTGAGGGCTCATAAACATGGTTAATATTTTTTAAGCAATAAAAATTACAGCAATATACACAATGTTTCAATGATTGGTACTTTCTGTAAATGTTTTGTGTTATTTCTCATTACAACTTTTTGCATTTTCTGGTGCATTTTTCTTAATTTGATAAGATAAACGCTCAATTTATGTAGTAATTGAATTGGGAGTGCGATGCATGCCATTTTCCTGGAAACAAGATGTTACAAATTTAATAATTTTCGTTAATTAAGTACCCATTTAAATGATTAATGCAAAGAAGACCACTAGAAGATTTCTACTTAACCTGATTCTTAGTCGTATGCAATTACTGTAGGCCAGAATTACAATTTTAAAATGAAATTTATTAAAATTATGTGCAAAATGATATATAGCTAGAATTGAACCTGGGACAGCGACTTACTATCACCACGGTTGTTATCACCCCGCTCCGGTTAACTCAACTATGTAATTGTGTCGGCTCTTGAACACACCACATCTAAGTTACACTAATTTAAATGATTTTCTTTAAAAAGGGTATTAAATGTATTTTTTTTTCATTTTCGGGGTATTAGTACCATTTAAATTAATAAACAAGATTTTATTTACTTAAGGAGATCTTACAGACGATTGTCTAAGAGCACATGTTAATCTCTAAATTCGATTTCAATATTTTGACTATTTACGCTGTATTCTTATAGTATATAGTAAGTTTAATAAACAAATCCTTTGGAAATAGGAAATACTTATATATGCAGACCGTGTTTAGTGCCTGTAAACTGGCCAGCCCTCATTAAAATTTTGAAAAGTCGGCGCCTATGAATTAGGTACATGTGAAAAAGTTTATATAACGGATTATCATAAAGTAAGGGATATATTTCAACTTATTATATATTTTTAACAAATCAAATTAATAACAAAAAGTAAATGAAATCTAGTTGCTTACAAAATGGGATTTTAGTGTATCTATGGAAAACAAAAGAATTGTCGTGACAACTATTGATACAAGTGTCAAACGAAAGTATCGTAATTTAGATAATCGTTCTCAAAATAAAACTCGCGTAAACGTAAATTGTAACAATTTGAACATGGATCTGCAAACAAGAATTGGTTTAGTACAATGTTATTAGAATGCGGTAAAAATTACACTGCTGGATTACGTAGATTTCGTATGAAAATGGGTTTGAAAGCAGGGCCGTGCCAAATGAAGACGTACCGTAATTTGATGAGCAAATTTGAAAGAACAGGGTCTGTAGCTGACCTCCCGAGATCAGGAAGACCAAGGATTAGTGATGTTCAAGTTGCAGAAGTTCTTCAGGAAAATCAAAACGTAGCCAATACTAATCCGCTAGTAATTAGTAGTGTAAATGCGATATCAATACTATTACAAATGCCATACACTGCGGTTTGAAACATTTTACGGAAAATCCTAAACATGTATCCCTATAAACTGCAACTGCTGTTTGAATTAAAGGATGCAGATTTTGCTCTCAACTACGATTTTTCAGTACAAATATTGGCTCAGATAGAAATTAAACCGGAATGGTTATCCTCTATTTTATGGACAGATGAGGCCCATTTCTCTCTTAACGGTGGAGTTAATACTCAAAACTATCGAATATAGTCAACAGAAAATCCACGTGAAATCGTTCAGCAAGGTCTTCATAAATCGTTTGGTGCGGTTTCACAGCTAATTTCATCACTGGTCCATACTTTTTCGAGGAAATACAGAATGGGGAGGGCCGTATCTGAAACTGTTACTGGTGAACGATACCTGCAAATGTTAAGGGATTATACAATTCCACAGTTGCAAAACGAGCACGAAGGAATTGAAAACATGATTTTTATGCAGGATGGAGCGCCTCCGCACATTTACCGACCATTTAAAGAATTGTTAACTGCGGTTTTTCAAGATCGTGTTATAAGCAGACATTTTGCAAATTCATGGCCACCAAGATCGCCTGATCTTAACCCAGAGGATTACTGGCTGTGGGGTTATTTAAAAAATTTGGTGTTTAGAACACGTCCAACAACGCTGGAGGAATTAAAGGACAGTATCAGGGAGCAAATTCGTGCAATTCAACCAGAAAGGTAGAATAGTGCTGTATACAATTTGGAGAAACGGTTGGTAATTTTACAACAACAAAATGGAGGTCATATCGAGCAATTGCGGTAACCAGTGTTTGACATTAGAAATCCCATTATGTAAGCAGCTAGCCTATTTACTTTTTGTTATTAATTGGATTTGTTAAAAATATACAGGGTGTCCTGTTTAACAGTCTACACTCAATCATTCGGACTGGCTTCTGGCTACAGCAATGAAATTAAAAGAACTTTGCATAATTCGACCTCTAGTTTACGAAATCAGTGTTAGAACCCATCTCGGAACTTTTGCTGGTACCGGATATGATGTCATCGGGATTTTTTTAAATGGAACTAGTAGGTTTTAAATATGGAAATCGATAGCAGATGTGATTCTGAATACAAAAGTATTAAGGTAATACAGGTCTAGAATGCATAATAACGGAGCTAGAGCCACTTAACGGGTTCTGTCCTGTTTAACAGTCTACACTCAATCAATCGGACTGGCTTCTGGATACAGCAATGAAATTCAAAGAAATTTGCATAATTCGACCTCTAGTTTATAAAATCAGTATTAGAACCCACCTTGGAACTTTTGCTGGTACCGGATATGACGCCATCGTGATTTTTTTAAATGGAACTAGTAGGTTTTAAATATGAAAATCGATAGCAAATGTAATTCTGAATACAAAAGTATTAAAGTAATACGGGTCTAAAATGCATAATAACGGAGATAGAGCCCCTTAACGGGATGTCCTGTTTAACAGTCTACACTCAATCAGTCGAACTGGCTTCTGGCTATAGTAATGGAGGTTTACCCTCATTATCTCTTCGAGCCCTAAATTTTGTTGACTTTCAGGGGGTTATTTGACAACCCACAAGGAAGGACTTATCTCAACTTTCCGCTATTTGTTGACTGGATTTGACTGGACTATTAGCGAATAATGCAACATTGTTACCAAACCGCTATAACGACTTTTAATAAATAGAACTTTCTCATGTACCATTCCACCTTATGTCACCAGATAATATCTGCCACGACCACTTAACTCAATCGCTTATGTTATAGCATTCTTCAAACAAATGCGCTTTTAATTTTAGAAACAAAATGATAATAACCAAACTAATCCCTTTAATGTCCTAATGTTAAGATTTAGATTTATAGTAGAGGAGATGTTCGACTTACCCGTATTAAATACAGAAATAGTACTTATTGAATAGGTAACAGCAGACCGAATATCAAAAACCTTTATTTCCTTATCTAATTTTTAACACCATAGCGTGTACAGCAACAAAAACGGTTATTACCATCTAGACCGCAACGTACAAAAACATAGAGTTGCTGGTATTTAATCATTGACCACACAACAATACTTGTGATACCTCATAAGCACTAAAAAGTTTTCTAACACTGTTTTCCTAAACTACAGATCTAACTATACACTACTCCTGTCAGCTCCATTGCTATAGCCAGAAGTTTGTCCGAATATTTGAGTGTAAGGACAGAAGATCCCGTTAAGTGGCTCTAGCTCCGTTATTATGCATTTGTAGTACCTTAATACTTTTGTATTCAGAATCACATTTGCTATCGATTTTCATATTTAAAACCTACTGGTTCCATTTAAAAAAATTCCGATGACGTCATATCCGGTACCAGCAAAAGTTCCAAAATGGGTTGTAACACTGATTTCGTAAACTAGAGGTTAAATTATGCAAAGTTCTTTTAATTTCATTGCTGTAGCCAGAAGCCAGTCCGAATGATTGAGTGTAGACTGTTAAACAGGACAGAACCCGTTAAGTGGCTCTAGCTCCGTTATTATGCATTTTAGACCTGTATTACCTTAATACTTTTGTATTCAGAATCAGATTTGCTATCGATTTTAATATTTAAAACCTACTGGTTCCATTTAGAAAATTTCGATGACGTCATATCCGGTACCAGCAAAAGTTCCGAGATGGGTTCTAACACTGATTTCGTAAACTAGAGACAAAGTTTTTTTAATTTCATTGCTGTAGCCAGAAGCCAGTCCGAATGATTGAGTGTAGACTGTTAAACAGGACAGAACCCGTTAAGTGGCTCTAGCTCCGTTATTATGCATTTTAGACCTGTATTACCTTAATACTTTTGTATTCAGAATCAGATTTTCTATCGATTTTAATATTTAAAACCTACTGGTTCCATTTAGAAAATTTCGATGACGTCATATCCGGTACCAGCAAAAGTTCCGAGATGGGTTCTAACACTGATTTCGTAAACTAGAGACAAAGTTTTTTTAATTTCATTGCTGTAGCCAGAAGCCAGTCCGAATGATTGAGTGTAGACTGTTAAACAGGACAGAACCCGTTAAGTGGCTCTAGCTCCGTTATTATGCATTTTAGACTTGTATTACCTTAATACTTTTGTATTCAGGATCACATTTTCTATCGATTTTAATATTTAAAACCTACTGGTTCCATTTAAAAAATTTCGATGACGTCATATCCGGTACCAGCAATAGTTCCGAGATGGGTTCTAACACTGATTTCGTAAACTAGAGACAAAGTTCTTTTAATTTCATTGCTGTAGCCAGAAGCCAGTCCGAATGATTGAGTGTAGACTGTTAAACAGGACACCCTGTATAATAAGTTGAAATATATCCCTTACTTTATGATAACCTCGTATATTTAGTTATATTGCACTGTTTCGATTCAGTTCGGTTTCCCTTATCTATCACCAATGCGCATGCGCATAGTTTCACATAGTGTCACAACACGGCTATTGGTGACCAGAACCAAAAATTGCATTACTGATAATGTAATAGCAAGACAAGTAATTTAAAATCAACAAAATTGGCATGTTATATGATTTCAAAACTACTTCCGGCCTCGAATTAATAATGTTTGATTGAGTTAAAACTTGGTAGGAATTATTTTTAGATCCAGTGATCCAAAATTTGAGATTTTTTTACCTATATAAATGTCACTCTAAAATGCCAGTGTAAAACACCACAGTGCAGTGTAACATTTTTCTATAACAGATTTTTAAACAATTTTCCTAAAATTCAGTTGAAAAGCGAACGACTTAAAGGTTGAATGTAAAGTATAAAGCATTTACGCTACTGAAAAGCTTTATTACAGAAACCGTGAAGTAGCTTTCACAAGGTGGCTTTGTAAAATTGTCGTTTCACTATTAGTAGTAAAAATGAATTAGAATATATTGAAAATTTTAAATAAATTGAAACAATCTTACTAAAATTACAAATTCTTCATTTTTCTTAATGTTTTTTAATCAATATTATTTTCTACTCACTTATTTAGTGCACCCCAGATTCAGAACTCTGTAATTGAGATGCGTGTTTAATAAAAGTTAATAGTTAATTTTATGAAATGCTATAACAGCAAGAAAAACAAGATTCCAGACACCAGGCCCCAACAGCGGTTGAGTCTAGGCCACTCATTATACACATTTACATTTTCTAGACTAACCACAATACATTAACTATTTAGATAAGACTCCTGAAAATCTCAATTTCAACAGAGAATTCGTTAAAACAACATTGACATTAGTTACAAATTTCATTCATTTCAAAAAGATACTGACAAAAGTTTTCCTTTTTATTATGAAGTTTGGGTCGTTTTTCATAAAACTTTTTCTAGAAAAAAAAGTAAATAAAAGAAAGGATCAAAATGACATGCACTTGTTAAGATCAATCTAGAAACACTCATCTATCTCACCTTTTCAAGATCGAACTTAAATAATTGCTGCTCTGTTCCATCTCCAATTTCTAGTTCTTTCAAAGGAAATGTGACATGTCCTATTTCAGCTCGTCGCTTCGCTCGACCACCGTCAATGACTGTTAGTTTCAAAGTGTGGTCGGTCATGTCTTTGGCAGACACCTGAAAGAAAAGTGAAAAATGAACTGTAGAAATACATAAGTTTTTTTTTATAAAAAGCTCTCAGTAGCTATTGTTTCAAGATTTCGCTTGTAACATGTGTTATGTACGGTTATGTAGAGGGACAACCTTCTCAAATATACGTATATATTTAAAGTTTAATTAACTAAAGGGGATAATTTGGTTAATTTGTACATAATTATGCAAATGTAGAACAAAGATAATAATTAATTGTCAGAGATTTAATCACTAGATAGGGTTTGCGGTTAATGACTGAAACAGTGTGTAGTGGTTTATCCGACAATTGCGGGTGTAATAGCGTGAATATTAATTGCTAGTACTATGGTATGATAGATACGATCTAACTAGGAAATTCATGATGTACTTGTACATTTAAACATGGAGCAGGGAGCAAGTCTGTTTAAGCGAAATAAATATTTAATTCTTGAAAGTGTGGGATATTTATTTTCTGTATGCGAATTTAGCATTTTTAGAGATTAATTAATAGTAAATGATAATAGGTATAATGTCTTAAATAAGTTTAGTTTTACATTCTTTGTCGGAACCTAAAATATATTTACGAAATACCAAAGAATGTGTAGCTTTAATAAGTCACCCTCTGACCCTACGTCTTAATGGTTTTTGTAACACCGTCTGAGGCTATAGAAACACATATTTAAAAGTATACAAAATTAAGGGTAGCGGTCGGTTATATGATGTCAGAAGGACAGTTGCATCAGTGGCGTGCGGTCAAAGGAAGCAATGGAAGCAATGCTTCCCTTAAGAATTTATTAAAAATAAAAACCAATGCTAACAAAAATATTTTTATAAAATTATGGTTATCGTTTATTTAAATTTGTAATATTTAATCAACTTAAAGCTCTATATCAATTCCGTACAGCAAAAAGTATAATTATTTAGTGTACTATTTTAAATTAGGCTCATTAAACTTGCGCGGAAAGGTACCGATTCAAATGTGTTACATACACTGCATATAAGCACTGATATAAGATCGTTAGTTTTAGTGTGCTCCGTGCCCAAATGTTTATTATTTATTATAATTTGGCTATTTGTTCGATTTTAGTGTTTGTTAAATGTTACTTAAGTAATGTAAATCTGTGAATAAGATTGTATTTTGAAACATTTTATTATTTCAATTTATATAGATGGAACTTTTTTAAAGACAAATAATTCTATATAGTTTGCTCTATATGCAAATTTAAAATTGCATTATCGTCATGACTGCAAATTCAGCTGCTTCGGTGGAATGTTCTAGTACTTCCGATACATCCGAATCGCGACGACTTTGTCGTTCAGTTTGTAATATAAAGAATTTTTTGCATACAGTTTTGAAGAGAAATTAGAAATTGTAGATAAACTTTTAGATTTTTTTCTTTGGTTCTTAAGTTTATAAATGAAAGGAGTAGAATTCTTATATTCAAATGACGTTTTGAGGGTGGACTCCCCTCTTTATCAAAACTTCGTCTAAAAACAAATTTAAAAATATGTTATAAAATCTTATATGTAAATCACAAAAACAAAAAGCAATAAACATTAGAAATTAACAAAGGTACAGTTGCGATCATTCGCTAAGGAACGATGTAAAAATCATAACCGCCGATTTTTTAGTTTTTTGTACAATGTAAATGCAAGTTTAGTATATGGTATTAAAGAACATTTCATTTTTTAACATTATAATTACCCAGTTCATAAATCAGGCCGAGTTACAGCGTACATTGTACAAAAAACTGAAAAACCAAAAATCAATATTTTGCTATCGTTCCTTAGCGAATGATCGCAACTGTACGTACCATAGACGGCTCATTATTGTACTATATTTATATATTTATATGTATATTTATTTATATTGTAATATTATTAATTATTTTAATTTTTTCATATCTGTTTTTATTGGTTGAACAATAAGATGTTTAGTTTTGTCATTTTGACGAGCAAGGAAGGAATAGTTCAGGTTTATTTTGTGAGAATGTGTTTATTTGTAAAAATTCAAGGTAGGAGGAAATAAGTATTGATGGACTGAAGTAGTGGTTATTTTAGAAGTATTGCAGAAATTGGCAGAGAATCAACAATTTAACAAATATAATTCAAGAAAAAACGATCAATTATTAAAAATTGTTGAAAAATGCAGATCAAAACCAGAACTTTAAAATTTAACAACAAAAATTAAAACTTGCACCAGATATTTTGCTAAAAAATGACCGGAAAATCGAGCTGCATTATAAATAAATAGTAGTACTTTTTTAAAATAGAGAAGAATTGTCAACAAATTTCATAAGTATAAAGTGTAAAAGTTCTTTGAAAAACTTTTAAGCTTTAATAACTATAACACTGTTTTTTATATTGTACCTAGGTATATTAAAATGAAAATCGTGGTTGCTTCCCTAGCCTAAATTCTCATCGCACGCCACTGAGTTGCATTATGGTGTTGAAAACGAGCGGTCGGTTTGGAATGTATAAAAGGCATTTAGCGGTAGCATTCGAGTATAGTGCGTGTATTCTATATTGAGACTACAAACGTAAAGATGCGTAATGCTAATATTTACTATGTTTGTGGTACGGCACTTAGAAGTGCTGGTACCTGTATTGTTGTTATCATTTGACAACGTGAGTTGTTGCTTGAATTGTGATTGTTGGCCAATGTGTGATATTGGCTTTATGTTGATATTAGCAATTGGCTGGAATTGCTGTATTATATTGATGTGTTGGCAATTGAGGAATTGCATGTTGTTGTGTTGATTTGTTAGCAATTTGTAGAATTGCTGTTGTTGTTGATATGTGAACTGAGCTCTGTAAAATTAACCGCGCAGTATACTGTTTGCTTGGGAGACGGAAATATGGGCGGATCTTGACGTTTACCCTCGACCTGGGTAATCAATGAGAATTACACCAGTGGCCCCAGCTGATCACTGGGCAGCAATGGGGTGCGTATTCCCCTACGTTCCTGTATTGCAATCCCAACGAGGGGCGGACTCAGAGGGAGATGAATACACTGACAGTACCTCCGGGTACCTGGTCCTGTTAGCGTTCGGCTAAAGGGCGCCCGATGCGGCAAGCATCTTTTTCAGGTCATCATGCTCGTGGTAGTGCACTGAAGGTCTCCACTCCCGAAGATGCCAATCATCCAGAAGCAACGTGTGAAGGCACGGGGGAATCCCAATCCCCCCGTAAGTACTGCTAATTTCCATTTAATTGCTGCTAGTGAAGAGTAACCGACCGTTCCCGCCCACTCCGGAGCAAGCAGTAACACGACCCGAAAGTACCTGTCAAATGTAACATTCAGAAGTGGGGATTTGTGAGAATTCGAATTCTTTAAAATAAATGTACCAAAAGCATGTTTAACAAATTTAAATCATTATTGAATTACGACCCCGGCCTACAAAAGATACAAATCCATTTCTGAATTAATTGATAATGTTTTATAAAATCATGAAATAAAAATATTTCTTTTGATTTTTTACCCCTCGTCATACCTTAAGAAAGTTGTGGCTGTAGCAAAATATGATGAAAATATAAACTAGTGAGAACGCCAGTGGCGTGCGGTCCATGGAAGCAAGGGAAGCAATGCTTCCCTTGAGAATTTATTAAAAATAAAAACCAATGCTAACAAAAATATTTTTATAAAATTATGGTAATAGTTTATTTAAATTTGTAATATTTAATCAACTTAAAGCTCAACATGAATTCCGTACAGCAAAAAGTATAATTATTAAGAGTACTATTTTAAATTAGGCTCATTAAACTTGCACGGAAAGGTAATACCGATTCAAATGTGTTACATACACTGCATATAAGCACTGCTTACAAATGCTCTTCTCTTAGCCTTGGCGTGAATCAGCGAGCGTGGGGTGATATAGTAGACGATGCTGTTTGGCTGGTTAACACTGTTTGGTCGTTATTTTTATTGTGCTTCGTTCCCAAATGTTTATTTATTATAATTTGGTTATTTGTTCGATTTAGTGTTTGTTAAATTTAATGTTACTTAAGTAATCTAAATCTGCGAATGAGACTGTATTTTGTCGCATTTTATTATTTTAATTTATAAGTTGGATTTTTTTAAAGACAAATAATTCTATTTAGTTTGCCGGTACACAAATTTAAAATTGCATTATCGTCACGACTGCAAATTCAGCTGCTTCGGTGAAAGGTTACCTGAAGGAGTACCTTCGATATAGCCGAATCGGCACGATTTTTTGTTCAGTTTGTAAATTATTAATAAGGAATTTTTCGCATACAGTTTTGGAGAGAAATTACAAATTATTAAGAAAGGCAGATCAAAACCAGAACTTTCAAATTTAACAACAAAGATTAAAACCTGTACCGGTATTTTGCTAAGAAAGACCGGAAAATTGATACGTAGTAGTAGTTTTTTTTTTAAATAAAGAATGATAGTCAACAAATTCCATAAGTATAAAGTGTCATTTATGGTCACCAAAGGAACCCGCTGTTTGACTGAATCTTAAGGAGGAGAAGCGAAGTGAGGTTTATCCTGCTTTTTGGCCGATGAGAAACTGCATGCTGCCAGGTAAATGTGCTTAGGAGCTATCCCGACCTCCCTATGATCCGGACTGCAGCCGGGTACAGTGATTGGGAGAAGTTCCAAAAGCCATTACACTTAAGGAGGGTGGCAGCGAATACATAGCCTCTTACAATCAAGACAACTTCACCTTAGCGAGGTACACACTGGGAGTCTATAACGTGTAGACTTACGAACGAAGCTCTGTCGAGGGCCCACCAAGCCTATATATTGGAAGATCGGGGTGGCAAAACCATTAAAAAACTAAGTCCCGCCACAATTGAGGTTGGATTCGATCGGGTAGTGGCCCCAACCCCTGTCTCGTGGAGAAGCTTATGAAGGTATGAAAGAGGACTGGAGGGCTCTCTCTATTCAACTGAGTTAAGTTGGGGGAATAGTCCTATTGCTGGACGAGGTACTTGACCCCGTATGAAAGAGGACAGGGAGGGTGCCGGCGGGTGAGCACGTGTTAAGTCAATCGCTCCAGTACTAGCCTGGATAGCTAGTAGAGGGAGGATAGGCAACCTCGCTCGGACCAGTGAGTTACTGGGAGCAATTGCTATGCAATTTGCACGCTGATTGGGCGTATCCCAATCACTTCCTTCTGGAAGGAACGTGGGGGTATGTTGATATAGGAACCCCACGTAAAACATACAGACAATCTTGTTACATCTTAAATGAACCTGAATAAATAGTGTTTCATTCATCGTTTTATATACATAAATATTTGTAATATTTGCAAAGATAATCTCAAAACTTGAGTCAAAGTCATTTACTGCATTAATTTGTTTTCATCAAAACAACAAACGAAATACTGGTTCCATTAAGGCAATGTTGTCACTTTTTCACTACTCTGAAAGAATATAATTTCTTTATATTCTAGAGAGATTTCTTTATTTTTTAGTGTTTACGTAGTAATATTATTTTATCTTTACTAATAAAATAATAAACTTGAATTAAATTTCTGATTAGAAGAATTGTTTTATTCATCATTTTTCCACGTTCTTAAGTTAATATCTGACTTTAAAAGGCTAATCAATAATTAAAAACATATATAAATAACTTGAGCATCAATAAGAACTTAATAGTCCTAAGTTAGGAAACCTAGATGTTTTATTTTAACAGAATATATTGTAACAAATAGAGAAATCATTATATGCTGACGGCAGAATATTCCAGAGCGAAGCGTTATACACTCGCGAGAACCTAATAGAAGATTCGCGGCCCGTCTACAATATTCGAGCCAGGTCGCGTGTATGACGTAACGTCGCCGATCTTTCTAGTGCATTCTACCCACTTCCGTGTGGATATATATCAGCCGCGATGGGCCTGGCAGTTAGTGTTCAGCCGGCGTATCGAAGTGTGCTCTGTGTAATTAGTAATCAAATATATTAGTGAATAAATAAATGTTTAATAATTGTTAATACATAAATAGTTCTTTTATAATTTACTAAGTTTCTAAATATCTAGCATTTAAGTTCGTTGAATATTTTATAATTATAGTGTTTTTAAGTAGTGTATGTAAATTAATATTTCTCTTGTGAATAGACGATTTAAACAGCATTTTGTTATTATTTTAAAAAGAACTACAATATGTATCTAGCAGCCACACTGTAACATATTAAAATTCTAGATTTAATTTTAATGTAATTTTAAAAGCGCTTATGGTAAAGAAACTTAATACGGCCCTGTATATTTCAATATATTTTCGTTGGTTTAAAAATTGCAGTCGTTATTTTCAGTCAAATGGCATTTTCTTTAATGTGAAAGGTCATCTCAAAGCACTCTCACGCCTATAAAATTAGTTTTCTTAAGAGAAATACAGAAATAAAAATATCTTTTTGCAGATTAATATGTCTAAAAAATGTATTAAGTTCAGATTTGTGCATTATATGCGTGCCTATTTTCAATTGGTATGAATAGTTTCTTTAAATCCAAGACAAATAAAAACCGGTCTGAACCACATTTAAAATATCGGGTTTCACCTTGTGAAGCAGATTTTGGCCACTGTAAATCCCATCAAAGGCTCTGAAGTAAAAATTTAACATTGGCCAAAATGTGTCAGTCTAATTTGTGATAGGATGGTTAATTTCCCTTTCTGGAAAAATATCAACGCAATAATAACTTCGAATCCCCAAGAGGAGTACAGTACAGAGTTTAACAGAGAAGTCTAGTAGAAACCATACCGAGCGAAGTGACGGAAGTTCCATCGCGGGCCTTGCGCCCTCGGGTGATTTGCAATAAAAATCCCGCCAAGTGAAATGAGTTAAGTTTTCTTTCAAGTATGTTTTATAATGCAGTTTACTTCTTCGAGTTATTAGGTTCAATAATTAATCTAAATAATTTACAGTACAATTCAGCCCGTTGGTTAATAATTTTAACCAGTAATACCTTATGCAGTTAGTTGATCACTACGAATGGAATTCAATTTTAAATTGAATATTAAAGTTTTGTATTTCGTTTTATCGATTCGTTAAACATTACGTGTGCCGTCAGCTGACATTTTGTGTGAAAAATTCAATAATAAATTGAACGTTTATGATATTAACCTTTTCATTTAGTCGTTTTATCGTTGCAATAAATATATTTTGGGAGTGCAGAATTTAATGCTGAATTTAAATATTGTTGCGTTAAAACAATTTAACCATCAGCAATCAAATTTGTTTGAATAGTGAAAACCTGCTAATCAGAGGTGTTCTTTTTGTAATCATATGCGTTTAGAGTTTTTACTATTGAGAAACCATTGTCAAAATGTTAACGACATTATTCCCGCAACTTCAGTTGGAAATCCAGTGATTAATTTTAACAGTTTTATCAGGGTTCATCATTCATCATCAATCATTGTTATAAGAATATTTTTATGTATTTGGTGTCTACAGTTTATTGTAATTTGGAGTGCAAATAAAAGGCATTATTGTGTTGAATGGTTTTGAGTGACTATGTAGATTTGAACATCTATTCAGTATTAATTAGGAAACAGTACTACCTAAGTAAGTTGTTTCTTTGTAACTTTTAAAATTGTTTATATTCCACCATTATATTCAAACTGTTTGTATGCACTTATTTATCTAACAAATTTCCTTATAATTAAAAGGAATATAATAAAAGGAAGTCGCCAATATTGGAGGAAATCGGTAAACTCCTTACTGTTTGAGATGCTTATACTATTTTTTGTACGACCATTATGAATACAAAGGTATTAACTAAGGAAATATCCCCGAAAAAAATAGATTTAAGATAATTTAGTTTTGCCCTGTATATCCACCAAACATTAAGTAGGTTTTGTCGTTACCATGGATACGTCTGTAATTTTATTTTTGAATGTCACGATATTTTTGTCGTTTCAACATAAATAAATAGATAGCATCCGTTGTTATTATTATGTATCCTCTTTTCATAGCAAATAAGCTATGATTTTATTGTTATTAAACAGTACTATTTCTTGACTTATGAATAAACCAATTTAATTTAAATACAGTTGTGATGATATTGGGCCATTTACTTGCATAAGTTATTGAAATACGTTTTAACCTGCCTAATATTAATTTGACTAATTACGATTAGTTATTGAATACCAACAATATAATTAGAATCCTTTTTTGGTTGCGGATTTTGATGATGTATTCTAATGACTTGCAATGAAATGGCGCCCATAATCCTTATTATTATTACTACAAGCCTTATTTTTCTTTATAATCCATAAGCTATGAAAACCAGACCTATACCCTGAAGGATAATGTGACAGTAGAGATCTTAAGTCGGTGCATTAAAGTACAGTAAGTATCGTTTTTATTGTGAAATAAGCAATTGCAGTAAGTATTCAGTATTTTAAAATTGGTGTTACAGTTGACGTCCATCGTGTTACGTATGTTTTGTATTTTGAATATAGTAATTTAGTTAGAGGAAGAAAACGTGTAAGTTACATTGACGCCCATGCGTGGGACGTTTCATTTGAATAATTAAGGAAGTTACAACAAGAATAAAATTTGATAATTGCTGTTTTTGGTTGTTCATTAGTTGTCATCAAGAGCTATCAATTTCAACAACGTAAAGTCATTTTGAACGAACATATTAAAGTATATTAAGTATCAAGAACAGTAAGGACAGTTTACCGATCGACGACAATGTTTGGCGACTGAGCGAAGCGAAGTCGCCAATATTGGAGGAGATCGGTAAACTCCTTACTGTTTGAGATGCTTATACTATTTTTTGTACGACCATTATGAATACAAAGGTATTAACTAAGGAAATATCCCCGAAAAAAATAGATTTAAAATAATTTATTTTTGCCCTTATATCCACCAAACATTAAGTAGGTTTTGTCGTTACCATGGATACGTTTGTAATTACTATTATTTTTGAATGTCACGATATTTGTCAAACTCGTGAGAATGAGTGAATCTGAAAACGAATATAATTGGGATATTGAAGAGGCCTGAGCAAATTTAAATAAACAACATACATTTTTATAAATAGTCCAATTATTTAGAAAATAAATGATTTCTCGCGAAAGAGACATCTAAAGATCATGCATTTATTTTATAAATTACATATAATTTACTTACCGTTCTGTTTTTGACAGAACTGAACGGTAAGTAATTACTTACCGACGCGTTTTTGCTTAGCAACCAGTAAATATAACCTACTGTTCTAAAACCAAGTATGGTAAACAATCCGAAATAACATGGTCGTACAAAAAATATATTTTCTTTCATTATGAATTTTGGTCTAGCAACTTGATTTGGTTTTCATTATGGTCAACATGATTTGGTTTTCATTATGGACAAATTAACTTGATTTGGTTTTAATTAAGAGCAACTTGATTTGGTTTTCATTAAGAGCAACATGATTTGGTTTTCATTATTAGCAACTTGATTTGGTTTTCATTAACAACAATTTGATTTGGTTTTCATTAAGAACAATTTGATTTGGTTTTCATTAAGAACAACTTGATTTGGTTTTCATTATGGTCAACATGATTTGGTTTTCATTATGGGAAAATTAACTTGATTTGGTTTTCATTAAGAGCAACTGGATTTGGTTTTCATTATTAGCAACGAGATTGGGTTTTCCTTATGGGCAAATTGATTTAATTTACATGGTGAATAACATGATTTGGTTTTCCTTGTGGTCAACTGGATTTTGAACAATTTGATTTGGAGATGGTCAAATTGAGATGCTACTTATTGAAAATATATGGAGGTTATGGTCTGGATATTTGTCAACGGTTGTGTTGATTAAGCCGTTCTGTGGCTATTTAGGGTATTCAAGTGGTTAATAACCTTTATAAACTTAAATAACTAGCAATAAATTATAATCCTTTGAAGCTTAAAGTAAAAACAAAGACATTAACTATCAGCTATATAATTAACGAAACTTTATTTTTTATAACAACTAAAGAAAAGAAAAAGGGGTTTTTCTTTAATTTTTGCAGACTATACAATACAATACCACGCTAAATACATGTATTTAACAAGGTAAGTGGTTAAATAATTAATTAAAACTAATAATAGCAAGAAGAACTTTTTTTAATTTAATTTAGTTTGTCATTTGTAACTTTTCCTCTAAAATAATTAGGGGAGCCGATTTTCGAGAAATTGTATGTGTTTTTACATGCCATTATCTCCTATGTTACAAAATCGATAATACACACACTCTCTCTCTCTTGCTCATTCTCACACTCACTCACTCACTCACTCTCACTCACTCACTCACTCACTCACTCTCACTCGCTCACACTCACTCACACTCACTCGCTCTCACTCGCTCACACTCACTCACTCTCACTCGCTTACTCTCACTCGCTCACTCTCACTCGCTCGCTCAATGTTAATTTTTTTGTGTTCTGTCCCAGGTTCCGTGGCCGTTTGGCTTATCATTGTTGTTTCTAACGCCGCGCGCACACACACGCGCAAACCACGATGGACGACGGAAAGAGGACAGGAAGCGGAAGGGGCCAGAAGCGTGCGTCCGACGTGCCGCCCGACGAAGATCAGGGAGCGGGACCAAGCCGTCGGCGCACGAGCACCGAATTGAAACTCCAACTGGGGGGGACGAGAAGAAGTACCGACGGTGCGGCCCGACTACAGCTGAGTGGGCACTAGCAGCAGCTGCAGCGGCGGCAGCAGCACGAGGAGGAGGAGGAGGAGGAGGAGGAGAAGGAGGCTTACTGACGTGTTCTCTTTTCGTTTGTTCGCAGGAGCGGCAGCAACAGCATGGACGTCCCCTTACCCCTTACCGCTTCCACCGCCACGTCGTCGACGATCACCACCACCACCACCGGCGGCCGCGACTGTGACGCCGTCTCCACGATTTTCTCCGGCGGTGCTTCGGCGCGAGGCGAGACGGCGGCACCGAGGACCAGACACTGTACGCCTTACTTTTCTGCCGCCATCGAGGGCTCCGAATCGGCGGAGCAGTTGCTGGGCCGTCTCAGACGCGACACGGTCTACGGCTGGGGCCAACTAGAGACGGGCGGCCCGGCGGTGGCGGGCACCACCGAACAGCAACCACAACAACAAGAAGACGTCGACGAACAAGAAGAACGACAACGACGGTCGCAACAAGACCGGCCCGGTGAAAACACACACTGTCACGTGTGTTTTCACACGGCAAACCCCATGACCGTGACCGGGGAACAGATATTATAGCCTGGGGCGGCCAGGTCACCACCCACCCCGACATCGCCGCAGCAGCCGGCACCAGCTCTAACAAAGGCGGCGGCGGCGGCGGTTCCTCCTCGATGACGGCTGCGACGGGAGCGCCGACGGTGCCCAGGGCGCCAAGACAGCGCGTCAGCAGCGACGATGACATCTGGCAGGGCATGGTGTCCCAACCAAGTTATGAAGAGGCGATAACGTGGTGCAGAACTAATCACCTAATCTATTACCTGCGCCACGTTATCGCCTCTTCATAACTGACATTTCAATTTAAACTGAACCTTTTAATAATTAATCTATCCTTCTGTATTTGTTTAAATAAACTTGTGAATTGTTGTTCACATTAATTGTTCTCATTGTAACCCTGGACAATAAACTACCGAGCCGAAGAGCTCCCTTTATGTAACTGTATCATATGCGGTACAATATGAAATGCAAAAGTTGTTTATTCGAAGACTAGCAGTGGACATTAAAGAAAGTACGTCATTTTTATATTTTACATCAAGGTAATGTTAATTCAAAGTCCAGTAGCGGACATTAAAAAAATTACGTCATTTTTATACTTTGCATAAAAATAGTATAGATATCTAGTTGTTCATATTGTAGAAGTTTGAAAGACTAAGCACATTGATAGTTGCAGAAGAGATCTGGGTAATGTTAATTCGAATACCACTAGCGGACATTAAACAAATTTCGTCAATTTTATATTTTGCCCAAAGAGAATTGATAGCCAGCTGTTTGCTTGCAAAACTTGAAAAACTAAATTCTTAGGTAGTGTGAATTAAGGTGCGGAAGGGTTTGTTGAGAAGCTAATACAAAGACCTATAGCGAACATTACGTTATTTTTATATTTTACATGAAGATAGTTAGGTATTTATAGTTGTTCATACGCGAAGATTGAAAGACTAAGCTGATTGGTACTGCTCTTTGATCTATTCTCATAAATTCTCAACAATCATATTTTTCGTTTTCAGTGATCTATTTTCAAAAATTCTGATAATTACTGCTGGTATCCCTTTCCTGTATTATAATTAATTGCAGCATATTAGATAAGTCAATATTCCCTGATAATATCTCAATTTATGTTCCTTTCTTTTGTTAATTTGGTTGTTTGATCTGTTTCTACAATGATCCATTGTGGTTTAATGTGCTTAAGCTCAGCAACAAAAACAAAATGTAACTTGGTTAAGGCTTATGTTTAGCTTTTGTTTTAATGTTTAGTATAGACATAAAAAAATCAATTCAAGTTAAAAGCAAATAATTGGCAAAAAAAAAATTATATTTAGTTTTACATTAAATTGGAAAATCTAAAACGAGGTGTCTGATTCACTTTATATTTCATTATATTAACAAACTTGAGATGTGCAGTATACCTACTACCTTGCAAAAGTTTATTCATTTTCTTAGACATTTTATACTATGACTAACGTCAGTGCACTTTTTAAATAATACAAATACAAACTAAGTTTAAAAGGTGGAGCCCTCCAAGCAACATCCTCTGATCAATGTTGGTATGTGAATTATTTCTATCATTCGACCACTGAGTTATCAAAGAAACATTGTAATATATACCTGACAATATTGTTTCGACAGCTATGCTGTCATTATCAAAGGTAAAGAAACATTATAAAGAAACATTGTGTTTATAAACTCCATAGGAGTTAAGAGTAAGTATAAAAGGCTTTTGTAAGATAACACAGTTTACAAATTTTATACTTTTTTGACTGAAATATTTGAAAGCAACTTGTTTTGATGTATTTTGGGTCATCGAATTCAAATACACCGCCATAAAAGTTCGCCCATGTCAAAATTTCTAGATATAGCTAGATAGGCAGCACTGCTGCTTGACAAAAATTATTATTGTTTTGTATCATCGTTTGGTTACAAGTACGAGGTCTGCCTATTAAATAACGAGACTGCGCGCACAGAAGACGTCCTAGAGGGGTAGGGGGGAAAACGAATGCAGCGTTGGATAGCTGGAAGTATCTACTATGCCAGTACGAAAACACGTTTTTGTCGCTGTAGTAGTATTTTTTCTATAGAGGTTAGAAACGAACGTGTTTTTTTCTCGTGCCGATAAAAATGTGTGACGAAAAACACGAGCAACGGATCAATGTGAAATTTCTCGTTAAATTTAAAAAAGAAACTCCGACTGAGTGCTATAAGTTGTTGAAAGAGGACTATGGTGAGAATTCTCTATCTCGTGCACGTGTTTTCGAATGGTATAAACGCTTTTCTGATGGCCAAAGGAGCACCGAAGATGACAAACGTCCAGGTCCACCTGTCTTTGTTTCAACTCCGCAAACAGTGACCAAAATCAATGAAATTGTGCGCGGAGATCGTCGTATGAGCATTCGGATGATTGCTGAGACTGTAAACGTACGATAAAAAAACTGTCAGAAAACTTTTACATGACGAGTTGAACATGAAGAAAGTTGACGTGAAGTTGGTCCCAAAAAATTTGACCCCTGAACAAAAGCTCGTCCGTCAACAGATCTGCTCAGATTTTCTTGAGAGGTTAGATGAAGAGCCTGAATTGATGGAAAACATCATCACTTGCGATGAAACATGGATATTCCAATACGATGTTGAAACTAAGCGGCAATCCATGCACTTGAAAACTCCTGCATCGCCAAGAATGAAAAAGCAAGGATGTCGAAATCAAAATTTAAAGCCATGCTAATCGTTTTTTTCGACATCAACGGCATCGTGATGACTGAATGGGTGCCACAGGGTCAAACTGTAAACCAAACTTACTATTTGAAAGTTTTGGCAACACTGCGAGAGCGAGTTCGTAAGAAACGGCCGGAGGTGTGGAAAAACAAGTCGTGGATCTTGCATCAGGACAACGCACGACTGTTTCCGAAAATCAAGTCTGCCTTAAAAGGAACCCGGTTTGAGTCGATCAAAGTGGTGAAGCGAAAATCGGCGGAGCTCCTAAATGTTCTTACAAAAGAAGACTTCCAGCATTGCTTTGACCAATGGAAAAAAGGAATGGAACGGTGTGTGGCGAGGGGAGGGGAGTACATTGAAGGGGAGCATTCGATTGTAGAATAAATTTTAAAATAAAACTCTTGCTATGCTAGATTAACAAAATTATATCCATTAATTAATAGAAAATCATCACTAAAAACCAAATGCTCTCTAATTTTATATAAATCTCTAATTCGACCATTAGCACATACGCTTGTGCTATATGGAGCGATGCCTCTAAATCCAACATCAACAGAATACAAATACTACAGAACAAAATCCTAAGAATATCAGTTGATGCCCCCTGGTACATACGAAACACCCAATTACATCACGAGCTAAAAATTCCAACTATAGAGGAATATTTGAGAAAAATCACCAAAAAGTTCCAATCCAATATCAATAGCTGTGAAGGTGCTGTGCACTACAGACTAGGACGCAAAAATCTACACAGAAGATTAAAACGCAAACTCCCACAGGATCTGTGTATATAACAACAGATAACACGAAGCTGATTAATCCGCTGAAACCCAAGAAATAGCGATTATCCTTTAGGACTACCTGATACAATAATTGTGTATCTTATGATATGTATTCCGTATGACATGTAAACTTTACCAATGCTATAAATAACAATGTACATTGTTGAACTGGCAATAAAATTAAATTAGAAAAAAATAAAACTCTTTTTCATAAGCAGTCTCGTTATTTAATAGCCAGACCTCGTATACCGTCTGAACATGCTGTTTATGATTGTTAAAAGAATGACAAAAAGAGTGTTTACACACTCTTAGCTTGGAGTTACTCTTAATCTAACGACTGATCCAAACTATTTTTGTTATGTTTGTGGGTAGTATTATAATTATATAAGAAGCTATTCAGTTACAAAATAGCTGAAATTTTCCTACCTGCACTATTTTGGTTTTGCAGTCGGTAACCATAAACAATGGGCACCGCATTTATTTTGCAATAGTTGCAGAGCGACTTGACACAGACAAATAGAGAGAAAGTTAATTTCTTTATGGCACATCATTGCTTTGTGGCCAATCACGATGATTACTATTTTTGTGTGGCAAAAGCCGATGGATTTAATATAAAAAACAAACATTGAATTTGAACAGTTGAACTTTCATACGATAAACCATTACCGATTTGTCCTGGTGTTGATGTAAATCGGTGTCATCTTCTATCGAGCAAAGTAGGAGTAATGCCAGTGAATATATGGTCGAAACAAATGGACGCTTAGAGACTCAATCAGAACTAAAGTATTTAATTTCAGATTTGCTTCCATCAAAACAAGTTTACAAATCTTTAGCATCACGTCTACAACAATAGGGCCATCTTATAGAAGAACTAAAGGGACTGTAGAGATAAAAATAAACCTTTGCGATTTTTCTGAAAAAAGGACTATTTGTTTTTGCACTGACATTCGAGCTTTATTTAATCAATTGAAACAACTGTTCGGCCAACGAAAATAAATGGCGGTTGTTCATCGATAGTTCTAAATACAGTTTGAAAGCCGTTGTCTTCATATTGTTATGGAAAGCCATATATTCCAATCGGTCATGCTGAGAATGTAAAAGAAACGTAGATATCTATGGAAAGTATGTATAGTTACATATATCAAAGGCTGAATCTTCATACGTCGACAAAAAATTCCTCTCGCCGGTTCCAGGGATCGAATCTGGACCGCCTAATTATCTAAGAGTTAGACTCTTTATGACACGGCTATACACTCTACTCAACTTGGAAATCAAAAAATGCGATTACGAACACATTATCCAAAAATTACCAAAAATCTATTACAAAATAGGTGCACGTATTTTCTAAAAATTCACTTTCTACACTCCCATCTTGATTTCTTCCTAGATAATTTGGGTGCAACAAGTGATGAGCGTTTCGACAAGATGAACGTTTCCATCGGGATTTGAACACTATTAACAAACGTAAGGTTATTGGTATGAAAGCATACTGAGAGACTACTGCTGGTCTTTAATAAGTGAAACAGAAATTAATTGCCCAGCACTTTTAATTTAAATATAGGAGTATATCTTAGTGTGCTATACATAATATGTTATTAAGATTATAATTGTGTAACATATTGCTTAGTTTTTTTTTGTACACATCAGTTTTACGAAACTTTCCTAACTGTTGTACATATTTCTTTCGCAATTTTATGAAGCACGCTCCAGAGAGCCTGACCTATATATTATCCCACATTCAATACCCGGAATTCCACCTACACACACCTTATTTGTGCTCAACATTCAACTTTCTCTTATACATATACCGATGGTTTCCATTTCGTGGTTTATAAATAGAAGCAGTATACAAAGGGCAGCTTCTCTGTAAATTATGGGATGCAATTTCTTTCAATATGTAGGAGTTGAGATCACCTTTGATATAAAATCCAATACTTAATTATACAATATTCATTTAGTTACAAACAATTTAATATTTTATAATTGTGTTTCAGGTCAGACGAAAACAGTTCTCACAAAGACTAGATGCAAGTTATTGGGATTAAGGTGACATTTTATTTTCAGAATTCAAACACACGTTAGCGAAACAAAAGGAATTATATATGAAGCAGGTTTGTTTCTTTAGGCTTTCAAAATAAATGCTATTCTAGAAGATATGACGGCTTATTACATAAATGAAGCACAGTAAATTATTATAAGTATAAACATGAAACAATAGTAATTTTTACTGGCCCTAGAAATGGAGTATTAGTGTTATTACAAGGCGACGAAGGAGCAAAATCCGGATCATCGAAACTATATAGACTGTAAGAACTTTTTCCAGAACGTATGACCTAATGCGTTTTATTTCATACTGCAATTATTGATTATTGGTTTAGTTTAAAAAAATTATATAAAATGGGCATCTATGAAAAATGAGCATCTATGGCAACTATTAGTCGATTTCAAAACATAGACATCTATGAAGAACGAGTGTCCATGGTAACTGAATACTAAGTCATTGTTCAGTTGATTTATTTCATTTAAATCCGGTAATAGTTATTTACGTGCCAAGCTTTGTAAATTATTTTTTACGGGCGAGTTGGAAAGTTTGCGAGGCGAGAGATGAAGGAGCAAGCCTCCACAATCCAGTGCAAGTTTTATTTCCACTTTCACCAGTGTTTTTTTTTATTGATTTATTGTATATTGTATATTAAAACATTTTGTAATCAAGGAGGTAGAACAATTTGTAGCTATACGTTGTCATGATTAAGCAACAAAGTTTTCATTAGATTTTTGTTGATAAACATTGTAGAATTTTACCGGTCTCTTTTTGGAACCCGTAAAGTTTTACAGGACTGTAGTTGTAACTACTCGTTTACTTAGTTACAATAAATGCTTATAGGTAAAGTGTCATTTACATAGAAAGTGGAAATAAAGTTGTTTACAGTCATACTAGACCGTAAAACCGAGTTTTTCGGTCTGTAACGGCTAACGTAAACACGGATAATACGATACAGTATGAAATAAATGATTTTTCTACTATTCAGTTAAACTTAAGTTTCAGTAGGCTTAAAGAGTTTGATTTTCACAACACTATAAATGATAGGATTATAAAGCATAATATAGACAAAGGTAGGACGTGCGAAAGTGATAGTTGAGATGTAGTTTGAGTATTTGTAGAAGAAATTAAACAAATAACTTCCTTTTCATATTTTGCACAGTGATAGTACTGATATTGTCTGTTGATCTGATAAGTTTCAGACTATAATGATTCTTGATCATGAGAAGTAGGAGGTGCGAAAAAGATAGTCGAGATGTAAATTAAAGGTGTTTCGAGTGTTAATATTGTACTATTTATCTGTAGCCGATAGTTAATGATGTACAATGGAAGTTATTACAAGAATCAAAGAGTTTGCCGTGAGGGTACAACAAACTGTAGATAATTAACAGGAGAATATACAAACGTTGTTGTAACTAATTCGAAATATGATAAACTTACAACACAACTTTATAGCTCATTTTTGTTGATAGTAGCTACTGGGGAGGGGGGGCAGACAAATCCGATTTTATACGACGAAGTTTTTTCTGGCGATGAGGGCGTTAGTACATGCATAGTCAAAGTTATTCCTACAAAATGTACTGCACTTTGTCAACCCTGTGACGTCTACTCCTATAAGCAGATGGAAAACTTAATTAAACGTCTTCAAAATTGTTTTTATTTGATTGGAAATGCATCTTGGGAAGACGCCATTAATATACATTCCATTGTATCATCACAGTTGATGGTATAATGAACTATCTACGCTGATTTTTTCAGAAACGAAGTTTTGAAAAAGAAATGTTTCTTCAAACACATAACGAAGATTGATTCAAAATTGAAGACCTTGAAGAAGTTGAAGAAAAAAAAACATGCGTGCGTACTGAAGTGTTACTTTCATCCGATGCAGCATATGATGTTCAAATGTATGCTTTCCATGTTTGCACGATAAATATCAATCTAAGACATGTACAATTCCGACCAACTCTGATTAATAATTTTCTAATAATTATATACAATACAATGATTTACTTTATTATTTGCTTTTCACTGATTTTTACGACATAACTGCAGTATAATAACAACCAGCAAATATTGCACTCTAGCAAATATTGAAAGTCGTCGTGAGTTAGAACATCGGTTATGCTGTGATATCACCTGCTTGTTATTATCAGCGTGCAATGGCGATGGTGATCGGTAAGTCTGGGAAGAACTGATCGTAGTTTGTCACTGTTGTGTGCGATACTCGAAGCTGCCTTAACAACTTCAAAGATCCGACAATCGAGTATACCTGATAATTTATGGAAAATATTGTAATAGTCCATTCAATTTAGAACAAATTCTCATGAATAGTGGAAAGTTGAGGTATGTCCGTGAATTTTTGCATATGGCTTCCTTGTGGGTTGTTAAATTACCCCCTAAAAGTCAATAACTGTAGGTGGTGAGTTCGAAGAGATAATAAGAGTAAACCACGTCCCCTAACGAGGTGAAGGAGGTTAGGTAAAATAAAGCTTATTTAATTCCTTATCAAAAATGTCCAAATACTTTTTCATGCCTCGCCTTGTTTTGTATCATCGAAGAAAGAAGATATGTCATACATGGATCAGCAATTTGCACCAGCAAATTTCCTCAAAGCACTTTCGGGCGTAACTTTTTGTGGTCTCATATTCATGAGACCACAAATCTTTTTCTCGTATCTTCTTGTTGCGCTGTCTTATTACTGAGAATTTTTATTAATGAAATTGTTTAACCGTCATGCATTCAATTCGTGGTTTGGAATTTTTAAGATTTCTTTGTCGCTCAACCTTCATTTGTAGCTGAGGCTTAGCAGTGCTTAGCATTTGTTTAATGTTTATTTAACATTAAAGTCATGTTTATTAATGTAAAAGTTGAAAAAGTGATTAAAGTTAAAAAGTAATAACTATATGGGAAAACCGATAAGGAACTAAGCTAGATTACTTTTTGATTTTCATTTACATACCGTATGTCCCACGGATTGCGGAACATACACTGTAATACATGTAAAATTTATTAGTAGATCCACAAAAGCTATGAAAACCTTAAAAACTGGTTTAAAACACCTAGGGTAAATGCACCAGTAAATGACCTACCCCCAGTGAATGACCGATAGCAGCAATTTCTGGTTATAATAGAAAAAGAAAATAAGAATTTGATGAACTTATTTACATGTTGGCAACTATGTAGGTTTTAGAACCTACCCACATCTATAGATGGCACTAGAGTCAATAGTGGTATTTTAAATATGGCAGTAAAATTTGTGTGTTTGTCAATGTGCTAGTGATTTAACAAAAATACTAAGGTAAGTAGCTAGACACGTGTATTTTAAGTTGAAATTTTAGAAAGTAGGATTGACAATTTATGGTTATTTATAAAATTTTTACGTATTAGATAATTTAATCGAGCATTTCTTTATATAAAACTGGTCCTTTTTTTATTTAAGGTTAGAATATTTAGGTGGTCATTTACTGGATCTCCATATAGTATGTTTTCTAGTGAATGACCTACACCGGTCATTTACTGGATTTTCTGAATGTTGGTTTTTAAAATTTTTTGTACGACCATGCTATTTCGGATTGTTTACCATACTTGGTTTTAGAACAGTAGGTTATATTTACGGGTTGCTAAGCAAAAACGCGTCGGTAAGTAATTACTTACCGTTCAGTTGTCGTTGATCGGTAAACTGTCCTTACTGTTCTTGATACTTAATATACTATATCGGTTTCGCAAAGTAGTAAATTTTACGATAAGCTATAATTTTAACATATAACTATACTCTAAATTTAGGGCCAATATTTGACCAGGTTTGGAGAATGTGGTCATTGACTGGTGTGCATATTTTGCTGTATTAACCAGTTAATGACCAGCATTTTTTAGTTGTTATCATATAATTTGAATTGATGTTCTAGATGGCAGAATCAGGGAAAATAAGAAAAATGAAATATAAACGGTTCAAATACAGCTTAAGACGATTTGAAACAAGCGATAGAAGCTGTACAAGGACCAAGGCGGCTTTCAATTAATAAAGCATGCCAGGAATATAGTATCCCAAAAGGTACACTAGTCAACCGATTACATGGTCGAGGCTCTATCGACGAAAGAAAAATGGGACCACAACCGGTACTTTCTGCAGAGGAAGAAAATAAATTAGAAAAGTGGATGGACAAGGCGCGTTTTGGATTTCCTATGCATGAAAGCGAACTTAAGGATGCTGTACAAAAAGTGATTGTCGAAACTCAGAGACCTAATCCATTCACAGATAACCGACCGGGTAAAAAATGGCTTGAATTGTTCCTGAAACGTAAACCTACAATTAGCAAAAGAAACGCCGAGATCATTTCGAAAGCTCGAGCAAGTGTCACCGAAAATGATATTAGACAATGGTTTGAAAAAGTTAGACAATTCTTAGAAGAAAACAACTCTTTGGATATTTTACAGAATCCTGAGCGTATTTTTAACGCAGACGAGACAGGGGTACAATTATGCCCAAAAACAGGTAAAGTCTTAGGACCGAAACAATACAGAAATTTCTATGATGTAGCCGTTGGGAAAGAAAAAGAAAGTATTACAGTTTTAGCCAACTTTTCTGCAAGTGGAAAAGTCGTTCCTCCAATGATTGTCATGCCTTTTAAAAGAACCCCTCAAGATATAACAATCTCCTTGCCTGACGATTATTTCATTGGACGAAGCGACTCAGGGTGGATGGTAGGTTCAACATTTTATGAATATGTTGCTGACTGCTTCTGTCCATGGTTCGATCAAAATAACATAAAACGTCCTGTGCTATTTTTTCTAGATGGTCACAAAAGTCACATTAGCCCTGAACTTGCTGAATTATGTATTGACAAAAAGATTTTTATATACTGTCTCTTGCCAAACGCCACACATATATTACAGCCTTGTGATGTTGGAATTTTCCGGCCACTAAAAGTCAATTGGCGAAAGTCCGTCCAACATTTTAAACAAAAAACGAGTAAAACACTGACCAAAAGAAACTTTGCTCCTATATTTAAAGAGGCATTCGATGAAACTGTTAAAGAAGAAACTATAAAAAACGCATTTAAGGCTTGCGGTTTATTCCCGTTTAATACTGACAATATTGATTATGAAAAGTGTATGAGCAACAGGCATAAAACCGAAAATGGAACAATTGAAGTCAAAGACGATGTAAACGAGGGCGACAAAGCCTTAGAAATAAATGGAGCAAAAATATTTCTAAACGTTTTAGAACAAGAAATGTATACGGAAACTTTAGCAAGGTATACATTAATCCATGAGATGAACGAAGAGTCAGAAAATGCTGAATTGACAGATGAACTCTATAAAATTTGGCATAAGTATTATAAGAAAATTGATGTGAAATCTGCACCAAATAATAAAATAAACATTTTAGAAAATATTATTATTCCACCACCACCCGTTAATCGTGTGATTACTCCAGCCACTATCGAAATCGTTGGCGATATTACACAGGAGGAGATCACAGAAAGGTTAAAAGACATAACCAATATTTGCTTTGCGTTAATGATGGGGTGAATTCCAACGCTTTCAACGTGTGTTACTTTGTGTAAGGTTGCTCATTGTGCATCGTCTTCTCTGCCTTAATGCTGTCTTTTAATGATTTTGACATTGTGGAAAGCTGCAACGACCACATACCCCACCTTACCAATTATGGAACTAAAATAATTATATTCTAGATGTATTATTTTATTGAACCATGAAATAACAATTAATTTATGTTGAATTCTAGTAAAAAAAACCCAGTTAGGCTCAGTTTTGACTCAGCAGTCAGTATCGAGCGTAGGACTACGACTTGCAGATTGGAAAATTGGAATGAGCTATTCGAGTATGTTTATCTGGGAAAGCGTTGAAATTTTAAGTTATCGTTTTAAATATCTCTTTAAGAGCTTTAAAACGATAAACCGCAATACTATCAAAAGTGTGCACTGATTCTCAAGAAAACAATTTTCAAAATATTCAGTTCGAAGCACTGCGAAGTTTTCTTCGAATATTTTAATAAACCTCGCCGAAGCTTTAAAACGATACACTCACAGTTCTATAGGCTGACTCAAACTCGTAGTATATACCCAAAAATATTGCTTCATGTTTTTTCCGCGTACGTGGAAAACAGGGAACGTCGCGCGCATGTTGTATTGCACAGAAACGCAATTACTGTTGGACACGTATTTTTAGCGATTTCAATTGGAACCTATTTTTGTTACAGGCGGTCGGTCGTAAGTCGCTCCATACTACAAATGGAGTTAGACGTAGTCTAAGAGAATATGAATGAGGGTTCCACATTAAGCTCTACCTAAGTTTCGCATAGTTATGATGGATGGATTTAACCTTAGAAGAAATAAAACAGAGTAAGAAAAGGACTATCAAATGGTTCAGAAGACCCGTTGAATAGTCTTAATGCTATCTTTATGGTCTTGGTTATGGAACGAGAGAGTGTAGATTGCTCTTAGGTAGTAAGCAATAATGTTTCATAATCGCTAAGGTAGAGAATAAGTGACATCCCCAGTCAAATAAGCATTCGTATTAAAACTTTTTTCATTAAATTCAAATTCCACGTGAAAAACTATCTTATAAATTGTTCCATTATTATTAAAATCTCGCCCGTTCTAATAATTTACTGACAAATGTATGGAAATATTAGTGTTGTCTTTGACTTGCGCACTAGGACACTCCTCGAAATGTCAGCAAAATGCCAAAATGAGTGAGCCTGAAAAAGGTGGGCGTTTTGAAAAGCTCAAGATGTTAGCTATGTAGATAAAAGCAGCTGCAGCTCAAAAATAGCAAGCAGCTAAGGCAAGAGCTGAAAAACATGTCGGCATATCGTCATGCGAGTGCATTGTAAACGGCCGAAGACTGATTGATGTACGTCATTTACACAAGGACATGAGGTGCAACCAGTACCGAATCAAGCTTTAATTTGGAGATATAGAGAAGGAAAGAATTGTCGGATTAGCTTCAATTTAGTCAGTGCGGTGACCCGAATGTAAAAAGTTGAAGTTTGTCCGTACTTCCTCACAGTATATTTCTACCAAAGTAAAGAGAGAACAACATGTAAATACAAAACCCGCAGCAGGTACATATTTAATTTTTCATTGGCTCTTGCTTCTTCTTTCAACCATGTTAGATGCTGGATCAGTTCTTATGGCACTTAATATGCCAGGCGTTAATAACGACACGTTATTACAACGAAACAAGCCGAAAATAAGATTGGACCATTAATAATATAGATGGCGAACAAAAGTTGCGTAGAAAAGCTTTGAAAGAAGAGCGTGAGATTTCTATTAAAACTCCAATATGAGTGAATGAATCCTTCCAAATGAAGATAGTCACACGATTGGTATTCCAGCTAGCTGCGACATTGGTTAACATGAAACTAAAAAAAAAGTTGTGACATGAAACTAGAGCTAATTATTCACATCCAGTGGAGAAGTGGTTGAACAAAAACCTCGCTGTGAAGAGTCTTAATAATTTCCTGTACAAGTTGAAACCCAAGCATAAACTTGACACTGTCACTATAGATTATTTAAAAAAGTGTTTTAGTTACGCGCTATCTCAAATTCATAATGATACAAGTGCCACTGAAGTTGCAATAAAAAATATCGTAGACTATGCTTTCGGTATCCATGCTAAATGCGGACATGTAAATATCCTTGTAAATATTCTCAAGATACTATAAACTATAAACATAAAGGCTTGCCAGATGGAAGTAACTTGACTGGAGATATGAACTACGTAAGGACTTGGATACCGTATTTCAGCGTTTTGCAGGAAATGCTTGTAGTTTGGCTCCAGGAAAAAGCACTTAAGCACTTAAGCCAACGAAAATCTCAATAACATTGTGTTCCAAGGAGCTGAATTTATCTCCAAGGAGTTGGACAGAAAAGCTTACTGGCGAGCGCGACGTCAACTACTCAAAAAATCTATTGCTTACAAACAAGTCTCGACGACTCCAGCTTCGCAACGTAAAGCGAAAGAGACGGAGAAAATAGGGAAAGTTTGTCATACTTGGCAGATGTGGTTTTTCTTCAGACTGTTCCACCTGCGCAAGTTTCTCAAAGTGACAATCATCCAATTCTTAGGGACAAAGCTTTTCTTGTTTTTGTGGACATCGAAATAACCAGTCTTAGAAAAGATGCAGAGAAAATTCAAGTCGCAGCGAAATGTGCAAACACAGGAACTGCAACTTCTCTGAGTACGCTTATCCTCTGCGAAGTATTCCTGCGCGCGTTACAGAAGTGACATGGCTCATAATGGACAGTTGTTTCTCGCCTGCAAACACATTCCTGCAACAACTCTGAAAATTGTTTTTCAAAATTTCGTGAATTTTTTACGTAGCTTTGGCAAACCGACTATTTTAGTCGGCCAAAATTAACTTGCAATCTGACTTCCCAGAATAACAACAATTTTGCGATGCTGTTTGCGTTCTGGTTGACACACTGCACGTGTTCAGATCCTGCCCGCAAATTTCAGGTCAAAACTCTTCTTTAAAGCAGCCTACACCTGCAAAAAATACGTGCCTGATTAAGACTCACACGAGGCTCTGTGAGGCTTAGTGATTGCGTCACTCTCCAGAAAATATGTGAAGCTTTACAGTGTCACGAGTAAATAGTTACTTCCTCCATGGCAATGGCCGATTTTGTGAACAAGCAAATTCGATTAGACAAAAAGGGCCTCTATGGCTGGAGTTGCGACCTCTCAAAGATGCAATTTCAAAGCTTATGATTAAACGCCTTGCAGAAAATGGATTATCCATGAAAATTTTAGAAGATACCTATCGCCAAGGACAGGAAGAGTCAATTAAGGTATTATTAGCAGAAGACACAGGAACAGGGAAACCCAGAATCATTACTAATAGAAGAATAATTAAATCCTTATCCAACTATTTACAAAAAATATTATCAGAGGTAAACGCTGACAAGGAAATACGATTATCGTGTTTCAACTTCCTTGTATCAGTAAAAAAAATCATATTGTTTTAAAAAAATAACGTGTATGTAGTTCTGTAGCTTTATACTGCTTTTTAATAAAAAATGTTATAAAAAATGTTGTTACGTTGAGAAAATGTAGGTTATAGCGTTAAAAGACTGTTCAAAAATGCTAAACATTGAATTTTCATAATTAACATCAGGAATCAATTAATTAATTAATAATTAATGATTAATTCTGTGAAATTAAAGAATTTTGAAGAGTTGAACATTGTTCAATGTCAATCAAGTGATTAACTTTCATTTACACCAATAATAAGTTATTTATAGTTTGGTTTCAATTAAACGTAAAAAAATTCTGTTTGAAGCCAGAATTAAAACCACACGTGGAACAGCCGACGGGGTTGTTATCTTGGTTAGCTTCTCGTCCGCATGCGCACTCACTCATAGTGTATTTTGTTCATCCGAAAGTTGAATTTGATAAATACAATATCTAAACTCATAGATTAAGGTAAAAGATGTTGTTTTTCACAGGTATCTAATCAAAAAATATTCAGTTATTATTCGACGATTTTCCATGACGATGTACGGTTGGTAAGATAGCATACTTTTAATGTGCTTGTGCCTCAGATATTGTCATTACATACCCAATTTTTATCAACTTGTACGATTGTAAAGATTTTCTACTCAAATGTTGGCGACGTAAAAAGTAAACATAACGCCAAAGATAGACAGATACTGCTACAGTAAAGCAGGTGAAGCGACTTCTGCAACTTACCAAGTAAAGGTTGTAATGTTTCATGTACTGATCTAATAAATTGCTCTACAAAGAAAATACAAGCTTCGTTGAGTAAATATACTTTTATCCAGGTGAAAAGAATGTCATCTATCGTTTCAGAGAAATGACGTTATTCAGAATTACAGCTCACTTTTATTAACATACCAGCATAACTCCCGTTGAAAATTCTAAGTATCCTTTCTAGTTGCGTCAGCTGCTAATGAAGTAAAAAGTTGAGCTGATGACACCGACGGAAATCTGCACGTATACCGGTCTACCGTGCAATACCACCCCGCGTCATTCGTAGGTGCACGCGTATAATTACAATTAACTTATTTCCATAAAAGCTGATGAATTTCAAGAATCACTGAATAGATTTTGTTTTCACCGTTTGATAGTTTGCTTTTTAGAGAACGTTTTTATATATACAGATTTTTCAGAGTGTCTCTCGAGAGTCGAGTAATGAGCAAAGTGAAAAAAAATAATCAGGAGAATTGGTTCAAACAGAGACAAAATGCCTTACGCTGCGAAAATGGTAACAGATAAAGGCAAACTGTAAGGAAACGAATTGTAGGTCTTAAAAAGGTCTATAAAAAATCCGTGGTGGCATATATCTATCTCTTAAAGATTACTCACAATCAACATTTTTCTAACCATAATTTTTTCAGAGGGCTCTTTCTATGCGGCATCTTACTAACAAATATACTCAAGCACTCCTTTGTGATAAGGTTCACCGTCTGTAAAATTTCAGCTTACTAAGTCTTCTAGTTTTCGAGATATTTTTCGGTGGACATCAGACATCGGAATTGGCTGTTGTTATATGCTTGATGCTGTCCCAGTCTTGGCAGATAAAGTGAAAGTGGTGTTTTATGCCGGTTCTGCTTAGATCTTTCCGCTGTCCGTTTGGACATTCCGAAGCGAGGTGTAGACCACAGAAAATTGGGGTATGTAGAAAACCACTACACCAAGGTCAACCCTGTTAAGCACCAGTCTGATGTGTGAACTGTGACGGAGAGCATTCGATCAGGTCGCAAAACTGTTTAATTTATAAACAGTAAACTGATATACAAAAAGTGAATACGATAAGAAGCTGTGTCGTCGCAGATCCGAAACGAGCGATCGTTGGGAGACGTAATTATACCAGAAATAAGCAAACTGATTGATGAGTGTGTACAATCTTTTATTTCATACTGTCCGGTAAAAGGGTATTTACCGGACTCATTTGAGTCCGGTAAATGAATTATTACGTTACAAGGCCGGTAAAAAATTTTACCGGACTGAAAATCCAATTTGAGTCCGGTAAAAAATTTTACCGGACTGAAAATCTAATTTGAGTCCGGTAAAAAATTTTACCGGACTGAAAATTTTAAATGCATTTTTTTAAAAAATGAACAATGTGAGGCAGTATGAAATAAAACGCCTTACGTCATACTTCCGGTAAACCATTACAGTAGCTCGTTTCAACATTCGAGACTCGGCTCCTTCGTCGCCTCGTCCCGAAACGTTTTCAACTCGCTACTGTAAATTTGGGTTTACCGGACTTATAACGTAATATACTATTACAGAATCTCTCCGCCAAGCAAGAATAATATCAATTGCGGTCTTGTTTAAGGCGTCCAGTTCAACTTTTATACCATTGTTGATATTAATTTGTTATAGATTACAACGGTTTATAGATAAGTATTAGATGGTCCTGTTTTGTAAATAACTTTAGTTTTAATTCGTTTATTTAGTTTTTATTGCTAATGTAATGTATATGAATCCGGAACGAAATATAATCTTATTGTATATAACTGTTATTTTTATTATTGTTGCCCTAGAATTTGTAAGCTTAATCTGCTAAATTAAAATACAGCAACAAGCTCCGCATCTTCAGCAACATCGTTAAATTTCGATTGTTCTGTAGTATTGATTGATGGTATCTCATGTCACAGATTGCTTTGATTATATAAACGGCTCCCAAACCTAGATGACATGCACGTTCAGTAGAGATTTGTAATATGCCAAATATCGTACTGACACGTACCTATGGTTTGACTTCCTTATCCAAGAAGAAGGCATGCTTTAATTTTTCAGCGTTATGCAAAATTACTAGCTCGGTTAACACATTTTCAATTTTAATGTTAATCATTTTATGGCTTATATTAGTACATGAACATTGAGTGTTACGAGGTTATGGTTTTTAATATAAATATTAATATACGGCAACCGTTTTTACGAAATATAATACATATATCTCGCTAAAGACTGTTTTGAAATGAACACATGTTACTTGTTTTTCAAGTCATAGAAAAGCAAAAATATATATTACAGCTTTTAAAATCCTACCATTTATCAACTTTGGATGTCATTTTCCAATTTACAGCTTTATATCCCTCATTATCCCCAAGTTCCGCATACATCACTTTAATCTCAGTATTAGCCATTTTATTCAATAAATTTACCCATATCAGGAATCAATTAATATCCTATCACATCTGGAACCAGCATCCATACGGTTCAAACGATCTCATTAATTAGTAATTCGCAGTGAAGTTGCAAATAGATTGCCAATGATGACTATGTTAAAATATGCAATTACTGAATTAGTATTAGCATAATTTAGTATTAATTTAATAATTTACTTATCTCTGTGATGATAACGTGAGATGAAGAATACTGAAAAATAGTATGTAATTGCCAATAACGTTACAATCGGGAACAATATTAAGATTATTACGTGAACTTAATTTTTAGATATTGCAAATTTTGTTAAAACGTTAAATGTTAAATTATTATTTACCAAATACCACGATGCCGTATATTAGCAGTACACGCACCTTGTCGGTAATACAGATTTTAGTGATGTGTCGTAGGGGTGCGACAGCTGGGGAAGGGGTAAAATAGCGGCCATCCAATCAGAAACTATGGGAGGGGCTACAGGAGTGGGGGTAGCCAATCAAAAACAAGAGGAGTGGTTACAGGAGTGGGGATAACCAATCAGAAGCAAGGGGAGGGACTACAGGAGTGTGGGTAGCCAATCGGAAGCAAGAGGTGGAGCTACTGGAGGAGAAGAGGGGGGAAAAAGGCGGGACTAAAAGTAATACTGGTGGGGGTCTGGCCAGGTGGAGCAATACCTACTCAGGTAGGTATCTGTAATCAACCCTGGAGAGTTCAGAATTGTCAGCTTTGACCTCCGATGTAACCTCCAACAGCTATAGGGTTTTTATTGGTCAAAATTAAATTTATTTCACGTGTAACACATGTATATGGGGATTATTTAACGTGAGAAGAATGGGTACAGTGTCCATTTGATCACATTATCTACCACAAGCTCACTAAGATCAAAGGTTAAATTTAAAATTAAAGTTAAATTAGTATGAAATAGCAAGAAATATAGAATAAAACTAAACAGTGTCACTAAAAAAACTAAATTAAATTATTTTATTATTTGATGGCATAAGCTGGAAAAGTTGTCTACATTGCAGGTGTTGTTAACTTTTGTTAGAGAGAGCCGTTTATAGGAGCGACCATTACGTTAAAATGGCATTTAAATGATTTCAATGCTGTTTTAATACCCTGCTTTCTATTTTGGATTACACTAGTTAAAATATATCTTAAGCATCTACCTGATGCAAATTCATATCATCTCTCTCAAGCTACCAACGTTGATCCTCTTATTTTAAACGTCCACTATGTTAGCATTCAGTTATTTTTAAATTAAAATTTCAGAACAAACGGTCCTTCTAAATCAAGACAGTCAGTATCTGCTAAAAAGTCTGACATGAAAAAAGTACAAAAGACTAACACTGCTAGGTCATCCAGATTTAAAAAGAAGAGCGTCCATCTTTTTCAAAATCTGAAAGAACTGATTCTAATAAACCAGAACGAGATCATAAAGAATCGGAAAATGTTAAATCGGAAAAAACCGAGGCAGAAGAAGAAATGAAGTTTGAATGTCATGGAATGGAACGAGAACTTGTAGATGTGTTAGAACGTAACATTGTGCAGAAGAATCCAAATATTCATTGGGATGATACTGCAGACTTACAAGAAGTTAAAAGATTGTTAGAGGAAGCAGTGTGTTACCTATGTGGATGCCAGAATTTTGTAAAGGTAGGTATAAAAAATAAATTTAGAATTAAAATGTAATTAGAAGAGACCATAGGAAGGTGTGCTTCAGTGGCGTGCGGTGAGGATTTACGTTACGGAAGCAACCACGACCTAAATTTTAATATACCTAGGTACTGGCATGACCAACTACTATTAAATGTAAACATTATGGTCTTCTCAAGCGGTCCGGACTGTGGCGCCATCGGTTGATAGATGTTGAAGTTACCATTTTAAGATTTACCACTAAAATTTAAAATTTTTATTGTTGTTAATCAACGTACATATCGAACGGATACAAAGCACTTTCACTTTAACAACAGTCTCCGATGACATGTAATTTATATAAAAATCTGACGTTGTGTAAGCTATTTGAGCTTACGGCAGAATATTCTTTGCGTCAAATTTTGTGATGCGGAATTGTCAAATCATCTATTTCTGCAAATGCAGCTAAAGATGTTAGTTTCGTCCCACCCCTAATAGCAGCTCCTACTAATAAAGAGCAGTTTTCAATATCATCTGAACTAAGAGTTAAAATTCAGAAGTTTGAAACAATTCATATACAAGTAGCTAACATTTACTCTATCTGTAGCATGGATGCCAGTATACATTGTCAGGAGAGTGCAAGAAAAAATTGCATGTAACGTGTGTATCTTCCATCTCCATTGGTATCTACTACAATACCAGGATCTTTGATGAGATTGATTAGTCAGCAAGGTCGCGGAGGTTTCATATATTCAAGTCAAGCTTTCGTAGCAGTTGTAGCGAGTGTTACATATGTGACACAAGCACCTCTGCCTTTTCTTAGATTTGGCAATGTATGTAACCAAATGATAGCGATTATCGAACCTTCTTTCCATTAGCTACTCTTCTGCAAAATGCATAACAAAGAATTACGCAATTTTATAATAAAAACAGTTATTAAACCAGTAGTAGATAATATCTGTTTAGAATAACCAGATTTCCTAAAAAGGAAGCGTGAGATACATAAATCCCTTAGCAGAAAATTTTTAAAACGTAATTCTGCCTTATAGTACTATTCCCTTTGGAATTTTATCTAGTTAAATCTATTAATAAAAGTTGTTAAACTTGGCTAATAGTTCCTTCATTGCTCTCTTATTCGCTCTTTTCTTATGTAAATTGATTTATTAGGACTCACTCACACTACTATTATAATCACATGTCAAACTGACAGCTCTAAATTTCTAAATATATGTCAAACCAAAGGTTATGAACTAAGATAAACAGCATAGAGGGCGCCACAGTCCGGACCGCTTGAGATGGCCATAATGTTTACTTTAATAGTAGTTGGTCATGGTACTGGCGAGGATTTACGGGGGGGAATTGCCTCCCCCCAATTTAGAAATAAGTATACATAAAATAGAAGCAAATAATGTTTGTTTAATTATTATTTATTAAAACAATTATTTTTCCAAAAATTTCCCCCTCAAAATACTTCTCTTATCAAAATACCGAAGCATAATCTTGTTAAATTTGAAAGTTCTGGTTTTGATCTGCCTTTCTTAATAATTTCTAATTTCTCTCCAAAACTGTATGCAGAAAATTCTTTATTAATAATTTACAAACTCAACAAAAAATCGTCCCGATTCGGATGTATCGAGAGTACTCGGACTTTCCACGGAAACGGCTGAATTTCAAATCGTGACGACAACTTAATTTTGGTAGAAAGCTGAGCAGGAAGAATAGTGAAAATAAGGAAGAAAGTGAAGATGAATTAACTGAGTACTACAATGAAAATCAATAATAAATTTTTTTGTTTTATTATATATAAACTAGTTTAGAATTATTTATCTAGTAACTGAAAATAATATCGCCCCTCCTCGCAAAAGCTTATAGTTTTTTGGGTCTGGTTTCCAGGTTATGGGTTGTAGCACTTATTATTATTATAAACAAACGATAGTTACAACTGAATAATGTCCCTTCGACGGGGGTCCATAGCAAATGGTCCCCCACTTGACTTATGGGGAGAAAAGAAATTACGACCATGGAAAGGTGTGCTTATGGCAGGGTGAAATGGCAAAAAGATTGATATATTTATGTTAAATACACACTAAACAAATTTTATAATAGGCTAGACTTAATGCTTCAAGTACAATCTTTATAGATGAAATAGATTCATTATGTTCACGTCGAGGTTCTGAATCAGAACACGAAGCATCTCATCGTGTTAAATCTGAACTAACATAAAAATAAATTTACTAAAAGTAAACGTGAAGGTGAATAATGGAAAATCTTCAAAGCCTGATGTTTCCGAACGCTGAAGTCCCATTAGTCCCCAGTTATCAGTCGTGTCAAATTTGGTAGAAAGCTGAGCAGGAAGAATAGTGAAAATAAGGAAAAAAGTGAAGATGAATTAACTGAGTCCTACAATGAAAATCAAGAAAGCAAGGCAATAAGTCATAATAAAATTTTTTATGTTTTATTATATATAAACTAGTTTAGAATTATTTATCTAGTAGCTAAAAATAACAAACGATAGTTACAACTGAATAATGTCCCTTCGACGGGGGTCCAAAGCATATGGCCCTTCACCTTTCTTATGGGGAGAAAAGAAATTACGACGATGGAAAGGTGTGCTTATGGCAGGACCTCCAGGAACAGGGAAAACTATGTTAGCAAAAGCAGTTGCGACTGAGTGTGTATCGACATTTTTTAACGTATCATCATCCACTTTAACTTCATCAAGTAAACGTGAACGTGAATAATGGAAAATCTAAGAAAGAAAGTGAAGATTAATTAACTGAGTACTACAATGAAAATCAAGAAGGTAAGGCAATAAGTCGTAATAATTTTTTGTTTTATTGTATATAAACTAGTTTAGAATTATTTATCTAGTAGCTAAAAATAACAAACGATAGTTACAGCTGAATAATGTCCCTTCGACGGGGGTCCAAAGCAAATGGCCCTTCGCTTTTCTTATGGGGAGAAAAGAAATTGCGACCATGGAAAGGTTTGCTTATGGTAGGATCTCCAGGAACAGGGAAAACTATGTTAGCAAAAGCAGTTGCGACTGAGTGTGGAACGACATTTTTTAACGTACCATCATCCACTTTAACTTCATCAAGTAAACGTGAACGTGAATAATGGAAATTCTTCAAAGCCTGATCTTTCCGAACGCTGAAGTCCCGTTGCTTCCAACAGTTATCAGTCGTGTCAAATTTGGTAGAAAGCTTAGCAGGAAGAATAGTGAAAATAAGGAAGAAAGTGAAGATGAATTAACTGAGTACTACAATGAAAATCAAGAAGGTAAGGCAATAAGTCGTAATAATTTTTTGTTTTATTGTATATAAACTAGTTTAGAATTATTTATCTAGTAGCTAAAAATAACAAACGATAGTTACAGCTGAATAATGTCCCTTCGACGGGGGTCCAAAGCAAATGGCCCTTCGCTTTTCTTATGGGGAGAAAAGAAATTGCGACCATGGAAAGGTTTGCTTATGGCAGGATCTCCAGGAACAGGGAAAACTATGTTAGCAAAAGCAGTTGCGACTGAGTGTGGATCGACATTTTTTAACGTATCATCATCCACTTTAACTTCATCAAGTAAACGTGAACGTGAATAATGGAAAATCTAAGAAAGAAAGTGAAGATTAATTAACTGAGTACTACAATGAAAATCAAGAAGGTAAGGCAATAAGTAAGTCATAATAAAATTTTTTGTTTTATTATACTCCTATATAATCTTGTTCAAACCAACACGATCGTACTGCTGCAGTCTGTTATGTTTGTCAGCTGTCAAAATTTGAACCATTGGTTGGTCCAGAATTTGGTTCATCGCGCATACACGTTCAAAAATACTTCAAATTTGTGGTATCCAACCCAATCGTAATGCGGCGTTGCACACTGGTCTAGAATGCAAAAAACGTGATCGAAAATCATAGCAGAATAATTATTTAACTATAATATTATATAAAACAACGCTACTTATTTAAAGTATTTGGGGTCGCTAAATCCGAATATGATAGTACTTTACGTTTTATGTTCGAATTAATGCTCTAAATTGTTTATAATCGCAAGCTTATTCACAGTTAACTGTATTCCAATTTAATTCGCTCTGCATATTGCCTACCATGCAAATATCTTTTCAAATATGGTTATAAAACTAGGAAAATGTGTAAGAAATGCAACATTAATTATATTATGAATACTTTTGTAAAGTAGGTATACTTATTTTAGTTTCTGTCGTAACTGAAAATACTAACAACATTTTCGTAATAAGGTCATCGCAATGCCAAATCATCACAACAAATGAATTTTTCAACCCGACCATCTCAGATTTTCGTGAAACCAATTTCGTTTAAACCATGTACATTGTACATGAAAGTTGGAATTTTGATTTTCGATCACGTTTTTTGCATTCTATTGGTCGTCTCACGTTGGGACTACAGTGTGTGTTCTTATGAACAACAGGGTTGCCAAACATCTTGGAAGCAACTTTTAAAAACACTTTCTAAATATTGTAGTTGTAACTGCATAAACCTTTATAATCCCTATTGTTCGAGCAAGTTATATGGCAGGTAGTCACTTCTTCTGACAGCGGTAGTAAAACAAAATTTCAAAACTTGCTGTTCATATAGTGCGCGTATAAAGTCTGGAACTACCGAAATAAATCTTTTATTAAATATTTTGGAGAAAAATCCTCGAACACGTCGATTTTTATCTTAAAGGAGACATATTTTAGTGTAATCGTTATTTGTAGATCGTCTTTTGTTTCCGAGTTATGGCGATAACAAATTTTTTTTAAAAATGGAAACCCTAATTTTTTATGATGGATTTGGAAAGATAATGCAATGCTAAGACCAAATATGTAATACTACAATACGAATAGTTACAACAAACAACACGACAATGCTAACAATAATTACAAACGATAAAACCCAAACAACTAAGCGAAGATCTATAGACGCACAAGCTATCAAAATTTGAAACCAAATAATTGTTTCTGTATTAAGAAATTTGCTTATATATGCATTCGGTGACAAATAATAGTGCCGACAAAAAAACGTTATACTATAATTTCAGTAAGTACAAACTGTATTATGTAGTTCCACGAAGTAAAAGTAGAAAAAACCAGAAGGGTTTATTGTTTACTAAAATCCTTTGCATTTGCTGCTAATCCTAAATTTCCGTTTTTGGAAGTTTCTTTTGAAACAAGTTGAACAAATGAATGATTTTATCATGATGAATCATTTTACCGTTAAAATTGCGTTTGGGACTTCCTTTATTTACCTGTGAATTAAAAGATTAAAAAGATCATACAGAAGCTAACCAGCCGTTATTTTCATTTTGAAAGAATTTGAAGCCGAAAGAATTAAACAAAAAAGTATAAGTAATAAAATATCGAATATTTAGATACATGTACAATGTAACAATCCCAAGTAATGTTTAATAATATAACAAATACATGTTAATAAGACTTTCTTTTAAATTCTCCTTTTGTATGGTTACGATTACACTTTTTCGGTTACTGTATTCAAAGGTTTAGAACTTCTGGAATCTTAATCTACATTTCTATAGATTCATACAGTGAAATAGGTGGCAACAACGTAGCACAAACTCCCATAAGAAATACATTGGCTATCTTTCCTTCGCTGTAGTCCCAACGTGAGACGGACAATAGACCAGTGTACGTTGGATCGTGAATGGGGGGCTTTAAAGGGAATATTACGATCTAAACCATGGACGTATAAGCAGAGAAGGACCCATTTAATTACATTTTCTTTTGAAGCACTTTAAAGTTTGTTTTCGTAAACAGATCATTTCTGTTGTTACCGGTTTTAAGGGGTTATGTTCGAAATCTCATTAAACTCGGCTTGCAGTTTTAAGCCGTGAAAGATCGACACGGCAACCGGGCTGACTTAAGTTTGAAAGCTTTGTTTACTTAGATGTTTACAGCTGTTCGTTCACCTCGTGTTTTCTTCATCAATTTTCTAAAGTATTTTGAACTAGAGTCAGTTAAAGTGACTAGTTTTATATTCTTCAACAATGAAAAGATGTGTTGTATGTAACAAATCAGAAGTAACTAATCGAAATCGATCATTTCACACGTAAGAAATTGACTTACTATTTACTATGTGTTAATCCTCAACATCAGTGGCGTGCTCTTAAGTTTTTTAATTTACTTGTGTGAAATAACATCACTGTTGTAACGTGTAGCATCATAAAGAAATATTTATTTTCAGAATTCCTACGGATATACATCGTAAAAAATTAGTTATCTTTATTAGGATTTCCTGAAACGGGAAATTTGCGTTTATATTCTGTGGTATGTTGGGAACATTTTAATGAGGATGATTTTTATATAACACATTCTGGAAAGAGATTAAAAAAAAAAGTTGTTTGCCAAAGAAAAATGAATATCCAACAAGGTAACACTCATCACTACACTAACAAATTAATAGATCTAAATTTAAAATTATTTTAGTTCATTTGATTATTCCTTATCTATTGAACAGCCGAGTGGTGAGATACCTTTACCTGCTGCAAAACCTGCAAAATACTTATCATTAATAGAAAGGGAAGAAAACCTTACTAGCACATTAAAAGGGTAATATATTAATTAGATTATAAATACTATTACATAAAATACTAAACTTCTGAATTTAGCAAGGAGTCATCAAGCACATCTACCAGTTGGGAAGAATGCCATAAAGAAACTTTAGAACGTTCAACACTAACAGTGAATATATATAGAGTTCCACTTTTAAAGGAATCATCGTCAACAAACACAGCTTCAAAAGCAGCATTTTTAAAGAAGTCATATTCGACAGACACAATTTCAGAAGCAGCATTTCTAAAGAAGTCATCTTCGACAGACACAGTTTCAGAAGCAGCAATTACGCATATGTCATCTTCCACAATTACTTCAAAAACAACAGTATCAGACACTGAAGAACACATGGACATATCCATTGACGAACAGCACACTGTCCAACATGTTGAACCTTTTGTATTTCCTGCTAAAACCAGTAATAAGAGGTACTTGTCACAAGTCACAAATAGTTAATATATCATTTCATCATCATTTCATAATCCGTCCTCTTCTACCTCACGGTGTAGAGATGTTGGATTGGAGTCTCCTCCATTCCTTCTAGTTTTGCGCTAGGTTCATAGCTTCTCGCCAGTTCAGACTTCTTTTCTGTAATACTTTCCCAATCTCACTATTCCATGTCTTGATGGGTCTTCCTCTCTTGTGCCTCTCGTCACTACCCATTTTCCATATCTGCTTAACATTTCGTTCATCATCAATTCGCGACATATGACCAAACCACATCATTTGCTTGGTCTCTACTTTGTTTAATACTGGTTTGACGTTACACCACTCCCGTATTACACTGTTTCTAATTCGGTCCTTTATTGTCACTCCCATCACTGCTCTGAGGTATCGCATCTCACTTGCTTGTATTTTACTTCTACCCTTATCACTTAAAGCCCAGGTTTCACCACCATACAATAAGGTAGATATGTAAACACTATTAAAGATACAGATCTTAGTTTCTTTGTTTACTTCCTTCTTCCGGATGAAAGCTTTATTCAATGCATGATACAATTTAGTGGCACTTGCTATACGGTTATCTAACTCCGGATCTAGATCTCCTCGGGAATTTAAAACTGAACCTAAGTATTTGAAGTTTTCACTTTGTTTAATAATCTTATTATCGAGATTGATATTAAGCCGGAGAGCATCTTTTGCTACCACTAAGATTTCTGTTTTATCAGCATTAATATTCATGCCATATTTTCTGAAACCCTCATTCCATATCTTGATATTACCTTGTGAATTTTCCTCAGATGATGCCATAATTACTAAGTCATCTGCATATATTAATTCAGTCACATAAACAGGATGTAAGTTCCTTATACCCACTCTCATTTTTTTACATTTCTTTCGGCACTCTCTAGCAATTTCATCCATCAGTACAATAAACAACAGCGGACTTAACACACTTCCTTGTCGAACACCCATCCTCGTTGTAAATTCTTTCGATTGTCGATTGTACGTTCTGATTTTATTCCTAGTGCATTTATAAATGCTTTTAATAGCACAGAGTAATTTACATCCTACACTTCTCCTTTCTAGTATCTCCCAGATTTTTTCCCTGGGGGCAGTGTCAAATGCCTTCTCTAGATCAACAAAGCACTTGAACAAGTTATTGTTATATTGTAATGCCTTTTCTGTTAATTGTCTTACTGAGAAAATTAAGTCTGTCGTACCTCTACCAGGCCTGAATCCACATTGACTGTCATCTAGTGTTTCTTCAACAATTGCCCTCAGTTTCTTTTCCAATATTATTTCATAAATTTTACTGGACACTGTCAATATTGAAATTCCTCTGTAATTGGCGCATTTCTTAGGGTCTCCTTTTTTAAATATTGGTAGTATGGTAGCCATGGACCAGTCTCTAGGTATGCATCCTTTTGTCCAGGCAATATTTACTATTCTGTGCAGGAATTGTAGCATCTCTCCATTTATACACTTTATCAACTCCGCCTTTACGTTGTCACACCCAGCTGCTTTCCCATTTCTTAACTTGTGGATTGCTTCGTTCAGCTCTTGTAAAGTGATATCATTTAGTGTTGCCAAGTCTCCTACTTCTTGAAATTCTGGCTCCTCAATCACTCTTGATTCTCCTTCCCCATTCAGTATTTTTGCAAAATATTGCCTCCATCTTTCTAATATTTGATCTTCTTGACTAATATGTTACTATCAGAGCCTTCGATACATTTTATTATGTCTGTTTTATCTTTTCTCAGATTTTTTAGCGTTTTAAACAGCAATTTAGCATTACCTCTGCTATCTCTCTCCATTTTGTTACCAAACTCTTGCCACTGCACTCTCTTACCTTCTTTAACTATTTCTTTAACTTTAGTTCTTTGCTCCTTATATTTTTTATTGTTACTTTCAGACTTATTACCTAAATATATCTGCCATAATTTTTTCTTGCACTTTATTTCATTTTTGACGTCATTATTCCCACCAGGCTGTTCTTTTATATCCATTACTTTTCGTCACTCCACAGACTTCTTCTGCTGTACTGCCAACTATTCGCTTGAATATTGTCCACAGAGCTTCTATACTTTTCTCGCTTTTCCATTGCGTACTTTCGAGTTTTTCGTTTAATCTCTTACAGTATTCAATTCTGACTTCATCTTCTTGTACTCGATGAACTCTAAAACTCATCTGTTTATGTGTATTAACATTTAGCTTTTCCTTTTGTTCTAATACCCCCTTTAATTTAACAATAAGTAGATGGTGGTCGGATCCTATTTCAAAACCTCTTTTAACTCGATCATCAACCATCGTTCTAACATCATTTTGAACCAGAATTAAATCAATAATCGATTTTTTTATTCCTGCTGTCCATCACCCAGGTAAACTTATGTATATCCTTATGATTGTAAAATGTATTACATACTTTCATAGAATTCAATGTACAGAAGTCTATGATTCTTTGCCCATTTCCATTTTTCACTGTCTCCCCATACTTGCCTACTGGAAAATCTTTTTCTAAGCTTGACCCCACCTTTCCATTAAAATCCCCAATTATCAACAATCTATTATCAAATCACATCAACTTCATCTTGTAGTTCTCCCCCAAAATAAATCTTTCTTCTGCTTGGGATCATTTTCCGATAGACCATAACAAACAATAACAGTGATCTTTTGTTTATTTACTCTACCACAATCTAATCTCAACAATCTTTCAGATAAGATTTTCCATTTAGTAATTTCCTTGAGAAAGACTTTATGAATTATTACCGCAACTCCTGCTTGTGCATGTACCTCCTCTTTCACTCCTCCATATACCATACTGTGACCGTTTTTTAATGTCATACAACCCATACCTCTTTTCTTGGTTTCTGTTAATATAGTTAATAGTTAATATATCAATATATGTAGTTTTCTTTTCATTTACAGAAAACTTGATGCTTGTAAGTACACTTTCAACACCTCGTAAAGCAAAAAGACATAGAATGACAATGCAACATAAAATAACAAAACAAAAGGAAAAAATAAAGCCGCTTAACCAGACGATTAAGAATTATAGTAACTTATTTACAGTCTCTATTAAAAGTGTTAAAGAAAAAGGAATTAATAAGTGAAAATTGTGAAGACTCTCTCAAGGTAGCAATTAAAATCCAGAAAAATGAGAATTGTACTTAATTTGTAATTTGTAGGCTTCGCTTCCAGGAATAGCTGGTACAGTTTTATCACGATTTCTCCAAGGCCCACGAAAACAAAAATATAATTCAGAATTAAGAGCATTTGCTCTTACATTAAATTTCTATTCACCACGAGCCTACAACTACATGAGGAATACTTTTAATAAAACACTTCCGCATCCCACTACAATTTCTAAATGGTATAGTACAGTGGATGGCTCCCCTGGGTGTACTCAAGAAGCCCTAAATGCACTCAAATACAAAGCAGAGGGAGCCAGTCAGAAGAATAAAATATTGCTTTGTAATCTTGTTTTCGATGAAATGGCTATTCATAGAAGAGTAGAGTGGACTGGAAAAATTTTTTGTGGGTATGTAGATGTGGGAATAAATCTGATGTATTGCTAGAGGCAAAAGAAGCCCTAGTTTCCATGGTTGTTCACCTGAATGATAGTTGGAAGGTTCCAATAGGATATTTTTTTATTGACGGACTTTCCGGTAAAGAAAATGCCAATCTTATTACACAGTGTCTGCACGTACTTCATGATACCGGTATTACAATAACTTCAGTAACATTTGATGGAGCACCTGCAAATTTTAGTATGGCTACAGTACTAGGTGCTAATTTTAGTGAACCAAAAAACACCTTTCTTCCGTCATCCAATAACGGAAGAAAAAGTTTTTATCTTTCTAGATCCTAGTCATTTGATCAAATTGGTTAGAAATGCTTTTGGGTCAGCAAAGATATTAAAGAATTCCAAGGGGAAAATAATAAAGTGGGAACTAATAGAAAGATGGTGGATTTTCAATACAAGGAGGGCTTGCACGCAGCTAACAAATTAAAAAAAAAGCATTTACTATGGAAAAAGAAAAAATGAAAGTAAGAATAGTGCTCAGACACTTAGTAAAAGCGTATCTGATGCTCTAATATTTTTACAGAATGACTTGAGAAAAGCTTTATTTCAAAATTCTTGTGCAACATCTGAGTATCTTTTAATATTCAACAACGTTTTTGATATTTTCAATTCTAGAAGTGGATTCTCTAAATATCCATTCAAGCGCCAAATATATAACATTAATAAAGATGATATCACAGGACCACCTCGAATTATTTTTTGGTGTGTTAAGAAGTCGTGGGTGTTTTAATAACAACCCAACTGCTCGCCAATTTGAAACCTGTTACAAACGTACATTAATTCACAATAATATCAAAGCTACTAACTCTGGAAATATAATTAACTTGGACAAAATATCTATTTTGAATTGTGGTGCTCGTAAGATAATCGAAACAGAAGATACATATATATTCTCAAAAAACTCCTTTTACCGCTGGGTGTAGGGTTACAATTTCTAGTTTACAAAATATGAAATTAACAATTTGCACATACCAATTGCTGAAACTTAATCTGATAATTCTAACTTAACAAAAATCTTTGCTTTGTGTAATAATGTGGAATTAAAGCACTAAAGCCTAACTAACACTTAACTAACTTAAGCCTAAAACCTTTACACACTTTTTTTTACAAGTTTATCACTCAGAATTGGCTTTTACACTTATCTAAACAGAACTCTTTATTAGATACACTTGACTTACACTCTTTATTGGTACACGATCCTGACCCATTGTTTTTTGTTGTTTGCTATGCTTTTAGCTTCTTGCACTGTCTTGCCTCTTTCATTAAGGATTTTCTGTATTCTGTTGTCTCATGTTTCCTGCGGTCGCCCTCGGTCCTTTTTACCTGTTATTCTACATTCCCATATTTGCTTAACCGGCCTATTTTGGTCCATTCTCTGAAGGTGGCCTCACCAACTTAACTGCCGCTGTTCTATGAATTTTAGTACCGAACCAGTTTCTACTTCTTCTCTAATATGCTCGCTCTGTATTCGATCTCTTAGCGTTACTCCCTTAACCCTCCGCAGAAACCTCATTTCTGCTGCTTGTAATTTGTTGCTCATTTTTGCTGAAGTAATCCATGTTTCACAGCCGTATGTTAGTATTGGTCGGTATACTGCCTTGTACACATTCATCTTGGTTTTTTGTGACACTTCTTTCTTGTTGATAAAATTATTTCTCATTGCATGGAATGTTTTACTTGCTTTTTCGATTCTTTGTGTTAGGTCTACTCCTTGCTTACCAGTACTTTCTATGGTTACACCTAGGTATTGCAATTGTGTTACTTGTTCAATCTCTTGGTTATCTATTTTTAGCTTTATTCTACTCGTTTGTTTTTCAATATCCATTACCTTAGTTTTGTTTACGTTGATCTTCATTCCATATTTCTTAAAAACTTGGTTCTATATAGATAGATTATGCTGTGCATCTTTCTCATTTGGTGCGATTAGAACCAGGTCATCTGCGAAGGCACATTCAGATATTCCTACAGTTTATAAATTTCTATATCCTAGTTGTAGTTGTTTTTGCTGTGGTTTGCACTCTTTTTTAATGTCATCCATCAGTAATATAAACAATACTAGGCTCAGGACACCGCCCTGCCTCAATCATTCCTTTGTTTCGAAATTCCCTGAAATCATGCCTTTGTTAGCTACATAGTTATAGTTGTTTTGGTAGAGACTCTTGATAGCTTCAATTAGTTTACAGCTTACTTTTGTGTTGCATAGGCTTCTCCACACTTTCTTCCTCGGCACACGGTCAAACCCTTTTTCCAAGTCTATGAATGTAAGGACTGCTTTTTTTTTGTACTGTCTGGTTTTGGCTATTATCTGTTTTAGTGTGAAGATATGGTCCTGGACGCTGTAACCTTTACGAAATCCGCTTGGTGATTTATATAGTAGCTGTTCTGTGCTTTCTCTTAATCTTTTTTCTAATATTCTTTGATATACCTTTAAAGTTGTACTTAATAGAGTTATTCCCCGATAGTTACCACATTCTGTAGGGTCGCCTTTTTTAAAAATTGGCAGTATAATTCCATTCTTCCAATCCTCTGGAATCCTTCTTTCATTCCAGACCTTGTTAATAATTTTTAATAGCATTTTTTCTCCATCGCTTCCCATATATTTAAGCATCTCGGCCGTTATTTTATCATATCCGGGTGCTTTCCCATTTTTCACTTTATTTAATGCTTCTTTTAGTTCTTCTATAGTTATTGTCTCTTCAGCTTCTTCGTTTCTGGTTATCTCATCTTCATCTTCAATATTTTCTTCCTGAGTTGGGCAGAGTAATTCTTGGAAGTGTTCCTTCCATCGTTTCATTCTATCTGTACAATTACTTAGTATAACTCCTTGTTTGTCTTTTATAATAATAATAATAATTATCTTGTCTGTATTTCTTTGTTTACCTGTTCGGAGCATTTTTAATACTTTTGTGAACAACAGTTTTTGGTTTTCTTTGCTGTTTTTTCCATTTTCTCACCAAATTCCCTCCATTTCCGTTGTTTTGCATCTATTACTAGTTCCTTAACTTGTTTTCTTTGCTCTTTATATCTGCTATAGGAGCTCTCGTTCTTATTGTTTAAATATTCTAACCATCTTTTCTTTTTAATCATTATTTGAGTTTTAATGTCGTCGTTCCACCATGCTGTCTGCCTTTTGTGACTGGTTCTTTTAATTGTTCCACAGATTTCTCTAGCTATTTCAAGTATATTTTTAAATGTAATCCATATTTGTTCTATTTTTGTTTCTTTCTGGTGTTCTTTCGTTTCATTTATTCTCTTGCTTATTATCTCACTGTACTTGCTAGTCATTTCTTCATTTTTAATATGCTTTGATAGATTGGAATTCTATGTTCTCATTAGTCTTCTTTTCACTTGTGAATGTGTTTATTTCTTTTTTTATTTTAGCTACTACCAGGTGATGGTCACTATGAATCTCTGGTCCTCTATGTACCTTAATATCTCTTACAGTTTTTCTATTTGTCATTTCAACTAGAATGTAGTCTATTATGGACTTTTCTTTTCTATTTGATGCATATCTTGAAAAAATTTATGTATGTCCTTATGTTGATAAAAGGTGTTAGTTATTATAAAATTATTAACAAGTACAGTAATCGATTCAACGTTTGCCATTATTGTTTACTTTATCTTCACCGTACCTACATAATACTGTTATGGGTTTATATTTTCTTTTCCCCGCCCTAGCGTTTAAACCACCCACTATATATGTTCTATCCCTTACTATTTTCGGTTATTAAGTTAGGTCTTCCCAGAATTTGTCTTTGATTACTTTTTTTCATCTTCATCTGGACCATACGCTACTACTATCGTTACTAATCCAACATTGTCTTCTTTTATTTCCACTGTAAGTAATCGGTCTGTCCATGCTTCCCATTTCTGTATGTTTGTTACTAATTTCGTTTTAATGATACATCCAACTCCAGAAGCCGGTCTTCTGTTTGCTGGGGCTCCACTATGTATTAATACATGACCGTTTTCTAATTCCAATATACCTTGACATTCTTTTTTAGTTTCTGTTATGGTTAATATATCTAATTTTATTTTTTCAAATTCGTACACCAATTTGCTTTCTTTTCCTGTTAAACTCCTTACGTTCCAAGTCACTAGTTTCCATATTTTATCTTTTTTGTTATTATAACTGTTGCCTGTTCCTTGGTCTCGCCTGGTCGTCCTTATTTCCTTGTCGTTATTTATCAAAGCTAGTTTTTTGATATATTATAATTTATAGTATTCTGCTCTAATTCTAATTAATTTCTTGTTCCAAGTCCACTTTACTCCATCTATGGTTATTTTATGATATCCTACTTTTACCATCTTCATTTTTCTTTCCTCTTTGCCCCTCTCATTAATAATTTTTTGGATTTTCCTTTCGTTTACAGTGAGATCGCTTGCAATGTAAACTTCCTGCTTTGTTAGAGCTTTTAATTTATATTTATTTTTTAAGATCTCTAATTTTTGGTCAAAATTTTCAACCACCTCTACCCGTACCTCCCCTACCCATTGTCTTTAATTTTAGTTATGTTGCTTATTCTGATTTCTACCTGCAAGTTTTGTTTTATAAATTCTTCAACCAGTTTAGTATTTTATTCCCTTTTGCTGCTTTCTATTTTTAGACCACTTACAATAATGTTATCTTTCCTGTTTGCTTTGTCCCACTGCTCTATTTTACTTTCGATTCCGTCTAGCTGATCAATTTTTAGTTTCAGTTGTCTAATTTCGGTTTTTAATACTTTATTTTCTTCTTCGATTTTTATCACCTTCACCCTATACTCCCTATGTTCATTTCGCATTTCTTTAATTTCAGAGTACATTTTAGTCAAAGTTTCACTTAACTTCTTGATCCCTTTCATTTCCTCTGACATCTTCTTTGGTGATTTTGCAAGGCTTCTCTCTGTTTTTCTACTGTTTTTAAATATCTTCTTATCTTATTCTTCGTCTCTCTTTCTTTTTCCTTAATCTGTGGAGTATTCACATTGAGATGATTCCTCATTGTCCATTATGCTTATGCTACCCACTTTTCTTCCTTTTAAACTGATAAACTCTTATCTATTCTACACTACAGTTTTATATTTCTTTGAACTTGTATTAATTACTTCTATATGGCAATATCATGAACTTTTTTTACTATTTATATATACATAAATGCTATAACTTACTATTGAGCTAACTTTGTGCGGGATGGGCTCGTAATGATCCTAGAATTTAGATTTAACTACGGAGCCTTCAACACACACGTGCAACTCTCTTCACTCTTTCAGCTTATCTCGAAATAGAAGAAAAATGTACTTGACACTTTAGATTTTGTTAGTAGGGATCCACACTCATGGATATTAAGCGATTATGTTTGTGATGTATGTGTGTACATAACTGGATTTCTTTCCAGGTCTTTAAATAACTCGCTTATGTGCAAAAAATGTGCTGCTATCTTAGTTGGAGATACAACATATTCTCTGCTACAAACCAGAAAGGAATATAAAAAATTAACCAGTGCTTCAGAATTTGTTGTAGTAATATGTAAATGTCCAGAAAAATGCTTCAGATTTTATGTCAAAACTGGAAATCTGTTTAGAACCAAAAATCCTCTTTTTCATCTCATTTCAATATGTCATGATTTATTACATCAAATAAAATTAATTATTTTGGTAATCACTTTTATGATGACGACTCTATTGAGAACCACTGCACTGGATTAATTAAATTAATTTTAAAAAAGTATTTTAATTTACGACTACATCATGAAACAAATAAATTACAAGATTTAAAAGCAATTAGAGTAAGAAGTGTCTTAACGAAGTCTATTTTATTTCAAAACCAGTAAACTACTTATTGTTATTGTGTACATATACAGTCTGTTTTTTATAAGCGATAATATAGGAAATCCAATGGAATTTTATCATTCTCCTCCTAGATTTGTACCCTTACAAATGTAAGTGGAAATTTTGGTATCAATCGAAAAAAGAATTCATTTTACGTCTAAAAAATATTAAACTTTATGAAAAAAACCAAAAACTATTTAGAAAAATACTTAAAAAACTTATTAATTTATTGCTTTTGGTAATAAGCTATAAAGAAAAGGTGAAAGCTGTACGCCGATTGGTGTAGAGGTTAACGCTTCAGGTTCCTAATCAGAAATCGCAGGTTCAAACCCCGTCTTCGTATACTTTTTTTTTAAATTGTATTACTAATTATTGTTAATTATCTTTAGAACTTGATTTTAATTATTATTATAACAATTATTATTAGTTTTATGCCCTTTTTTATCTGCTTTTCTCATAGCTGAAAATGTACAAATCTAGTGGGCTTGATAAAAATTTTTATTTGTAGTTATAACAAGTAATAGATTTGTAATCAGTGACGTTTTATTTGTTTTAGATCGTACTATTGTTGTGTTTGTGGTTTTCATAGTATTTTTAAAATGAATTTGACGTTAGAAGATAGAATTCATGTAATTTCTTTACATTTACAAGGCAATAGCTATAATCAAATTTCAGATTACTATGCGGGTGTTACGAATGGAGAAAAAGTACCCAGCACATACTTTATCAGTAAGCTGATAGATAGACTCCGAACTACAGGTTGTGTAAACGTTCATCATAGCAAGAAGAGGAAAAGAATAAATCCAAATTTTGAAGAGGTAGAAGAGGTTCTTTTGAGGTTTATCGATAACCCAACTTTAAGTGTGAGGGAAGCAGCTTCGGAAATGCAAATATCTTACAGTAAGGTATTTCAGATCTTAAAGAAAAGTAAATTCAAAGCTTTTAAACCACAAATCCATCAAGAATTGTTGCATGGAGACGACGAGCGGAGAAACACTTTCTGTGAAGAGATGATGGCAAAGACGCAAAGGAACCGCAACTTTTGTCGGCACATTTGTTTCACTGATGAGTGTACGTTTACTCTAAATGGTACTCCGAACAAGCAAAATTTTCGACATTGGGCTCCAAAAAATCCTCATGTACTTCTGCCACGAATAACCCAATATCGAGAATCAGTAAATGTCTGGATTGGTATCTACAGCTGCCACATCATTGGTCTCATATTTATTGAAGGGAAATTAACTGCAGATAAGTACCTGGAAATACTACAAACTGAAATTGGACCTGCCCTTGAAGCGGTAGCTGGGGAGAATGTTGTATACCACCAACATGACCGCTGCCCAGCGCATTCAGCTCACAGAGTAAGAGATTATTTGGATTTAACATTTCCAAATTCTTGGATTGGGATTAGAGGTACCATGTGGTGGCCTGGAAGATCCCCAGATCTTAATCTCTGCGATTTCTTTTTATGGGGTCATCTCAAAAACACAATTTATGAAAAAAAATACCAAAACATCGAGGAGATGAAAGTCTCCATAACAGACGCATGTCGAAGAATTCCACGAAAACAATTAGTGAATGTCCGCCGAAGTTTTCAAGAGCGATTGGGACATTGTTTGGCTGTAAATGGAGGTTTATTTGAACATCTGATTTAATTTTGTGTTGTTATTTTGAATTCTTAATGTTTTGATTAAATATTTGTTTCATTGGAATTTACTTTTGTCAATTGTGTTAGTAGTATCTAGTAGTTCGTATTACTTAGTAGCCATTGTATTAGTAATAATATTTTGTTAATAATCTGGTTTTTTTAATTTTTGTTCAACTTCAGCTATGAGAAGAGCGGTGAAAAAAGACATAAAACTAATAATAATTGTTATAATAATAATTAAAATCAAGTTCTAAAGATAATAAATAACAATTAGTAAGTAAAACAATTAAAAAAAAAGTATACGGGAGTGGAATTCAAACGCCGGATTTCTGATTACGAATCTGTTGCCTTAACCGCTACACCAATCGGCATACAGCTTTCACCTTTTCTTTATAGCTTATTACCAAAAGCAATAAATTAATAAGCTTTTTAAGTATTTTTCTAAGCAGTTTTTGTTTTTTTTCATAAAGTTTAATGTGTTTTTGACGTAAAATGAATTCTTCTTTCGATTGATACCATAGTTTCTACTTACATTTGCAAGGGTACAAATTTAGGAGGAGAATGATAAAATGCCATTGAATTTCCTATATTATCGTTTACAAAAAACACACTGTATATATAAGAGCTAGTAAGAGTTGGTAATATTTTTACTTATGCATGATTGTTTATAATTTTTTTAAGATTTTATTGTTTAATAGAATTTGTAGGTGATAATATTACTATGGATATTATAATAAACAGTTAAAATGATTCTTTTTTATTGCAAAATGCTTATCTAAAATCTTATGCTGATTGTAGAATCTTGGCATTGCATAAAGGATTTTCTTTCTTGGATTCTTTTTTGGTATATTATACTAATGTGTATTTAAAGCACTAGAAATAATCAATACAAATAAAATATTGATACTATATTCAAACCATATTTTTATAATCGTCAGTGTTCGGAAATAACTTTTCAATTTATCCAAGCCTTATTTTCCACGACCCTTGTGAATTTTAACAGGTAAATTCTGAAGCTTCTAATCTGGTGGGGGGAGTGAAACCTCCAAATTTACATGTTAAATTTTCTAAGGCTTGTGGAACGTTGAAGTTCTAGAAAAAGTTTAACACTCTGACCCTCTCAGAAAAAACCCTTGTTAATTTTATATTACTACGAGTACTGAATAAGTTTGCGGAGATCCATTAAAAATTTGAATGTTTCAAATCGTAACGACTCCTTTTAAGGGAATTAATGCAAAATGTACTAGGGGAATTAACACAAATAAAAAAACAAAAGCAACTGATGCAAAGGGGCATGAATGCTTGCAATAAAGCACTGCAGAAAAATAGCATTAAGTAACAAGAATAAAATCTCAGTTAGTCACTGTCATTTTTCACAGCTTTGCGGTGATAGGCGCATTTATTTTATGCAAAAATGATGGTGCAGCTTTTGCATCAATCTTGTATCAATTCATACATACTATAAATAATAATTGAAGTAGTAAAAAACAAAACAGAGTGTACACGTTTATGTCACGTCTGTAATTCTAATTATTTTTGTGAGTTTATAGAATTACAATGCTGAATTTATATACATTAGTTTTTTTTAAATATTTTTGTAAGTTTGGTTGTATTTTTTTTACTGAAATACATTTTTTTTTGTAATTGTATCTAATTTTTCTTTGTGTGCTCGAACTATGTCAAACTAAATCTGTCAATGTCAAGCGATGACAGTGCCAGTGAAGATGGATCTATTTTTATTCTTGCGGAAGATGGAATAGAGAATAATTTAACATACATTAGGAACTTCAAAGTCCCTTCACAAGATGTAAGAGAGGCTGGAACTTCAAAGTATGTCTCTAACAATATAGTTCAATTGGAAAAACACACACATACAACTACTAATGCTGCTTCTATTGATAGTAGTAAAACGGCTACTACCTCTACTGCTGCTGTCAATACTAAAACTTCCCTAATACCTTCTATTGTTACCACAACTGCTCAAGCAAATTACTTCAATGCTACTATTATTCAGAACGAAAACAAATTATCTTTAACAAACTCCTGTGAAATATGTGGATAAAAATTCAAATCTGCAAAAGGTGTCAATATTCACAAAGCTAAGTCCCATGCTAGTATTAAAAGAAAAAATGTTAAAAACAACTCTTCACAGTCACCTGAAGTCACTTGTAAAATTTGTAATCAGGTTTTTAAAAGCAGCATAGGAATTCAAACTCATTTCAGAAGTGCACATCCAACAGATTATAGACAAAAGCTATACAATTGCCATACCCCAACTGACACATCAGAACACGTTAATAAAGAAAATAAAGAGGTATTAGTAAATGGCAAGAAAAGACCTCAAGAACTACAAAAGCTCGATAATGACATTTTATTTTGGAAACAAACATTTTAAAATTTCCATTATGCTACTGAAAAAGAGTTTAGTGCAGATGTTGATAAATTTGGAAAGGTATTACAGGATAGCATAAATATTTTACCTGGCCCAAAACATCCAGCAAGAAAATATTTTGAAGCACGAAAACGCAAAGGTTTTTCTAGAAAAAATTAAACATACGACGTTAAAAATCCTGAGCGTAAATCGAAACGAAAGAAAGAAATTCGAAAAGCAGAGTATGAATATCAGATTAGTCAATACTATTATTATAATCAACGGAAAAAAGCAGTTCGAAATATTTTAGATAACAAACCCAACCAACACACAATAAATATTAACGAAGCATTTGATTATTTTAAAGATATTTTTGGAAATTCTAATGAAAAGATACGATGTTCTTACAGATATAAATTGAGTAGAAGTGAATTCAATCGAATAAACAATTCCTATGTTCCAGAAATAGGTGTAGACGAGATTATTTCTGCCATTAAAGGAATCTCAGTTGACACATCCCCTGGTCCGGATAGAATACTTACGAGATCAATTAAATGCAATAAAGATATTCCAATAATCATAAGTGCTATAGGTTCAATAATGCTTAAGAATAACTTTGTTCCCGAAAGCTTTAAAATGGCACGTATGGTTTTAATTTACAAAAAAAGTGACCCAAAAGAGATAGCTAATTGGCGACCTATTTCTATATGCTCATTATTGAGAAGAATCATTGAAAGAGCTTTGGAAAGACAGATTAGAAAATATATTGTAATAAACGAAAACCAACGAGGTTTTATGAATCTTCCTGGCTGTCACATTAACACTACCATAATTGAAAGTATTCTACTAAAAGTGAAAGAAGAACACGACAGCGTCTCATTAGTTTTTCTTGATTTAGCGAAAGCATACGATTCTATTGGCCATCAACACCTACAAAATGCGGTTCGTCATGCAGAGCTACCTACTCATTTGCAAGAGATAATAATCAGCCTTCAGACTAATAATAAAATATATATTGATCAAAAGATAACTAAATCGAAATGTTTTCCTGTTAAAAAAGGTCTTTTGCAAGGTGCTCCCCTGTCGCCCATGATTTTTAACATGTGTTAATCATTTATTTGAAGAGCTCTCCGAACCTAAAATAACAGAATCATATGGATATAAGTTGGACAGTGAAAGAAATGCTTTATCAATCTTAGGTTTTGCCGATGATACTGTTTTAATAGCTAAAAACAAGATATGTGCTATTAGTTTGTTACACATGCTTGAAGACAAGTTTCAGGAAATAGGACTAAAAATTAACAGCAACAAATCTACGGCGATTACGATTGAAAATGGGGAAATGCTGAATGAGACTTTACATATGTTAAATAATGAAAATATAAGCTCTATCAGCAAAGAAGAAAATATCAAGTATTTGGGTGTCCATTTTTCTGATTCAGTTGGTTTTGATCAAAATGCAGTAAAAAAGAAATTTGGCAAAAAATTAGAAACACTCACAAAATCTAATTTGCTAAATTGTGACCAAAAATTAGTTGTTATGTCTCAATATATTTCACCATCTTTAATCTATCCTTTTCAGACGGCAAATCTAAAGTATCTATCAAAATCGTTTTTGGAAGATATAGACAAAATAATCAGAAGTAGTGTTAGAGAGATATTACAACTTCCTAACGATACATCAAATTGCTTTTTATATGCGCCCAAAAATTTAAAAGGTCTTGAAATATTTAGAGCTTCATGGGAGGCATATGTCCAATATATTAATAAGTTATCCTTTTTACAAAAAACGTGTTGTCCTTATTTAAAACTCAATTTTGATGATCATAAAAATGAATGCATTCGAAAATTAAACTGTAGTAGTGAGGATATAGAACGTATTTTATATAGAATTTTGTTTGATTTTGAAATAAAATTACAGTTTTTTATTTACTTAATACTTAAAAATTCATTAATAAAAATTTACGTTAAAATTCTTGTGAAATTTGGTGTTTTTAGAAAAATAATGACTACTGGAATAGAAACATTGGTCAACCTGCTGAGACACATTTTTCCCACATCCCATGGAAATCGACTCAGACAACTTGCCAAACTAATCTGGAGAATCTTAAGTGGCAGAGAAAGAAGAATTGTGAGTATAACACGTTACTCGCCAAAATAAACGCCACAACATAGTTAGATCTATGATTGCTGAATCCCTTTCAGAAAAATTCGAAGTTTATGAAGAAGTTACTTGTTTGGCGAGCAATGGAAGTAATCGCAGGGTAGACATTTTGGCGATAGACAAAACAAACAAAATTGGTTTTATTATAGATCCTACTATTCGCTTTGAAAAGTCACTAAATCAGACCAGAGATGTGGATGTAGAAAAAAAAGCGATATACAAACCGACAGCAACCTTTTTCAAAACTAAATACAATTTGAAAAAAATCGAAGTTATTGGTTTATTTATTGGGGCAAAGGGGACAATTACAAAATTTATTATTAGTCTTTGCAAAACGATTTGGTATTCCAGTCTGTTTAATAAAATTAATAAGTACAGTCGTATTAAAAATGTCAATACAAATTCTACGTCAGCATTTATATAGCCGAAATCAGGATACTTAAATTGTATATATAGTATAAGTTTACTTACTTATTCTGTTAATTATGTATTTCTTTGTGCCTGTTACTACTTTTAAGTTGCAGTTTTATAGCGTTATGTCTGTCTTTTTATTTATTTTTTTTTATTTATTTACTTTAATCAGCAATCAGAATACATATTCTATAAGCTAATAGTATGTTATAGTAGTAGGGTGGCATTATGAGATTTCGTCCATTGACGAAATCACAAGTACTTCAGACTAAGTCCATTGGCCAGTGTCTTTTGAGTCTTCTGTTGTCTTCTCTAGTTAACAGCGGTTCAAGTAAGGGGTTGTTGTGTGTTTCAAGTCTTGAGTGATGAGTAGTACTTTTATGTTGGATGATGTCCTGTACAAAATTTATTTTGAGGTCAGTGTTGCGTTGGTAACAAACCATGGTGCATTTGCAATTGATCTCAGGATTTTTGATTGGCATCTTTGGACTATATTGATATTAGATTTACTGGAGCATCCCCATAGTTCTATACCATAAGTCCAAATGGGCATAATAACCGTTTTATAGATTAGAATTTTGTTTTCTATAGCCAATTTTGATCTTCTTCCGATTAACCAGTGTAATTGTTTGGCTACTAAGTCTATTTGTTTTCTTTTCTTTAGGATGTGATTTTTCCAAGTTAATTTGTTGTCCATATTCATTCCTAGATATTTTACTTCGGTTGTTTTGGGTATTACTTCGTTATTAATGTATAGGTCAGGAGTTGGGGATTTACGAAGTGTGAAAGTAATGTGACTGGATTTATGTTCATTTATTTTGATTCTCCACTTTTCAAACCAGTTGTGTAGTGAGTTAAGATGTTCTTGTAGGTCTGAGACTGAGCTATCGGGGTTTTCGTTTATTGATAGTATGGCAGTGTCATCGGCAAATGTTCCAAGTGTTGTATTTCTGGAGGTTGGTATGTCCGATGTATAGATAACATACAACAGCGGACCGAGAACACTGCCCTGCGGTACACCTGCTCTTATTGGGTGGAAATCTGATTTATCATTGCCTACTTTTATTTGAAATTTCCGGTCACTGAGATATGATTTAAGTATACTAAAGTAGGATGGAAGAATTTGTTTAATTTTAAATAAGAGCCCAGTGTGCCAGACTCGGTCAAATGCTTGACTAACATCCAAGAATACTGCGGAACAGTAGCATTTGTCTTCAAGTGCTTTATTTATTTTATCTGTTAGTCTATGAACCTGCTGGATAGTCGAGTGACCTCTGCGAAAACCAAATTGATGATGTGGGATCTGTTCTTCTGGGATGTCAGTATGAATTCGACTAAGGATAAGTTTTTCAAAGACTTTAGAAATGACTGAAATAAGGCTAATTGGTCGATAGGAATTAACGTCTGTGGGATCTTTCCCTGGTTTGGCTATAGTTATTATTTGAGATAGTTTGAGCTGCTGTGGCCAGTACTGTAGCCTTATTATTCCATTAAATATATAGGTTAATAACACTAGTGCTTTTCGAGGAAGTTCTTTTAGCATTTTAGGCGTTATTTTGTCAACTCCCGGTGCTTTTTTGAGTCCCAGGAATTTGATCTCATTTTGAATTTCACCCGGAGTGGTAAGTTTCAGTTGTTGTTCAGTCTCAATTGGTCTTGCTATGTTTGACTCCATTTCAATATCTGGATCGTCTTTGTGGGGGGTAAAGGTATTTGAAAAATGTGTCGCAAAGAGGTCAGATTTTTCTTTGTTGCTTTTCGCCCAAGGTCCAATGGTTGGTAGTGATTGTCTAACAGGTGGTGCATAAGTTTTGGGTTTTCTTGCATTTTTAATGGGCCGCCATATTGAGTGATCATATCTGTTTAGGTTACTTAAATAGACTGCAAACGAATCTTCCCTCAATTGTTTAAGTTTAGCTTTTAAGTTGTTGCTTAGTTGGTTATATCTGGTTTTGTCGAGTGGATTGTGTGTGCGGTACCAGATTGTTCGAGCTTTTCTTTTTTGCCGTAGAAGTTGTTTAATTTGTAGTGGGTTAGTGTTTGTATCTTTCTGTGGGTTGAGTAGCGGAGTAGACTGTTTTGCAGCTTCTTGCAGTAGTTTGATCAGATTTTCTGTTGCGATCTCCAGATCATCAGTTGTTCGCAGTTGTATATTTAACTTTATACTGTTTGTAAGTATACTTCTGTATTCTTCCCAGTTTGTTTTGTGGTTATGGAGCTTTGGATCTTCATGTTGGGGTAGGATGGTTGAGGAAATAGTTGCTATGACTGGGGTATGGTCAGATGATAGGTCTAAATTAGGGGTTATATGCGTGTAGGCTGGTGAGAGGCCGTTTATTACGAAGAAATCTAGTAAGTCTGGCGTTTTTGTAGGGTCTGTTGGCCAATATGTTGGAGTGCCTGTAGAGAGGAATGAGTAGTTACAATCCTGCATTAGGTTAGCAAGTTCTCTTCCTTTGGTAGTGGTCAGTCTTGAGCCCCATAAAGTATTTTTACTGTTATAATCACCACCAGCTAAAAATTTCTTCCCAAGAGTTTTAAAATATGTCTTATAGTCTTGTTTTTTGATATTATGCCTAGGTGGGCAATACACTGCTGATATGGTTAAATCGTAGCACAGTGTGCGGACCTTGATAGAAGTAGCTTGTAGATAGGTTTCATCATAATTAGGTAATTGATAATGATCTATTGTCTGTTTTATTAGGATAGCGGTGCCCCCATGGGCTGTGCCGTCAGGGTGATTGGTGTGATGCAACCTATATCCCGGAATCTTTAGGTAGCTTTCTGCTGTGAAATGGGTTTCGCTAACAAGCAAAATATCTATATATTGATCTTTGAGAAATAGAATTACTTCGTCTTTTACATGCAGTACTTTTAAATGAAACTAAAAATAAAGACAACTCCAATAAAACAGATATAAGCGAAAAAGACTTAAAACCGCCACCAATTTTTATATACGATGTCATAAATTTCCCTCAAATGATAGAACAGCTAACAGAAACAGCTAAAAAAGAAGAATACACCACCAGATCTATGGCAAATAACATTATCAAAATAAATTGCAATTCCTCAGACATATACAGAAAAATGGTAAAATACTTAAAAGAAAAAAATGTCAAATATCACTCCTACCAATTAAAAAACGAACGTGCATACAGAGTTGTCTTTTTATATAATTAGTTTAACCTTTAATCTTTTAGTTACCTCCTTAAAGTCTTTGTTTTGTTAATTTATTGTTTATACAGTATTCTTTGTTAATGAAAGACAGACCATGTACATATTTATGGTAGGACGTTATTGACTATTGTTAATAAATATATATATAGACAAAAAAAAATTGGGTAAATCTTTGAGACACTTATTACGAGAAAAATCATACTCTGATTGGTGTCACCTTCCTCAAAAGGGCCGTGGCGTCATACTATATAAAGAAGTAAAATCTGGTAATCAATGGCTCTATCGAAGAATTGGTCTTAGCACTTCTGAATGGATTGATGCTATCAAAATGACGTGTAATGTAGCCGCAGTTCGTTCTCTACCTGGCCGCACTACCAACACATCCCGTTGACAGACATTGCAACGAGACAGAAACCCTTGCACATGTGTTGGGTAGTTGTGGCCATGGTCAGTTACAGAGAATTAAACGCCACAATGTGGTGAGAGAACTATTGGCTTCAGCATTGTCTACTAAAGGATTTGAGGTACACGAGGAAGTGCTAGGAATTTCTGAAAATGATAGCACGCGAAGAATTGATATCATTGCGATAGATAGAGATCGTAAAGAAGCTTTTATAGTTGATTCTACGGTAAGGTTTGAGGCTGGTGAAGACCAACCTGAGTTGGTTGACAAAGAAAAACAAAAAATATACAATCCAACAATTAACTTTTATAAAGAAAAATTCAAAGTTAGTAAAATTTCTGTTATGGGATTGCTATTTGGGTCGCGGGGGACACTAAATTTTTGAAAAACATTAGACAATGATATCGTTATTCAAATTTTAAAGTACTCTACATTCTCAGGAATCATCTTTTCACAAATCAAAATTTTAGTAATTCTAACTAACAGTTGTTTTTATCTATTAAGTGTTAATAGTTATTGTAAATAGTTTAAGTAATAGTTAAGTTATAGTTAATTCCTCTTTTAGCCAGTTAAATGCTACTTTACGCTGTTATAATCATTACTTCTCTATTTTTGTATTATTCCTTTAATTTTATTTTGATCCTTTAGTTTCTTAGCAAAATGTATTATATTCCTGTGTCTTTTTGGCAAACTAATTTTGTAGTTAGTCAGGTGTTCATTAAAGAACTATATATATATTAACCTACCTTATTCACTGCTTTTCGGATAGCTCAATCTGCTTACACTACAAAAGCTTACTTCAATCTGAAAAAGAAATGTGAAAGAATGGACCAAACGAGCAGATGCAAGAAGTGTTCGAACTGAAACTAATTTGATATTGTTGATGTTACAGAAAGAGGGCATGAAACATTATGAATATCTCTGAAGTGTAACATTACAACTTTGTAAATTTATGGGCACGTAATAGATGTGAATTGAAATGAGATTCCACCATTATGCTCTGGATTTCAGGGCATTTCAATGGAAATGCCATTAGGAAAACAAGTCTTAAAGTAGTACAAAAATTACCATTTGATTTAAAGAAGAATGCCAATTTGAAACATGATGATGGGTTACAATCAATAACCTGACAAAATATCTTCTTTCTGTAGTGATGCTTCACCAATTGATTTGTCTTTTTGAAATAACCATTACATTCCATTGATCAGGATGTTTTACATGATTTTTAAAATAAAGCTCCATGTTTTATTGTGAGTGGTTTTCTTGATCATTGACTATGATGAACCACATTAATCTTACATGAGTTAAAAATAATGTGAAGCAGCATGTAGCGATGGCGACTCCATAAGTGCATCACAAGTTCACTGTTAACATTGATGATAATTTAGTAGATTACCCTTGGATGGTTTAAGTCTTGACATAAAACTTGGTTTAGGTTTGTTAAAATCGTTATTGAAAATGACAACCATATGTGTTCACTTGAGTTAAGTTGATGCTGCATCTAAGGATGGCGACTCCATCTTGGCATCACAAGTTCACTGTTATTATTAATGATAATTTAGTAGATTACCCTTTGATGGTTTAATTTTTGACATAAACTTGGTTTAGGTTTGTTAAAATCATTATTGAAAATGACAACCATATGTGTTCACTTGAGTTAAGTTGATGCTGCATATAAGGATGGCGACTCCATCTTGGCATCACAAGTTCACTTGATTGTTAAGCATAAAGCAGCTTACTTATACTTCACTATCACTTTGAATTAACTTCTAGGGGTATTTATAACCCCTAATTTTAAAGGTTACTAATGTTCACACAGAATTATTTCCTTTGCTTCATTTCATTGGTCGAGAAAGTACTTTGGGTAGTTTTCTATCTATAATATTCCTGGATTCTGCATAAAAATGGCGGATGCACGAGTAAACACTCTCCTACAACATACATAAATTGGAGTCTTATTAGTAGTTGTTATTTTGCGTACCTATTTGCTGATAAACTCACAAAAAGTGGTGCGTGTGTTAATGTCGATTGTATTTATATCATTATATTCCACGCGTGTTTATATTTGGACAAAACAAATGCAATTCATTTTGTTTAGCTGCTATGATCATTTTACGTCTTGAATACATGATTAGCTGTACTTCTCCAAGATTTGACAGTGTTGACAGGCGACTATAGCACCACCTTTCGGGCTTGATACAAAGTACAATGGCGGGATATTCAAACACTTGACTTAGATGTTTTTTAATCTTTTTTTGAAATTAAGTTTTAAATTTATTTTTTAACTCGCGTTTGCAAAAGAAAGTAACCACGAATTAAATACGGTTCATTCAAAAACATTACAATTTCATAACGAATTAATAGTTAGTAATTAAGGCATTGGAATAAATACCTTATTAAATTAATAACTCATAAATTATAGGAGTAATAATTTATTCTTTGTCTTTTAAAACGTTTATATTCGGCCATTACAAAAAGAGAATTTAGCAGAATGACAAAAGAAAAATAACTAAAAATTAGTTAACAACATTAAATGTAATTGATTATTTGAATGCGTCTAATCTGTCACTCCACCTAATTCTAATTATCCATTAACTTCGCATTGTCCTCTTGAAGTTTTCATGCGTGGACCCGATAATGGTTTGGTCAATAAATCGGCAATCATCTTTTCCGTTGGACAGTATTGTCATGACAGTAATGCCCGTATAAAAAAGATAGCGCCGTATTCACATCTCGCTCCGTTATCGCGTAGGTAAAGTGCCGCTTAAACAGCTCTGAAGAATTTCATTAAAATTTTTAAAAATTGCACTTAGTTTACATTTATTGTACATCAGATCTTTTCTTAAGAGTGTTATCTATATAGTTTATATTATGCTTTATAGCAAATACAAAATTACAAAAGCAATTTCCTTAATCAAGTGTTATTTGAGATAAAAATGCCCGAATATACAATAGTATAAAAGAACTTTATGAACTAAAAAAAGGTCATATCCCGGGTTTATTCAAACATTTTGGCAAATGACAACTATCATTCTTAGTTCAGGCTTTTGCTCACGTAACGCGCTGTAGGCGGATAGAGTTAAAAAAGCGGGAAGTTTCAACGAGTTTGATTTAACTGTTAATGCATTTAACACATTTTCGTTATTGTTACATATATTTTTGTGATTGTCGATGTAAAGTAACAAATTATTGTTTATATCCCTTCCCATACTTTAACTTTCCTAATCTTTTGACTATTATTTAATAAATTCCCGAAGTAAATGTTGTTTTTCTTTACTAAAGAGCATGTGACGGTTGATTTCTGAATAAACTAGTTCACTCTTAATTAGTCCTGATTAATTTCTTAAAACGAATATATATTTTCAATATTTTAATATAGTAATACTTTTTTTTTCTTAAAACCAGCAAGAACAACTGATATTCTTAAAGATATTTAGCAGTTTTCTATTCCGCTTTTTAATTTCAACTACCTTAAATTATTCCTTGGTATTTAAAAATTAAAAATTTCAGTTAAACTTAAAATATTATGAAAGTTCACGCATGTCTGACAAAACAAAAATAAATAAATAAACACTGTGAGCAGAGAACTGCGATGCAATCAAATAATGTTTCTATTTACATTTTCAAATTTTAGTTTTATAGTATATTATGGGACAAGTGATTGAAATAAAATTTCAACGTTGAGAGTGGTTTAAGTAACTCGAGACATTGAAATTTGCATATGCTATTTTTTCTCCGAATTTTTAGTAAATTAATGCACTTTAGAAAAAATTATGACATTTAAGTGACAAAACATGACATTAAAGTGACATTTGTCTTGTCAGCAATTGAATGTCGAACAGTTTCAAATTCGAAATCACGGTAGTCCAAAAGTTTCAAGGTCTAGTGGTTAATTACTGGTCCCTTAATTACCATGACGACCAATTCTAATCTTTTCCCATCTATTAGAATTAGATAATAGTTATTTATGTATTAAGGGCATAATTTATTAGATTATGGCATGAGAGAATGTTTAAAGCCCGACGAAGGAGGGCTTTTAATTTCTCGAGGGCCATTATCTTGATTATGCCCGTGGTACATACAACGTTTTATTTTATTTTGCTTCATGGAAAGGATAATTGCAAGCAATTGCACATTTCATTTTGAAAAAATGTAATAGTTATAATTATTTATTAAAATTGTTAGAACTCTATAGAAACGTTTTCTTTGTATCTTAACAACTTTATACGCCCTCGGGCTAAAAAAGCCAAATTACGCCCGCAATTGAGTGCCAATAAAGACGATTATCATGTCAAAATAAAATAAAGCTATTTATTTTCTTGTTGATTTTAATCATAACTTTAGTTAAAGATACCTTTAATGATGGCACGAGAATACGATCCGTAGTCTTTGATGAAATACGTGCATCCATCTATGTTTTTGTAAGGAATGGCAATTTCTTCCCCTTAATTAACATTTGAAAACTTTGATTACCATCAAAAATTACCGCTGGCTGATTGAAACATTGTTGAAAGTCATTTAACAATCGAAACCGATTTGCTTCTTGACATGCAGCCGATAGTGCAATAAATTCAGCCTCAGTAGAGGAAAGTGCTATGCAGTTTTGTTTTATGCTACGCCAGCTTATTCTATCAGAATATTTAAAAACAAAGTCACTGTTTGATTAATGAGTGGACTTATCTTCAGCTCAACTTGCTTCAGCATATCCAATCAACTGACCTAACTCAGTTCCTTTACCATGTGAAAAGCCTTAACGTCGTAGTACCTTTAAGATACTTTAGCACCCGTTTTAAATCATTACAATCCTTTTGATTTGAACTTGCAGTATTTTGTGAAAGACTAGAGACTGCAGCAGGCATATCAGGTGGAGTATTTACTAATACACAACAAACATTCAATCAACCTTTGATACTTTTCGTTATTCGACAACAAAACCGTATCACCACTATGACTATAATCAACTGAGATTGAAGTTGGTGAAACTTTCTTATTTGATAAACGCTTTTGCAATTTTCATAATGTATGTTGTTTGGTATAAAGTGTAGTAATCATTTGGATCCTTAACGACTTAATTCGGAACTTGGATCTTCCCAAAACCAAGGGACTATTACTTAGATCAAGACTTCAACAGTGGAATCTACTGAAAAAATATGTTAATGTCTCATTAAGGACTAGTAACAAAAGTTTTGCAAATCATTAATCGTTAAGAAAGCATAAGAGATATTGTAAAATATTCTCATTTTAGGTAGAAACTTTAGAAACACAAAATCGAAGATTTCGCAGCGAGATCGTGGAGTGGAGAGGTTACTTTCTTCTATTACGCCATGATGTGTCAAATAAAATAAAACCCAAGTTTCTTGGATGATTTTTGGAGAACACTGATGCGAGAAACATCACCCGAGCAATACAAGAGACATATTTATTTATTTTTGGACAAGGAGTCGGGGTGGCGGAGCATCCCTCGTACCTCATGGCTCTAATTAATTTGATCATATGGCCAACTCTATTAGAATTTAACCGAATCTTGGGGAATATTTTTACCATATGAAGTTAGGTGACATTTTTGAAGTGCCATCTCCGCAGATGGGTGTGCAACTAATAAATGTTTTTTCGGTGAGAAACCTGCAGCTAATTAAAAAATAACATTATTTTTGATAGGTATTATTTGATTGCTAGCTACATCAACATTTACAACTTATCTAAACCATTCTTAGAATATAAAAGTGTAGGAAGGAGTGTAACTACCCGGCGCAATGAGTTTTAAAAGCGACGGATATGACGTCACACTGACCGCTATTAGACACCATCTAAATCTGCTTTTCACTCAAACTCCGACAAATACGAAGAAAGGAATTACATTTCATAAGTAAGTATTGGTTTGTTTAAAATATTAAATATAAAATTTATATTCTAAGATCAATTTCAAAATACTATGTTTTAAAATTGAGGTTAGGTAGTTTATGTGCGCATTTCGAAACAGTGACAACTGCCAATGGAAATACCTAATTACAAAACCGGAAACACCATATTGAGACCCCATCCCGACCGTATGTGGTATATGATTATGTTCCTTCCTACAGTTTTATATTCTAAGAAACCATTCAATCTTTTATTACGATGACTATTTTTTAATTAATTTCCAGATATTTTAAAAATGTCAGGTTTAGTTGCACACCACATAAGAGGTGCTATTAAATTTTGTCTCCCAGTTTTCAAAATTACTTTCCGGTTTTCATATAAGCTTCACTTATATGAATCTGAATGAAGGCCGCAGAGGGATACATTTATAAGGTGGAGCCATCTATCACAATAATGTAATTAATACCAATTCTAAGAGTGTATTTTTAAAGAAAGTCGTGAAAATAATTTAAAAAAAACGACGTGTACCCTCACTGGACTTCTACTATATGTGACTACAGTACAATATAGTACAGACGAGTAGAATCTTTTTAGCGAAAAAAATGTTGAAGAGTTGCAAATCTGTGTACTGTATTAATGCCCTAAATAATTTAATAATTTTGCAACCCTGAAAGTCATACGCTAGCGGTCTTATACTAAAGAAAAACTATACAAAATTTACATTTTTGCGATTCTACTTAAAGCGAGTTAGTTTTTTGTATATCAATATAGAATAACATGAGTGAACTTAAATGAGATCTAAAAAAAGTTATAAAAAAGTTTTTAGTTGTTTAATTTACCTACATACTTCTTTCTGCTAATAGTTATAGTAATTTGAATCACCAGGCCAGAAACTATATTTTTGAGTACAAATGTGTTGCAGGCTGAGGTGGGCACCAGAGGCCTGCAACGAGTATTTGCAACGTAGTTTCTGGCCGCGTGATCCACGAATTCTTTTGTGCTGACTTAACTTCAGCAGTAATGCAGTAATTTCTTAGATAAAATTAACTTATTCTTTAGATGACATGTTGTTTTCATGTTGGTAACAACAACAAAAACATTTGAATTTAAAATGTCATATATAGGCTGACAAACGCTTTGTTTCGGAACTACAGCGTGGAAATAAATGATTTTCATCAAGTTCCCTTTGGAATTTTTTCACATGTAAATTTTTCTGTACCGCTCTACTCTTTTTGATTTAGTACTAAATTAGTTCTGTCAATAATTGAAATCAATCTGTCAAATAATTCATAGAATTTATTGAATTTGTGGTTATGGTAGTGCCTTCTCTATTTTCGTAGAGCGGCACGTCGTGCTTTTACATGGGGAATGCAATGGTAACTTGATGAAAATCATTTATTTCCACCCTGTATTTTGGATCTCCAATATTAATGAAATCGGTGGGAGGTGCAAAAGATTTATTATTATAATATGATGTCACCATTTACTTTTACCTTATCCTATCTTTTATATTTAACAAATATTGCCTAATTATTAATATTAAAATATATTAATAATTAAACATACTCACGTACAAATTAATATTAACCAAATTATTAAAATATTCTAAAAGTCATCTAGAGGTCATTTTGAGACTTTACGGTTTATCTTCGCGCAGGCGAATTTCGAAATTTGTCAAGTGTTGGAAAGCAGCGACATTCTTCTTCCGCCTCTTCTCGTTGTATTGGGAGAAAATTGCAACGATCTCGTGGTTGTGCTGGTTTTATTAAGAAGTCATTTAATCCTACCCCTATATGGATAGGGTATTATAGAAAGGGGTGCACATTTATTGTGGATTTTGGGTTGTTTGAATTTCGCAAGAAAATAAGTAATTCACGGAAGAATTAATTATTCCCGCTGTAAAGCGGATTCATTGCAACCATACGCCATTTTTGGATTTTGTCTTTGGGAAAGGGTATTTATTTAACACGTACGTATTATTATTTTTAACAATGGATACGTTTAAAAATAAAGGTTTTTGATTCTCGTTTACTAATACAATTCGTATTGTAATTTTAGCCATTTTTTATGTATGGTTAAGTTGCGTGGAAAAGAAAATTTGTCGTTTAAACCATATATTTATATAATAATGAAATATAATATAAATACAAAGATTAGTTAAAGTTTCACAAGTTTTATTAATATCTTAACCTGACAATATTGTGTCATTATCAAAGGTAGATAGGATTGATAAACAAACACGTTGCTAAGGATAAATACATACAGAAAATAGGTAACTAGATACAATACATAACAAAAACTAAATATCCAACACTTCTAATAAAGGAGAATTACTAAGCTCAGTTTGTTCATTCATTAAAGGTACTGTGTGTTTATGTCTGTAAATTTCAAAAGCTTCTAAAATGTCTAATTTGTGTTTGTTGTTGCAAAAATGTAAGAATTTAATGTTGTTTTGAGGTGTCATTGGGTGGTTCTGTTCCAAAATGTGTTTGGCATAATTCGATTTTTCTGGATGTTTAAGCCTATAGGAGCGTACGTGTTCTTTGTATCTTATGTCGAAATTTCTAAGTGTTTGTCCAATATAAACCGAGTTACAAAAAGAACAATTCAAACGGTAAATGCCGGATTTCATGATATCTTGTGTTTTGTCTTTAGCATTGAATAAAAATGAAAAGGTGTTGGTGTTAGTTTTATAGGTTATTTTGTAACTGGTGGTTTTTCTTATTACAGTTGCAATTTGTTTTGATATCTTGCCAAAGTATGGTATTGATATGTAGTTTGTGTCTTGTATTTAAGTGTCAATTGAAAATATTCTTTTGATAGCTAACCTATAATCTTTTTGTTGAATTAAAGTGTCAATCATGTTATGGTTATAATGGTTTGCATGTGCTAATTGTTTGATGATTGAAATTTCTTTATCAAAATGTGATTTGTTTCATTGGAGTAGTTAAAGATCGGTGTACTAAAGATCTACAGTTCTTCCACTGGAGCTTTACCCACACGTCATCAATTATGTGTAGCTAGTAAAGACAATTCATGTGTTCACATCCTTATTACTTACGTGAGATAATAAAGAATAAAAGATAAAGTACATTTTTTAAGTGGTAATGCAATGCTTTCTCGAGAGATGGCGCTAAAAGCATTATGAATATTTTAAAACCGAAATAATTTTTATTTGTAATTACAAATTTATTCTATAAAATTTTGATGTGTAACAGTTCTAAAAATTGAAAGGTTGCACAAAAAGCAATATGAAGTGAGAGAGATAATTTAAAATTTTCGTAAAATTTATTTTTAGTTCTGCTTTTTTAAAAAACTAAAAAGTGCGGGAAGGAGTGAGAACTGCGTGATTCATTTAATAAAAAAAGTATAATTTCATGGATCGTAGAAAATCGTACCAAGGAATTAATGATTCTTTGGTAAATTCTATCCTTTTACTGTAAAAAATCAATTTGTCCATTCCCTTGCACAAGTTAAAAAGAGAGACGATGCATGCACAAAGTATGCAGTGGGGTTGTAAAGGAACATTTTCATTTTTATAATCAATTTCTTAAGAAGAATCTGAAAAGATCATGCTTTTTTTATTTCTATTAAGTACATTTTATTCACTCTTAAAACAGTTTTACTAAATATGTAGTTTGAAGATCATCATTCATCACACATTTTCTGTAATTAGAAAAAGTAAAAAATAAAACTATTTTTTGGAACAACTAACTTATTAAAAATTGTAGGTTATCCGAAAGTTTACGACTCTTAATGGTTGTGAACTTGGCTAAAATGTCAAAAATATGAAACTAGTCGTGGATTTTATTAGAAATTCTTGTTTATTAATTCGTACGCATAAAATCTATGACGTGTGGGTAAAGATCGAGTGGAAGAACTGTATAAGCCGCTAGTTTATGCATTTTATGATGACATGAATCGTTAGGTATAGTGACGTCTGTGCTTGTTATTAGAATTATTAGAAGTGTTAGATATTTAGTTTTTGTTATGTATTGTATCTAGTTACCTATTTCTGTATGTATTTATCCTTAGCAACGTTATTGTTTATCAATCTTATCTACCTTTGATAATGACACAAAGTGTCGAAACAATATTGTCAGGTTAAGATATTAATAAAACTTGTGAAACTTTAACTAATCTGTGTATTTATATTATATTTCATGATTATGGAGTTCCAAAAAGTAAGGCTGGAGACAGTAAACGATATATTTAATACTCCTATATTGCTAGTAGGGGTCTGGAGAGGGACGAAACCATTACGGTACAAACATATATGCGTCTGTCTCTCTCGTAACTACTTCGAGTCTTACGCGCATGCCCGAGGGAAGAGGGCTTGCCCCACTAGACTACTGACACTTGCGCACAACGGGTCGAGTAGTCTAAAAAAAGATAAAAGTAGTCGTTTGCTGTCTCACTTACTCCGTGACACTTCCACTTACGGGCGCTAGCAATATAGGAGTATTAAATATATGGTTTAAACTTCTCGAGGCCGTAAGTCAGGACCACATTGCAAATTATTATCAGTAGCCGAGATATGGTTAACGAATTAAGCTTGAGGAATATATGAAGTAGTAATGATTGGTACTCTACAGGGACATCCGGTGAGATCTTCACTTTTTCCTTGCATTCTTTGTGCGACTGTGCTTTAAAATAAAACAATTGATAAGTTTTCATTTACTGAATTACATATTTAGCAGGAACCGCATGGCTAAATTAATTTACTTAGAAAAACAATTGATAAGTTTTCAGTGTTTAATTTATTTTTGTTTTAAAATAAAACAGCTGATAAGTCTGATCGATTCAGTTACCAGAAATTCAAGGATGGGATCATTTAATGTTTGAAGAGATTTTATTATTATTCAGGAATTCCCTGTTTGGGGTAACTGTTTTGTGACGACTGAATCATTTTTTTTGTTTGATAATACTGATAAATCTTTTTTGATTATCATATGCTTAAGATTTACTCATATTTGTAACTACTGCTGTGTTCGGTTAAACTGTCATATTGACAGATCTCCAGATTTATTGTAATTTAATAAGTTATGTCTACATGTGTTCAATTTCATCTCATCTTATGTTTATTACAGTGGCGTGCGGTGAGAATTTAGGCTAGGGAAGCAACCACGATTTTAAACGTGGAGGAATAATCCCCCCCCCCCAATTTCGAAATAAGTATCCATAGAATAGAAACAAATAATGTTTGTTTAATTATTATTTATTAAAACAATTATTTTTCCAAAGATTCCCCCTCAAAATACTTCACTGGATCGCCCCTGCTAGGTACAATAAAAAACAGTGTTATAATTATTAAGCTTAAAAGTTTTTCAAAGAAGAACTTTTACACTTTATACTTATGGAATTTGTCTTCCGGTCATTCTTAGCAAAATACCGGTGCAGATTTTAATCTTTGTTGTTAAATTTGAAAGTTCGGATTTTGATCTGCCTTTCTTAATATTTTGTAATTTCTCTCCAAAACTATATGCGGAAAATTCGTTATCAATAATTTACAAACTGCACAAAAAAATTGTACCGATTCGGATGTATCGAAAGTACTCGAGCCTTTCACCGAAGCAGTTGAATTTGCAGTCGTGACGATAATGCAATTTTAAATTTGAATACAGGCAAACTAAATAGAATTATTTGACTTAAAAAAAATCCAACTTATATAAATTGAAATAATAAAATGCGACAAAATACAGTCTCATTCGCAGATTTACATTACTTAAGTAACATTAAATTTAACAAACACTAAATCGAACAAATAACCAAATTATAATAAATAAACATTTGGGCATGAAGCACACTAAAAATAGCGACCAAGCAATGCTAACAGCATCGTCTACTATATAACCACGCCCTCTGATTCACACCAAGGCTAAGAGAAGAGCAGTTATAAGCAGTGCTTATATGCAGTGTATGTAACACATTTGAATCGGTATTACCTTTCCGTGCAAGTTTACAGAGCCTAATTTAAAATAGTACTCTAAATAATTATACTTTTTGCTGTACGGAATTGATATTGAGCTTTAAGTTGATTAAATATTACAAATTTAAATAAACGATAACCATAATGTTGTAAAAATGTTTTGTTAGCATTGGTTTTTATTTTTAATAAATTCTCAAGGGAAGCATTGCTTCCCTTGCTTCCATGGACCGCACGACACTGGTTTATTAGGTATCATACATATAAATCTTGTTAGGACCGCTCAACGTATTTGCGGTAGAAAGGTAAACTGCTAAGAGGCCCCTTCTAGTGTGCATGCTCGAAAGATAATTGAATGATATTAAGGCCTATTTGTTTTTTTTAATTTATCATCCAAATATTATAGGTACGTTACGTTGCTAGGTCTTAGTTCACGGATTGTTTTACCGAATTTTCATTGATTATTTAGTATTGCGGCATTTAGTCGGTATATCATGTAATACCAAATATTTTCTAATTTTTTATATAAATTCTATAGGGTGTTAATTAAAAACATTTTTATTAAAACACATAGTCGTCTCCATAAAATTTTACTTTAATTATCGTTACATATATATATGTATCTATAATCAAGAAGGAAGACGGCAGCCTGGGATACACAGTATACCGAAAATCAACCCACACAAATCGCTACCTGAACGCGCAGTCACATCACCACCCAGCGCAACTACAGTCAGTAGTCAAGACATTAATAACCAGATCACAACGATTGACTGGTGACGATAATAAACATCAAGAACTAGAACAGGTGAAGTTGGCATTAAAACAAAATGGTTTCTCGTCCAGAAATATCAAGAAGGCGTTAACACTAAGGGACCCAAAGCCAAAAGAAGAAGAAACATCGGTATCCAAAGCACACTTACCGTACATCAAAGGGACCACGGACAAAATAAGTAGAGTGCTGAGAAAACACAACATCGATACCATCTTCAACACCGATAAAAAGATTGGAAACATGCTACCATCCGCAAAAACAAAAATACCACTAGAAAGCCAAGGAGTATACGAGATCCCATGTAAAGACTGCGGGGAATCCTACATAGGGCAGACCAACAGAAGAATTCAAGTAAGAAGAGAAGAACACCGAAATGCAGTCAACAAAAATGAGAGAACTTCTTCACTAGCACAATATGTAAGTGGTACATCTCATAACATAGATTTCGAAAATACAAAAGTTTTAGCGAATATACAACATAAGACCCGACGAACCATAAGAGAAGCCATTGAGATCGAGAATCGTCCGAACAATCTTAATACCAGGGACGATACACAGCGACTACCATCAGCTTGGAAACCAGCTATAACCAGTATCACCGTCAAGAAGCGAAAACCAGCATAGCAGAACGATAAAAGGGAAAGCGAGAGAAAGCCACCGGATCAAGCGAGACCAATGACGAGCAGCCGCGCCAAAAACCAGCCGACCGCAACCATGCGCAACACCGTAACCGTATATAAAGACCAACCGCTGCAACAAGACGTCAGTCTACATCGTGTAACCACGCGAAGCAGAAGGAAGTTAGAAGTGACCTGAAGATGGCAAGTGTGATCTTGCCGAAACGTCGTCAACCATTGTCTGGTTCCTCTAGGAGCCGAATAGTGAATACGCGGACCTTTTAAAAAGTTGATTACTTCGAAGGAAAGTGAATTATTTTCATTGATATCAGGAGTTTGAAAACCATCACCACTTTTGAGGTTATTTTCAGTTGAATCCGAATTTTCGCAACATAATACCATATTCTCATAGATTAATTTCAAGTTAAGACGATCAACACAAGCAGTATGCACAATTAATCCACATTTTTTACATTTTGGGCCATTAACGGCCTTCTGTTTGCAATAAATACACACACGACCTTTCTCAGACGACGCCATGATCAATCTCTGATAATGATAAGGGGTTTCATTAATACCGACTGAACGTGATTACCGTAGAATATTGGCAATCCCGACGCCGCTTTTCAGAGAAAGCGAACGATATGATAGTAACCTACCCTTACTGAACTTGAAAGGTCATACATATAACATTTCCACAGAGAAAATAATAACATTGTTAGTAACAGTTTAGTTAATGCCGTTTGATTCGAAGTTCCTAGTCATTTCCTCGGAAAACTATTGTCGAATTACTGTTTAATGTCCAATATTTCCTGTTATAAAATTTGGAAAGGCATTGGAAATGGATGATAGGAGACTTTTATTGTTAATAATATCTAATAATTAATAAATATAAACGTATATGGATCGCGATTTACTACACGTGCGTTATAAAACACATTTAACGGGCTTATAGCTTATAGTAGAATTTATCTTTACCGGATGGATTGAACAATAAAAGTGAATCATAACTAATAATTGTTTTCTGCTAACAGTACATATCTTCTTAACAATAGAAATAGGAATACTTTCTGAATGTTGATATTCCACTTATTACTGCCGCCATTAGTAAAATATATTTTATCTACGACCACCATTGAAAATTGCACATGTCACGCAGTCTAGTAACCATGAAAATGACCGATTGCTCACATTCTCTAAACTGTACGGAAATGACTGTGGGAAATTATTTCCCATTTTCAGTAGTTTTATTAAAATGCCATAGATGTGCAATATTTCTTGAAATATAGAAAGTTATAAATTTTAGATAAAGGTTAATTTATTTTGTTTAATTAATGTTTTACATTAAAATATTGGAATATTTTGAATGCAGATTCATATAGAAAAAGATTATCGCCGCGGTTGGGAATCGAACGCTGGATCTTCCGCTTTCCCAGCGACATCTCTACCTCTGAGCTACTGAGACGACTACCAAGAACATAGTTATTATTACTATATAAAGTTATTATAAAATTGTTATTGAATGAATGTAAAATTGATTCGATTCACGCGACGGGCGACAGCGACAGCCGACGACGACACCTGTCGTGGCAGCAGACGACACTATTTTCGAATGTTATTTTATATAGACGCACTTCCGATGGTAAGTGTAAAATTTGGTTTACTTATAACAATTGTTAAAGAAATTTTTGCATTATCGTTCATACCAGTCTCCAACGAGTGCTACGAGTTGTGTGATAATCATATTCAAAAATGAAAAAAGTTTGTTGCAGATCATTTTATGGAAGAAAGTGTACCAAAATCGACAATATATCAATACATTAAACGATGGCAAGAAGGAACTCCGCCTTTTTGCAAAAGCAAGGTTCTGACCGAAAAGCAGCAAAGATGACAAAACCCAACATTCGTGATTCGGAAGATGACGCTAATAGATCTGAGCAACAACAGCAACAAATTCGGCCAACATGCAGACGCATATGTTACAGAAATTTCGAAATTTCTACTACTTTCAAAAATTATGCTAAAAATGCGAATGGAGGAAATTATACCAAGGACTTTCTCAGGATTTCTCTGATTTGCGGTAAAATCATTCTGAGGATAATTACGTGCATCACATTAATGTAATCAGTTGTAGCTCACTTATCAGCGGAATAATGTGTTTGTAACCAAGGAATATAATTCGTCCGTGTGTCCCCAGAATTCCGATCTATTGAGAACTTCTGGATGATTCTAAACAGTCTTATATATTCAAACGCAGTCTCAAATTTTAGGCATCACTCGTTACTTAGGTCAGCTTTATAGTTGTTATATTACACAATAAAAGACACAATTCTGAGTCTTGAAGACCTTCAGATATTGTCGGGTGAGTATTTAAACAATGCTTTGCCATAAATATTAGTAATAGCGATGGTTTAACAACCAAACGTCTTAGCATGTTTAGTTTTATACTATGGAAGGGTTTCACTTCTTGCACAATTGACTTGCTGTGTTACTACGCCCTTTCATTATTCTTGTATTTGTCCAGTCAAATGGTGTTCAAAAATGGCTTGAAGTGGAAAGTTCTGGTGTAATTGTTTTTTGTGGCTTAGTTTATGGTTTTTGGGGTGTTGAATACGAATCTGAAGCTGTCCAACAAAAATCTTCACGGCAAATATGAAAAATCATAAAAAACCCTAAAAATCACAGTTTGGTTTTTGGCTTATTACTTGAAAAGTAAGCTTTTTACGCAAAAAGGTGGCCCTATATTAAAATAAAGATGAGAAAATTACCTATAATTCACGTTCTCATAATTTTTGTTGTACAACGTGTGGTTTTCACGCATAGGGGCGTTGAAAAACCGGTAAAAATCAGAAATTCCCGGGAAATAGCAAAAACACATTCTTTTACAGCCTTTCCGTTCATAACACTAAAAGTAAGCATTTGCTAACGTACCTACTTATTGTTAGGTTATATATTATTATTATTATATTTATAGTTATATTATTATTATATAGGCATATATTAATATAGGTATAGACTCTCTTCGAGCTCTCTGTTGTTCGAGTGCTTTATTTCTTTTGCAGCTCCTCACCTTTTGACGTGTTGAGCTGGCGGGCATGCTGAAAAATTTCTAAAATACGAATTGTACCTGTATTCATTGTCTCTTTTCGACGACTGTCGTATGCGAAAAGGAAACAAGTCTGCTTTACACAAAGCATTTACACCAACTGAACAGGTAAACCTGCAAGGGTGTGTGTATATCATAGATGGAGAATATTTGCTGCATAGAATCGTGTGGAACAGTCGTCAATAATTTTCATCAATTTGTGAAAGTTACGTTTCATTTGTTAGATCCAAGTACAAGGACAGTGCCATAGTTGTGTTCGATGGTTACCCTCAAGAAGATAGTTGTAGAGGTACTAAATATATTGAGCGAGCAAGAAGATCACACAAACAGCCCTCAGGAGATTTGATGTTCGACGAAACAATGGTGCCCACAGTACCACAAGAAACATTCCTAGGCAATATGAAAAACAAAGAGCGTCTGATTTTAATGTCGATGGACAATTTTGTAGCAGCTGAAATTCACACAAAGCAGGCACAAGAGGGATTCGGATACACTTATTGTCACCACAGCAATAAACCTTGCACAACATAACTCTGTAGTTATCGTGAGTGAAGACGTAGATTTGCTGGTGATCATGATTGGTTGCTGTAGCGGTGTACATTCAAATGTATACTTTCTAAAGCCAGGCAAAGGGACAGTTTCATCACACATTTTTCTCTCCTGACTGCAAACTTGATCGATCGATAGCTAACAAACGTATTGTTTTTACATGCCACGGGAGGCTGTGATACTACTTCAGCCTCGTTCAAAAGAGAAAAGATGAGGTTTTTGAGAAAAAACCCTGCATTAACTAAGGCCATTGGGATTTTTAAAGACCCTATGGTAGATGCTGATGCAGTTACTGATCGTTTTTTCGCCTCATTGCTAAAATTGTCTGACAAGGAAGCCACGTCATTAAACAAATTGAGGTATAAATGCTACCTTGGGTCTGCATACAATACATCCGACCATTCGGCGTCCCTACCTCCTACAGAGGCTGCAACACAGCAACATTCCTTGAGGCTGTATTTTCAAGTTTAACAATTGCTTGGGAATGAAAAAGATCCTGAACAATGGGGCTGGAAGAAAACTAAAGATGGTCTGGAGCCAGTAACCACGCTACAGCCACCAGCACCTCAACCCGTTTTGAAACATCTTTCTTGCAAATGCAAGAAGACCTGCCAGAAAAACTGTGGATGCAAAAAAGTACGTCTCAAGTACTCCAATATTTGTGTGAACTGCGAAAACAGTTGCAATAACATGCTGCTTACTGAAATCGAAGAAGACGAGGATGATCCGGAATTCCCTGACGTACTTGAAGGCATCCTGCAAAAATCATGGAACCTTTGACCAAGAGGACACTGTTTGACTGAGGCGTTTCACTTCAACGTCAATAATCATTTAATAATACGTGTTTTATAAAATATCTACCTACCTATTTTATTATATTGTTTCATACTGCTCAGTTTTCATACTTATCAACCATGAATCTCTGTTTATCATTTTGTTGTACCTAACGTTAACGTTGGAGGCGGCTGACTTCGTGCATTCGTCATTGCTTTTCTCATAACTATTCAAAGTTCGAAAAAATTACTTACACATAAATTGCAGAAAATTTTATCTGCTTTCTCAAAGTATAGGATAATGTTTATAGTGAAATGCTTACTTTTCGTGTTATGAAGGGAAATTCTCTAAAAAATGTGTTTTTTGCTATTTTCCAAAAGTTACTGGTTTTCGCCGACTTTTCAACGCCCCTATGCGCGGAAATCATATGTCGTACAAAAAAAATGATACGAAAAGAAATTGTAGATAATTTTCTCGTCTTTATTTTATTATAGGATAACCTTTTGCGTAAAAAGCTTATTTTGAAAGTTATAAGCCAAAAACCAAAAAACCTGTGATTTTTAGTGGTTTTTTGATGATTTCTCATATTTTCCGAAAAAAATTTTCAACTTCAGATTCGTGTTCAGCACCCCAAAAAACATAAAGTAAGCCAATAAAAACAATTACACAAGAACTTTCCACTTCACACCACCATTTGACTGGACTATATTGGTTTCATAGCCAGTCACGTCAACCTATATGGTAATACTTCCACGATGGTTTCAAAGTCAGTGTCGATAAACTGTACCTTTTGTGTTTGAATACTGAACAAACTTTGCACTACGGAAAAAAACACTCTCACTCACAGTTAAACTCTAGATCCTATAAGTTCCGATGCATATCATCAATATTTTTTCAAATTCTTTAAGGGCGGTGTTTTTGTTGTAAACTTGACAAATATATACGAGTGCTTCTTTTTAAAGGTTTTTTGAGTTATTATTTTGCACAGGTAAATTTTACTGTAATCCAGTAAAATCTCTATCTTATTTATTCCAATCTATTTTATTTTGAATTTATAAAGTCGAAATAAAAAGTCTAAAAGAATTAACTGCGTATGACTTTCATATTTGTCTTTCGACTTTGGTAACCCTGCTGTTTCACGTTTGCTCGTATGACATATCGATCTACAATCGATTTTGATTTTCATTGTTTTCATTTGTGTTTTGGCGTGTGTTGGTTGTGGTCATAAGGTTAAGGTTGATAGTTATATTTTTGCGACTGTGCTTTGCGAGATATTTTGTACCCGTGTCTACATGTTGTGTAACTATTAAAAGCAGTTTTTCATAACTAAATACTAATTCATTATCTTGCGTAATTTCTTCGATTTGCACGAATATTAAAGTGAGTTTAGGATGACGTCCCCACTTTGTCAACCTGCACCCATGCAAACCTAAATTAAACCTAACTTAAACTTATGTTAGGTTACGTTCGGTTGGGTTGGGTTGACTTGGGTTAGGTTAGGTTAGATCGCATGCGCATCAAAACATGCATTTTCAGGTAGGATAGGGAAATTAAATGTAAGTCTCTGCAGGGCTACCTGTGTCCCAGGGTACCTGTAAGAAAGAGATATATATACAAAGGAAGTATGAATACATTAGGAAGAATACTTCATGATATTGGGTCCCGATATCTCAAAGATAGTCCTCGAAGGGGCTTGATGCAACTTAATCACATTGTTTTAAGACGAGTTGAAACGAAACGAAAAAAGTGATAATCCATTGCAATGTGTATTCTTGGATGAAACATGGGTGTTTCAGAATGGAACCATCACAAGTGGCATGATTACGATATTAAAAGTTTACGCACCACTAAAGTAGATGGAAAAAGGCAATATTTTTCTAAATGAATGTGTCTTATGAAATGTCTTATTACTTTTCTTGTTTAGATATATTGTACAGCATGCCAGCAATGAAAATGATTTTTTAAATGGTGCATCACTAATATTTGCCTCAATAACTGCAAATGTCGATTATCATGGTGAAATGAACAAAGATAACTTCTTGGAGTGGTTTGAGCACCAACTGCTAAATAATTTAGAAGAGCCTTCATTGATTATTTTAGACTATGCCAGTTATTACCGATGTATTGAAAACCGCCCAATAAGGGCAATAAAAAAGCATAGACACAAGAATGGCTGCGGAAGATGAATATATCGTTCGATGACCACTTACTTAAGGCAAAATTGCTTGATATAGTGGAACGGTAGCTTTAAGTTTATGTTTTAGTTAATTATACTTAATACACAATATTAACTTTCGCTGCACAAAGGCTCACTTTGCAGTATGGTCACAGAATTACTCTTTCTTCCACCATATCACTGCATCTATAATCCAATCGAAAACATCTGGGGAACAGCTAAAACATATTACGAGTATAACTGAAATATTGACAGAAATGGATACACCATGGAAAATGCTCCGGATATGTGAAATGAAGCTTTAAGTACAATCACACTAGAAATATGGAAGAAATGTATTGACAAAGACGAACAAACAATAAACAGGCAATGGGAGAAGGGAGTTCGATTTGATATTGAGGATACTCAACCCCTTATAATACATGTCGGCGATTCGGAGGATGACAGCAGCTGCTACGGCGATGATGGTGAAGACGATTAGAATAAATGTATTTATGTCCGACTGCGTTATAAAGTACTGTTTATAACATAGTTTTGCGGCTATAAAGTAGCAGTTTATAGTACTAGTAAAATAAATTAGTAATAGTAAAATAAAGAATAGCAAAAGCACACTACAACATATCCAGTTTTCCGATGGCAACTACATATATATTACATGTATAATTTTCTTCCGTCAAGAATAGATGTCAACTTCATAAACTGATTTTTTCATCGGTAATGAGCCAAGTTTAGTAGTCGACCATAAACCTTTGTATGCAACTCGTACATAATCGGACTTTATAGACTCACCCTTATAGGCCTTGCTCGCTTCCCTTGCTCGGTCATAAATTGGGCTTGTCTATAAAGTCCTACATTATGTACTTGTTACATTCTTCTTCTTCGTTGGCATTTTCCTCCTACACTTGTGTTGTGCGGTTCAGTGATCACAAGTATAGGGGACCTACAGCTTAAATCAAGTACATAGTACTTGGATTTTTTATTAATTTCAGAGAAATCTCCTGGGCAAAGTATACCTCGGTGGTTTGCCATTGCCTTCCGAGGGAGATGCGATTTTTAAAAATCCGGTGATATATGGGCCGGGGCTCGAACCCGGATCCCTTGGTCGGTAGTCCCGCACGTAAGCAACCGAGCCACAATCGCTCTCACTTGTTACATAAATAGCTATTTTAAATATTGTAGAAAAATATGTTTTTGTTAATCAAACGAAAAGCCTTTTTCGCGTTTATTATTCATTTTCTCCCTTACTTGTATAATGAAAATTGTTTATTTTTCTATGCACTATTTGCCATTTCAATTAATCACACACGTGCCATAACATCCTGTATACATATGCTAAATTGGTTGCATTTACATAACTACTCATTCCACTCATGCAAAGAATGTAAACATACTAATATAATGGCGCCATTTGAGGTTATGACGTAGAATGTGACGTGCATTGGAACTTACAGGGTCTGGAGTTTAGTACAGCAACTGTAGAAAGTCTAACCCGTTTCTAAAAATACTAAAAGTAAAAGATAGTATTTGTTTCGAATAGGGACCGCAAGTTACATAAAGCTCTAATTCCCATTACATTAATTCACTTTTTACTTAAACTACCTATATATATTTTATGCAGTCTAATATGTTGCAATTTATTCTCATCATATTCCATTTAATGTAAATGTTAGTCAGTTCTAGAGTGCTAAGGTCTTGTTGACATTGAGCACAATCTAAATATAGCCACCTTTATCAGGTCACGTTCGCTATGCATTTCTGCTAAGAACCATTTAGCATACTAATGGCTCATTTGCACCCACGGACCTTCCTGGAATACTGTGGAAGTCAAACCAAGGGCAGCATCAAACAAACAAACCCACACCGTGGAAGTACCAGCTATAAATGCAAGTTCGAGCTGCAACCTTGTAGAAATAATCCGTCAGCGAGTAGTAACGTACAAGACCACCGAGCCAGCGATAAGTGAAGTGTTTGTAAGACGTAGTCAAATTTGTCGACTTAGACATATTTGTGTATTTATCAATAAATACTTTTATTAAATTCTGGCCTCCAAATTTTATTATATTTCTCGCACACCGTTCACAATTTTATAGGTTGGGGTTTTTAGGATTTAAATCTTAAAGGCTACATTTTGTATAAATGCTTTATCCTATAGCAAAATGCAAAATTCTGGTTTTAAAAGTGGTCAATAGTAGAACGCATGTTTTTTCTGGATTGAAGTGCAACGGTTAAATTTTAGTCTCTACATTATAATTATACCAGGGACGAACCCATGGGGGGAGATGGGGGAAGCTCCCCCCTCAAAGTTGATAATTTTGAGCGAGAGTTGGCAATTTCACAATTTGAGGAAAATGAGAAGATAAGAAAATGTGTCCAATACAATTTATTTTTTAAAATTTAATCTAATTGCCATGCATACACGTTGGGGAGTTTTAAATAAAAATAAGATTTGTGTAAAATACTAATTTTGCTTCATATAATGTTAGGTACAAATAAAAATATTTTCTTACTAGTAGTTGGTATTTTCATCGTAATAAGTTGGCAATTTTAAGGTTACCCCCCTCCAAAAAAACTGTTTAGGTTCGTCCCTGATTATACTATGCTACAGTTATCAAACTCCTTCCAGTAGTGTTTATGAAGATGTTAAGACATTATCATCCATGGATTTTTCGAAACGTTCACGTCATAAAAGATTTCAATATTTTACGACTAAAGGTAGCTAGATGCTGGTTGGTTTTTTTTAGTTGGTCTAGAAAAGAATTTGAATGCAGCAGAAGCAAGGAAGGCACATTTGTAATTCATTGCGACGCAACTGAGAATTTAAGTTAATTCTGTAGTTGCTATAGAAATGTCAGTTAGTTAGACACTACTTTTCCTTGTTAGCTGAAGACCTGATCTGAAGCTAGAAACGAGGGGCAATGCTTAGATTAATAACACCCTACGACGATATCTAAATAGACACAAAACGTTTCGACTGTAGAAAGTGGTATTTGGTCGCTTGACTTGACACGACTCTATGCTCTCGGGCAGCAGACGCAGTACAGCCATATAGTAACTTGAAATCGTGTGTAACGTCGACTCATACGCCATGTTACCTAGGAAGACAACAAATTGCAGCAGAATATTGAACCATGATCAAAGTAAAAGTAAAGTTAGTAAGTGTTTGTGGCTTTGTCGGATAACAAAACTAGACTAGATTACCCCAACGTCTGTGCCCTTAAACTCCAGTCTACATTCTTCAAGAAGTACGTAATACGCGAGTACCGCTAGTATAGATTGATATCACTAACATCTAATATTAATTTAACCCATGTTCCGAATAACAGCAAACTTTATTGGAATAAATACATACCTACAAAAGGGCACTTATTACATTTGCTTAGTGTATTTTCCTTCTATTCGGTTTTATTGCTTCACAATGGTAGAGTCACAACAAGAAGGATTAAAGAAACGTAGTTTTTCCAATATATAGTATAAAGTAGGAAAGTCTTGTAACGACAGACTACGTCCGCAATAAGTTTTGGAGTAAACATTTTTATGGTTTCAAAGGTTTTGTAGTAATAAATTTAGAAGACAGCGCAGTAAAATGGAAACTTGTTTCGTGTCATGGATTTTTATCTCTCACCTTCCACATGTTTACATGAGCTTTAAACTGATAAATGTCTTACAAGATTTTGGATAGAAAAAATGACATGAAAATTAACAGGTTTTTTATTTTTTAAAAGTACTTAATTATATTCTTTTCTTAGGTTCAGTTGCATTATTGTTTCTTAATTCCTGAACTTTTCACATTTGAAAGCTTTACTTCCTATCATCACTCTTTCGCCTAACAGTACTCGCCCAATATCATCAGCTGACCTCCAACCGAAAGCTTTTAGCGTTAAACTAAACACCGAGAGACAAAAAGATTATTCAATGTCAAGTGCAAAAACTTACCTGAAAAACCAAGGTTTCGTCGAAGTAGGGATTACACGTCTTTTTCTTTTGTTTTGACTGTAAATACCTCCTTTCATCTGGCATTAAATGTAATCTGTAACAGAAAATGCTTTATGAAAACAAAGAATATTTAAGGAGAAATATACTGGTAACATTTTATTTTTGTTGGGATGTTTAACTTTAATTTGCTTACTAAAAGCGAGGCAAGGTTAACATTGCTTTAATACTTGGGAAACTTTACATTCAGTTTCCAACGTGGAAAACGCACTTACGTACTGAATACAGAAAACCTCGTTCGGCTATAATAACTAATGAAGGTTGTATGTCGAATGTTAACTATGAAAAGTGTAATGCATAAATGTTTTTGTAAATGAAGCAAGGTTACCCTACATATTACACCTACGTGTACACTAGCAAATTGACTTAAAATTTATTTTTTCGTCTAGCATAAGGCTATAGAAGAACGTAAAATGTTTTGGTAATACAAAATTTAATATGTCATAATAATCTAATAAAGTTGTAAAATATAGAGTTGCCACTTTATTAGTGTGGGAGGGAAAAGCTTTTATAAAATGTGACATTGTAAAGATACGTATATCCGATTAGAAACACCATCATTTACATAAAAAGTCCTAGGCAGTTAGGCCAACTACTAACAAGAATATCACTTTGATGTATGTATAAGCAGTATAGTATAGCATGGCAAGGTTAAACGGGAAGCTTTACATTCAGTTTTCAGACCCACCCATTTCCTCTACCATTATAATAGATTACATTTACAATTATTAAATTATTACAAAACAAATTCCTTAGTTAGTAACTCATGACGATTTTTTTTTCGAAATTAGATCGGGAATCGAAATTCCCCCCTAATTTGGAGTCAATCAAACGATGGGAAGACGTGCCACAACAGTTTTGTTTATGAAAAAACTTTGCCAAAAATAAAAAATACATTTTTCCAATTCTATTGATTATTAGATATTATTATAATGTAATATTCTAATTATTATGGCAAAAAGGAAATTATTTATAAAAAAAGCAGTTTCTACTGCTTCTGAGTGCAGCTCGAAACGCAGGTAAACACTATCCCTGGATAGCAGTTTCTAGCCTTCGAGCTCGTCATCGTAACTCGAACTAAGTAAGTTCAGAACTAGGTAAACAATATCACTGGATATCAGTTTCTAAATTCTGACGTCGTCGTAACCTGAACTGATTTAATTTACCAAGTTGCGTTGCTTTTATATTATTTTGTGGCCGTGGGTTGCGCATACGTGACGATAACGTTTTGCTTCCGCTAACATTTTCATAGAATGAATTTAGATATGTTTCTGAATACTGCATGTGTTGGCGGTATTTATAGTCCAGGGTAGGTTTGATACTACTTACATCAGTCATCGTATGCTCTGCAGAATGCGACCGTAATTTCTTTCTCCGCTTGGAAACAGATAAGATGATTGTCTTTTGTTATGTAGTTATTGAAGTTTTTGCATCCTTCTGGCTATACTAAATCTTTTGCTTGTAATTCATATTTCTGAGAAGGTATGGTAGGTCACTGTAACCATTGAACTAGATTTTGCTACAAAAGTTTAAAGTTCAAAGAGAAATATTTAATTAAGAGTAATATGCTACAAGTCATATTTACTTTTAAACCATTTCAATTTTTATTTAATTTTTGAAGATTGATTTTCCTTGAATTTAAGCAGTCCTTTATACTTGGAGCGCTATTAGAGTTTGTTTTGACTAATCTTTATCGCTCTTTTATCTATTTGGAATAAATTGTTTGGAAGGCCAAACTGTATAGTAAGTGATAGAATAATTTTGTTTCATTTATCTTTTCTTAATTTCTTAATTAATTTATGAGGTGCGTTTTTAAGTTCGCGGAGGGGTTGGAGAAGGGTTATCTCTCGCACTTTGTTCTCTTGCGTGACTCACGATTAGTATAAATACCGAATCCTGTGATAATCGGGTCATTAGACTATAGGATATCGTCGATCAAGCAAGACGATCCGGGATAAAGCATCGAATATGAAGAAAATCGAGCATGTCTGCGTACATTTTTGGACCTCTGCAGCGACGACAACTATGGAGCATTGAGTCGGATTGTCAATGAGGATGAGACTTGAGTTTATCATTACGAACCCGAATTCAAACCAAGACTCCATGCAGTGGCATAAAAAGTGCACACCATCGCCAAAGATTCATGGTCGCAGCCGGCCAGGACACTCATGCCAAACGTTTTTTGGAACACAAAGGGAATTCGGCTCAAAGAAAAAGGGTGTTTCCATAACTCTACTATTCCTTCCTAAGCTAAAATACTACGCTACAATTCTATAGAGCGCTTGAGGGAATCCATAAAAAAGACAAGAGGAAAACTAGTCAAAGGTGTCCTGCTCCTTATCGGCAGCGCGCCCATGCACAGTACACTGGCTGTCCTGCACAAGGTAGACTTTAATGTTTTAAACCACCTGCCCTTCAATCCGGACCTGGCCACCAGCGATTATTACCTGTAAATAAAAAAAGATTAGTAAAAGTTTCACAGTTTTATTAAAATACAACCTGACAATTTTGTTTCGACAGCTATGCTGTCATTATCGAAGGTAATATAATTATAAACAAACACGTTGCTAAGGTAGATACAAAAATAGGTAACTATATAAAATAATAATAATAATCATAATTAAATATCTAATACTACAAACTAGGCACCCTGAGTTTGTGTTTGTATATCTCAAAGGTTTCTAAAATGTCTAATTTGCGTTTGCTATTACCAAAATGTAGGAATTTAATATTATTTTGAGGAGTCATTGTGTGATTTTGTTCTATAAGGTGTTTGGCGTAATTCGATTTTTCAGGATGTTTATTTTTGTAATAACGTACGTGTTCTTTATATCTTATGTCAAAATTTTGAAGTGTTTGTCCAATATATACCGAACTACAAAAAGAACAATTTAAACGGTAAATGCCCGATTTCATGATATCATGTGTTCTGTCTTTAGCATTAAATAAAAATGAAAAAGTGTTAGTGTTGGTTTTAAATGTTATTTTATAATTGTTGGTTTTTCTTAGTATATGTGCAATTTTTTCTGATATTTTGCCAAAATATGGTGTAGATATGTAATTTGTGTTTTCTGTTTGATTGTCAATGGGATATATTCTTTTGATAGCTAACCTATAATCTTTTTGTTTAATTAAAGTGTCAATCATGTTCGGATTGTAATGATTTGCATGTGCTAGTTGTTTAATGGTTGATATCTCTTTGCTAAAATCTGATTTTGTTAGTATATATATGATATCATGAAATCGGGCATTTACCGTTTAAACTGTTCTTTTTGTAGTTCGGTATATATTGGACAAACACTTTGAAATTTTGACATAAGATATAAAAACACGTACGTCATTACAAAAATAAACATCCTGAAAAATCTAATTACGCCAAACATCTTTTAGAACAAAATCACACAATGACTCCTCAAAATAATATTAAATTCCTACATTTTTGTAATAACAAACGCAAATGAGACATTTTAGAAACCTTTGAGATATACAAACACAAACTCAGGGTACCTTTAATGAATGAACAACTTGAGCTCAGTAATTCTCCGTTACTGGAAGTATTAGATATTTAATTCTGATTATTATTATTTTATCTAGTTACCTATTTTTGTATCTACCTTAGCGACGTGTTTGTTTATAATTATATTACCTTTGATCATGACAGCATAGCTGTCGAAACAATATTGTCAGGTTGTATTTTAATAAAACTGTGAAACTTTTACTAATCTTTATTTATTTCATGATTATGGAGTTCCACAAAGTAAGGCTGGAAACAATAAACAAGATTATTACCTGTTCCCGAAAATGAAAAAACTGCGTGGAAAGAAACTTAACGGTTTCTATTTCAACGTATTTTGAGAACGATCTGGAGAAATCATTTTATTTCGGTGACATATACGAGTATAATAGTTCTGCATTTTTATTTACTCTCCTTACCCCCCATTCTGCGAATCTACTGACGAACCCTCGTAGCTTATTGTATTTGTTGTGAATGGTTAATAATTTTCTTCTGTTTGCTAGTTCCATCCGTAAAGACGGTTTTGGCTGCTCAATAAACAGTTTTCGTAGCCTCTTTCCGCTCGCTTATGACTTTAAGTGATTATGCTAGTTTTTTTAATTTTACTTTCGTGGTAAACTTTATCAACGTGATAAGACCTGTGAATGTTTCTTCAGTTTTTGGAAAAAATCTTGGGACATTTTACAACGTAGTTATGCGAATGTGAAAAAGTTTATGTTGCGACTTTAATGTGTTTTGCATAGTTTTCCTGTATATAATTATTTTTGGCATTAATTTCTCCGGGATTTGGCAGCTTCGGTTAAAAATCTAGTCGACTCACACAAACATCTTCCTACGTCAGACTACAAGGAATTGAAGCAAGCCGTTAAGATCTTGAGTGATTTACTTTCTGTTTCATTAGTAAATCATCAGACAGTATATGTATTTGAGGAGATTTTAGGGTAAAGTAGATTTATCTGTTTTACAGGGCATTTTTCTCTTCCCTTCTTTCCATTTCTCCAGTTTTCTTTGTTTCACCTTGTCTGTCGGATTATTTATCACTTCCGCTGCACTTTTGAGTGGTTCTTCACTATTGTTGGCAACTGATAGAGCCGATCTCTACGACAAATTCTAATAAGCTATTTGCGAAAGCCAGAAATGATCGAAATATTATAACAGGATGAAGGGTGACAATAGACCTCACTTTGGAATCATTTTGTTTGCTATATTTAAGTTATTTATAGGCAGGTAGTTTTCAGTCTAGATAGATAGGTAGAAAGTAGTTAAGCAAAGACAATATGCACCTTCCGAAATTAAAATTGCATCCGATTGAACAAGAGTTTGTCACAGGAAAACGGTTGAGAGTTGAGACAATTGGCTTGCAGATATTGGCAGGTAATCGGATGTCATCATGTTCAGCTCCCCAAAGCCTTACAAGTGATCCTAGTTGTAAAAGTCTAATTTCAAAGCGTTTGAATAGTCTAGCAATAGAATAACAACCCTACACAACTGTTTAAAGAACATAGCGATATTTCTATGTCATAAATTGAAAAACTAGTTTTTCATTTAATACTACAAAAACGAACAAGTAAAAGATAAAACAGTCCAGTATATAGTAAAAGCCACTACTTTATCTTCAGGCCTTCCTATTTTGTAATCCGCACTGTTTGCTTGCCCTGATGTCAATCCCGCACTACTTAGTGTCTGTTAGTTACAAATCTGAACTGAAAGTCTGGAAGTAAAACAATGCTCCAAATTAAGGTGTCTGGTGATCTCTAAAGCTCCCGAGTTTACGCACGAATCACAAGAAGCTATTATTTTTGGAACCCTTTGTCTTTGTTTTTAATTTTAAATAAATAGTAATAACATTTAAGCATTTTTGTTTTATTTAATCAATGCATGTCGGATATTTGCTCCTTTAATGCAGGACAAGCAGCAAACTACAAACCGTCTATGAATTTAGCTACAGAGGCACTGGACCAACATCTTATTTTACACGTACCGGAGTTGCGCATTATAAAACTTCACTCGATAGTACTGTATGTTACTTAATAAAAACATTTTTAGATCAGCGTCTACTAAATAACAGGTCTTGACACTGTAGTGGGGAATTAATTGCACTTACTCATGGTTTACTCACAAACCTGTAAGACATTCGAAAATGACCAACCATAACTACAAAATAAGAAGACAAGTTGACAGAAGAAGAAAACAGAGAATGACAACCTTGCAAAATAGAGCAATACGGGTCCCAAGCATTGATATCTTTAAGGACGTAATTTGTGCTGCTTAGCTACCCGACTTCTGGTCTTACGATACACCCTTATTATTTTCCATTTTTTCTCCATAATCACTGCCTTGTTCATCGACATTTAAAGACCTCCTGAAGTGTGAAAGCCTATACTACAAGTTTTGTATAAGGCAGTGTTTTAATAAAGTGCTTACTTTTCGAGATATAACGAGTTAAATAAATTAATGTTACCCGCGAAGGAGCAATTGATCAACGTTTGATTTCCATAAATTACGCTATAATTGATTTAACTCATTTTATCTAGAAAAGTGAGCAATTTATCAAAAAAAACTTTTTGATATAAAAGTTATAGTGTCTATTATCAGGCTTATGATGAAATCTCAATTAGTTGTGGCGATAGAGAAAAACAAAAAATAAGCAGGGTGTAGCGCAAGCAAATCGTAAGGATGCAATTCGCGTAGCTAAGCAGCAAAAACTACATCCTTTGAACTTACTTTTTGGGATTTATTGAATACTTCTGATTGAAATGATGTGCGTACTGTCTAATACTTGAGATTGATCTGATAAATTTTAAAAGGCATGACAATCGTATGTCCTTACTCTAGTTAGTGAAATTAGAGTATTAGATGTTATGGAATACTTCAACAGCTACCTGGATTTTTATAGTATTGCCGTTGTAAACATTCGAAATTGCATTACCACTAATATAAGCTAATAATAAAAAAATAAAGAAATAATAAAAAATAATATATAATGTAGAAAAAGGACAAATTAATTAAAGAAACTCGGGGAGATAATGGAATGGATAATGCCAGTTTGGTTTCTGACATATAAACCCAAAAAGCTAACATTGGGACAATAAAGTAGATAATTAATACAAAAACTGGCTTTTAAAAGGTTCCTGAACTTGATTTATTTAGGTATAAGAAAGCCATCCACCTCTATAAAGGGTAATTTAAAATAATAATCAGACCGATCGTATTTCATAATGTGGAAATCATTCCTAAAGCTAAACATATATCAGCTCTAATCTCAATGAAATTACTTCACAGATAATTGTCTACTGAACTGAGTTTACATACGTATTATTCTGCGAAAACACAGTATGTTAATAAAAGCTTTGAATTGTCCATCGTAAAATCGAGTTTTCACAAGCACATGTCAAGAAAAAAAGATGTTGGGAATAGTAGATATTAGATCAACTCTCTATATTGAGATGTCTTGAATTCATCGCATTGAAAATTTATTGGATGATTTGGTCGTAAACACAAACATAATTATTTCATGCAATAAAATAAAATAAAAAATAGACATGCTAGGATGTTAGGTCTATTTAATCAAAAGGATACATGTTAGGTCACAGATAGCTTTAACAGTTTCTAAAATACAAATCAAAGAAGGATAAAATTTATGAAGAGGTAACCTCAATTTTTATATATATAAAAAGTCTGATTTATAAAAAGGATATCAATCATTTAGATTGTTTCATGATAATACATGTTTTATGCAACCCAGGTCACATATTAGGATGGTTTTTCCATTTGGCTGGAAGATTTAATTTTCCTGATTAGATTTAAGTTCTACGATTGATAACGTAGGAAGATTTTTTCTGTTTTCCATGAGACTGACTCAGTTTCGGGCTAATATTTAACTAAAAATATGTAAATTAGGTCAATTTTGTAATGACTACTCTAGCACAATAAACTTACTTTCTCTTGTATAATAATAAAGAGCATTTATTCTAATGAAGGTTTCGGCTTTGCTGATGTGCTTCGATTTTTCCAAATATTGATTCTTATATAACATTTTTCACCATTGTTTGAATGCAAACACTTGGAGGACTGTATGCTGGACAAGTTGACTATAATTTAACTTCATTTAAGTTGATTTTGATGAGGGATTTTGTATAAGCATCGTTGGGTCTATTAAATCGTAGAGAGGAATCTTTATTTATATTTTTCTTCTATTGTAAAGGTGTTCTTATGTAAATTTTATATGTATCAGTTACATAGTGTAGTTATGTATTCATTTTGTGTAAAGGATTAAGCTGGATTTAAGGAGTTTTGTTTATAATTAAGCTCTAATGAGATTCTTTCATCGTTAATCGTTTTTGTTAATTTTCTCAGTTATGGTAAATGTTAAAATATAAGTGTCTTATATTGTTTTCATCGTTATTTTGCCAGCTACAATCCTATCTTTTTAGAATTAAGATTAGTGTTAATTATAATCAGCAGTTTTGGTAAAGTGACGTCATAAACAAGCGGGTTGATATTGTTTTTTTAACATAATCTTCATTTGTTTCGCTAAATCATATATAAAGCCCAGCAAAAATTAACAATTTCAGTCGATAAAACGCATTTGGAGAATCCACGTTCGACTCGAGATCAAAAATCTGAAAAATAAGTGAGGTTAAAAGTGTTAACCATATGTTTGGATGCCAACAAAAGAAAATTCAACGAAGTATAAGGAATATTTACCTGGATATTTTAAATTAAAGAAGATTTATTTGTTATTCTACAAATATATGGAATTGTGAACGAGTTATTTATTAAAATAAATTCAAGAAGGATTTTATTTCTAATATTGATTTGGATATTCGACGTATTTACAATATAAAATCATCTGACAGATTTAAAAGCAGTACTACCAATTTAAAATAAGGTTGAAGTGAATCTCGACGTACTTTATATACAACGGTTAACCAAAATAAAAGGTTTTGAAATTTTTCAATAACAAAATTATAAAGAAAATCTAAATAATTTCAGAATTCATTTTTCTCACTTTAAAAGTTTTTAAATAATAAAATTCTTACGAATAAAACAATTAAAATTGATCATAAATTAAATTTATCTTAACATTTGTAAATATTTCTATTTGATTACATTCATTGATGTCAGTTTGCTCAAATGGAGAACTGTTATTGCCCTATGTCAGGTTAATAACGACTAATTAACACATTTGAGCAAGCTCAGGAAAGAATTTCCTATTTTACTTTACTGTTCTGTTCTAAATAATTTTCCTTTTATTTTTCTTTGAATTAGATTTTCTTTTATTTTCATTAATAAAAATAAAGACTGAGTTTTCAATTTATCTATGTGTTTATTTGATGTGTATACAAGCATCCATTTCTTTTTCTTTTCACATATAGAGTTTAGCTTGCTGTTGTCCAGTTGCGGAAGTCCAAGTGTCTTGGTAGTAAGTTCTTTTCTTCCAGGTATAAGAATCAATAAGATTTTATTATTTCATTTATTTCATGCTCTATCGAATTAAACCTGAGTTAGCCAATTGGGAAAAAGGAAAAATATTGGGGTATTATTTTATTTTATTTTATTAAATTTCATCGCAGATATTTTATGACGCTGTCAACGTGAGGCAAAAAAATTTCTATAATTTATATTTTATCATTATATCACCTTAATATATGTATAAAAGTAGAAGTATAACAAGATTTTATGATTATGGAGTTCCACAAAGTAAGGCTGGAAACAATAAACAAGAAAATAAGAACACAACAAACTTTGAGAAGGTGTGTGCAACCCAACATATAAAAGTGATTAGATAGTGAATTGACTAAATAACAAAAAAGAATATGTTATCGTTGATTAATTATCATCACATAAGCTGTCAAAAAGGAGGATACAGAAAGAAGTATATATGTAGCCATTATAAATTACCTACCTTCTTTTAAACATAAATACACATTTTACGCTTGAGATAGGTTTTTTTATTTATACCTTAAGTTGTTATAATATTCCGAAATGCCTAAGAAGTTTGTACTAAACTCTTGTTTATTCGGCAGATTCGGCTTCTTACGTGACATTTAAAGATATTCTTACCCTGTATTTCTGTTGGTTATTGAGCATTTGCTAGTACGTGTTCAACTAAATATGATCTTTTCAAATAAATGTATTTCCAATACCTATTACCTTTGCGGCTCAACAGCACCACAAATGTTTACTAATGGTTATTATTCAATGCATGCATTTATGTATCCCATCATTTAACTACCCTGAATTTACCAGAGTTTATAAATACATAAATTTTAGTATTGTAAACGTGATATTTATTTGCTGACTGCAATATTCTGATTTTTTTAGAAAGAAAAATATAATAATACTGCCATTTCTTATATTATAGTAACACACTTACCGAACAAATGGATCACAACTATTAACAGCCCCTATTGTCCTTGATGGAAGATTTTTTGCTTTCAATAATGATACCAGTAGCTTTTCAGTAGACGGCTCATAACGTAAGGAAAACCATAACCTGCCGATATGCCCATCTGGCCAATGAATTTCGTCCAGATCAAGAGTGCTTTTGTATAGAGCTGGTTCGATCACCCCCAATCCGTAGCAACCTGAAAATAGCCATTTCTAATTTTTATACCTATTTGAGTTCCCTTATTAAATCTCTAGTTTTTATTATTTTTATTGCAATTTAATTAAGGTTCGATTAAACTAATTCTCCTTAGGCTTCTACATCATAATTAGCATATGAATTGACATCTAACATTTTGTTAAAATAAAAAAAAAAATTTTAGAAATACGTACTGAATGAATTAGACCGCTGATTATGATTGCTTGGTAATAACAGCGTGTCGGTATCGTAATCAGAATCATCGTAAGGTTCTTGCTCGTTAAGATCTCCAAGGGATGTGCTGCGTAAGGGAGGAAGACTGAAGTGAATTTCCTTCGTTCTGAAATTAACAATGGCGTAATTATGTACGTAAAAGTTTATTATTAAGTTTCTTAAAGTAAACTTAGAAAATGATTTAATTAAGGAAAATAAAGTTTAAACGGTTTTTCTGATTGCGAGGTTGAAGTTGAACTTTTCAAAGAGTGTAAACTGTACAAGAGATTACTTTATTGTAACGAGTGATAAACCTGAAAAATTATTTAAGCAACATTTGCTAAAATAACGTGTTAAATTAAAGTAATAATAATAGTTTATGTAATTAAATGCTGTTGTAAACCCATCATTGTTTTAAAATTTCTCAGTGCCTACCACATACATCTTTTAAACTATTAATCTTATGTAAGTAGCAGAGTAGTTAGGTAATTGTACTTTATTGTTCGGAAATAATAGGTATGTATGTAGTAGTATGTACTGCACCTCCCAATTAAGTTGTACAAACATACTACTGCAGATGCAGCTAAAATTATTGAAGTTTAAACCATTTTTCACCATAAAGATGCCACTTTTCGTGAAAAATAAACCATAAGCAGATTTATTTTTCTGGTAAACAAAAAGTTTTCTGTTACTTACTTTCAGGCGTATTATTTATGATCCTAATGATTTATTCGAAAAAGAAAAGACATAAATCAATTTAATTTTTGAAACGATATTGTTATTTTAACTAGGAACCTCATTAAATTTTTCGCTAAATTTTTATTCTATTTACTTACAAAAATTGGGGCGTTGACGATCCTTGTTGGGAAGGGTACACTAGAATGCTTGATGCCTGCTCCTCGTCGCTGTTTTTATTTCTTCGTTTGTGAGACAGAATTATTGCAGTTATAGTCAGTAGGACGAGGATTCCTGTTCCAACTGCTACCGCAGGGTATAACAACTCTAAAAAGAAAAAGAAGTATAAACGTTTACGAGCAGCATTTTTGTTCTAAATATTCTAGAATTATTATATTCTAAAATTGTTTGACAGGCGCCTAAGGGAGCTATTAAAACTTTTAATCGCCAAAACATATAGAGTACATTTTATAATTTAATAAATGCAAATTGCGGAAGCAGATTAAAATTGGAATAATTTTTCTAGTTTTGTATATCGGGATGGATCACAGCTATAGCTGATTTTAAATTATACTTATTTTTTGTTAGAATGCTATAAATGGATCCGAACATAAAGTCAGACATACTTTGATTGATGGTAGGTTTTAGAAAATCGAATCTGCTTAAAACTGTAGGGTGGATCGAAAAACTGTTTTTTTCGAAATCGGTCTACGGCTAGTGCTTAAAGTTTGTGGTTGGTGGTCCTTATAACCCATAAAGAATTCTAACTCGATTGGATAATATCTTCAGGCTGCGCTTTTTAGTCAAAATTTTAAATTTTTATGAAAAATGCCTTATGAAAATAGCCTTATGCGGGCACCCGGATACAAGAGCGCGTATGGGGAATGATCGTCGATACGCATTAGTTATTTAACTATTTTCATAACTTTTAACGTTTTAACAAATACTTTAATATGATTAATACCAGAAACTTATTTTTTATATTTGCGTGTCCTAATGGCTTAATTAGGACACGCATTTTGCGTGTCCTAATGAAATTTTTTAGAATACTGGAAACAGTAACATTTTATTTTTTAAAGTTGATATCACTGTTAGACAGCTGTTCTTAGAATGTCAAACTTATGTAATTTACGCAGTGAACTCTTATAACTGGAATGCAACGCGAAACTAGTATTGCAGGCTACATAAATGCGCCGAATAATAATTAGTCTTAATAAGGGCGTAACAGTTTTTACTTTATTATTAACGAAATTGTAAATTTTGATACTGACATCGTAAGGATGCATTGTGTTGTGTATCTGCAATTAATAGCTCACGATAAACTTAACGTAATAAAATTAAATTTTATAAAATTATACATATATCTTTACCTTATAAGTTATAATATCCAAAAGATCCAATGAATAACTATTTTGGTTAACAAAAATCATTCTTTGCTGAAAGTACTATCGCATTTATACCTCATTAATTTCTTTAACAAACAAGGTATTTATTCTATGAAATGAAATATAATTATTCTTATTTCATCCAAGTTTTTAATTCATTAAGTAGCAATTATTTATGTCACAAATATATTGGCATACATTCTACTTTGAATTTATAATAATTTTCAACAGTACGTATAATACACCTGGCAAATTTGAACGAGGTCCTGCTGCTTTGCGGGCGTTGTGTGAATGAGATAACAATGGGAATTTCTACGTCGCGCGGATTACCTAAAGTTAAGCAAGGTTATGTAAAAAAACAAAATTGCATAATTTCTAGTGTTGCCAACTGCTATGCTACTTACCAAAATATCCCTAACAAATTTTATTTAAAACTAAGTAATTTTTTTAATTATTTAATAACGAACTAACGCAAATAGAAAAAATAGTATAAAGTATTCGTTTCATAACACGTTTTAGCGCACTTGTCCTCATTAGGAAACTCCCCGCTACGCGGGTCGTTTTCTTAACTCGGACGCGTGCGCTAAAAACGTCTTATGAAACTAATACTTTAATATACTATTAAAGAATGGGAGACAAAATTTAATACTTTAATCGAAAGAACTTAGCGCTTAGTAGCACAGCTATGTGAAGATGACGCTTCAAGAATGTTGGATATTTTCTTCTGGTAAAACATATGGAGTTTCCACCACAATTTCGATTTGGCTTTTTAAATATACCATACTGAAGGTGTTACGATAATAATATATAAACCACAGCTTTGTTATTTTATTTTAAATGGTTACCTTTATTATAGAACTTTATGCGAATCTGGCGTAAATTTACCACTCGCAAACACGTCTGTATCTTTTTTTATTTATGTAACAGATGATTATCTTTAACATAGCAAAGCGCCAGACTTGTTATTATACCGTTTTTTTAGTATTTTTTACACCCTTCAGAAGCGCGAGGGCGCTAAAGCCACCACCGCAGAGTTGCCAGACGTCGGATTCCCTTCTCAGTATATTCACAGGGACCTTCCATAGCAGTTATACGCTTGTTAAAAATATTGTAAGGAATCCGTTGCTGGCTCTTGGACTATTAGATCTATTTACTCGAAGAGCTCGGTTTTCATAGTATCCATTGTTGTAAATAATTATTATTTACATAATCTGTTACATAAATAAAAAAAGATACAGACGTGTTTGCGAGTGGCAAATTTACGCCAGATTCGCATAAAGTTGTATAATAAAGATAACCATTTAAAATAAAATAACAGAGCTGTGGTTTATATAACTAATCATAATGTGCCAAATGTGTGTGGGTGTGTGAAGTTGAGCTCTACTAAAAACACAAATTTTAATATAACAATGTCATTTACAATTATATTATTTAATACATCTACAGTAATCAACAGTAGACACATCTGGATAATAAAAAAAACGTACGTACTGCATGTCTTTTTTAATGAGGAAACTTCATTTAAATATATAAAATCTTGCTATATATTAAAGCACAAAAGTAGTGGAATCTCTTTAGAGATAGTGTCAATCATATCAACAAACGCTAGCTAAAGCAAACTACACATATACAGTATTTAAAATAAAATAATGAATGAGACTGCAATTGTAAATAAAATTGTATTTAAAACTGCATGGTTTTATCGAGGAATCTCATTAAATAAATAAAATCCTAGCATATACTAAGTCATAAAAAGTAGTGGATTTTCTTTTCCTTACTGGTCAACAACCAACAAACGCTAGTAAGAACAGCTCACACACATACTGTTTAAAAAGAAAAAAAAATAAAAGGAAAATAATGAATGAGACTGTAACTGGAACCTTGATCTAATAGAAAATTTATCTTTTAGAACCTACTGATCTAGTAAATGTATATTTGGATACCCTGGGTGAACACGGCTATTACTCTTCTATTAATGCCCCGACTAGAGTGCAAGGTAATGCAAAGACTTGTCTAGACCATATATTCATAAATTCATAATACAAGCATGATACTGCCCTTAGTGATTAACACTACTATTACAGATCACTTCACTACAATGTTACAGATTGTTTTTAATAATAAAACACAAAATAGGTATGAAACAAAATATATTACTCAAATGAACACAACAAAATTTACATATCTAGTATCACAGGTTTCATGGGACAGTGTGTACCTCTCCAATGAATCGAATCTGCAACAAATACATTTATTAATATTTTTCAAAATTGTATCAATAAAAGTACTTACCAAATGAAAATAAAAAGTCACGAACGAAAACGACAAATTTGGATAACTAAATCTCTGATTAAAGCAGTTAATAAAAAGAACTCTATGTATAAATCTTTAAGAGAAAATCCCCAAAATCTACAACTTGAAAGAGAATATAAAACTTACAAGAATAATTTAAATAAACTAATAAAAAATACAAAATATAATTATTATAAAAACCAAATAAATAAAGATAAAAACAATTCAAAATCCCTTTGGGATAACATAAATAAGCTATTTAATGATAACAAATCAAATACTCTAAATAAAATAAGCGATAATGAAGGCCATATTATCACAGATCTAGAAAGCATGAATGGTTTATTCAACGATAATTATATAACCGTCGGAAAAAAGTTAGCGGAAAAGATTAAGACAAAAGGCACTAATCCCTTCAAGGAAAACATTTCAATAAATTCTATTTTCCTCTATCCAACATCTAAAAAAGAAGTCATAAAAATAATAGGTGAGCTAAAAAATGGAAAAGCACCTGGGCTTGATATAATCAAAGCAGAAACAATAAAATGTGTTGCATGTTACATAGCTGATCCTCTAACGTATATCATCAATATCAGTATGGAAACTGGCCAATTCCCATCAGAATTTAAAACTTTAGTGGTTATTCCTGTATATAAATCTGGAGATTTATATAACATTAGTTACAAATTACAGACCAATCTCGTTAATAAAAAATTTTGGTAAAATCTATGAAAAAGTTATAAAAAGTCGTTTAACATGTTATTTTAAAAAATAATGTCTTCTGTCTGACATGTAGTTCGGTTTCAAAGAAAATAAATCAACCCAGGATGCTATTCTCGAATTAACAAACCGGTTGTATGATGCGTTGGATGCTGGAAAACCGTGCCTTACTGTTTTACTTGATTTGGCCAAAGCATTTGATACCGTGAGTCACGCCATTCTCTTATCTACTCTGGAAAATATGGGAATACGGGAAAATTGTCGCAAACTCTTTAAAACGTATCTTAGTAACCGTAATTAGTGCGTTAAAATAAATAATACCTACACCAGTTATAGAGAGATAGAGTGTGGTGTGCCTCAGGGTACGGTACTTGGTCCAATACTATTCACAGTGTACTTGAATGGCATATTTAATGTTAACACAAAGGGAGAGGTAATCAGCTTCGCTGATGATACCGCAATAGTTTATAAAGGAGATTCTTGGGATAGTTTAAAAAGGGATGTTGAACTTGATTTAAATTTGGTTAAGGATTTGTTTGATCATAAATTACTGTCAATTAATCTAAATAAAACCTTTTTCTTACCTTTCTCTAATTATGAAACAACCCAATCAAAGTTTAAGTTTATTACTCTCCAAGACAACCAAAAAATTACATCGGCAGATCACATTAAGTATTGTCACAAACGGAAATATTTACACTTAAATATTTTATTCAAAACTCAACTTCTCTTCTGTTTGTACAATATATAGCAGGCAAGGCCACGCTCAGTTGCCCACGCTAGTTCAGCAGCTGCGGACTCGCCTTCGACAACTTGGTGCCACCTGCAAGGTCTTCTCAGAAGCGCGCTCGCTTCGCCCACCATTACGTCCGTTGGCATGCAATATCTACGCCTACTTACTCCGTATATGCGAGGCAACCTACGCAATGTGCATGCAGGTGCACATTCCTTCAAGAGAATTCTCCAACACTTCCGCACAGCTGCAGATTCGTGCCAGGCACCGGCAGCGCGCATGCAATCTACGATACTAATTACTTCCTCGTCCAGCAGTATATAACCAGCTTGCTTGAGCTATTCAAACCAGTCAGTGTCCATGGCTCGAACACAACAAGCAAGCTGGTGAGTACTCTTTTAATTATTTTATGCTTAGTGCCTAGTTGAGTAGGCGGCGCTTAATCGCCTACTCTATGCGAATTATGGATAGTTGTGCTCAGGCTACCCGGCTTAGTTACCAGGAGGTTATCTCCTATGCTTAGTCTGTAGACCTAGTGCTATAACAGGGTTGGTTCCAACCTCCCCTGTATTGTATTAGTTTAGGAGGACATATACGTCCTCACAATATGTTAACATGTCTGTAAACCTTTTGTGCTCTATTTATTGTCTTTAGTATATAGTTTTTTTTACAACCTGTGTTTGATTTATCTCTACCTCTGACTACGTCCTCCAGTCACGAAATCCCTCACGTGACAGTATCTGCGAATAATTATAGACAAACATCTTCGATGGAATTTACATATAAATTACGTATTAAAAAAGCTGCGTTTCGTACTATACAAGCTTCGCCAACTTAAAAATGTTCTGAATCAGAAGCAAATGAAAATCGTATATCATGCATTGGTGGAAAGTCATCTTTCTTATGCGTTACTTGCATGGGGAGGATTAGCACGAAGTTACCTAGCGCCACTTGAGGTCATGCAAAGGCGTATATTAAAGTGTATACTTTCTCAAAATCTAAGGTATTCAAGTGATCGGTTGTACAAAGAGTGCCAAATATTCGATATTCAGCAGTTATACTATAAAAACTGTAATATAAGACAATATAAAAACAAAAGTCAATTAAACATACATACCCACAATTATGACACTAGAAGCTGTCAAAAATACGCTTGTCCACGAGCATACAAATCCATTGGGCAAAGATGTCATCAGTACCTAAGTCCAAGATTATATAATAGCCTACCACTCGATATCCAAGACAGTACAACGTTATATATGTTTAAAAAGAAATTAATATTATACATTACAAGTATTCCTAGGGCAAGTGTGCATCAACTAATGTCCTAAAAATAAAACAAGAATAAACATAAATATATATTTTAAAACAATACTTACCAAGTTACCAATAATACCAAAAATGAAAGTATAAATAATCAGTTGTTTGCCGCCTATTTTACAAATATGAATCACTTTTAATTCGTTGTCAATATCTTATATAGTTAGTTGCCTTGTTTCGTAATGTGTATTTGTACGACTATTTCTAGTTTTATAATGGTAATTTGTATTTCTATATTTGCATGTTTGTATTAATAACTTTACTTGTTTCATGTATGTAGTATATAAGTGAATAATTTATATTTTGTGTTTCTCGATACAAGTGTTTTACTCACTTAACGAGCAGAATTCATTTATTTCGTGTGTTTGTTTTGAAATGTATTGTCTGTATTTTTGCATTGAAATAAATGACATTTATTATTATTATTATTATTATTATATATTGCACAATTGTTAAAATTATTGTAACTATGATAATAGAGCTTTCAGAGCAAAAATAGTTGAAATATCGAACGCAGCAAATAGTCCGGCCAACACGGGAACTGAGGCTTATTGCTTGGATCTATTCTCACTAATACCAATGTAAAAACTCGAAGTTTAATTTGACAAGTAAACTGATGTTTAGTAAATTGGTTTTAATACATATCAATTGCAATTGAAGGATTGATGTCAAAAACATCATCTGTCAAAAAAGCAAAATTTTTAGCAGAACCAAAAAGTAGCCGTTTCTCTTGAAGCGTATTGTTTTCAAAATTAAGTTTTGACACTAGTTGAAAGCATATGTGCAGTTTATTATTGAACATTCTCACGCAATCCAAAGACTTGTGGGTTATTATTATTATTATATTATTAAAATTTATCGGTCCAGCTGGCCTAGCAGTGAAGATTCGTTTCTCTCTTCGTTTCTTCTCTGAGTAGCATGATTCTTGCTGACCAACGTGAGGTCGAGCCTGGGTCAGGGAAAAGATTGTTCGGCTTCGGAATCGATCTCCATGGTACACATGATCTTGATGTTGGTGCCCGTAATCAGATTTTGAAGAAATTAAAAAATACGCACTTTAAAAAAATCACATTTTTAGCATAAAAAATGTAATCTTCATAAACACTGATATTATCGTCCTCGTTAATATCACTTCGGTCTTCATCCTCATATCCATTTGTCTCCAGAACATCATAAAAACCGCAGTGTTCTCGAGTGGATAATACTTCACAAGGGCTTGAAAATGTTTTGGTTTTGCATAATTGATTTTGATAGGACTCTGTTACATACTAGGTACACGTTTCCATTCACCAGTTATGGAGTTTTCGTTTTTGAGTATACATTTACTGCATGCTCTAGAATAGCTATCTCTTACTTCTAGAAAATTGCGCAAATGTATCCGATACATTCCCAAAGACTTTAGTGGAGTAGGTGGTCGAGAATTCTTTAGAAGAAAGTTAGCAGTCGACAGTCTGAAGTTAAAATTGTCTTTCTTAATTGACCCATTTGGAACAATGTTCAAAATATTGAGATGATATCTTATTATCAGTTTGAAAATTTGATTATTTAATAACACATAAAGAATATTTAAAGACTACGATAGGTTTCTGAAGCATTCAAGTAATCAGAAAGATATTTATATGAAGTATTCATGCAATTAAAAGAATTATAGACATGCTAGAATACTAGTTTTATTCATTTAAAAGGTTACATGCTATGTTACATATAAAATTATCGAGATAAAACAGAATAATAGGAGTACGATCTTTTCATGCAGACATAACCTCATTTTAATAAAAACGTTTATGTTTTTATAAAGGCATATGAGTAAATTATGTTTACAAGTTTGAGATAGTTTATCCACTTTTCTTGAATGTTTATCTTCATGTTAAATTTGAGCATTGACGTTAGTTAACCTAGATGAGAATTTTCCTTTTCCCACAAAGCCAAGTCAGTTCGGGTACATGTTTCACTGGAAATAGTTAAAAGAAATCATTATCTTAAAGTTTAGTATGCCACAATTAACTTACTGACCTCTGTTTCTGTTTAAAGTCATGTTTGTTGAAAGAAAAAATCGGTAGATTTCGTTAGGTTATGTTTTTGGAAATTTTGATATTATGTTTTTCACCTTTGTTTGGATTCAGCCACCTGGAATACTGTATTCTAGACGAGAATGGTTGAAGTTTTGATCAATTTATGTTTTTATTAATACAGGACTTGCATTAGCATCATTTTTGCTTTAGACCGTAATGGCCAGATCTAGAAGTTAAGTTTTTTTTTAGTATTTAGTTATAGTTTTTGTGAACTCCATATGATTAGGTTACCTTGAGTAACAATGTCCATTCCATGTACTGAGATAGATGGAGATTTGTGTATTTTCAATATAATTAAGTTTTAATGAGATTTGTGACAGCCGATCGTTTTTGTTGATATGAATCGTCATTGTAAATATGAATTTTGAACCATAAGTGTCTTATGTTGTTTTGATTGTCTATCCTTTTGTCTGATCCAGCTATCTTTTCGTCTGTTTAGAATTAAGATTAACGTTAATTATTAACACATGTTTTATTTTGTGACGTCATGAAAAATCATGAAAATCACCAAAAGGTGATGTTCAAGATTTTCTTGTTTTTTTGATTGCTTTCAGATAAACATATAAAAGGGCCTTCGAAAAAGAACACTTTAGTAGATAAAAGCTTAAAGGTGGAAGAAATCAAGATTTCTCGTCATCAACCGAAATATCGATATTTTTATGACTTTTTTATGGCGATATTTCACAGCTGAGTGGAATATTATGGGAGTGCTTTGTTACCGATTGTCCGAGGGTTATGAATTACTTATAACGCCCGGACTTATTTGTATATTTCGTATCACTGATATGAAATAACAACTAATAGGTAAGTACTTAAAAAAAATAAGGAGGCCGAATTTTGATGTATCACCCAAACAATGTCGCCCAAGATTTAGTATTTTTTAAATTTATTTATTTACCTTAGATGGGTTCATTCTATGATTGATATACACGAAGTTGGACGTACGCATTATTTTTTAATCTCAATTAACATAAATAAGTACTAATTCTCCCCTTCTAGCTTGGTTCGATTCCTTGACAGGAGTACGTTCAGTTTCGAAGTTAGACGTAGCTATAATTTATTTTAATATCTTGTTCGGGGAGGTAACACAAATGTTAAGGCTCCGTTATCGCGTAGGTAAAGTACCGCTTAAACAGCTCTGAAGAATTTCATGTCAATTTTTGAAAATTGAACTTGGATTACATTTTTGTGCATGAGATCTTTTCTTAAGAGTGTTATCTAGTTTATATTATGCTTTATAGCAAATACAAAATTACAAAAGCTATTTCCTTAGCAAATAAAAAGGTGTAAATTTATAAAAACAAAACTATAGCTAGCGAGCCTTTAAAAATGGTAAGGTGTACTTCCTAAATTATCGTTCAAGTGTTATTTGAGATAAGTATAAGTAGTATAAGAACAGTATAAAAGAACGTTATGAACTAAGAAAAGGTCATATCCCGCGTTTATTCAAACATTTTGGTAAATGACAACTATCATTCTTAGTTCAGGCTTTTGCTCACAGAATGCGCTGTACGCGCATCGAGTTTAGAGTCACTGCATCTAGTCACCTAGGCCAGCTGGTCGATCAGAGTAACGCAAACCGCCGCCATATTGGGGCAGAGAAGGGTGATTTTTAATAATGGACAAATTAAAACCACGTTTTACGTGTTTGACATATTAGAGGTTTGATCTTTCAGAATAAGAAAAACCTTTTAAAGTAAACGTGGATTTGATTAAATTCAATACAGAACAAAATAACGAACAATCTCGTGCTTCGTTTGCCCCAATATGGCGGCGGTTTTCGGTACTCTGGTCGACCAGCTGACCTAGGTAACTAGATGCAGTGACTCTAATCGAGTTAAAAAAGCGGGAAGTTTCAACGAGTTTGATTTGACTGTTAATACATTTAACGCATTTTCGTTATTGTTACATATATTTTTGTGATTGTCGATGTAAAGTAACAGATTATTATGAAATAAATAAAGATTATTAAAAGTTTCACAGTTTTATTAAAATATAACCTGACAATATTGTTTCGACAGCTATGCTGTCATTATCAAAAGTAATATAATTATAAACAAACACGTCGCTAAGGTAGATACAAAAATAGGTAACTAGATAAAATAATAATAATCAGAATTAAATATCTAATACTTCCAGTAACGGAGAATTACTGATCTCAAGTTGTTCATTCATTAAAGGTACCCTGAGTTTGTGTTTGTATATCTCAAAGGCTTCTAAAATGTCTAATTTGCGTTTGTTATTACAAAAATTTAGGAATTTAATATTATTTTGAGGAGTCATTGTGTGATTTTGTTCTAAAAGGTGTTTGGCGTAATTCGATTTTTCAGGATGTTTATTTTTGTAATGACGTACGTGTTCTTTATATCTTATGTCAAAATTTTGAAGTGTTTGCCCAATATATACTGAACTACAAAAAGAACAATTTAAACGGTAAATGCCCGATTTCATGTCTTTCATTTCTGTCTTTAGCATTAAATAAAAATGAAAAAGTGTTAGTGTTGGTTTTAAATGTTATTTTATAATTGTTGGTTTTTCTTAGTATATGTGCAATTTTTTCTGATATTTTGCCAAAATATGGTATAGGTATGTAATTTGTGTCTTCTGTTTGATTGTCAATGGGATATATTCTTTTGATAGCTAACCTATAATCTTTTTGTTTAATTAAAGTGTCAATCATGTTGGGATTGTAATGATTTGCATGTGCTAGTTGTTTAATGGTTGATATCTCTTTGCTAAAAACTGGTTTTGTTAGTGGAATAGTTAAAGCTCTGTGTACTAATGATCTGTAGGCTGCTATTTTGTGTGTTTTATGGTGACAAGATTCATTTGGTATTGTTATGTCTGTTTGTGTTGGTTTTCTGTATATGGAAAATTCAAATAGATGTGTGCGTTAATCTTGATATTTAAGTCTAGAAAGTTTATAGCCCTGTTTTGTTCTGTTTGTAGTATATATTGGGCAAACACTTCGAAATTTTGATATAAGATATAAAGAACACGTACGTCATTACAAAAATAAACATCCTGAAAAATCTAATTCTGCCAAACACCTTTTAGAACAAAATCACACAATGACTCCTCAAAATAATATTAAATTCCTACATTTTTGTAATAACAATCGCAAATTAGACATTTTAGAAGCCTTTGAGATATACAAACACAGACTCGGGTACCTTTAATGAATGAACAACTTGAGTTCAGTAATTCTCCGTTACTGGAAGTATTAGATATTTAATTCTGATTATTATTATTATTTTATTTAGTTACCTATTTTTGTATCTACCTTAATGACGTGTTTGTTTATAATTATATTACCTTTGATAATGACAGCATAGCTGTCGAAACTTTTACTAATCTTTATTTATTTCATGATTATGGAGTTCCACAAAGTAAGGCTGGAAACAATTAACAGATTATTGTTTATATCCCTTCCCATATTTTAACTTTCCTAATCTTTTATTATTAGTTATAATAGTTATTATAGACTATTATTTAATAAATTCCAGAAGTAAATGTTGTTTTTATTTACATAAGAGCATGTGACGGTTAATTTTTGAATAAACTATTTCACTCTTAATTAGTCTTGATTAATTTCTTAAACTTTTTCTTAAAACCAGCAAGAACAACTGATATTTTTAAAGATATTTAGCAGTTTTATATTCCCCTTTTTAATTTTACTACCTTAAATTATTCCTTGGCATTTAAAAATTAAAAATTTCAGTCAAACTTAAAATATTTTGAAAGTTCACACATGTCTGGCAACACTGTAAGCAGACCACTGCGATTTTCAAATTTTGGTTTTAAAGAAAATAATTCCCATTTGCAAGGTCCGTAGATGTCTAAGCAAGCTTAAAAAAGTAGGTCGTCTCATACATTTCCGCTATGGAATGGGCATGAAAATGGCGCCGAATGGCGGGAAATTTAAAATCGACGTGCACTAAACGCTATGATAATAGTTTTTTAAGCTTTGTTAATATCAAGCGAGAAAATATAATAATTCTCAAAGCAGCTGCTAAATATCGAGCAGTGTACTAAGATTCTTCTTTATTAAGAAGAAATATAAAAATAAGTAAAATCTCCAGGTCGAACTTTCACTTGCCAGACTAATTTATTCGACTAAAGGAAAGTTCTAGAAAGAAAAAACTATCTTCAAGCTCCCTTAGTGTATTGTTTTATTAATAAATTACAAACAGCACAAACATAACCATAATACCGCAGCATATAATTCTTATGCTGTAATAATACTTACATGTAAATAGTGACACGGGACAAAAAGCAATTTGTTAAGATAGTTTTTCTGTAGATAGGTATCTACGGCATAAATATCTATATAAATATAATTGTGCTAACATTTGGTTTATTTAAAGGAGCTCTTATGGTGCTATTACAATTAGGTGCTTTAAATAGTGTGGGAATAACATTAGATTTTAACTTTCTTTTACCATTTCGGCGAGTGCTTTCAAACAAGAGCTCTTAAAAATGTTTCTAGAATATACATAAGAATTTAATAACTCATTGTAAAATGTAGTAGATAAACGACTCATATCTCAAATGTATATAGGTTTATTTATTGTAGACAGTGTACGAACTTCGCATACTGTTGAAAATTTCGTTGATTGCCAGTTATGCCGTCCACAATTTTGCACCCAAATAAACCGTTTCCTTTCGTCGGCTGGGAACATAAATACACTAAATCCATGTCTGGAATTGTTGCTGTAGTTCATAGCTGCACACCCAGGCATTCTTAACGTGCAAAATAAAGACAATTCACAAAAACAAATTATTGTGATGAAATTCTCTAAGTGTCACCTTGTCAATTGTAACCTTGAAATGTCACGAAGATCACGAATAGTTGTTGTGACGAAAATCGCCACGAGTGCTTTAGCACGAGTGACGATTTTCTAAAGACAACAACTATGAGTGTTACTGACTGACAAAAATTACCAAAAGATTCTTACCACGTCTTGTATTCTGCACGACAATCCGAAAAAAAATGACAGAAATTGGAGGTTTCGAAATGCAGTATTTCATGAAATGTCACCACGGCAACATAACAAAAGCTGTGTAAATAGTAACAAAATTTTACCAGTTTTGGCGAAATGGCAGAGTTGCGGTTCGGTGAAACAAATTTAAAAGAAATACGGGCAAAAGTAGTGATGACTGTTCCACAGAGTACAAAGCGTAGTCGTAATTCTGTGTGGGAGCAGTTTAAAAAGTTTTGCGACACGAGAAAATTTTCCCTGACGGAAGTGTCACCTATCTCAAAAGTAAGCAGTATATTGGAAGATTATGCATTCAATATGAAAAAATGCGATGGAGAGGATTACAAAGATTCCACTTTAAAAACAATGTGGAATACTACTGCCAAAATAGCGCAGGAATTATATTTTAATTTTTTTAATGTGAAGATGAATCCATTCTCAGATATAAAAGTGCGCGTGCAGCAAGAGACGGAAAGCGAAAGCAGCTGCAATCGATTGCAGAAAAGAGAAAAGTGAGTTCAATATCTATAGTAGATGACAACTACGAAAAAATGATTGCCGTCTGGAACGAAGATACAACTTCAGGGCTCCAGAAAAAATTCTATCAATTTGCAGCAAGAGAGCTTGCTTGGAGAGGTGGAGAACCGGCTAAATGTTTGATCGAATACTTTCAAGAAGAAAAAGATTGCACTGGAAAATTGACTGGGCGTTATGAGTACAATCCCGTTTTCTCAAAGACTTGCCGAGGGGGATCACGTCGTCTTTGTGACAGTAAATTGTTGGTATTTTAAATTAAGATTCCGTTTTGTATGGTTGGTACTATGTATTAGTTGAGTTGCATGTTTACAAATGGCCGCTATTAGACGGTGTTGTATTGTATGTTTACAAAACATCCATTTATTATTATAATTACAATAAACGAATGTAAACCAAAGTTCATTATACGACGTTTAATAATTATCGAGTGTTTTACTGCGTACTCCAACATAAATGTCTGGTTTCTAATGAGAAGAATCCTAATCATTGTCCCGTGAGGTTGGTATTGATTATAAAAATATGTCCAATATGTATATTGTATACCGTTTCGTCCAATATGTATATTGTATACCGTTTTATGTTCATTTTCAGATTCTTGAAAAAGATGCTACAAAAGAGGGGCAGTAACGTCACCACAGATCATTTATTTGTGACTGCGAATCCTAACTGGTGTGAATCTGGTATTTGGTACAAGAATATTCCTGTAGGAATTAATGAAATTGGTAAATGGACTAAAAACAGTGCAGAAAAGGCCGGACTGGATGTAAAGAGATTTAAGATAACTGATCATTCTACGCGTTCAAGTGTAGTAACCCAGCTTGCGAAATCTGGCGTGGAGGAACAACAGTTGATAAAAATTACGGGTCATAGTTCAGCAAGTTCGATTCGCCCTTATTTGCAACTGGACACTCAGCGCACAGACATCGTGGAGCAAACCTGATACAAACTTTAATAAACAAAAAATTACTACATGCATGGTGTTGCGCCATTTTAATAAAAAGTTATTCAAAAATTAGAATTACAGAAGTATATGTCATATTAATATGGTTATTTTTACAGAACATGAATGCCCATTATCAAATTAATGTTAAACTGTGAATATTTTTGTACATGATTATTATTAAACCTAAGATTTATTGTGACAGAATGTCAAATCTGGTAACATTCAATGTCGCCAACGTGATTTTACTCCAGAGGCGAGATCAATGGTTGTCGCTACTATATGACCCATTTGGAGACTGTAGCGCCATCTTTAGGTGTTTGTAGTTAATGAATCTTCCTATTATTAAAACTGGCGGCGATAACGGGCCCTTAATATGTTTGCGGTACGAATTAGCACAAATTACTTTTTTGAATATGTCGATCAGAGGGCCAGCACAAATTATAATTTTTGCATTACAAATTAGCGCTAATCGAGCACTAATTACCCTCCCTAATTTGGTTAAATTTCCCCACATAGGTACGTTCAGCGTAAAGTTGGATGTACCCATTGTTTTTTTAATATATCCTTCAGGAAGTTAACACAATTTTTAATTTTTATTGAAAAAATTAGCACAAATTGAGCACTAATTAACATGTTTTTTTTAATATCTTGTTCAGAAGACCAGCACAAATAACAAATCTTGCGGCACACATTAGCAGAAATTCAGTACTAATTAGACTGTACAACAAAATTGGACTTTAAAAAAATTTGCAGGTTCTAATACACTTTTTCTAGTGTTTTTCAAGATGCAGATCAAGAATCTGCTACGGGTTTTTTCGGGTCAGGTCAAATTTTAGTTATATTCCAAGTTGTTTTCAAATAAAACTCGTTTTTAAATTCACGAGAAGAGTAGGCAAACTTTTACGTTTAACAACACCCTGTATAGCTACCTGTATCTGCAGGTACAGATACAACATCATACTTGTCTTAGTAGATACGATTTGAAGGTTTATGTACAAATATATACTATAATACCTGATATACCTCTTGTCTGAACTTCCTGACTCATGTTTTGTGTTAAAAGTATGTAACTAACATGTTTAACAAATTTTTTACTCCTGTTCCCAAAGGCTTCCCAAAATGAAACTTACACCAAAAAGAGTCTACATCTAACTGTATAAGGTCACATCATGTGACCTTGGAATGAAGAATTCAATATTTTTTTATAAAACAAATAACAAATTGTTATAAAAACTATGCTTTTTTAGCTTTACACTCCCTCGTACTTGATCAATATTCATAAAACTTTCATATCGTATCCTGATGAGCTCAAATATGATTGTTCTAAATTTTATACAGTGTGTTCACGGATCGAGTTAACAAGAGGGAAAACAATTTTATTTTTAGTTTTATTGAAAAATGTCATTCTTGATAAAAAGTTTTGCTTGTTGTAAGACCCCAGAAAATTAAAAAATTTTAAAAAATTTTTAAAAACGTTTTATTTTACCTGCAGCATTTTATAGTCAATTTTTTGTGAAACCATATGTAGTTTTGCACTAAGTTCAAAACTTTTACAATAATCTAGTGGGTTTATGTGATCATTAGGCAATAATTCTTTCCAATTGACATGCAACAGTAATCGTTTATTTCTAATCAATAACAAAAATAATAAAGAAAAACTAACATTAAGTAAAAAATGAACACCAACTCTATTCTACGTAGCCTCCACCAACCTCAAAACATTTCTCCACTCTAATTCGAAATACTTTGATTTGAAAGAATTATTGCTTAATAATGACATAAACGTCACCCACTAGATTATTGTTAAAGTTTTGAACTTAGTGCAAAATTTCATATGGTTTCACAGAAAATTGACTATAAAATGAAGTAGGTAAAATAAAACGTGAATTTGTTTTAATTTTCTGGGATCTTACAAGAAGCAAAACTTTTTATCAAGTATGACATTTTTCGATAAAACTAAAAATAAAAGTTTTTCCCCTCTTGTGAATTCAATCCGTGGACACACTGTATATAGTAAGTTTTAATTATTACAGGAGTGTCACACAATTCTTTGTCGCAAGTATTGTTTCACGATACTAAAATCTAAAGGCAAAATCTTATATTATCCGTCCAACTAAAGATGAACGCTGGTCATCGATGCTCTCTGTATGGTATAAGATTAAAAAATTCCTAGTCAAATCAGCATCCATAGTTTGACAATTATTGATTTTTACCGTGTTTACGAAAATGTCATAGCAGGTGATTTTTTGAGGTTAGGGATAAGGAATTTTGGACGTTTGTAACCTTCTTTTAGATTTTAACATTGATACTTGTTTTGGAAAGTTTTAAAACATTTTCAGTAGGAAACTAAGAATTAGATTTTCGCGAATACCTATCTATTAGTACTGTACGTTCTCTAGTTTTACAGAACTACTAGGTACTAAAAAAAGTAGTCAAGAAATCACTTTTACTTATATTTAAGAAATTAACATTTATAACAATTGTAATAGTATAATACCTTCAATATGGAGAAATATATTCTTTTCAAATACAGTTTTACATGTAACAAAACTCTGCTATTTAATATTTTAATCAACTTAAATGCTATTAAAGTACTTAATTATAACAGAATTAACACTATTTTTGCTTATCTTCTCTTGTATATTTATTATGCATACTTATTAAGGACATAAAACGCAGCGTCTATCTGTCTGTCGTTCTGTATGTTCGCTTTTTCTGAAACTATACAAAACATAGACTTTATAAAATCAAAAAATGTCAAACGTCTTACTTTCACATATATACAGTTTCTCTGGCGACTATTTTAGAAGAACTTGCTAGGTCTGCAGTTTTCAACTTCTTGCGTTGTCTTTTTTTACCAGGAATAGATAAAACTCGCTGGTTTCTACTACGGGCCTCCTTTTAACAGGTGAAACACAAATTTTTAAAGCCTCAGCTGCTCGCTGCAATAAACAAACAATTGTAGTACAATATGATCATAAATAATAATTAACGTTTCTTACCTCTTGTACACAAAATAAAGGAAGTAAATTTCCACGGTTTCCCTTTTCCCTCTCGAACTAGTTTAGTAAATTCAGGAATAACTGATGAGACTGCGAATGCAGTGTCTTCCCTTATACTGACATATTAATATGTATTATATTAGGTAAAATTGCGATTTTCTGCCAGTTCTGAGAACTGAGATGCTCATTATTATTGAAACACTATAACACTCACGAAAAACATGTAAATAAGAAATAACTTCAGCAAACGTCACCTGTACCAATCAAATCTACAGTCTACAGGTATCAGAGATACCTGTGACATGTTTTACAATAAAGTCACATGTTCCATACAGCATTGCCTATAATCTTGGCATTTTCTTCCAGAAATCTGTGAAATACCTTAAAGAATCCATAAAATTGATCAACTTTATCTATAGTGACGACATTAATTTTTTCCACGATAATCTTGCCAATAAATGTAGTTATTTTTTTTGTTTCTTTGTGGAAATATGTTAATTTGATCTAGGATTTTTTTTGTAAGGTTGGCACTCCGTATTCTACAATCTACAGAGCTAGTCAAATCAACTTCCAACGACCCAGAGAAGTGCTAATGTAATGCTATCTTCGTCATACTCGTAGATAATGAGAGTAAAGCACAACAAAACGCTTTCTGTGATAATTTCTTGCAAAGATGACGCAGAGCTCATCTTTCGGTGGACGGATAGTACACGCCTGCAAAACCATTACTGCTTGCTTACTCTTTATCATTATAAATATATTAGTATAAAATATAAAAAGACCATTACTTTAAATGGCATTTCTTATTGTATGAGTTAAATGATCACCGTAAATAAGTTTTGTCTCTTCAGATTAGCTTGTCAGACCCTGGTGATAATCTAAACCTTATGTTTATTCTTGGTCTATTGGTAACTTTTAGGAGTAAACGTGCCTATGCTAACGTAATAGGTATTTATTTTATTTCGAAATGTTCGAATGAATTCTAATTTTAAATTAAGGGTAGTCGTCTACTTTTATGGTTTCGATTGATCTATAGCTACAAAAGCCGGTTTTAGGCATAAACCCTCAGTAGATACGAGTTTGCTTTCTTAGTCTCGAGGAAGGTATGTCTTGGTTTTCCTCCCCCTTGAGGAATTACTAGCTTGATCCGGATGTCAAACCTGCAACCCTTGCATAATTATGGGGTAAACATGATAATTATTGTTCACTAGAACTAGCTTCCTTTAATCTGTTTAACTCAGTTCAACAAATCCATGTCTATATTAAATCTCATAAAAAGAGGTAGTTAAATAATTCAAATTTAGTTCATTAGACCTTCTGTTGTCATTACTTCTTGTTCTTTCTCCTTTCAGGCTTTATATCATCTATATTTTCCTTGTTGTAGTTGGTTTATTTATGAACGCAGAATGATATAATTAGGGAAATCTTACCCTAGAGCAAGATCGTTAAAGGACTAAACAAATTAAATTAATAACTGGGCTGCTATCAAAGCGGTTGGGGCTTCGCCAAGTCTAATCAGGTTGGAAATATAAGAACCAGATATTGTCTTTCCAGTACATTATTTAAAATGTCAAATTTCTTTACATAATTCAGTAAAGAAGCTTAAATCTAGCAAGATTATGTAAATCTAAAACGCAAAATGTAAATACTCGTTATGTTTGGAAATTCAGTTACATTTTCATAATGTTCAAATAGAAGAAAAACAGTCCACGCATTAACAAGCTTCTGAAATTCGCTGCTGCGAAAACAATGATATAATTGTGAAAATTACAATTTTGCACTGTAATTTAGTGAAATGAGATAAACATTATATAATTGTTTCAAGAGCTATTTCATTTACAATTTTCTTCAGTTCTGAGAACAATTGGGTACAAAAATGCTACGTATCTCATGAATATTACAGGGGGATTTGCTATAGTCCAGGAATTCAAATACAGATAAAAACAAATTTTAGACAACTTTCCTTTACGAGTGAAGAGATGAAAATAAATTCTGCAGAATAATTTAATATTGAATTAAAATTTAATTACCACCCGGACACGCATCTTAGGTAGGAAACTTTTTAAAGTAATATTAGTTTTCCGTTTCAGTTTGAAGTTGTAGGATAATATAAAAGCCCATTGGGGAGTAAGAATCGTTCTACTGAAAATTATATAAGTGCAGCATACGGAATTAACGAAATTGGATATTAAAGATGTAGAAACGGCACTTATAAATTCAAGCTCTCTTATAAATTTCCCAGAAGAACTCTTGGTGGTTTTCCAAGTGACAGAAATTCTTTTTGATTTTTGTAAATTTGGAAGTCTTATTTATATTGATAGGTTTTCAAGATTTTGAAGTATTAACAGCAACTAAAACAAACTTGACTGCTCTGAAATTTCTCAATAGAAGCTTTAATAATTTAGATAGATTAAAAAGATAAATCATGCTGCATCATAGATGAAACTATTTTGTCTTATTGAAATGTAGAGAAAAGAAATAACGGGTAGACAGAATTCTGGTTGAGTCGTCAGTGTGGAGCGTAGGACTGTATGACTTGCAGATTGGAGAGTTCAAATAAGCTAGTCGACTATGGTGTTATTTATTTGAATTGATTTGAATAGAATACATTTGAATAGATCTCGAGAGCTTTAAAACGATACTACGTACAGTCGTTTTGCACTCATGGTTGTTCAGATAAACCGTTGTATTGTCAAAAGCGTTCACCGGTTCACAAAAAAAAACTTTTATAATCAGCTCAAATCACAGGAAATGTTCTTCGTATATTTGAAGAGATCTCATCGAAAGCCTACGATACGTTTGCTCGGTGTTACACTAACGGTTGCCAAGATAGACTGGAATTGAACGCGGCACGACACACAGGAATATTGCATCATTTTCCTCGAGCACGGGGAGCGAGGGGAGCGACTAGTAAATTGAAGAGCATGTTTTTCAAAATTTTGTTTATATGGTTACTGCCCATACGTATTTTTAGCGATGTAACGATTGCAATTGTGATTTATTTTTATCATACTATCCGCGAACTTAGACATAGTCCTACGACAAAATAGAGACTTGCAGCAACCTACAGCACATTATGCTAACTATTATACATAATAAAGAATACATCAATGTTTATGATACAGTGACAAGATCACGTGTTTTATTGGGTATGGCATGATTGCGCCCCAAGTTTTTACTACCACGAAAGATGATAGCACAACTAGCATAAAGTATTATAATTACTTTTTTATACTAATAACAAACGCTATAGTCCACGTTAAAAAAATTGAAGCATATCTGTGCATATGTTATGCAGTATCTGAAAGTAGGTAATGGGCCACTTCAGGCAGACAGTTCTAGATCTTCTATCTCTCTCTAATCTAGTGACTTTTGTCTGCCTCTCTAAGTGGTTCTCTCTCCGTGGCGAATTTAATATGAGCCTATACTATTTACTCAAAAGGTTAAAATAAATAAAACAAGAAGAAATCTATATTATTTGTGGTGCTATTTCATATCATCGATATATTCTTCAAATTCATGAAAAAGATTTACAAATGCAAAAAAATATGTTATGCTGCATAGGTAATTCTTATTGAATTATTTGCAATATGATTTAAGAAAACATTTTTGTTAAAAAGTGACATTAATCAGAAGAAACAAGAGACGCTTGTCAATTCCATTGTATCCATGCGGGACATTTCTTGTCTTTACTCAGAGTACGTTTTGACCATCGATCACAGTGAGGGTTACATTAATGTGTATTATTTAAATTTTCTAATAGATCTTTGAAACTATTCTTTTTCTTTTTTCTTTTGTTCTTCTATACGAACAGAGTCTCATTAATGGTGAGCTAGATGCTCTCAAGGTAGAAAGATAATAGTATACCTTTAAAAGAAAATATATACAAGAAGAGAGGAGATTAGTAAACAGAAAGTGAAGATAAGTATAGGTAAGTTAAATAAAAGATACATAAAAATGATATAATGATAATTTACTATTGCCGCAGAGTACCAGAGAAGCCTAAAACAACAGCTTGATTTTCATTGATTTTGTTCAGTAATGTTTTAAATTATGATTGATACAAAGTGTCGATTTGTCTTAACTTTATTTGAAGAATAGTAATGTTTGATTTACAAACAATTATAAATAAATTTCTCCTTAAATAAGCTACCCTGGAGTTAATAGGCGAAATAATTGTTTTGATGATAAAGTGGTTACATATAAATAGCATAACCGCTTCGTAATATAATCGTAAGTATATAATTGAATAATGAATTATGTTTGGTTACTGTTGCCTTTCACTTTAAATTTTAGCACAAGAATTTGTAAAGTAAAAGAACGTATCTACACAAATACTACTGATAAGATGGCAAATCCAAACAGTAGTTGTGAAGATTGTATACTAGTAGCTTCTTTAGAAGATATTTATCTTAAGGTGATCAGCATATATTATCTAGATCCCTCAAATGCAAATGAGAGACCATAGGAAAACCAGTATCGAAACCTTTGGAAAAAAAGGCAATTTATAGGCAAGACAAAAACAGTTATATAAAAAACCCTAAAATATATTAGTAAAATTATTAGCTATGTGCTTAATAACGTTAAAGACGCGAGTTGCATATAGCTTTTATTTCCATAAAAGCATTGCCATCCTGCAGATCATTCGCCTCGGATGATAGATCAGCATCTTCGAACACATCCATGTTGTCCAAGGAGCATCATGATGTCCCACCTTGATGACATCGTAGGTTCCTGGAGGTAAACCTGGTCCAAACTGAGTTCTTTGCATAGTCACAATGCTACCAACTTTATAAACAGTGACTGGACGCCGTCTGAATTTGTAGGCTTTGGGAGTTTCTTCTTGAATCATTAGTATTTGACGCTTCGCTTCTTCTCTACCAATTCTTCTGTATATACATTGCTTACTCGTGGGTTCTAACAGTCCTAACCAATCCATATGATCGGTATGAAAAGGTATCTCATGCTTTGCTATTGGACTTAAAAACACTTCTTGTCTGTCCATCTTTCTATTAGAAAGCATGCACAGTACACAACTTGAAATGCATTTTTCACTCTTGATTAGCACGGTTGGTTCAAAGTGCTTTTGCCTTAGAACTTCTGTTTTGGTAACAACAAAGTGACGCTTTTCGTGAACTGCCTTTATACCTTGTAACTGCTTAATTCTCGGTAACACTTACAGATCTCTTTCTTCTTCAGATTTATCTAGCACATTGTGCTTCACAAAATAGTCTCGATATTCTGGCTTCATCTTCAAGACTTCTTTAAGTGTGTGGATATCTTCATCATCTTGAACTTTGTATATTCTTGACCTGACTACACTGTCTAATTTATTTTCAGCACTCTTTTTTTCAGTGTTTCCGTTGTTAACTTCCCGTTCTTTTTCTTCATTCTTCAGTTTCTGTTGAAGTTCGGTTCTCTGGCTTTCAACTTTTTTTCTAGTTTTTCTTTCTGCATCTTCTGTTAATAACTTTAATCGTTGTTCTTCTGTTTCTCTTCTTTGAGCCTCTTTCAGATATTCTTCTTCTGCTGCACGCTGCATTTCTATTAACTGTCTCTGTCGCTCTTCTTCTCTTCGTTGACGTTCTAGCTCTAACATTTGTTCTTTTTCTTCTCGTCTTAATCTTTCTTCTTCTTCTCGTGTTAATCTTTCTTCTTCTTCTCGTCTTAATCTTTCTTCTTCTTCTCGTCTTTCAGCCTTTCTAATAACTTCTCTTTGACCTCCTTCTTCTGCTGCATGCTGCATTTCTATAAACTATTTCTGCTGATCTTCTCTTCGTTGAGGTTCTAGTTTTAATTTTCGTTTTCAACCTTAAGTCTTGCTAACACTGCTTTCTCGAGAACTAATCGTATTTTCTCGACTAAATCTGTGTTTTCTTTTTGCTGTCGTGTGGCGGTGCTGCCAATATCTAATTCAACGCCATCTTTATTCTTTAGGTCCATCATTTCAGAACCATATCCTTTACTTTTAAACGTGATGTTGTTTCCATCTATTTCAACTTGAGCATGTTGCAGCAAATCCTTTCCTATGACACAGTTCATTTTCATAAATCTATTAGGCACTACATGAACTTTTGAAGTAAATTCTTGCTTGTCTATTTCGATATTAGCCTCAAAACAGCCTAATGTCTCCACAACACCTTTTCCGAAACCACTCAGCATAATCTTCAGAACCTAGAAGCTCGAACTGGTTCAGCTTTTTATATAGTTCTTCTTTAATGAGGTTTACATGGCTCCCTGTATCAATTAAAGCTTCGAAATTGTAATCTTGTGTGCTAACTACTTTACCATAAGATATTCCATTGATAAAATTTACTGATTGTATTTCCGTGACGTCCGCTGAATTAATGTTCATATTTCTTTCATTGTCTATTGCACTCGCGTGACACTCAAACGAACAATGACCAAACTTATTACATTTAAAACACTTAATCCCTCTGCGTTTGAATAAACAGTTTTGCAGATAAATGTCCCGTCGTACCACAATTATAACATCGTAGATTTTCTTTAACTTGTGTTGGCTTAGCGTCATCTCGTACTTGCACGAACCTCGTATTTAATTCGTATTTTGGTTTACTTGCTCGAATGTTTTCTTTTTGCTTCACTTCAGTATACACACGTAGTTTTTCTTTTAAATCAAATAAATTCTTTAATAAATTTCAAACGTAATAATCTAAGTTAGAAAAAAATTGCTCATTGATCTACACAAAAAGATCAGATTGTAATAACATTAAAGGACCTATAATGGTTAACTTTAATTTAAAAAAAAAGAAAAAAAAATTCTTGGCCGTATAGAGCACCATTTTGTTGTCCAAATTATCACTTATTCCATCGACGATGTATTGCATTAAAGCGGACTCTTCGATCTTGCCCCTAGCAGCTAGCTCTTTCATGACTAAGAATTATTCTTGAATTGTTTCGTCCTTTCTAATCTTACGATCTACTAGCATTTTATGCAACTGAGTGCTGTTTATTAATTTTGTAAATTCGGAAAGTAGCGCTGTTTTTAAACTTATCCATGTCATTATACTTCTCTCGCCTTGAACGAATAGTTTAGCTAAACCGGTCAACAGCCTTTTTGCATAAATGAATGTATGCAAGTCGTTCCAATGGAGTAATTCTGCAAGATCTTCTACGTCTTCTATCCATTTTTCGACAGGATAATCACCACTACCATTAAACTTGGGAATTGTATCTTCAACGTCTCGAAAACCCATAGTCATTGCAGGTCGTACAGGTTGAGAAATACGAACCTGGTTTTCGGGTCTTGGTGAATTAATTCTAATGTTTTGCCATCTTTCTGTTATTTCGTCTTGAAATCTTTCATCTCGGCTTTCTCTCCTTATTTCTTCATATGTGGCTTCTGCTCTTTCATCGTTAGCGTCTTCACGTCTTCGTAAATCAACTCGATTTACATATCTTTCGTCTTCCCCTTTATAGCTGTGTTTTCCGCCTCCGTCGTGTACGTCGTCGTCTTCATTCCTATTACACTATGAGAAATTCATTTCGTTATTTTCATCATCATCGTATTCCGTCTGGCTTGCATCGTCTTGTAATAAATGCACATTTATCAAGTAGTGACATATGCGAGTGATTAATTGTTCTTTATCACCGTTATAGTCAATACTCAAAATGTTACAAACCGAAATTAAATCACTTTCCGTAAAATTATTAGCGATAAACGTCAATTTATTCTTATGTTCATCAGAGTCACTTTCAAATTTAAACCCGCCAAATTCTCTAAGTCGTTTTCGATTTCCGCGGTCACCTTCACTTTCAAATATGAGTTTATGAAATAGTTTAATTCGGTCCGTCTTAATGGTGTGCAAACTGGCACAAATATAATCAATGTTTTTTAACGCTAACATTTTATAGTTCATTAGTCTTTTTAGTCCTTTAATTGATTCACTTCTTTGTTAATCTAGTTTTTTCTTAATTTAAATTCACAATAAAAGTTCAATATTAAATAGTCTTTATCATTCAATAATAAAATAAATAGATTTTACCTTAGTACGTCCCTGACCGTAGAGATTATATAGTACAACATATGCAGTCCTTTATTTGTAACTAAATAGTCCTAGACTATCGTATTTCACTGTAGTATATCCCTTGAACTTTTGCCTTTTCGGTCACATACGATATTTAAAAAACGAAATTTATTACCTTATGAGCGTTTTAAAGTTTTTGTGTTGCTATGAACGGCGCGGCGCGGCGGTGGTTCTTTGTACCAACACACGTGTTTCTGCAGAACTCAAAATTCCACAAAAGTCGGGCAATTGAAAAATACGCCCACAACTTAACAAACACTTAAATCACCTCACTTGTCACTTCTTTATTTTTAAAAGAATTCCTGTCTTTCAAAATGTTTAAAACGTAACTTTTAACTATTTTTCAATATCGCCTTGTAAACGAATTCACTTTTCACGTTTTAACAGTTAATTATTATAATACAACTTGACAAAATTCTTATTTCCACAGATCAATTCCGCGTTTTCTTTAAAATGTTATTATTTTATTCTTCTCGTCGTGCTCGTCATACTCACTTTCACGATAATCACTATATTTACCTCGCATTTATGTCAATAAATTGACATATCCCGGCTCTGAGCCCCCAAAAAATGTGGTATCGTATAATAAAAGATGTTAAGTAGATATTATGATTTTATAATACAAGATAAAAAAAGAAATTACAGGAATAATAAATCTAAAATAAACGTCTTTCGTCTTTAATCGTCTTAGTGGTCTTGTGAACGCGACCGCACAAGAACGTCTTCCACGGTAAACTAATGCACCCCCGACTTAAGGCACCATAACTTAAACTTTAACCCCCACACTTCACATCCCACAATATTATAATTTATTCTAATCATATTCCACATAATGTAAATGTTATTTAAATTAAGTCAGTTCTAGAGTGCCAAGGTCCCCTTGAAACCGAGCACAAGCTAAATATAGCAACTTTATCAGGCCATATTCGCTATTCATTACTTCTCAGAAGTAAGGACGAAGTGAAACAAAGAAACTCGCGTCCAGCCACAACCCAGAGACACAACCTATAAATACAGCATCGAGCTGCAGCCTCGTTAAGGTTAATCCATCCAGCAAGCAAAAACGTACTTGACCATCGAGCAACGAAAGTGTAGGTTTGTAATGTAGAAATCAGATTTGTCGACTTAGCAAATTTGTGTATTTACCAATAGGTACTTTATTAAATTCTGGTCTCCAAATCTCTTTTAAACTTAATTAGCGGGGGTACAAGAGGGACAAAAACAATGATACATTGGATTAAATCATCCAATTAGAGATAAGTCCAGACATTACCGCACCAGGTAAGATTCCACCGAACCATATAGTCTGATCTAACTATAATTGTATTCGACTTCAAGTCGAGGGTTGTTTGCCAAAACACCCCTTAAATATTATGAGGTCAGAGAGGTGATGACGTACAGGAGATTTATCTTCTTCTCAGCATCAACAGCACCTTCAAAGATCACATTGCGACCCTTTGTACCGTAACTGTACACAGTGATCTTATAGTTGGTAAGGTGCTGTTGGAAGAGTCTTAACTCGTTGACCCCAGCTCCCTCTGCTGTAATAAATGCTACTCCGGCCTCCTGCATCAATTTTTCTGCAGCAACCTTTTGAGCCCCTTGGTTTCTTCGAAAGGCATTGTAATTAGGAAGTTTATCTATGTGAGACTTAGCAACAACCAAAGCCCTGGGTAGGCAGAGGTTGTCTTTATTGTTAATAACTACTATTCCTCGTCTCTGCTTACATTCTTCGGCGAAGGAGCTATAAAGCCCAGCACTACTGCGTCCTTGTCCTGCAGGTAGTGTCATGATCTTGGCTATTAATCTAAACGTATCAGAACTGAGCGCTTCGGGATCGGACTGTAGGATGCTCTCTAGTATGCCCCAGACATCGTTAAACGTGATTTCATCGGCTCTTTTGAAGCTCAAGTAGCCTGGCAGTTTTTGCTTGAAGCTATCGAATTCAAATGTAGCCCCAATTTTATCCGAAGACTGTGCTCGATTTCTTTTTTTTCTTTAGTTCAATTTAAACTATTTGAACATTCACAGAAATGCGGCTTTTGTGAGAATAGATTAAAGATAAAAATGTTTGATAAGAATTTTGTTGTACCAAAAATTCAATATTATAAATATGCAATTGTACAAGGTCATTAATAATTGGTTAGACAAGGATGAAATATCAACTGTCAATTAAATAATTAAAATCAAATGTTTTATTCTAAGCTGAATCATTCGAAAGAACACAAGTTGATGTATATTGTATAATAAAACAGAATGGCATGAAGTTATTAGAAGAGAGACAGTAATTTTATTTATTTATTTCAGAATAAATGTTATAAATAAGAGTGTTCCAAAATACTGTACATATATTTATTTTAAATATTAAACTATATTGCAAAATAATGGGTTTTATTGCAAAGGAGAAACGGAACCCTCACACCTTAGTGGCTATACAATGACGATACGTTGGTTTTGATGACCAATGATCTGCTAGGCCTAGTTGCGGATATTGAAAAAATTTCTTACAATCACTTTAATTTTTAAATATGACCAGCAAACAGCCACATGTTATCACTTGAAGATGATTGGGAAATGAAAAACAAGCAGTAGGTAGCCATTTTTGATCTTTACTTAAGTATAGTAATTCCCTTCATGTAAGTTCATTTTATTTGTTTTATCCATGTTGATTCTAGTTGTGTGATGTGAATTTTGTATTATTTAATTAATCTAAAAACCCATATTTCTTGTTTGAAACTATGGCTAAGTCAAAATCTAACTGGTAACTATTTTTTAAAACATTTGATAATTTTTAATAATTTGTCATTTTGAAGTGTAAATACCACTTGAAAACAATGTTGTATTGTCGTTTGTAGTAGTATCATTACAGCTAATTATTGCTAAATAACTGGACATTTTATTCGTGCCTTAGATATGACTACTGGTTTTATGTGTCTTATGTATGTTTTGTTGTCAGTACTTATTGATTTTTAGGTTATTCTTTTCTAACCTAACCAAATGTTTTACTTTGTGACTAAAAATGTCGGGATAATCTTCTGGATCGAAACAATTGGTTATTTATCCCTGGGGATAAACTAATTTATTTATTTGAGATAGTATTAATCTCCACGGTGGCTTAAGCCCATTTGATGGGCCGTGTATAAAGAGAACCCTCAAACTTTTATTTTGTGTACACTTGCATGTTTATATTATTCTTTTATGCGTTATGTTATTTCTTTGTGCTTATTGCTTTGGTTGCTTATCTAGGTAATTGTTCCTGTGGCTGACAGAAAAACTATGTTTTGCAAAAGACGTGTTCTGATATTTCTTATTATATATGTATGGTCACAAAGTATCTGTTGCGATGTCAAATATGATATAACTATTCTTCAATAATCCTTGTGTATTCATTTTAAACTGGCACGTTTATCGTTTCTAGTTTGTACTTAATTTTATCTGCTTCACTCAATTTACACTTATTTTTGATGTTTTATGTCGTTGAGAAATTTGCGTTGTATCTATTTAAAAATACCTTTTAACAACACACAACTGTATCAAATTTATAAGCTGATTTATTGCGCTGTATTGTTAATTTTAATCGAACTAATTAATAATTTGATCACTTTTTGAGCTTGAAGCGTTGACGTATTTAAGTTGGGCTAGCATATTTCCAAGGGTTTTTTTACAGAGCCTCTTTTAGCTAGCTTACTTTAATTTTGGATTAAGATTATTAAGATTAAGAATAAATTAATAAAATACTAAAATCAGATTTAACTGTTCTTTTATTTGTTTTTCTCTTTTGCTCCGTCCTTATGAAGTAAGTCAATCATCAACTATGGTCACCTGTTATAAAAATTATCACAACCTAGGATCCAGTTTGTTCTTTTTGTTTATATTTACCATTATAAAGTTTGTCATTTGTAAGGTTGGTAGTGCTGTGTCAACTTCCGTTTTGTTAAATATTTGAATTTTACGCGGGTAGAGTAATTTGAGCCGTGATATGAAATATAATAAATGAATATGAAATATAATAAAAATTCAAATATGTAAATTATGTAATAGTAATAATCGCCCCCTCCCTCCCGCACAAGCTTCTAGCTTCTGGGGCTTTGGTTTAGGTTATGGGTTGTAGTAGTTATTATTATTATATTATTATGTGATGTCATAAAGATTTAATATACTCCAGTAAAATAAGGATTCAACCTCGGAATGAAAGTAAGAAAGCTGTATTTTTGCATGAACATTTGTCTTGACGTTCTGAAGACTGGCATAGAAAACAAGATAATTGCGAAAAACCGGTATTCGTGACCTTTGGCCTTTAATATCTTCTGACGCGGACACGGGATTATAGGAGACTTTTCAGCCAGTCTTCAGAACGTCAAAACAAAAGTTTATGCCAAAATTCAGCTTTCTTACTTTCATTCCAAGGTTTACCCTTTATTTCACCTTATTTGACTGTACTAATAGGTATTTTTTTATATTGATTTGACATTTGATATTTAAAACATGTATAGCAAATATATATTAAACATACTATGTTACTGGAGGTTGGTAGCAATTACAAATGCTAAATTTTATTAATTTTCAAATTAAGGACGTCTAAAAGAAGTCGATGCGCTAATGAATTGATTAGAACACTAGCACGGAATTAACTCTATTATCTCACTAAAAGACGTTAAAGTAGGCCACTTTTTTCATTGAAATAAGTTAGAAAAGAAGGTTTCATATGTTTGTCAGTAAAGAATTTAACAAACGATTATTTAGGGAGAGTCTCTGCCAAATTTCTGAAGAGTAAAAGATAATCAAATGTTTATAAGTCAAATTGCTAATGGCTAAAAGCTAATTCTACAGTTATTCAAGTCAGATTTTTAAATTTAAGTAGATAGCACCAATTTATGTCTCTTTGTAGCTACAAAGAGAACCTGAATCAGCTGATTCAGGTTGAGACTTTCTATTTGCGTCCTCTCGTGTATCAGGAATTAATTAATTAGGAAATGTACGTTAGCGTTTTAAAACTGAATCGAAATAAGTCTCGTATTCCTGGAAACATGCAAAAGAAAGACATTTTATAGGAAATAAAATTCTCGAATTGAAATTGATGTTTTAAGTAATTAGTAGTAGCATCTCAATAGAAGAGCACTCATAATTCCAAATATTCCAATAATTCGGAAAGGTTAGAACATTGATATGAGACAATAGGTACAGGTCCACTAACATAACAACAAATTAATGTAATCTTATCTGGAAACTTTGTTATCTTATCCGATGAAGGGGTTTGTTTTATATTCCTTTGCTCGAGTGTTTATATAAAAACTTGAGAATTTTCTACTGATTGTTTTACTAGAGGGAATAAACAGTGAAATGTCCTATGCATTATTGATTTACTTGAATTGATAAACGGAACGACAAAACAAATCCAATTGATATTTAAGCAAGAAAAGAGTAAACAAAATAAATTGAAGTTAAAGCAGTGGATAGATAGTATTCATTTGCTACAAACAAAACATTTGTATATTTAAGCAATGCTTCCCTTGAGAATTTATTAAAAATAAAAACCAATGCTAACAAAAATATTTTTATACAATTATGGTAATAGTTTATTTAAATTTGTAATATTTAATCAACTTAAAGCTCAATATCAATTCCGTGCAGCAAAAAGTATAATTATTAAGAGTACTATTTTAAATTAGGCTCATTAAACTTGCACGGAAAGGTAATACCGATTCAAATGTGTTACATACACTGCATATAAGCACTGCTTATAACTGCTCTTCTCTTAGCCTTGGCGTGAAATAGCGGGCGTGGAGTGATATAGTAGACGATGGTTTTTGGCTGGTGAGTATTGTTTAGCCGTTATTTTTAGTGTGCTTCGTGCCCAAACGTTTATTTATTATAATTTAGTTATTTGTTCGATTTAGTGTTTGTTAAATTTAATGTTACTTAAGTAATGTAAATCTGCGAATGAGACTGTATTTTGTCGCATTTTATTTCAATTTATAAGTTGGATTTTTTTAAAGACAAATAATTCTATTTAGTTTGCCTGTATCCAAATTAAAAATTGCATTATCGTCACGACTGCAAATTCAGCTGCTTCGGTGAAAGGTTCGAGTACCTTTGATATATCCGAATCGGGACGATTTTTTGTTCAGTTTGTAAATTATTAATAAAGAGTATTTCGCATACAGTTTTGGAGAGAAATTACAAATTATTAAGAAAGGCAGATCAAAACAAGAACTTTCAAATTTAACAACAAAGATTAAAACCTGTACCGGTATTTTGCTAAGAAAGACCGGAAAATTGATACATAGTAGTGGTATTTTTTAAATAAAGAATGATAGTCAACAAATTCCATAAGTATAAAGTGTAAAAGTGCTTCTTTGAAAAACTTTTAAGCTTAATAAATATAACACTGTCACTGTTTTATATTGTACCTAGCAGGGGCGGATTCACAGAATTATTTTGAGGGGGAAATCGTTGGAAAAATAATTGTTTTAATAAATCATAATTAAACAAACATTATTTGTTTCTATTCTATGTAAACTTATTTCTAAATTGGGGGGGGGGGGGTTATTCCTTCCCCGTTAATCCGCGCCTGTACCTAGGTGTATTATAATTAAAATCGTGGTTGCTTCCCTAGCCTAAATTTTCACCGCACGCCACTGAGCTTCATAGTCATTAGTTGAATTTAATGCTTTCATTGCTGTGAAGTAGTTGACAGTAGGGCCAGAGAACTTCTTTCACAACTTTTAAAATGAGTAAATGTAGATTTAAAAAGGAATTTTTCCAATTGAAGACATCGAAAGGATAATTTGAAAAATAGTTTTCTTAAAGAAACTTCGCGCAATGTCTCCTTGACTTTTTCGAAACATCTCTTGAGCGAGTTCTTTCTTAAGTTCGTTCTGATCCAAATAAAAATTCCCTAAGCCAGACACCTCGGGTCCTTTTTTATTTTTTTTATGAATTTTAATTACTCTATGTTCTGTATGTAATTCTGTATGTAATTATACTTAGTAGTTCTAAGTTCTGTAATTAACGTACTGAACTGTTGATAGTGTTCCAACGTTTCTCTAAATACTTTTTTCGAACCATCGACCTCTAATTGTGTTAAATACTTTGAATTTAGGAAACACTGTACGAGCGCCATGCTACCAATGTTGATTTCTTTAGCTTCTATCTACCTTAATTCTACATCGCGTAACTTTTGTTATTATCAGGGCAGTCCTGTACAATTATTTTGCTTTATTTATTTTTTTCTTGTTCCTTATATTAATTCAGTGTAATACGGTTGTTGCGAATGACTAACAAAATTTCCCTTTTTGTTAATATGTTTGTAAAGGCTTTTTAGAGCCGATTAGGTCAATCAGCTAAAGGTTTTTATAATCTGTTTTAACTCCACCTATGAAATTTTTTAATTATTATAGTTCTTTTTCATTTTTCTTTAGTGGTAAAATTTGTTGAAGCTAGAGAAGCTTTGAAAACAAGAATTGATACGATAAAAAGAAGATAAGTCTTCTGTTTCCAGCGTTTTACTTTTTTCGTTCTGGTGGTGTTTTTCGCCTTTCCATTTGGTTATTTACCACTTCTGGTACAACTTCTACTATGATCTTTTAGTGGTTCTTCGCTCCAGACTGCAACTATTACGGCCGGGAATTTACTTATACTAGCATGGTGTATGATACCGGTGGGTTCTCCGGTATTATTCCCCTCGAGCCCTCCGTCGTATTAGATGTTTTTAATTACTAGTTTGAAATTAGATGTAATGTTCTTTGTTTGTTAAAGCGATAAATACTCTCAGGTGATTTTATAAAGCTTTTGAATGTATTTTATTGTGATTACTGCGTCATTAAATGAACGAAATTTTTATCTAGCGATAAAGTTAATATTTAACTAATTTTAAACATGAAGAAACTACTAGATTTGTTGCATGTATAATGGTTGACCCGTCCTCTATTTACTATATACGACAGACATACCTACTTCAGACCATACGATGACAGCCACATTTGCAGATGACACTGCTCTTCTTACATCTCACGAAAACCCTGAAATTGCCTCAAGAAATCTACAATTCTCCCTAAACAGACTGCAAGATTGGCTACGGATCTGGCGTATCAAAGCAAACGAACTAAAATCAACTCACGTCGCCTTTACGCTTCGACGGGAAACGTGTCCGCCAGTAGTAGTGAATAACACTCCACTACGGCAAGCAGAAGACGTCAGATATTTGGGGGATGCACCTCGATCGACGGCTGAAGAAACACATCCTAACCAAACGAAAACAACTAGGCTTCAAGTTCTCCAAACTGTATTGGCTCCTGGGACGAAAATCTCAACTGACACTAACCAACAAAGTTTTACTTTATAAAACCGTATTAAAGCCTGTTTGGACATACGGGTTGCAATTATGGCGTACCACAAGCAACTCTAATCTGGAGATTCTGTAAATATATCAGTCCAAAACTCTACGAACAATAGCGGACGCCCCATGGTATGTGAGAAATTAGGTTCTCCATCGTGATCTCCAAGTGAATACTGTTAAAGATGAAGTGACGTGCGCGAGTGCAAGATATCTAAACCGACTCGAAACACATAACAACACCCTTGCAGTGAACCTATTGGACAATAGTGACGCAACGTTTAGACTAAATAGGTTTCTACCCTTAGACTTAAAATATCGTTTTAGTTCTTAAGCATTTTGTCTCATAATTAGTGCTCTAGTTTTACAGAATACTTGTACATTAAGTATTTACGTAAGGGATTTTTTTATTGGAAAAGTATCCCTCATGCCAGTTCAAAACTAACCAACAAATTTACTTATTGCTCACTAGAGCAGATTGTAAATAAAACTAGTGAAAATTAATAAAAATGTATAATGGTTGTATGTAGTGTAATAGTATAATTTATAAAAATTGTTTGAAAGTTTTTATTAAACGTCTTTTTTACTTGTTTATGATTTTGATTTATATATTTTTTGGTTTCTTACAGCTATCTGTTTATATAATGATTTAAGCATTTTTTCTAAATGTCGGTTCCTGTACCTTCTTATGAAAGCTATAACAGAGGTTTATAGTAAGTTTAAGTAACGAGATTTTCTGAATTACTCGGTACTCATTTACACTGGTTGGCTCCAGTGGTGTGGAGCTATTGAAGGATCTTGATATTTAATGGTTGGGCCAGTTGTGCCGTGTATATATTTTAGGTAGGTAGGTCCCGTGTCAAAAGATGCTTACCACGGTAAAAATCCCTATAAGAGAGCGAAATTATTCCGCATTCTTCTAAATTCTAATTAGGTCAACCATATGATTAAAGTAAGCGATACTATGCAAAAACAAATCAACAAATATTACCTCTTTAGATTTCATTCGGATTTAGCTGTTACTTCGTTGCTAAATGTGTTTGTGGAAAATTTCAAATGTCCCTATAAACTTGGTGTAGTAGATGCGACTAAGGTGGCTGTTTGTGTTCGAAGACATAAAAACCAGTTGTTATAATGTGCGTAACTAGAATTTGCGATATCACATTCATCTTTTTTTAATAAAGCAGCTTAGCGTATAGCTCTTTTTGAGGAATAATGTGGATGGAAGTTACTAACCTAATATTTATTACCTTAATATAGGGTTAATATAAATTTTACTGTCAGTTACCAGTTAGTTAGTTATATTGAGTTGTACAAAATCACAAAAAATGAATAAAAATGAATTACATTTATCTGTAAGAAATCTGTAATTCGAATCTACCCCGATTTTATTTTATTTTTTAAAGAAATAAAAGATTTAATTTTTATTTAATACTTGGGTAGAAAATGATTACTGAGCTCCTTTTTCACAAATCAGAGGAAACGTTGTTGCGTCCAATATGAAATTCAGAGCTATTATAATAAGAATGATAGTTCTATTTTCCGTGCCATAAGACTTATCGGGGTATAGCTTCTATTGCATAAAGCCGTCGTGTGTAAGTAGATAGCATTATGCTCTGATCACCTGTTATTATTATAGGAAATTATTCCTAGGTACTAATTTTTTCAGGTTGAGTCGGTTTAAAATTTTGGATTAAAAGAAATTGGTATATTTAATTTAAATGGCCAAGGTGAAGGATAAGTGTAACTGGTTCTTCCTAAAAGGAAACGTAATGGCTGCCTATTGTCTCTATAGTGGAAAGTGTCCAAAAACTAGGTGTTGTGCATATAACTTCTGCTATTTGATAGATATAAGTTGAAGAATTCATGCGTATAACTATGTCATATTAGACAAGAAACAAAAGGAAAACTGGAGTTTTAGGTTAACAGCTTATATTTCCCATCTTTTTAGAACTGCATCATGTTAATTTTTATTCCCAGTTATCTCTACAGCTGTTCAGTTTTAAGCTAAACAAAATATACTAATATAGAATGAAAATATTGCTTAATGTAATAAAAAGGGAGGTATAAAAGAAAATACCATTCATTTACTGAATTACTATAGTAGCTCCTGATCAGGCCTGTAACCTCAGCACCCCCACTTCAAATAAATTCATAAATGTTATTGTTTATTGTTTCCAGCCTTACTTTGTGGAACTCCATAATCATGAAATAAATAAAGATTATTAAAAGTTTCACAGTTTTATTAAAATACAACCTGACAATATTGTTTCGACAGCTATGCTGTCATTATCAAAGGTAATATAATTATAAACAAACACGTCGCTAAGGTAGATACAAAAATAGGTAACTAGATAAAATAATAATAATAATCAAAATTAAATATCTAATACTTCCAGTAACGGAGAATTACTGAGCTCAAGTTGTTCATTCATTAAAGGTACCCTGAGTTTGTGTTTGTATATCTCAAAGGCTTCTAAAATGTCTAATTTGCGTTTGTTATTACAAAAATGTAGGAATTTAATATTATTTTGAGGAGTCATTGTGTGATTTTGTTCTAAATTACGCCAAACACCTTTTAGAACAAAATCACACAATGACTCCTCAAAATAATATTAAATTCCTACATTTTTGTAATAACAAACGCAAATTAGACATTTTAGAAGCCTTTGAGATATACAAACACAAACTCAGGGTACCTTTAATGAATGAACAACTTGAGCTCAGTAATTCTCCGTTACTGGAAGTATTAGATATTTAATTTTATTATTATTATTATTTTATCTAGTTACCTATTTTTGTATCTACCTTAGCGACGTGTTTGTTTATAATTATATTACCTTTGATAACGACAGCATAGCTGTCGAAACAATATTGTCAGGTTGTATTTTAATAAAACTGTGAAACTTTTAATAATCTTTATTTATTTCATCATAAATGTTAGCCTATAATTAAGTACTAATTAAAGACTAACTTGTACCAACAAAAAAATGTACCTATCCACGGGGGTAGGTACAATTTTTTGCTGTAATTTAAACTTTAAAAGTTTATTTGAAACTAGCACCCCACTTCAATTAAATTTAACCATTTTAATTAAACTCAAAAATGGCTAGCCTAGAATTAAGTACTAATTAAAGACTAATTTGTACCAACAAAATAATACTGATGGCAGAAGCTGAACTAGCATCCATAATTCAATTAATTCAAAAATGTCCAGCCTATAATTAAGTACTACCAATTAAAGACTAATTTGTACCAATAAAACAAATTATTGTACCTAGCCCCGTTTAGCCGTAATTTAAGCTTTAAAAGTTAGGGTGCTGGCAGTACCTGAAATTAGCACCCTCACTTCAATTAAATTCAATCACTTTAATTACATTTAAAAATTTCTAGCCTATAATTAAGTACCAATTAAAGACTAATTTGTACCAACAAAAAAAATTTTACCTATCCCCGTTTAGCCATAATTAAGGTTTTAAAAATAAGGGTGCTGGCAGAAACAAGCTAGCACCCACACTTCAATTAACTTCCAAAAGTTTTAGCTTACACTGAAGCACTAATTAAAGACTAATTTGTACGAACAAAATTTTCATAATTATTGGAATATAAATGTTATTAAAATAATTTAAAACTGGTCGCGTGGTAAGTGATTCAACGTAGTTAAAAAGTACATTTAAAAAAATTAAATCTAACCAACGCAATGCTAAGTACTAATTAAAAACTAATTTGTATCAACCAAATCTTCACGATTATTGCAATAGTAAACGTTATTAAAATCAATTGCTTAAAACTTGCAGCATGGCAAATGATTGCATAGAGATAAAAACTATAAATTTAAAACAAAAATAGTTTCTACCAACAAAATTTTCATGACTTAATCTGAATGTAAATGTTATTAAGAACAATTGTTTGAAACTTGCCAGGGTGATTCGACGTGGACTGTCAACATTAATTAAACGTTCATTAACACAGTTAAGTTAAAGATCCATGCATCAACGTTGAATCAACTTTACTTCAACTCACATTTACTGTTGACGGACTATTAATTCAACGTTAAATCAACGTCTCGTTAACTCGCTGTCAACGTTGATTTCAGGTTGACGTTGTATTAGGGCGATTATAGTCTCCGTGCCATATAGCTTTGAGAACGATAGTTTTTCTTAGTTGGTTATATGTTTAATTAGTAGTCAATTCTTCGTTAAATAGATTTTGTAAAACCACTTACCACGTGGCAAGCTTCAAACAATTGTTCTTAATAACATTTACATTTAGATAATCATGAACATTTCGAAAAGTTTTAGTCAGAATTTTAGTGAGAAGTAGTTAAATTTAATTGAAGTGAGGGTTCTAGCTTCAGTTTCTGCCAGCACCCCCATTTTTAAAACTTAAATTACGGCTAAACGGGGATAGGTATTTTTTTTGTTGGTACAAATTAGTCTTTAATTAGTACTTAATTATAATCTAGACATGTTTGAATTTAATTGAAGTAATCTGCTAGCTTTAACTAATGATAGTACCCCCACGTTTAAAGTTTAACTTACGGCTAAACGGGAATAGGTACAAATATTATTTGTTGGTACAAATTAGTCTAATTAGTACTTAATTATAAGATAAAAATTTTTAAATTTAATTGAAGTAGGGGTGCTGGCATTACGGACCTTGTAATGGCGAGCAGTGCATCGTATTTTTAATCCCCGATTATGTTTACGTTTAAATACAAATTTTGGAATTTATAGATAGTTTGAATTGCATTCATCTTTAATAAATCAATTTAATAATTTGAAATATACAAGATAGTATATCAAAAATACGTGTTCTTATGAAAAATTCTTAATTTATTATTCTATATCTATAGTTTCTCTGAAACTGAAGATCTAATGCATGAGTACTTTTTTTCACAATTAGGCATTCAGACCATATGTGCTACCAGGTGCACTGTTTTGAATTTCTAGAAATTTCGTGTCGACATTTCTAGATTGTTTCAAACGAATACTTATCAGAAATTAGTCCTGATTAGTCCCTGATTAGATTCATTTAGTCATCAATAACCTTAAAGTCAATCAATGGAGCGGTATGGTTTCTGATTTATTCAGTCTCCAGCAAATTAAATACAGTAATAAATGCACTTGAAACTGTTGTATCACACAATAGCATTAGAAGTGGTGTATGGGAACACGTTCGCATAGCGCACGTTCTATCAAATTGCGTCTGCTTCTGCAGTGTCACACAAACAGATACGCACAGTGGCCACAGTATCTTAAAAATAATTTACTATAAAAATATTAGTATGCCATTTGCATGTAGGACTGTACGAACTGTTTTTATGAAATAATAGTAAATATAAAAATGTCATCATATTAAACTTTTTATTTAGTATGTCCGAGAATTACTTTGCTGTCGTAATGTCATAGGTAGTATTAGTGTAGTTAATTTCAAGAATTAGGTAAACTGGGCGACTGTAATTAACTTCTGTAAATAAAATAAAAAGGGATTTTCTGGGCTTTTAATTGTGTATCAGCTTTCGTTTAATCTAATTTAACACGTGCAGTGATTATCTAGATTGATAGTAGCCGCTATCTAACTTCGAACAGTATCTGATTACGTCCACTACCTGCTTATTATAACCCGATACGACCTAAATATCCGTGTACTTATAAACATTTCTTATTTCTCAATAAGTACATTGATTAAGTAATCTGGTGTTAACTGTAGTCTTCTTAAAATGAGTAACAGTACCTTTAATCATTACTTGCTTTATACAGGGTGCTTTTTATATAAAGGATTTAGGCTTAATGGGTAACATATCTATAAAGGAAGAAGGTAAAAATGCATAAAATTTCGCACTATCTCAAAAATAAATTTTCACTAAAAATTGTTGGGCACCCGGAAAATTAAGCAAACTGAAGACGACCCTGGTGTCTGGAGGAACCATTATTTCTATGCTGATCATTCATTTAATTTAGATCAAACAAAAAGATTTTTACTATTTAAACTGTTTACAGGTAGTAATAAATACATAAATTTTTCAAGTAGACTAAACAATGACAGCACCTAAATAAATAGGGTTTGTTAATATTACAACTACTGCATTTCCGTATTACGTTGCAAATCGTTATTAATGATAATCAATTTGTATTGTGTTTAATTTCGGACATCGTTAAAAATAATAAGTAAATCGGTAGCTTAATGAAATGATTTAACAGTTAAAATTGCTGTAAAACGGAATATTAAAAACATGACATGTCCTTATCCCGAACATATGCATTTACACAGCTTGCAATTAAACTACTAAAAACGTACAAGATCGTTCATTTTAAAAATAACAATGGTATGCTAATGGTATAATACAATGATTTCTATCGATTAAAACAGCTTAATCATTAATGACGTGACGTAATAATTAATTCATTCAGAAGATATTTAGTTAGATGTAAAAAACACTCCAGGTTTCACTAAATGCATAAATCTATTTTATTTTCTTAACAATAAATAGTAAGTGACAAACTCAAATTGGTTGCAATACCGAGGGTTTATTAATTGGCAATACTTACTATATTTTGTATACTTTTAAAACGGAAATTACAAACATATGATTTTTCTGAAAATCTACCGCATTGAAAAGAACTTCATATTAAATTATTAAACAAGATACGTATTAAGAAATCGCACAAGCACCGCATCCCTTTCAAATGTGCCGCGATCTGTTGATCGAATTACCAGTTTTCAGAAATTATTGCCATCTGGATTTGTATAAAAGTTCCTTAAATGTGTTCTTACATAATCGTTGGAAATATGACACCACTAGTGTAAGAATTAATTAAACACCCAATTGCGGTAAAAGACGAATTGAAAAACCAACATAACAATATGTAATTACTAATTACCGTTAGGCGTAAAAAATAAATGCCATGTTTCTTTCCAACATCTGTTTTAATATAAACACAAATGCATAGTTTGCATGCAAGGTTTTTAGATCGGGTCATATTTCTAAAAAGTACCCTATTTATTTACTCGGTAATAACTTCCGACCACATTATTTATGTTAAAGCTTGCAGACAGCCATAAATTAGTTTTTTATGACATACAACAACAATTTTAACAACACCTAAAAGGATATCACATTTTTAAATTAAATTTGTACACATTAAGGTAGGTTAGTGTTACAGGGTCGGACTCAAAATTTAATAAAACTTTAAAATTAATTTTCTCGAAAACTATTCGTTTGAAGAACAAACTTTATAAGGAAAATATTCCAACTATCAACCATTCGTCCAAAACCCTTCAATTAAAATACACCCTGTATTGCCAATTCTGTTTGAGTTATTTTTGCAGCATGTAAAAACATAAACCGTGAATTGTTCGATTTTACTTCATCAAAGATTAAAATTTTAAGCAAAAACGTTAAGTTCCTTTCAAAAAAATGTAATCACATGGGCAATGGTGTCGTAAATAATTAATAATAATTTTTCGTCTGAGTAAATATCAATTTATCTTCTTCCACTGTTCACAATCGATTAATCTTCTGGTCGCTATTAATCTTTATTAAATAACCAAAAACCCTATTGTTAGATAAATTCACAAAGTTCAAACTTTTGCTATCAAAGGTCAAACTAAGTGTAGGAGTACGCCCTGCAGAAAACTTGAAATACTGTTAGTAACTATATTTTTTCAATCCCATAGGATTTAAATTACAAAATACTACATTTAAGGTAAACTCTTACCTAAATCAAGTAAAACATAAATACCATGAACTGATGATACCCTTTGCCAAGGGAATTTCAGGCGATTTTGATGAACTTCTCAAGTGTACAAATACATCAAGTCAACAACCCTCTGGACACGGACAAAGAAAATCGAATTACACAAAAGATGTGAAACCCACGCTATTGTACTGCAGAAAAGGATTGTGAACGGATTTATTTATTACGTAAAACGAGCTGCTGCACTCCAGGATACATTTTGAAATAAAACAGAACCTACTGAAGCTAACAAAGTGAATAAAATACCTCACAAGAACCAAATCCAATGGAAATAGGAAATTTGTTGAAAACTTCTATCCATACATTGTTAAGTATATAAAGATTGGAAAATCGAAGTCGTTGACATAAAATATTTAATCTTGCTAGAAAGGAAAGAAAAAGACATGAAAATTCTATAGCAGGTTTAATATAGAGAATCGTCCGTAATCCGATTTAGATGTTGCAATGCTCGGAGTGTTGTGTGACTTGACTACTTAATTATTTCGTTTTCACACTGTGCACTTGGTAAGAATTGGTGAATAGGAATTTTTTGTTTTTTGGACTCTACTTATTTTCTATGTTAGAATAATTATTGATCACCCAGATTAAACACCGAACGAGCAATCACGAGATACATAAATATAATAAGCAGCATGACATGATTTATAACATCCAGAGCGGATATTTCCAACGAAAAGAATAAAATCTACCCTTTTCCGTATTATACTGTTCAGGTTCTTTAAATTGCACAAAAGAGCATGATTAAAAACGGTTTTAATTTACTTCATCAAGTCATTTTAAATTTACAAAGAAAGGATGATATCAGCTTAAATAATCCAGGCAGGATTACAGAAAAGTAATGTAGAAGAAGTAAATAATTCAGATAAGTTACAGAAGTTTCATAACTAGACCTTTTCCAGAAGTTAAACTCATGAACGTTTAAAGTTTCGTTTTAGGGAATATTTTATAAAAAAAGTCAGTAGTGACTGTCAGAGTTATTTATTATATCAGTAGTATCTAAATTATTTAAGATCAGGACCAATTTTAGAAATCTATCTCATTGAAATCTGAAATATTTCATTCGGTATTTTAGCCTGAAGTGCTATACCGCTGTATCAGCATTCACTGGAGGCCCATGAACATAAGAGATGCTTCAGAGATGATAAGTACCATACGAATAAGAGCACATTTACGCAGTTTAAGTAAGTTCTCAGCCCATTCCGGCATGTACGAATTCTCCGGCAACTGGCTTATCTTATCCAGATTCACAAGAATGTATAGTAGTACATTCTTTGTAGCCTGACTAACACGTGTCTACACCTTTGTTTTTACGATCAACGAATTTTCGATGGTGATTCAAGATTGGTCCAGCACAAATGTTACTAACGATTTGCTGGCATATAGCACGTACGAGGCAAGCGCCATATTTTCTCGGCTCGGCAGGCTTCTACAGGTGCCAACATGTTCAAACTTGGTTGCGTCATAGTTGAACATGTAAGAGGCCTACACTATACACCGTGACCTATTAAGACATAGTCAAACTTTGCCAGTGGTTAGATACCCATTAAAGAAAGAAAATTTCTATATACCATTTTTCTCGTACTTCTATACTTTTGGAGAAAAACGGCATCGAAGTTCAGCCTAATGTTTTCAAATTTAATAGTATGAATGCACATGACACATATTTTAAAGTTCAAGGTTATAAACAAATACTACTTGTTCTAGAATGTGCAAAGGTAGCGTAATAAAGTAATAAACTCGTCTTTATTTTGGACAAGTGTTTCGTAAAATAACAACAGATAAACAGAATTAAATAAACAAAGCATGCTGAGACCGACCTCTGGTTAGATATTATGTTTTAAAAACGTATTTTTGTTTTATGATTTGTAATTGCAAGATAATTTCATATCCTTTTAATAGGTACGTTAACCCCTATGTGTAATACAAGCAGGTCTCTGAATAAAAAAATATTTTCGTATTAATTTGGTTTACAGGATATCAAATAAGATATATTTGAAATTTCGGTGCAAGGTACTTATTACAAGAACATTCAAACCACAATGCGTGCATAAAATAAATGCGTTTTTGGGTCATTTCAATTTTAATGTTATTTTTTAGTATTATGGGTTTTGATTATTAGATTTTTGTTTCTGATAGCCGCGTACCAATTGTGTTATTTCTTGGGCATATTGTACTGTATTATTTTCTATTTTTTATTTAAAATAATATTTATTCCCAGAAAGTACACATACTAAGTGTACTGTAATAAATAAAGGGTGCCGATTTCGAGTGAAAAGCAATAAAATCATCACTGTAGATACCGTAAATATTCCTAAGAATTGGACACAGCTGCATTAGTAATAAACTAATCAAAACAACCCGGTCAGCAAATTTTATTTTAAGTACATATTATGTATGTTCCAAACACTTGGTCATGGTCTGGGCCTAACAATTTGCAAATCCCTTATTACACTGCAGTTTTTAGTAAAAGTACTTAAAAATTTATTTTTTCACGAATTGTTTTTATACTATGTAGTTATTTTCTATGTAAACAAATTACCATCCATTAAGGTCGTTCTATCAAAACATAAAAAAGGTTTTATTAAAGGCACTTTATACTACTGTATTTAGATTTTAGACTTCCAGTAAAATAAATAAAAAATAACAATACCTATTGATGAATAGATTAAATTATCTAAAACATATCTTTATTTAATTAACTAATATCTGGTTATTAACGAATAACCAATCAAAAATGATATCAATAAATGGGTCGGTATTAAAATGTCATTTCTGCATGCTTTTCCTACTATTAGAACACACGGTAATCCCCCGGTTTAACAGAGCGTTTTAAGTTTCAACAATATGCAAAATGGAACGTGCGCCGTCTACAACCTTGTGTTCATTCAACAGATGTCACGTTTTTGTACTGATGGTGTCAATTTCTAAAGCGTTTGCATTTAATTCTATTAGGCTTAAAAACTGACCTGCATCAATTACACATACTTTTCTGAAAACGTCAGGCAAAATTTTCGAAATTTTCAAGTTTATTTAGTCAAAAAATGTTACTAAGATTTTATGTTTCTAATGACCAGAGAAGCTTATCCTCAAAGTCCGATCATTGGGTACTAATCACCGTGTATATATTACGGCCAGAAGCGTAATAGATCTTAGTAGCCACTCAAGCATCTGGACGAGTGCATGAAAATTAAGTACCGCGCGGTCATTAAATCTTTAACAAAAGGAAGACACACGCCTAATCAAAAAAGATAACGTTTAGACGGCGTTTATGGTGATTTATCTCCTTCATATTCCACGTAGAAAAAGTGGTCAAAGTGTTTCCGTTTGGGGCAAGAATCTCTTGAAGATGATGAGCTCATCGGTTGGCCAATTGAAGCGGAACGCCTCGAAAAGTTGCAATCATTGAAGAAGAATTTTAAAGAACGCAATACAACTGTTAACAGTACATATTATGCGTCATTATTGCATAAATTGAGAAACAATATTCGTGAAAAACGTCGAGAAAAATTGACAAGAGGTATTCTATTATTACACGACAATGCTACCGTTCATACTGCCGTAATTTCACAAGCTGCCATTCGCAAATGCGGCTTTGAAGCATTGGATCATCCACCGTACAGTCCGGATATGGCTCCTAGTGACTATTATTTATTTTCCAATTTAAAGAAAGACCCTAGGGGACGTCGTTTTAAGGACGAGAACGAGTTGCAAGCAGCTGTAATTGAACATTTTGAAGGAAAAATTTCTAATTATTTTTACAAGGGCATTGAATTATTAATTCCACGTTGTAATAAGTGTATTGACATTAGGGAAGATTATATTGAAAAATAAAAATTATTATATTTTACCAAGTTTATTTTTTCTATATCAGGCCGAGAATTTATGGCGCTTACCTCGTACATCATAAAACGGCTTGACTTTACTGAACCCCCCTTGTTCTGGTAGCCACCCCATAAAAAAAATTCAAATGGTACGTATCATGTGATAGCTTATTTGACATGTCTTTCAATTCTGGATATGACTATCATATTCTTTTTTATGTTACTTTACCTACTTACTACACTTTCAGAAAATCCAAAATAAAACTCTGATATTCCAAGAAATAATAATTATTAACATAATTTTAGTAGATCAAGACGGTTTGATTACAATAGTTAGTTTATAATGTATTCAAGTTTATAGCCTCGTCCAGGACTTCTTCGGCAAAACATTCGTAATTGCGATGCATAGTTTTAATACTATCAACCTTTTTTCCATAAAAAGGTTTTCATCGTGTATAATCTCTCTAGACTTAATTCGGAAATGTAAAGTTCAAAACCTTTAGTTTTTGAAACAAATTTGAGACACTTGTTTCCTACACTATGAAGCGTATAATTGGTCAATACGTATCCATCAAGTTCGTTGTGTTTCAGACATCCTAATATGTGCGATGCATCCTCCATAAATTCTTTAAATGAGTCTTCGTTAAACTGCACACCTAGATCAGTGCCTTTCTTCAAGATTCTTATACACACATCAAAATTCTTGAAAGGATCCAGTCCAAGATGTAAATATTTCGACCCGCTGTTGTTTAACGGCAGCTGTATTTCACAAAGAAGTCTTGATTTTTCGTAGTTTAGAATTTTTTCATAATCATCCTGAACTTGTATATCGTATGTTTCTTTTGCAAACTTTTTAAAAGTTTTGATATCATCGCTATTCGGATGAAATTGAGGTGAATCGCACTTCCTAGGCACACTATACGGTTCACATCTACTATTATGTTGAATGCGCTCAGCTTTGTAGAATGACATTTTAACTATGAATAAACAGCAACACCGATAAATCGTGACTAAATAAGTAGGTCTGCTGCTTCTGCTATTTATTACCGTCTAAAGAGGAAAGGAGGAATCACTAAAACGTTTACATTTCCCCTATACCTAAACATATAATACAACGGTTCTCCTACTAACAGGTTTCTGCTTGTCTCAACTCTTTGGATCTTGTTTGATATGGTCTGTAGGTCCAGATATCTCTCACTGATTCTGTTTTCCATATATTCTATTCGAAATATGCATAGTATTCGTCAGCGCTTATCGATTATCGCTTATTATCGATGCTTGCATAGTATAATTATTTTCTCAACGCAGGATATATATCGATATTTTTCTAGTTTGATTAAATCCTATAAGTTATGAAATAAATAACGATTATTAAAAGTTTCACAGTTTTATTAAAATACAACCTGACAATGTTGTTTCGACAGCTATGCTGTCATTATCAAAGGTAATATAATTATAAACAAACACGTCGCTAAGGTAGATACAAAATAGGTAACTAGATAAAATAATAATAATAATCATAATTAAATATCTAATACTTCCAGTAACGGAGAATTACTGAGCTCAAGTTGTTCATTCATTAAAGGTACCCTGAGTTTGTGTTTGTATATCTTAAAGGCTTCTAAAATGTCTAATTTGCGTTTGTTATTACAAAAATATAGGAATTTAATATTATTTTGAGGAGTCATTGTGTGATTTTGTTCTAAAAGGTGTTTGGCGTAATTCGATTTTTCAGGATGTTTATTTTTGTAATGACGTACGTGTTCTTTATATCTTATGTCAAAATTTTGAAGTGTTTGTCCAATATATACCGAACTACAAAAAGAACAATTTAAACGGTAAATGCCCGATTTCATGATATAATGTGTTCTGTCTTTAGCATTAAATAAAAATAAAAAAGTGTTAGTGTTGGTTTTAAATGTTATTTTATAATTGTTGGTTTTTCTTAGTATATGTGCAATTTTTTCTGATATTTTGCCAAAATATGGTATAGATATGTAATTTGTGTCTTCTGTTTGATTGTCAATGGGATATATTCTTTTGATAGCTAACCTATAATCTTTTTGTTTAATTAAAGTGTCAATCATGTTCGGATTATAATGATTTGCATGTGCTAGTTGTTTAATGGTTGATATCTCTTTGCTAAAATCTGATTTTGTTAGTGGAATAGTGGAATAGAAGCTCTGTGTACTAATGATCTGTAGGCTGCTATTTTATGTGTATTATGGTGACAAGATTCATTTGGTATTGTTATGTCTGTGTTGGTTTTCTGTATATGGAAAATTCAAATAGATTGTCTGCGTTAATCTTGATATTTAAGTCTAGAAAGTTTATAGCCCTGTTTTGTTCTGTTTCTAGTGTAAATTTTATATTAGGGTGGATACTGTTTATAAGAATTAAAAATTCATTGATAACCTCAAAAGAACTGTCAAAACAAGCTAAAATGTCATCAACATAACGAAACCAGAAGATAATGTGTTTAGAGAGGTTTAATTCAAATATTCGATCTTCAAACTTGTCCATAAATATGTTAGCTAGTAGAGGACTTAGAGAATTACCCATAGGTAAACCATCCTTTTGTAAATAAATTATGTTATTAAAAGTGAAATAATTTTGACTTATACAAAGGTCAAATAATTGAATTAACTCTAACCTTTTAACTAATTCTATATTACTATTGATCAAGAAACTATCTAATAAAGGAATACATTCTTGTGGGGGTATTCTGGAGAACATGTTGCAAATATCAAAACTAACAAGTTTTGAATGTGGTGGAAGATGTATGTTTTGCAGCTTATCTACTAATTCTAATGAATTTCTAACAGAGTATTTCGATTTGTAACCTATCGTGTTAATAATCTGGTTCAGTTTTTTTGATAAAATGTGATTAGGTGCATTGATGTATGATACAACTGGTCTTATTGGCATATTCTGTTTGTGCGTCTTGACTAATCCATATAGTTTAGGTATTTGTGGGTTTTTATTAATGATTTGTTGCTTTTCTAATTCTGAAAAGCAGATATTGCAGTTTTCTAAACCTTGTTTTATTTCTTTTTGGAATTTTGTGGTTGGGTTTTTGTTTAAAGTTGCTAAATTTTCTTTATTAATAAATTCATTAACTTTTTGTATGTAAATATCTTTTGAAAGAATTACCAAAGTGTTACCTATAAGTTATATTCATATCGCCCTTTTTATTCTGTTAAGATGTTTATAATAATCATGGTGAGCCTGGTATGAACATAAACCGATTGTACCTATTCTTTTCTCTCCGTTTGTATAATATAAAATATATATTTCGCGTCAGACTGATTAGTATCGTCATATGTACCGATTGTTATATTTCCGTGAATATTTGAGTTTTCACCAATACACAGGATAAATGTTTATCTTTAATTTTATATATGGCGTTTTATATAGAGCAGGAGTCTCACGATAATTTATACATATATTGTCTTTGAATATTCTAAAACAGATAAGGAACCTTGAACCCTTGTTGGAATTTTAAAAATAACGAAATTTTTATCGAATCAGCTAAATAGATAGTGTACTTATAAGTGAATCTCTAAATAACGAATGCGTTAACAGAACTCCTGCATTAATATACATAACGTTTCATCGTGTTTTTCAAAACACATTTCATTGTAAAAGAATAAGAATAATTTCAATTTTATTTATCAGGCGGTATACATTATATTATTTTATATATTAGTATGCAAAGTTATCATTTCAATAAAAAGTAAAATATTTATCTGATTTATTTCTCCAGCTTAAGTCTTCAGGGTTCTCATAACTGTAGATATTGCAAGAGGTAACTACCCTGTGTTTCAAAGTTATAAAGACGTATTACAAACATATGTTATAGACTTATATTTCGAAGGTATCGAAATGGTTACAGATTATTATTAATCATACGAGTTTACTATAGATACGTTGAATATCCTACAAGAGTATATAGTATATTATTACATATCTGCGTATTTCGAAGCTATTGAAAATGTATGATATATTATAAAATAACGTTTAAATATGGCGACGAAGTTATTTCTTTTAAACTAACGACAACTCATCATACAAAACATACTGTATTTATGCATTCCCTTTCTCTGCTGATATGTTTTCTACAGTGTGTTTTTAAATATTATACCCCGTTCTCTCAAGAATGCATAAAATTTTTGAAATATCTGTTTATTATTTTACTTAGCACATATAAAAGTAGCAAAATGAATTTCTATTTTAACCTATTAACTTTTATGTACTTTATTATGCTATTCAACTTGACCCTAATTATGATTAAATGAGAAAACATATTATCAAGCTGTTAAAAATTCGAATATCTAGAAAAATGGGTAGCTCTTACTGAATATACGAAAAATACGTTTTAGGTATGTATTGAGATACATAACATTTCTCTCATATATGAATTTGTATACAACGATCTAGATCTTGCTGCCGTATATGTTTAACATAAAAATAAATGAAAACTATAAACTTCTTTTATCGTTTTATTTTTAAAACGTCAACAGAACCATCATTCCAAAAAAAAGTTAGCATGCGAATTAACTTTTCTTGACGAAGAAATGCGTTTTTAAAAATGGAACTTTATTTTAAAAATGCAAAAGACGGAGCCCAAGTTACAAAATGAACACAGTTTACTGTTATGTACAATAAGATATTTATTCGTCGTGAATTTACACAATATGTACATACTTGCATAATCACTTAAATACTATTATACAATTTAAACTTAAAACTGGTAATAATGATGTTCAGAAAGGCCGAGGTAAACAGTAATCATGGCTTCTACGGCTTTCTGAGTGAGTATGGCTTGAAAGAAGGTAAACAGTTTCTATCTTCAAGCCCGTCGTAACTCAGACTGATCTGTCCCACAAAGCTTTGGTCTTTATATACTAGTCTACGCAAAAGAAAAATTTAATTTTGCTTCTTTAAACTACCTTTTTAAGACCATCTGCACCGGTCAGTCATTCCAAAATTATATTATAAATAGTTTAACAAATATAGTTTTAAAAACCACATAAAATAAATAACTGTTTTCTTAACAGTAACAATAGTTAATAATTTGATTACTCCAACGTTAATCTTAACTTTCTTCCTAGTTACAACAGTAATTTAAAGTTTGATGTGAAATAGTTAAATTGTTACCTACAATAAACTATAGTATTACAATCCGCTTGCATGAATGTTTGAAGGCTTCTACCATGCTTACAAACTAATGGTATTACAAATTATATCTACCTATAATTGAAGTCTGTGTTTCTAAGTGGTTGCGCTAAATTTAATTATTATCGCATCAAACCCTTCCAGCTCCAGAAACTAACTACTTTCAGTTGTCAAACTAATAGTATTGGCAGTATAAGTGTACAGGCATACACGTATAAACCTAGTTGCTTCCGATAGAAACCGCAAGGTCAATATCACACTGTCATCAAGCTTTGGGAAGTTAGATAGTTTTCAGGAGAAGCCAATTTGGTTATTTAATAGGGATAATGATCAACAATTCCTATTAGTGCTTTCAATGGCACTTATAATGTATATTTTCATTCAGTAATCGCACAAACGCGTTAATGCTTGAGAATGGAACTTATGTAAGGTAGTTTTACAGAAAAATCATATTTTAAAAATATCTGAAAGGTACCTGAAAGCATCCTAATGTCTGCAAATCACCAATAGTTTACAGTTCTCCACCTTTGGAACTAATTGAGATAAGATTTGAAGAATGGCCGCACGAATAATGCGCTCACTGTAAGTGCAGCTTACCAATACTGAATTTAAAACCATTTCACAGCACGCAAAAGACTCATTCAAACTAATTAGTCTTAATCATAATGTGAAAGGAAATAGGAAAATATATTTGTTCTAATTAGAATGAGGTGGGAATGGTTTGGAAAGGTGTTGAGCGCCACTGAATTCAGAATAGTAATTATTCATACATAAGTAATCTTTAACCCCTTATACCTTACGATGTCGAGGTGCCGGGCGCACCGAGGCTCAGAGTGGATATGTGCGTGTGAGACGAGGCAGCGGAGCCATGTAGGCAAGTACACTACGCTCGTGGTTTACCTATCCGAGTATTTGCCGGAGCAAACTCAACTTAACTTTGTTAAGCGATATAATCCACTATAACCACCCTGCCGCACTGCCGGCTAATAATTATAATTGAGGTTAATATCAAGTACTGGTGGCTTACAGATAAATAAATTATTGATAATTTATACATATTTCTTGAACTCAGAACGACCAGTTAAATAAATATTGTGCAATATAAGCTATAATTATAATAAACTGCATTAAAAAGTGTATTTAATTAATTGTACAAGATTAAACTAGGTTAAAACAATTATGTTATTAGTAAAAGTTTCTCAAAATAAAAGGAAGATAATCAGAGAATAATTATTTGCTATACACGGTGATTCACTACTTAATGATCGGACTTTGAGGATAAGCTTCTCTGGTCATTAGAAACTTAAAACCTTAGTAACATTTTTTAATTAAATGAACTTGAAAATTTTGAAAATTTTGAAATTTTGCCCGACGTTTTCAGAAAAGTACGTGTAATTGTTGCAAGTCAGTGTTTAAGTCTAATAGAATTAAATGCAATGGCTTTAGAAATTGACACCATTGACCAGGCATGCAAACGGCGCATATTCCAGTTTGGATGTTGTTGAAACAACATAAAACGTTCTATTAATCCGGGGGATTCCCGGATTAATAGCATTTTAATACCGATTTATTTAATGATATCATTGAGTTTGATTTGTTATTCGTTAATAAACAGATATTAGTTAATTAACTAAAGATAATTTAATTATGTTGGATAATTTAATCTATCCATCAATAGGTATTGTTATGTTTATTTATTATTTATTTTATTGAAGTCTAAAATCTAAATACAGTAGTACAAAGTTCCATTAGTAAAACCTTTATTGCTTTTCACTAGAAATCGATCGCATTTCTTACGAACTTTCTGGGAATAAGTGTTGTTATTCTAAAATACAACAGAGCAAAACTGCTTTTAAGTAAAAACGTTATTGTTTTGCGGTTGATGATAATTTGTTTACATAGAAATAGTATAAAAATAATACAAAACTGCATGCTCAAAAATAAGTACTGTTCTTATTCCATAAAACGGCCAAAATAAAGACAGGTTATTACTTTATTATGCTAGCTTACACATTCCACAAAAAAAAACAAATAGTATTTTTATCACCTTGAACTTCAAAATATGTGTTATGTGCATTCTTATTATTAAATTTGAAAACATTAGGCTGAACGTCGATGCTGCTTTTCTCAGAAAGTATAGAAGTACGAAAAAAATGGTGTATAGGAATTTTCTTTCTTTAATCTTATCTAACCACTGGCGTAGTCTATTTCTTCATGGGACATCGTGTATATTAGCTTAGAATTACTTAACTTGTTAAAAAGAAATCGGAATCTGGACTACTGAGTCATTCAATCTTAAGACAAAAGTATACCAATGACGTATATTCATGACAGATCTTGTAAAAAAAAGAAAATAAAATGTGGTAAACCATAAAAATAAGTAATAAAATGCAAAAATTGTTTTACTGAAGGAACTTCATAAATAAATGAATGCGAATTCGCTAAAAAAACAAACATTTACTTCTTTCCGTGGCTTTACTTATTAATTGAAATTTGTGGCCAATTCAACTTTTGCACGTTCATAATCAAGTTGTCTAATTTCTAACTGCGTTTTTAAATCCAATTTTTATTGTATTAACCAGATCCATATAATTCATTTTCGTAAATGCTTTCAAATCAAATTCAAGTTTTGTATTTTCAATCATACAGAAATTCCGTAGCAAGTTTCAAATAGTTTCTCCAGTAAAAAACCTTAAAAATAATAGATCTACACGTCCCATTTTAAATGGCAGTAGAAGCAATAATGGGAGAAACATTCAATTTATTTTACTTACATAGTTTCTTTTTAAGCTTAATTAAGAAAATCAAAACTCACAAAAGGTTGTTGAAAATAGCAAAAATAAAAAAAAAACGCAAATAACAAAATTTAATTTCACAAGAAAAATAATGTTTAGCATAAACAATTCAAAATGTGGGTTACTTTTTAGAGTCGATGCACTACTTCGATCTTTAATGAATCACAAATAGTTTTGTATTTCCATATAGTACTTATGCACAAATTATATTCTATTCACTCAAAAAATGGTAAAAAGTTGAATGTTAATATTTATTCCAGATGGAGGGTTAAATTCCCATTCAACAATATAGCTGCTCAGTAGCGCTATTTCCTAACGAAAAGCTTCACTGATACTGACTAATTTCTCTAAAAGTGATCATTTGTCCAAACAAATCAAATACCAATATTATCCAGTAATCACTAATAAGCAGAGGTGCAGTGCTGCTTTGAAAATAGTTTCGATCATACAGAATAATCTGAAGAAACCTAACAATGCAAGAAATTCGTTGTATTCAATTGGATACAAATTCTTGATACAAATATTTCAATGGAGTAGGCTATAGGCTATAGTTCATTTACCAAGTAATATTTCTTCATATAAACATTCTGCTCTGAAATTATAATTCATTAACAACAATTCAAACTTAACTTAAACAAATCTTTTTGTAATTTAAGTTATAAAATAACTATTTTTGTAATAGAATATAACAGAAATGTAATAGAATTTCTTCTTATCGAGTATAGGGTTGGAGATTCAGTTTAGAACAAAATTTTTAATATGTTCCCCAACTCGCACGTTACTCTTTTTAGTTAATTAGCATAAATATCAAAAGGTTTACAAAATGAGTAATTTTTCATATTTTTCCATTGATTTTTTTCATGGTTTTGGAACTTTCAAGGGCTAATTGGTTTTGAAAGACAATATTTCTGAAACATTTCTATTGATTTTTATTTTCATGTTATAGAAACATATTTTTGGGTCTTATTTAACTGTTTGGTTTCCGGCTTTTTATATGTTGAGAATTATAGTTGTTACAAACTTATATATCGCAATCCATCTTTGCATTTTTTTTCTGGTTGAGCAATTCTAATAGCTTCTGCGGCTTTTGATTTCCAGAAAAAAGCCTGCATTAGTAACAATATTACTTTAAGGTATAGGGTATATAGGGTATTTATAGTTTATCTCTCTCCGTGTGACTTGCTTGAGTAAAAGTTACATTCTTTTCAAAGCTCCATTTCTTCAATCAAACGATCAAATATTCTTAGTTTCTTGTTTAATTCCTATACTATCGCCATCTATGGATTGAATTTATTTAAATCGTAAGATTCATTATAATGCTGAGTTGTAGAAAGTCAGTCGAATTCAAAGTGGTATGAATTGTTAGATAATAATCTCCTCTATATGTCACAAAAATTCCAGGGAATTCGTCATTATGTTTATAAGAGTACGTGTTCTTTGCATATTATGTCGAAATTTCTATGTGTTTGTCCAATATAAACCGAGTTACAAAAAGAACAATTCAAACGGTAAATGCCGGACTTCATGATATCTTGTGTTCTGTCTTTAGCATTGCATAAAAATGAAAAATTGTTGGTGTTAGTTTTATAGGTTATTTTGTAATTATTGGTTTTTCGTATTATAGTTGCAATTTATTCCTACAAAGGTCCAATATATAAATAATAAATTTAAAAAATATGTTTTCCTCTATATTGATCTTATATTGGGCTTATATTTCAGCCCACTATATGATTAATTCATTAGTGTAGATATTTAATATCATATATTTAATTAATATTGATGTATTGGTTCAAGATTGGCGCCTAATATACTGCTATGATATGGTTAATTTAATTTATGAAAAATAGAAACTGTCTTGTTTGCGCGCCATAAAAATTTTATCCGGATAAGGGCTGTACTGGAATACACTTTACAACACTTGATCACAGATTAATTTACTTCTAAAAGACCACTATCAAATTTGTTTAAAGAATTGAAGGCAAACTGAAAAGTTATACCAAAACAAGCACCACTTACCTTTATAATGAAAATAAAATTCTGCACCGGCATTGATTTAACAAACTAAAGACAAACTCAGGAAGAATAGCATGAGAAAAATATTCAGGCGGGTCGCTCTTTGATAAAGTAATAAAATATTGTTCATATTCTTTCTGTAAAACACTATTTAGGACACACAAAATAAAGAAAAACAAAACACAAATAAATTTCTTTTGAAAACATTTAAATGGAGACTTTTATTTATTAACACACAAAAAAAATCAAATTAAATTTAAATTACCTGGAGAGAAACGAGAATAATTATAAACAACTAAGATTACATAAACATGAAACAAAATTGAATAAATATTAGTGTCAAATGGCTTTAATGAATTAAGAATTAAGAGACAATCTAATTCCCTTTGTCCTATTTAATTTTTAATTGACTAACCCAACAATCTTAAACTACTATTTAATAACTAAAGAAATAAACGAATGAAAAATTTAAAGTTGAAGTTTGAAATTAAAAATTTTTTTTAAATTCAAAAAATTTCGCGTTACACAAAATTTAAAAGACACACAAAGTCGAATAGCAGTTTCCTGTAATTATTGGTGAAGTTACCTGGTTATATGTTGACAAACTGACTTATCAAACCAATCTCCAAATTGATTTTATTTGTGCAGCATGAATATAATTATTATTTTATAAAGATGATACATGAATGTTCCATAACGTGAGTACATTCTATACAATTGGTTAATTGCACAACCTTTCCAATTTCCAACCTCATTCCCATTTAAAATAAGATTCCATAAATTTCCTCAATAATCTTTAAACCATTTAATCTACTAAACGTTCACGACACTTTAATTAATTCACTTCCACTTTAATAGTTTATTCAAATGTTACTTGTTATTCAAACTTAAAATTGACTTAATAAAAAAAAAATTAAATTTCCGTGACATAACCTCACTTTTTGACGTTTGAATTGACGTAAGATTTAATACATAACCTCAATATTTTATCAAATTATTGTGCCAACTGTCATGACTTCTGCTTCGTATCAAAATCGAGAAGCCAGTGCCCAAAATCTGGTGCTCTTTTTATAGTATTTGTAAAACAATTGAACATCGATTTGCAATAAAATTTCTTAACCACATTCTTTAAAAAAAATTAACTTAAATTTTAAAATAAATGTTATAAACGGAAATATATATACAAATTTTCCTTTCTTTTGATATATAATATGCCTATGACAAAGCAATTAAAACTGCAGTACTTGAATGACAACCAGCTTGGATTTCCTTACAATCATGGTTTGATAAAAATTCAAATAGAAACATTTTCATACCTTTTTACATCCTTTTCCAAACATAAACTTAAACCTAAGATCCTATTAACTACTATTTACATTCACTTTGACACCAAAATCCTAAATATAAACAATATTTTACCATTATAGCAAAACATGTTAAATCGTTCTAATTTTGAACTACAACGGCTGAGATCTTCTTTACAAAACTTGTTTCACTTGAAACTTCTATTGCTAAAGGTGCAGTAGAATCTAATTATCAAAATTACAGCAAAACATCTTGGCTGCAAGTTCAAAGATTAACGAAAATTATGCAATTATGCTGAGATTTGTTGCATCGTTAAACCAACATGGGGTTTACTTGAAATTTAAGAATAAAAACTGTAAGTATGTTGGTATACACCTTTCCAATTATGCCTTTTATAATTTCCAGGTGAAAATACACCTTACGATGGCTTCAAATATGAAAAACCAAGTCAACCGATCTATCTACATGTAAATCGTAGCTTGTCTAAATAAATTTTCAATTTTAAGCGAAAAATCCAATTAAGATCCACTTTTTATTATCACCAAGTGATGTAGAGTGTATCCTTTACTTATTAAATAACAAAATACCTCAAATTTAAAAAAATTGTTTTATGAACGCCTGAAAGATAGGCAACCCAAATTACTTATTCAAAATTTTTTACTGCAGATAACACAGCAATACGTAACCAATATTTCTTCCACATAAGTCCCATATACAAATTATTCATATTGTATTGTTCTGTACTGGTCTTATATTGGACATACAGCATGTCTCGAAAATAACGGACAATACGTGAATACGAGATAGTTGATGATGTGTAGAGAAAGTTTTTTCCATAACTTTTTTTTCTAAAATATTTACTTTCAGAGTTATTTAAGGTTCAAGTTTTGAGTCCGGTCCTGCACGTTCTGCTCCACAATCTCCTGGTGTCGCATAATGCAGAGGGCTGTAGTTTGTTGAACTTTACAGCATTTGTCAATACAGCACAATTTTGTCAATGCCGCAAAATACCCGAATGAATTGAACTTGAAGAAACTCGTAAATAGGACACGTTCCGTTTCGCTCATGATGCAGTTTGTTTATTTTAAAATAAATTCAAGGTCTAATAACAGCTTAAAACATCTCATTTTTAAAGAGAGCATCTGATATCATATTTCAATAAGTTAAAGGGAATTCTTTATGTGTGGCGGCGTTGAACGTAATTTAAAAAACATAAAAAGTGTTGGGCTTTAATAAGAAAATTACATTACTAGTTCTTCTAATCTGCGATGCTAATACATTTTACTAGAATCTGAAGCATTAATATTTAAAACTAATAGTAAACCTTCTCATTAAAACTGAAATAAAATTTTACAAAAATGATCTTGGGCTCGAAATTTCTCAATGAACGTAAGTCAATAATCAAAAACTCTCTTTGTTATAAACATCCCCTTTCGCAGACTTTCCTTATTTATAGCAATTCTTTCTTTCGTATTCTGTGCTTGTAAATAAAATTTTGGACTAAACATTCCGCAAAAATACACATAGTGAAATTTGCTCTATGTAAAATAAACAAAACGCAATTTAAAAAAAGGATACAAAACATAAATATATTTTTACGTTCTGTAATAACATTCGAAAATAAACAGAAGATGAATTAAACTTTTAAAAAGAACATTTTCATAATTAGGGCGCCGCCAGGTTGAATTTGCGGCCCGATTGTGGTTTACTCAAAAAACTACAAGGGTCGCAATTTATTAAATAAGAGCAATTTTTACCATTAATCTATTTTATTTAAAACGGAAAACACCTTCAAATAAACTCTTGGTAATAAAAATTATTAGTTTGATGAACTATCATCAAACGTTTGGGACTTTTTTGCAACTATGCAGTTTATAACAAAACGCTTATTACGGTGATATGTCATGGTGTTTATAAAGACGTAACCTTGACCAATATACGTGTTTTTAAATCGACTTCTCCGAATTTTTGCTTAACTCTACACATATCGCTTTACAATGTTTTGACTATCCCAATGCTGGATGACTTATTATTTATTATCAAATTGATGCAAAATATAACAGGACCGTATTAGCAAAAAGTATTGCAAACAATTTTTAACAAATTTACAAAAAAAATTTTTTGAAGGTAGAGTTTTTTTTTCTTTAGTTTTAGATTCTACCTCGGATGCTTTTTAACCCTCTGCGTTATTGTTCGTTATTTTTGAGACACCCTGTATAGTGCAGTTAATATTTCAAAAACCTGTTTTTGGTAATAATGTATGTATGTTATAATAAAATGTTATGATTTAATTGTTATTTTTTTCTAATATTTTCTTCATCGTGATGATTTTAGGTTTTAAGGGGGGCGCCAAATTACCCTCACGCACGGGTGAAAATCTTAGTTGAGCCGGCCCTTGGTTTCCTCAATCATTATTGAAAGACGTTAAATGATCGATATTTACTTTTAATAAATATGTTTTATTTCCCATTAAATTTATATTACTTAATACCTTTAGCTTATTCGTAATTATAAGCAGTTCTGAATTAAATATAATACGATTACGCTAAAACGAACCTAAGGTCCCCGATTAAGAGGCAAAAAGGAGGATAATCCAATTTATTTAATTGAACCAGATTATAGTAGATGCGCTACAAGTTCATCTTAAACTCAAATCTCAAGCATTAAGAGAAGTTTTTAATTATATTATATAATCAGAACGAACCAGCATCTCTAATAATACATACATCAAATTATTGAGAGCATGAGATTATTAGTAAAATCGAAAAAGAAATTACCATAATTTTCTTTGAAGAACGAATTGTGGTAACTCTTAATTACATATAACGACGACAATAAAATTCTTATTTCTCGAGGAGCTGTCGAAAGTAAATAAAATATGAACAACGTAGAGGCTACAATTTTGGGATGGCATTTAACATTTATGACAGAGGAAATGATGTTACGTTTTTAGATGCTCCACCTTTTCCAGGTCTTTCTTAGAAAATTCATATTTTATCACAGAAGAAACAAAATTTTCTTTTAAACAGATTTTTCCAAGAAAACTACTTAAGTGTATTTAATCTGCTAACTTCTTTAGATATTTTTAAAAAGAAATTTTTGTTACTAAAACAGCTTTCGTTGCTCATAAATATGTATAATAATCCAATTATTAACTTACCGTTGCCGTGAACATTTTCTGGGGTTTGCTTGGATACGACAGTTTCAGCTGCAGATTCCCAGGTGGGAGATGGTTGGACGTCCTGCAGGGATGCTGCGGAAGCCCTAACGTTCCGCAACTCCCCCCATGGATCATGCTGTTGATACCATACAGGAAGAAGTTTCCTTTTCCAAAATTGATTTTCCATGATAATGCAATACCTTAGAATGTCAATATTGCTTTAGTTGTGTCCGTAAATCCTTTTACATTTCTGAGCCTGTAAAGAAAATAATTTAATAAATATGTACATTGTTTACCCAACAAATTTATTCTAAACAAGTTTGTTTTTAAAAGATTATTTCTTGGTAATTAACTCAATTATCTCTTTACTGCAATATTTTAAATAAGATAACAGAGTTATGTACATGCATGTTTGCGTCTGCCTGTGATATCGAAACCATGTCAGTGGGCAAAAAGAATAAAACTTGATAATGAAAAACTGATTAACTTGAAAAAGTTGGATTGACTTTCGATCAGTAAAGAATGAACTTTGGAGTTTTTTTTACCTTCTATAAACTTTTCTGGAACAATTCACAAAGTAAGCTTTGATATGTACACTAAAACCTATTAACTTTTCATGTTATAAAGTGTTCTCTTTCAGTTCAGCAATTTCAAAGATATTGTAAAAACAAACATATTAAAGGCATCCAATTTCCTGTTTCGAAAAGGATATCATAAAAGAAATCGTAACAAATAGTTCTTTATTAAATAACTAAATTGAAAAGCAAGTAAATATTTTCTAAGAAAATCGTTTACAAGAAAGTAATTTTCACACTTTTTTACGATCTTTAAATCTATATACTAAATCCAAAATTTGCACAAAAGAGGTGCTTGAATGCGTATGCGTGATACAGTTTTTGTCAGTGTATTAATCCTTTTATAGCATCCACAAATCCACATATATCATTGGACTAAGCAAGTACCAAAGAGATGCAATGGAAGTTTTTAGTGAACGTGGCTACAAGTTGGTAGGCGTGGTATATTTGTTTACCAGTATGTTTGTGCCTTGAAAGAATCCACATAAACGTAGTTTGTTTGTTTAGAGTTTGTTTTTGACAGCCATTATCCTGTAATTTACTAAAATGAAGGCCCCAAAATTTGTTTGTCAGTATGTTTGTTTTTTGATAGACTCTTTATAGACTCTGTAACATTACTTCTAAACCATGGTTGATAACAGGCATGGAACAGAGGGATACAATGTGTGAGTATAGTGGGCGTGGCTTCACGTTAGTGGTTGTGGTAGATGCTTTTGTCTCTTTATAGAAACCACATATACATATATAATATATGATGCATGCTTCTGGAGGGCGTGGTAAGTAAACTAGATTTTTTATGGGAAGTGAATAATAAGTATAAAAGTATAGAAAATTCGTTTAACCTGTCATATACCGATGGAGCCAAAACTATATATGATAGATGTGAGTGGAATCGAGTAAAGTGCATACTTATTATGAAAGAAAGAGATACAGATAATGTATCTAATATTCTAGTAGGTTGAAACTGTATGTTTTGAAAATTATTATGACAATAAAATTTTCAAAACATACATTAAATGTTCAAATTGATTTTTCTCAGAATTCTTAGAATTTCTTTAGAATTTTTTTCTGTAAATCTTAGAGTAACGTATGTCCCAAAAGTTTTCGGAAAAAAATCAAATAAATTTTTTTTAACGAAATATATTTTTCAAATTTTAACCGTAATAATATCTTGTTCCTACAACTACTGTTAATCTCTATGCATATTTATAGAACTGATAACGGCCCTCGTTCTTCTATGACACGTAATTTGGTTACCACATGTCTCATGAGTGTTTGGACGGTATTAACATCGACTTCACGCATTTTCTGAAAGATCCTGCGTCTTAGTTGTTGTTCATTTCGTGCTTCCCAGCCACCATCGTAGACTTTTCTGCTCAACAACGACCAAAATTCTTCAATTGGTCGGGCTTGTGGGACATTTGGAGGGTTGTCTGCTTTGGGAACAAAATTGATTCCGTGTGTGTCCAACCAATCCCTTGTCCTTCGAGCGTAATGGCATGAAGCTAGATCGTGCCAGAAGATAATTTCATCGTCAGAATGTTGCCTGTTTATGAAATTTTGCAATTTAGTAAGGCAGTGTCGAATATATGTATCTGCGCTGATTGCTTCACCGCGAACATGTCGGACATAAGGCTCGGAAACACCAGCCTCTGATATGGCACACCACACCAAGATTTTGTGTTCAAATTTCACCTTTCCTTTGAATTTAACATTATCAGGGGTTTGTTGCACATCATCGGTGTAGAAACCATCATTGCCTTTAATTTCAGAATTGGTCAACGTAAAATATTTCTCATCATCCATGATGAGAACTCTACCGGGAAAAAAATGTTGTCTCAGAGCGCGACAACATCTGGGAATTTTTTCCAACTGAGCAGCGGTATATTTTGGAGCCTTTTTCCGTTTTCGAAAATAAAGACCATTTTCGGCGATAATTCTACCAACAGTTGAGCGTCCAACACCAAATCTTCGAGCTAATCTTCGTACTGAAGTTCCCACTCTATTTTTGGCTCTTTCCAGCAATCTTTATTCTGTAGCCCGGCGTAAAATTCGCGGACGTCCACTTTTTGGTAAGTTTACACATGGTAAACCTTCCTCACACTCCCTTATTGTTTGATAAATGGTTGAAATGGAGATATTCTGGTTTCGATAAATTCGTACAATATCCCGTTTCGGTACTTGTCCAACCAGCTGATATATACCTTTACGAATCTGGAGCTTGTATGACATGATTATCGTTTTGTTAAAAAAAATTGACACGTCAACTGAAACGTCAATTAATTTGCTACATTTTGTTTACAACGACGACTCGATTCGGTCACGTTTACTATGAATAAATTTTTAGCGAAAATTTTCCGAAAACTTTTGGGACATACGTTAGTACGAAAAATGCCACTCTCGTTATGTAATATACTATTACATTACAAGCTGCGAAAGTTTACTTTTAGGCGCAAGGTGTTTTTGATTGGCCGAGGTGAAGTAAGCGTAGCCTAGGCTAATTAAAAACACCGAGCACCTGATAGGGCTTTCGCAACGTGTAATGTATTAAACTTTTCATTCTCCCCTTGACATTTATTAACCACCATAAATAAATAAATAAAATGATGATTCAGTGATTATAATAAAATAATGTTTGAATATGCAACGTTACCAAGGTAATGTTGACAACAGCCACCTTATAATACTATAATTTTAATAGAATTGACAGTTTTACTTCGTTGTCCAGGAACCGAAACTTTCATACCTAGCAACCACCTCGCATGTTTTACTTTCGCTTTCGATCGCCTTGTCAAGACAGAAAGTTACACTTTCGTAAAGCGGAGAATAAAAAATTAGCTTAATTTATTTTACAAATTCTTGTTCATAGCTTCTAGAATTTCTAGCAAAATTTTTAAAATTATGTTTCCTTTACATGTTAAATAACTTAAAGTAAAGTTCCTTTCGTCCGAAGGAGGGGCTTAACCCTAGTTTTATAATAATACTGCAAGGGATTGTTACTGGTGACCCTACGCCTTGCCGTTTCAGGTAGCTGAACAGGGTAATTCCCAGCTAAGTAGCTATTATTGTCACAGATACCTGTGTACTCAATTTCTAGAGCTGAAGGCACTCTCAGACCTAGATGATTTTTAAAAATTGGGGTTCCAGGGGCCGAGTACGATAGTCTAATATATCTACGGGGAATAATTAAGTTTTTCCGAGATATATGACCTGATAATAATAGGTGAGAAAAAAAGCACCACCCTGTCGACATCGATTTCTTTCCGATTCGATTCCAAATCCTCGGAAAACCCTAGGCCAAACCCTGGTTACACGTGGGATGGGCCCAACCTGGCAGGGCACATTTTGTACGCTGAACTAGGGGCTTATGTGACTCCCTAGATGAGATAGGCTCCGACAGATAAACACGTTAATAGCTCCGCGACTAGCTTAGAGAAGGTGCAGCACTCGCATGAGAGCGAAGCGTGATAATTGAGCATACGTCAATTCCTTGACCAAGGGTGCCGTGACAATAAGCCTTTTCAGGCAGGTATGTCAAGTAAATTCGCAAGTCGACCTATCGTCGCTAAGATGGCTGTGCTATCTGCAAACGTAACGGTAATGGTATTGGGCGGCTCCAAAATGTCAGCGGTATATATTGTGCTCAAGACAAGATAGAGCACGTACCCCTGTGCCACGACAGACTACTGGTTAAAGTTGATTTACCGTACAAAATTTATTTGTTAAGTATGATTTTATCCCCTGGTAAAATGAGGTAGGTAACTGGGTTTTTGATTTACGTAGCAGTCCTTCATACCAAATTGCATATCCTTCATGTCAGAAACCCTGAAAAGATCGGAATAAAATATTTGTAGAAAGATCGCAAGGTGTAGATAAATTGATATTTACCAGTGGCGTGCGGTGAGAATTTAGGCTAGGGAAGCAACCACGATTTAAATTTTAATACACCTAGGTACAATAAAAACAGTGTTATAATTATTAAGCTTAAAAGTATTTTAAAGAACTTTTACACTTCTGTAGTATTCTTTTACTCTATAATGATTAATCGGATTGGTAATTTTTTAGCACATCTCGTTCTTTTGAATACTGATTAACCCCCACCTAGTAAGATATTTTTAGCATGATTGGTAATCCCCTTACCCCTTTGAATCGTAGAAATTCTGATTGACATGATTGAAGTATAAAAAGTGCTGTGACGAAACTTGTAACTATTGCCAAGGTTCTTTTGTGACAAAGCATTTTCAAATTTTTATGATTGTTTAGATTTAATCACAATGTGTACAAGAATACGTCTTTTATATTTATGGAATTTGTTGACTATTATTCTTTATTTAAAAAAAAGTACTGCTATTTATTTATAATGCAACTCGATTTTCCGGCCATTTTTAGCAAAATACCTGGTGCAGGTTTTAATCTTTGTTGTTAAATTTAAAAGTTCTGGTTTTGGTCTGCCTTTCTCAATAATTCCATCCGAAACTGTATGAAGGAAATTTTTTATCAAATAATAAAAATACTTTACAAATTAAACAACAAAATCGTTGCGATTCGGATGTATAGGACGTACTCGAACCTTCCACCGAAGCAGCTGAATTTGAAGTCATGACGATAAAGCAAGTTTAAAAATGTTGCATACAGAACAAACTAAATAGAATTATTTAGTCTTTAAAAAAATCCCAACTTATATAAATTGAAATAATAAAATGTTCCAAAATACAGTCTCATTCGCAGATTTACATTGCTTAAGTAACATTTAACAAACACGAAAAATCGAACAAATAACGAAATTATAATAAACATCTGATCACGGAGTACGCTAATAAAAATAACTCGACCTTATACGATGTTAACTGTAGCCCACAACGCACCCGCGACTCGCCCGCTACTGAAAGTAAGAAGTGCAAGAAGCAACGAAATCCGTGCTTATATGCAGTGTAACTAACACATTTGAATCGGTATTACCTTTCCGCGCAAGTTTAATGAGCCTAATTTAAAATAGTACTCTAAATAATTATACTTTTTGCTGCACGGAATTGATATTGAGCTTTAAGTTGATTAAATATTATAAATTTAAATAAACGATAACCATAATTTTATAAAACTATTTTTGTTAGCATTGTTTTTTAATTCTAATAATTTCTTAAGGGAAGCATTGCTTCCCTTGCTTCCATGGACCGCACGCCACTGATATTTACTATTTATTATTGTTTTTGGAAACAAAATGTAATCAGCAATACAATACAGTACTGCTGATTGTGTAATAACTAATATTTCTAATTTCATCAATATTTTTAGTTTACGAAAGGTTTTTATTAATTTTCTTTGTAAATACGGAAAAACAAAGCAGCCTTTTAAAATTAGATAAGTTTTAAACTTCTACTGTGTAATAATTCAAAAACTCGTTAACCCAATGTTCAAAACCTATGTAGCAAAGGTTTTTAAACAGTCAAGCGTATGTCATTGTCAATAAGGTATTTTCATTATAATAATAATAATCACTTTATTGTTTTACAGACATTATAAGGATTTTAATGACAAACTCTTTCATAGACATGTAACAATAACCTTAAAATAGCTCCTGCAGTCCTGAAAAGCTTTTGTTTTCTGTGAAGTCTTTTATTATTTCCCTAAAGTTTGAAATTTCACATTTTGAATGTTATATTACATATTAAGCACAAAGGCTTTATTGTGTGTTGAAGAAATTAATAGATGAGTATCATATAATCATAATACAATATTTAAAGAAGCAAATTGGTACTTTAAACTACAAAAACCCAATGATAATGTTAAATGCTATTTCTGATTATTTTTTAAATATATGTACTATGTACACCCCCTTTCCCCTCCACCATCAATCTCGAATTATCCTATCTTTCTCCTTTAGTTACCCCAGTCTTACTGCTTTTTCCGTCTTGTCCTCCGACTTATCTCTTCCACAACTTACCCCCCCCCCGACTTATCTTCCACACGGACTCATCCCCCCGACTTATTCTTATCATAAAATTCTGCATTGAATTCATATATCATATACAGCGTGTCAATTTGAATACTTCCCACCCCTAGTATCGCTAAACTGGCAAATTATTTCGAAAATCGCTGAGACACGTCAAATTTGTTTTCAAGGGGGAAGAATTTTGACGTATAAATTATATCGCCCCCTTCACCCCCCAGCCCCACAGAGCCACCCCCTCAAAGATCTTAAATGGGAAAGGCGGTCGAGTGAGGCATCATTTTGAAGGGCTTTTTATTTTCTACATTTTGGTGTGCCATTCTTTAAATTTGAGTGCTGCGTTGCCAAGTTAGGCGTCTTTGAATATTGCAAAATTGAATTTTTGTAATTATTTGTGTGATACATTAAACTTATAAATTCTCATTGAAACAGGTTTTGACGGTGGTACGTTGTTTTAATAAATCAATTTTTACAGATAAAGTACCATTATAAATTTTCATACTAAATCCAAAATGTATCTGTGACTCACATTGACATTGGGATTTCCTTCGTTGTAAACTTCTGCCGTTCGTCTTGCGCATCTCCCTTGCTCCCCATAAATAAAAATCATTTCAGTTCTCTGCTGAACTGTCTACACCATTTTTAAACGTATTCAAACTATCGCAGTAATTATCAAACTTTAAATACCTCACCAACTAATCAGTTATCAGTTCACTTCAGTTTTTTTTTGTTTCTGTACTTTTCAATTGTTTTACTAATCATTTGCAAAATAAATGTACAAGAATAAAAACGCATTCTAATTTGTTTGTGGTTTACGTTAATCTAGTAGGTATAATGGTACTTTATCTGTAAAAATTGATTTATTAAAACAACGTACCACCGTCAAAACCTGTTTCAATGAGAATTTATGAGTTTAATGTATCACACAAATAATTACAAAAATTAAATTTTGCAATATTCAAAAACGCCTAACTTGGCAACGCAGCACTCAAATTTAAAGAATAGCACACCAAAATGTAGAGAATAAAAAGCCCTTCGAAATGATGCCTGACTCGACCGCCTTTCCTATTTAAGATCTTTGGGGTGGTGGCTCTGGGGGGCTGGGGGGTGAAGGAGGCGATATAATTTATACGTCAAAATTCTTCCCCCTTGAAAACAAATTTGACGTGTCTCAGCGATTTTTGAAATAATTTGCCAGTTTAGCGATACTAGGGGTGGGAAGTTTTCAAATTGACACACGGTATGTATACTTAATATAGCAGCTTTCGAAACTTTGTCGGTTATTTTGTCCATGTTCCTTAAGAGATAAAACATTACTTCTTAGACATTCCTATTCTACTTTTTTATCAAATATCCCAATCTGCAAAATTTAAAAATTTCGAAAGAACGAACGGACAGAGAAGAAATATCAAATTTTGTGAAAATGCTCCACAGCAAATACTGCGAAACTCGAATGAGATTTGCTGGTGGCATAGTAAGCAGGTATAGGAAGGATGTTTAGTACCAAAACGTGACGAAGCAATCGGCCTTAGGAATATTGAAATGCATCGATTACAAATATTGCTTAAAAATCTAAATAATTAAAAAATCAAATTAAATAAAAGTTTTACAAAAGTAAAACTGCACAGACTAAAAAAAGACGGTTTTAAAAATATAAAAGTTAAATAAAAATAAAAAGTAAGTAGTGTTGACTAATACCTACTTATGTTAGTAATCGTGAATAGTTCTAAAATTTACCACCGTAGAAAGTGGGAGGGCGCCCCAAGTGAATGCCCGATTCACGCATTTTATATTTATTTAAATTAAAAATATAGACATTCAAAACATATAAAAATTAAATAGTGTTGACTAATTTACACAGCGAAAGCTTCAATACAAAAAAAGAACGACGTAAATCGGCTTGGTGGAACTCTCAAACGAACTGGAACAAAAATAAGCCTTGTGTTTTAAATATATACGTAGATAACATCACATTAGCCTTGCTGTCCTAGATTATTATGAAATCAATAGTAAATGTTTTTAAATCTAATAATTGCAATCATATACAATGACTAATAAAATCACACTTTAGAAAAGAAATGTCCGATATTTTAGGAAACCCAGTAATTAAAGAAACTACTATATTCAAAAGTACAATGCCAGCACGCATTGGTCAAAATAACGACATATTCGATTTTACATTCGATGATAGTGACATGAAGTAACTTAATGGGTTTGAGCAAGGAGTAAAGGCGAGGATCCTTAACTTTACTTTCCAGGATAGGTTAAATTAAACAAATGGTATATAAATACAAAATTTTATTTTAATAAAAATTTTAATATTTATTAAGGACACATATGCTGGCCATGCAGCCCGTGTTACCATTAATGCCCATAACCGCCACGTCAATCTCCTTTATTATCACCACCATGTTCTTGATTATCTTCATGTCCTTTATTATGACCACCATGCCCTTGATTATCTCCATGTCCTTTATTATGACCACCATGCCCTTGATGATCACCATGCCCTTGATTATAACCACCATGCCCTTGATTATCTCCATGTCCTTTATCATAACCACCATGCCCTTGATTATCTCCATGTTCTTTATCATAACCACCATGCCCTTGATTATCTCCATGTCCTTTATCATAACCACCATGCCCTTGATTATCTCCATGTCCTTTATCATAACCACCATGCCCTTGATTATCTCCATGTCCTTTATTATAACCACCATGCCCTTGATTATCTCCATGCCCGTAACCACCATGCCCTATATGATCTCCACGACCATAACCACCACGCCCTCCTCCATACTGAGGGTATCTTTTATGGCGTAAGTGGTGCTTTCCATTTTCATTGTCTTCAGCTGGATTACAATGAACAACACTGGCAATTAACAGAATAACCATTGAGAATATGAGCTAGAATGAAATGGATAAATCGAGATTATTGAACATTGTTTATTGTTTCCAGCCTTACGTTGTGGAACTCCATAATCATGAAATAAATAAGGATTCATAAAAAGTTTCGCAGTTTTTATTAAATTATAACCTGTCAATATTGTTTTGGCAGCTAAGCTGTCATTACCAAAGGTAATATAAATATAAACAAACACGTCGCTAAGGTAAATACAAAACGTAGGTAACTAGATAAAAAGATAAAAATAATCAGAATTAAAATCTAACGTTCCATAACGAAGAATAACTGAGCAAACACTTCGAAATTTTGACATAAGATATAAAGAACACGTACGTTGTTACAGAAATAAACATTCTGGAAAATCTAATTATGCCAAACACCTTTTAGAACAAAATCACACAATCACTCCTCAAAATAATATTAAATTCCAACATTTTTAGACGTTTTAGAAGCTTTTGAGATATACAAACACAAACTCAGGGTACCTTTAATGAATGACCAGATTGAGCTCAGTAATAATCCGTTAGTGGAAGTGTTAGATATTTAATTCTGATTATTTTTATCTTTTTATCTAGTTATCTATTTTTTGTATTTACCTTAGCGACGTGTTTGTTTATATTTATATTACCTTTGATAATGACAGCTTAGCTGTCGAAACATTATTGTCAGGTTATATTTCAATAAAAACTGTGAAACTTTTTATTAATCTTTATTTATTTCATTATTGAAGATTGATGATTTTTTAGATTACAGTTTGAATAATAGAAAATTAATTATCTATGTACGTAATAAATTGACTAATATATAATTTTAGATTAATTGAACGACTTATTTGTTCTGATCAGTAATAGATAATAATAGCATTTTATGTATATGGGTAGTTTTAAAATTAATTAGTAATTAAAATTAATAAATAGTCTGTGTCTAGAGTATCCCCTACTGCAGATAACAATATTAACTTAAATATATATCTTTTGCAATTAGCAGTTATAGGTAAGTAATTAAGTAGTAAAAACAAAAGTTTCTTCTATTGCATTTAAAGAATAATAAAGCTACTTACGAGTTTAAAAACCATTTTCTTTTTTGATTTTATTTGATCGTTCACTTGTAATTTCTTTCTAATAAGTAAACCCTAAGTTCTTCTACGTTGTTATATTTATACTCACCTAAGTTTATCTAAATCATTAAGGGGTTTCTGTAATTAAGAAACTATTATAGATAATAGGTAGTAAAAAAGATAATTTGTTTAAATTGGTTTTTGATTTATTTGGCTTCTTTTCATTAGGATTTGTATGATTATGATTATTTATTATCATTCTTAGAAATGTAGTTTTAAAACGCAATTGCTGACAATGAAAACTTGCATCAGATCTTTTTTGTAATAGCGATGAAAATTTTGTACCTATTTCTTATTGAAAAATAATAGAAGTGGTTATTTATGGTACAAGTGAATTAAGTAAAATATTATTCACAAACAAAAAATTTACCACGCAGGCCGTTAGACCCGAGGGAGTTAATTTTTCTGATTGGAGAATATCAACTTACCTGTCCCATACAACGTTTTATCCAACATATCTTTATTTAAGTTAAAATATTGAATTTGAGATGTCTAATTTAGTCTGTAGTTTTTGATGGTAATAAATTTGATACTCTAACCCCATGACTGGATTCTAATAATATTATGCAATGTAAGCTGGATTGGTTTCTATCTACAATAGCATTCAACCACCATTTTACAGTGGGTAAAAAGTCTTTCTACCCACAAGTGAGTAAACTTCAACTTTAATTGCTTAAAATCATCAAGAGAGTCTTTTTTATTTAGAGGTGGCGGATAAAGGCATTTATTATTATTATTAACATATGTACTGTACTATATATAAATATATTCAAGCCCTGTCTCACATGAATTGTAGTAAGCAATAAATTTTGTTTTTATACAAACCCTATTAAAAGTAGAACTTTTGATGTTTGACGTTTTGAAGAATGAAAATTTTTTGACGAGGCGTAACCTAGTCAAAAACACATTCGCGACCTCTAATATTCATAAATGTCATATTTGCTTTTCGATTTAGTGCGAGAACTATTTGGTGCACGTTGTCAAATAAACAAAAGTAATGTGGCATTTTGCATACGGATATTAATGAAAAAATGTCAACATGTTTTGACAGCTTTTTTGACAAACAACAATTTATTGTTGTGGTAATAGTACGGGGGACTCAACTGAGGAGACGAATCGGCAATGGGCGTTCCAAACATTTGCGTACCCAATGGCCTGTATTTTAAAAAATTTTCGTTAGAGGGCGCTTCGGTCCTTGACAACGCTCAGACCACGCTGGCCATTGTTGACAGTTCGCTGGAGTGCCATATGGGTCGCAATGTTTCATAAAAATTAGCCAGATTTGCGATAAAATTTGCGATAAATCGCATAATCTGTCAACACTGTCAGCGTTGTCCAGAATCGTAGCGCCATCTAGAAGTAACGTTCAAACTTGAATTAACGTTCAAGGTCGGGGACGCTTTATTTGACTCGTTTCGTCTCCTCAGTTGAGTCCCCCGTAGGTAATAGCAATGGTTATTACGGTAGACGTTTGTTCACAAGCCACTCGATCTTTGCATTACAATTTTGCATTTTTATCACTTTTTAACCCCTTTCATAAGGTTTGTATTGTGTATTGTGATCACCAATCAAGTATTGTGTTGTTAGCTGCTTGTAATTTCTTATTGGATATGTCTTCCCTCCTTCTCTACTGCAAGGATTGCCGTTACTACTGTGATTAGACTAAGGACACTACGCTGTGGAACACCTGCCTTTATTTCTTTCATGTCAGAATATTCATTTTCTTGTTAAATTCTAAAAAGTCTGTCTAAGGTATACGATATTATTATCTCTACATATTGCATTGGTAGAATTTTGTTTAATCTGTATATCAGGCTTTCGTGCCATTAGTCCAGTCAAACTGTACGAAAAAAGGGCTTAACTTGGAAAATGGAAGTATATGGGATTTTTTATTTCCATCATGCAGGGGGGTTCTAGAAAAGCTTAACTTGAAGTTTTCGACCTCAAATTCATATGAGCTTGTTCCGCCATTTTGAAAAGAAGTGATGAAGTGTTGTTTTGAAATTATCTCTGTAACCGTAGGTCCGACAAAAAATTTGTATGAAGCATTTTTGTCGACAATACGATTGTCTACAACTTTTATTTCAACTTTTTCGCATAATATAAAAAATGAAAAAGTTGTGAGGGAAAAACATTGAAAATTGAGGGGGTGGAAATTGTTGCTTAATTTTGTAGATGGTATAACTATATCATTATTAGTGGAGGAAAAATTATTCATTTGTTTTTTTTGTAGAGCATTTCATGACGAACAATTTTTCCTAATGACTTTTTTTTTATTCCGGTATATTATTATTGGTATCGGTCAAGTCAACGTAGTGGTACGCGTCACGTACTATCACATATAGTGCATCGTAAACCTTTGTGCATGGGAACAATTATCGTCTCATACTTTGCCTAATTTACATTAACGTATTTAATACTTGCGTTTATAGTACATGTAATTAATAATTCTTCATCGAGTCTTCATCGACAGCTTGGTCATATTTAGTGACGTTTTCGCAGGTCTGCCTACTCCATTGCAGACAAATAGTAGAACACTTAACGCCTGCTTTTCTGCACCCACAAGTTGCTTCACATTTCCCTTTGCATTTGCAGGGGATGAGTTGTTAAAGGTTCCCTGGCACGGGTTCGGCGCCGCTTGTGATAGGTTCAAGACCTCGATAAGTTCTTCGCCAACCCCATTCCTCTGGAACCTTTTCAAATCCTTACCACGATTGAACGAACCTGATGGTTCGAAAGTTCGAAAAATATGCTGTCGCGCAGAGCTTTCGGTGGGTGGTATTGCTGACAAAGTAAATGTCTTCTTTGCCGCGCTCATGCAGAATTTTTTGTACCCCAGTTAATTTAAGTATTTCTCGTTCTTATCGGCCCCGTATAAGACCATCAATAAACGCTCTCCAGTTACAAGTAGAACTTGGGAGTCGACAATTTTCGCTTTAAATAATCGAAGAGTTGATGGAATTCCTCGTGTTTGAGAAGACATTGACCCAGGGGCGCCTTAAGGCCCGGGCGAACCGGGCTACTGCCCAGGACGCGGCGTCTGGGGAGCGCCAAATCGGCTGTGAAAAAATTGAGTTCAAACATAAAAAAATTTCTCATTACAACGATTATTACGTAGTATTAAGTACTGTTACAGTGTTACGGTGCTCGAAATTAAATACCGTGTGGTCGTGCGAAGTCACTGTTTTGTTTGGGAATTTCTACTGCGCTCGCGTCATCGCCAGAAATACCTACTCTAAGAGTCTAACAAACAAATGAAGATGAATCTTTTTTGTAGATAACAATTTTCTGATATTTTTTTGTTTATTGTTTGTTGTTTTTGGTAATAATGTATTTACATTATATAATAAAATGTTATGATTTTATTGTTATTTTGTTTCTAATCTATTCTCCATCGTGGTGAGTTTTGGCATTAAGGGGGGGACGCCAAATTACCCTCTCGCCCGGGTGAAAATTTTACTTTGAGCCGGCCCTGCATCGACCTGTTGGTTTTGCTCACTGGACTCGCAGACAATAAATGTTTTCTTCAGGAAACCGGCGAAAGGTAACTCGGTCACCACAATTTTAATTTTTTTCTTGCTTGTTTTGTTGGGCCCATGGGCCATTATCTTTTTAGTTCCAAAGAAAGCAGTTTGTCTCTTCGTTTGGGGTAAAACTTTCCAGGTAGGAATTAATTGATTTTTCTTTATGCCTTTGTATTTCTCTTTTTGAGCAGTTGTGTTTTGTTATTTAGGATGGTTTTGTCTGATGGATCTCTCGATTATTGCCAGCTACTCCTTTTCTCTTTGACTAGCTCTCTAATTTCCATTGGATAATTCACTCCATTTGTTATGTAGCTGATTTTTTTGTGTTGTGCGCGTATAATATAAATATATGTATAATAATAATATAATAATAGTCCCCTTTCACAGGCCATGAAGGCCCATTGGGGTGTATAGCAGGGTAGGCTGCTATTTCTCGAGCCGTTCGGGTACTCAAGGGTGGTAAAGCGGCTAGCTTTACGCACCGACCGCCTATTCCCAATAAGCATCTGAACATTAGCTGAACGTACTAATAATGTTACAGAAAACATTGTAATGTTATACCTCAAAGCCAATTTACATTCCACTAACATTTGTCCAACAGCAAATGTCCGGCACAGTAATGTTAGATTTCTAATGTTATTAGACAAATATTGGTCTAACATTTGACTAATGTTGCCTTTATGTACTAAGTAACAACACAACAATGTTATGTATGTAACTTCAACTAATGTTTAATGTACGTTGAAAATGTAATATTATATTAACATTTGGTTATCTTCTATTAATGTTTAAGCAACGTCGTATTCTCATTGTTCATAATGTACTATAAATATTACCTGGTAACGTTAGAATAATGTTTGAGCTCATACGTTTGAACTACATTAAAATTATAATAAAAACAATTAACTGATAACAATTTCTTTTAAAGAATATGATAAATATCAGTTCTGTTAAATTATAAATAAAATTATTAATTTAAACAACGATAAGTATTAAGTAAATTGAAAGGAACAAGATAAGTGTAGTTTACTAATATTTGATTTAAAATTTGACAAGAAAATATTTTCATATTCTTTTAAAAAAGTTATCCTTTACCATGAGATGATAAAAGTGCCATCAAGAAAAGAGGTTATCGAGTGACTATTAAAAAATGACAACTCTATGGAATTTTTCACCTTTCAATCGTCACATGATAACGGTTTTTTTGATGGCACAGTATAATTATTATAAATTTACATAGTTCACATGTATTATACCAGTTTATATTACTTCTGAATAACTAATTAATGACTTAATGTTAAAATATAATAGGTATGTTTACTATACACAAGTATTACTCATTACGTAACAATTTTTAAAATGGAAATGAATTTAATAAAACAATATTTCCTGTTTTCAACTTATATTAGTAAAATATATAAATTACACAGCAGTTGAACAAAAACAAACTTTTAAAATCCGAAGCACTTTAAATTTAAAAAAATATTGTTAATTCTCTATATTATTTTAACGGTACAAAAACAAAAAAAAACTTATAATAAATAAACTTACTATAAGAAATATCTGTAAGTTACAATTAACCCACTAATCGCTTTAATCGTGCCTTAAGACGTTCATTGGCGAACCTAACAAAGTTCATGACTGCCATTTCAAAGTTCTTCACTGTAAAGCCTGGATACGTCTTCTGAACAGCTTCTGGAAAAAAGATTTAAAACTATTAAATAAAAGAAACTTAATTACACCTTACACCCTTATGGGTATAGAAATAGCTTAAAGATATGTCATCAACACTTTGTCACAGTCTCAATCACTGTGATCAATAACAGTAAATGGTTCAAAGGGGTTTATGTCGATTTGGCTTCGCAAGGCAGTAGAGTATATAAAAAATTATGAAACTCACTCTGAATAATGACTTTTGTGTCACCAATTCGAAAATTGTTTTTTTCCCTCTCCATGAACACATCGTTGCAACCTCTTCACTGGAGATGATAGCCAGTGATATGTTCAACATCTCTTTTGCATGCTTCCCACCAGTCAGTAGTACTTTGTTGTACTGCAAATGAAAATAATTTTAATGTCATGTTAATAATGCTTATGAGTAAGAAGTATTCATTATTAAAAACTAATCTTACCAATTTATTACCAGCAGTGGCATCTTCTCTCAAAAAAGACTCGAATTCTGTTAATTTGTCTAAACCTGCTATTGGCAAAAACTCTCTTATCTTTCCATCTTCTACAATGGTTTCGGCAGAATTGACTGCATCATTATTGTCTGCAGTAAGGCAAACTCTAGCCAAGATAAGTTTCATGGTGCTTTTAATATTTAGAATGTGTTGCATTAATAAGTCGAACTGCTGGCTTGTCATGGCCATGGTTACAGGTATATTATCTAAATTCTCAAATGTTACTGCATTATCTTGGACTAATGTCTTATCAGCATCTATTTGAGAGTTCTCAGCGAAGTCTTAAAAAGTATGAATGAAATAATGAAAATTTATGAGCATTTGCATTTGCAGGAGATGAGTTGTTAAAGGTTCCCTGGCACGGGTTCGGCGCCGCTTGTGATAGGTTCAAGACCTCGATGAGTTCTTCGCCAACCCCATTCCTCTGGATCCTTTTCAAATCCTTACCACGATTGAACGAACCTGATGATTCGAAAGTTCGAAAAATATGCTGTCGCGCAGAGCTTTCGGTGGGTGGTATTGCTGACAAAGTAGATGTCTTCTTTACCGCGCTCATGCAGAATTTTTTGTACCTCAGTTAATTTAAGTATTTCTCATAATCTTGTTTATTGTTTCCAGCCTTATTTTGTGGAACTCCATAATCATGAAATAAATAAAGATTATTAAAAGTTTCACAGTTTTATTAAAATACAACCTGACAATATTGTTTCGACAGCTATGCTGTCATTATCAAAGGTAATATAATTATAAACAAACACGTCGCTAAGGTAGATACAAAATAGGTAACTAGATAAAATAATAATAATAATCAGAATTAAATATCTAATGCTTCCAGTAACGGAGAATTACTGAGCTCAAGTTGTTCATTCATTAAAGGTACCCTGAGTTTGTGTTTCTATATCTCAAAGGCTTCTAAAATGTCTAATTTGCGTTTGTTATTACAAAAATGTAGGAATTTAATATTATTTTGAGGAGTCATTGTGTGATTTTGTTCTAAAAGGTGTTTGGCGTAATTCGATTTTTCAGGATGTTTATTTTTGTAATGACGTACGTGTTCTTTATATCTTATGTCAAAATTTCGAAGTGTTTGTCCAATATATACCGAACTACAAAAAGATCAATTTAAACGGTAAATGCCCGATTTCATGATATATGTTCTGTCTTTAGCATTAAATAAAAATGAAAAAGTGTTAGTGTTGGTTTTAAATGTTATTTTATAATTGTTGGTTTTTCTTAGTATATGTGCAATTTTTTCTGATATTTTGCCAAAATATGGTATAGATATGTAATTTGTGTCTTCTGTTTGATTGTCAATGGGATATATTCTTTTGATAGCTAATCTATAATCTTTTTGTTTAATTATAGATTACCAATTAGATTAATTATAGACCATCAATAAACGCTCTCCAGTTACAAGTAGAACTTGGGAGTCGACAATTTTCGCTTTAAATAATCGAAGCGTTAATTTAAGCGAGTAATATTTTCTTACTTTCTTTAGAACACTTGAGAGATTCAGTTAAATGGGGTGGGGGAGACATTCTTTTATCAGGTTCAAATGTACCTCCTGTCATTTCTGAGTCAGATGAGTCAATATGTTTGTAATCTGAAAAAATAATATATTACATAAATAATGGATTAGATTTGTTTGTAATAATACCTGATGAAGATTCAGAAATATTATTGTTGCTCTTATCATTATGGCTGATATCTGGACTAAATTTTCTTATGGTTTTCAATTTCCGTTTACCTTCTTTATGCAATTCATTTTCAGACTCGGACGCCACAGCTTTCTTTTATTCTGATATGGCCTCTTCATAAATCTCTACAATATTATTAAAAGTGCATATAAAGTAAAAGGCTCCCTTTTATTTATTAATCTTTTGATGTATTTGCTTACCATATTGTCTAATAAGTGTACATGGGAAAGTAGGCCACTCCTGTTGGATTGTTCTTCTAATAATGAAGGTTCTATTACTCACAACAAATTCATATTTCTGCAAAATAAGCTTTAAACTAGTTCTAAGACCAAAATGATAATAAGACCCTGGAACCATTGTTTTTGTATCAGTTATAGAGATGCCAGTTTTTAAAATTGTTCTTGCATCTATAGGCAAACTAGGTAAATTGAAGTCATCTTTCAAAATGGACAGTAGCTCCGAGAAAGAATTATGGGCTATTTTGTTTTTCACTGTCCATATTTTAAGATGACTAGTAAAGGATTTAATTTCTGTCCCTTGCTCAGCTTCTTGGGCAACTTTTAGACAGTTAACAAAATGCTGGCTGTTCAAACTATTATTCAAATTTGTGGAAACATAACAGGGTGTTAGCAAAACGGTTTGAACTTGTGAACTTGAAATGGACCATCATTTTTCATTTCTGAAGATTTGCATTCGCTGTTGTGGTTTGTTGAAGATAAGCCGATAAGATTATTATTTATGGAGGCAGCAGAAATCAATAATTGTGATTTACTAATTTCAGCATTTTGCTTGATTACCTTCTGATGTGCCTTTCACTGTAGGACTTCTTTTTCAAAACCTATATAAATGAAAACTTACTATAAAAATGTTACTTTCAATTAAATTGGATTATCTGTGTAAAGTATTATGTGAATAGTATGTGCAATGGGGTAAGGTTTTCTAGGCAAGTATAACAGAAACTTATTCTTACAAATTTTGAGGTAAAACTGTGACTGTTGAAATGGAAGATACCTAACTTACATGTTAAGATTTGTAAAACAATCGAGGGTAAAAGTGTTTTTAAAGTTTTTTCGTTTTTCTGTTTATTTCCAAGTGATCCTTTAAACAAAGAAATGAAATAGTTATAAACTTATAACCTATTTTAATTAGCAAAATATCAAATGTGTTAGTAACAGAATAGGTGCCATAATCTCTTTTACTACTATTTTGAGTTCTTAGGCTATTGGAAGCTTTGCTATGTTTTTTATGTATTCTGATATTGTATCATTAATAAAATGTAAACTTAAAACTCTGGGGGATATATACCAACGATTTACATGACTTTTACCCAATCAAGAAATATCAAATTTACAAAAGAAAGCGTAGATTCCTATACATTTTGCTATGGTGATCCGTACTTATAGGCTTCTCGAAAGTTAAAACGGTAAAAGATAATTTAGGTACTTTTCTTAATTACCTTCTATTATATCATACGTAACTAAAACTATAAAATACTTACTTTGTAATCCATTTTGACTGCTTGAACACGTAATAACAGAACACAAGTTTGGAAGAACGTAACACTGTCGACCATTTTGGTTAGGTATTTTGAAAGGCGCAGTCGCGACTTGGCGTCACTTACGATTACCGAGCGGACCCGACAAGTGGCGTAATTGTGAAATTGATTACAGAATTGGTTAATTTAAAAATGTTTAATATTCAGGTAATGTTATAATTTTTACTTCTATAAGATCTGCACTTTGTTTAGAATCTTGTAATAATTTTACGTTGATTTGCTCATTTATATTACGTTACGTTGACGTTACATATAAAACGTATTTTAAGAACATTAAAACAACATTGCAACAAAGTAAAGTTTGTAAGTTTAAATATTAACGTTATGCAAGTATTTGACACCAACATTCCCAATATGTTTGATAGATAATGTTGAATAACAGTAGCTCGGAACCTTAGTTCGAGGGCAATATAACGTTACAAAAATTAATGTTAATTTCATGCAGAGCACTAACATTCTACTAATATTTTCCAATGAACGTCACAAAAACTACGTTAAACTGACTATGCATATAATATTGAAATCGTAATGTTACAATCCTAACGAATTTTCAACGTTAACTAACGTTATTCTAACATTCCCATGTTTATTGGGTTATTACCCCAGGAAATAATTTCCCAGGTACTCATTTTCACAGGCTGAGTCGACCTGGAAGCCTTAGATAATTAAAAAATGCCAATGTATTATCCCTGGGATTTGAAATAATAATAATATATATAATATAATATAAAGTATAAAATAACATATAAACTGTTGGGCAGAATATAAGATAATAGTTTGCCAAAACAAATTGTTATTTTTAAAACCTGATTTAAATTTCATTTCTTGGAAAATAATCATTTTGTACCATATTTGGAACCAGTCCTTCGAATATTCTATGTTTTCATATACGGTATATATTCTTTTGGTATTGAGGAAGTTGTTGCTCTTAGGGTTGGTCTTCACAGAAATGTTTGCAAAGGTTGCTGTTGTTGCTAATTCTTTTGCTGTTGACCATGTAATTTCTTTCCTTTCAAACAACTTGTCCATTTCTCCATTCTCAGTACTTTTTTGCTCTCCTCTGTATGTAAGCTTTCATAATTTCTGCTATCTATAACAATTGTTACTATAAGGCGGCTCTCACACTGAAGCAATAAGCAATTGGTAACACGCAATATTATCGCCATTGGGTTGTTTACATTGAATTTAATCAGAAGTTCCGCATTAGAGCAACTTGTTAGCGCTTCTACAAACACGTTGCCGGCTGCGTTAATATTTATTGACGGCGATATGCGCTGCATGTCGAAAGGCGAATGTATCGTGTTAATATAGAGCAATACTTGCATTATTATTATAAATAGAGAGTATGTTTTTCTTGTATGTTTTTAATTATTTACACAGCAGACAGGACGATCCAGCATTTGTTATTACTGTTATTAGAAACATAAAGACATATGTGTATTATTTATGTAATTATTATATTAGGAATACTTATTAATTTATTAATTTTTTATGGTTTACTGGAATTATTAGTTTTATGATTTTGGTACCATCGCATCCTGCCTCGAATTAGCAGTAGATCATTCGGCTATTACAATAACTATACATTCACATATAACAAAAATTCAACCACAACCCTCACTACATAATTACATAATGATACAGACTGGGAATACTTTCAAAACAGACTCGAGTACTTAGTAGATACACATGTTCCTTTAAAAAACGAGCATGACATTGAACAAGCAGTAGTCTCACTTACGGAACTCATTCAGCAAGTAGCATGGGAAGCTACTCCTGAACTGAAAACCACCTAACAAACTAAAGAGGTTCCTATTGTCATAAAAGATCAAATAGCTGAAAAACGGCATCTCAGGAAACGCTGGCAGCTTACTAGGTCGGAAGTAGATAAACGAGCCCTAAACAGAGCTAACAGCTAAAAAAACTTCTTTATCAGCATACAAATCAAGGAATTCAAGACTACCTTGAAAACCTCACCGCAAATGAACAAACAAGCTATTCGCTATGGAAAGCAGTACGGAAACTGAAAAGACCAACGTTACACATACCTCCTATCAAAAAGGAAGATAACAACTGGGCCCGCAGCAACAAAGAAAAGGCAAACGCCTTTGCCGAACATCTTACCAAAGTCTTCACACCTTTCCCATGTCAACTCCCAGAAGAAGAAACAAAATCCTAGAATTCCTTGATTCACCATTTCAAATGAGTCTACCCATTAAACCTTTAACTATTAAAGAGGTAGAGGAAGAAATAAGCAAGATCAATATAAAAAAAGCAGCAGGCTACGATCTAATTACCGAGACGATCGTCAAGCAATTACCAACAAAAATTATACAAGCCCTTACACACCTGTACAATGCAATCCTCACAACTCGACACTTTCCAAGTCAATGGAAAACGGCGCAAATCGTTATGCTACCTAAGCCAGGTAAACCACCCGTTGAAATTACATCATAAGCCTACTCCCTATCCTGGCAAAGGTTTTTGAAAAATTAATTTTGCGAAGATTAATGCCAATACTAGACAATCAAGAATTAATCCCTAAACACCAGTTTGGCTTTAGAAGTCAGCACGGCACTATCGAGCAGGTGCATAGAATAGTGGATAAAACACACCTGGACCTGGATGGAAAAATATACTGCTCTGCGGTGTTTCTTGACGTGCAACAAGCATTTGACAGGGTATGGCATCAAGGTTTATGGCACAAACTAAAAATATATCTACCCTACCAGGTATATGAACTTTTGAGGTCCTACATATCAAATAGGCATTTCTTAATAAGATGCAAAGATGAAACCACGGCTCTTCAACCCATCTCTTCAGGCGTTCCACAGGGTAGTGCACTAGGTCCCATATTATATCTGTTATACACAGCCGACCTACCCACATCTCGTCTAACAACATCAGCTACTTATGCTGATGATATGGCCATACTAGCTTCCCATGTTAATCCACAAGCTGCATCGAGGTACCTCCAAGCTCATCTCAGCAAAATTCATCGCTGGACTAGAACATGGCGAATTAGAGTGAACGAATCCAAGTCCCATCATGTAACGTTCACTATGAAAAGGAATACTTGTTTACCAGTAACTTTAAATGGACATCAGATCACACATACAGAGTCAGTCAAATACCTTGGGTTGCATCTGGATAGAAGACTAACTTAGAGAACTCATATATTCACTAAGCGTAAACAACTTGGATTACAACTTGGTAAACTATATTGGTTAATTGGAAGAAAATCAAAACTATCATTGGAAACTAAATTACTAATTTATAAAACAATTCTCAAACCAATATGGACCTACGGGATTTCCCTATGGGGACCGCATCTACATCAAACCTGGAAATCTTAGAAAGATTCCAAAACAAAGTACTCCGAACGATCGTCGATGCTCCGTGGTATGTCCCTAATAAAATAATCTTAAGTGACTTGAGTGTACCCACAGTAAAAAGTGAAATCCAAAATACAGCAATCGATATAAAGACAGGATTAGTGCTCACCCCAATGATATTGTTCATCAATTAATGGACGATAACAACGAACCAAAAATACTAAAAAGGTTTAATATTATCTGAATTACCAACGCGATTTCAACAGCAATAAATTACTGATGTCAAACAATAGACTATTATTTTAAATTGTCATAAAATGTGCACAAATTATACTTACACATACAATGTTAAATAAATGTAAGAGGAGAGTTCACTGGAACCCTACCTCACATGCCTAATTGTAAACAGCAATGTAATTGCATTTTATACATAATCCATATAAAATACTTATTGCCCAATTATTCAGGGCAGATTGTATAGTACATGGAGTTAATAATAAAAAAAATGATTTTGGTCGAATTATAAGTCATGGTTATAAGATCAGTGGGTGATATAGTTAAAGACGATCTAAATAAGAATGTGAATATATTTAGTATAAAAAGAAAAAGATTTATTATTGTTATTGGAAGTTGTTAGAAATTTTTGCGTGCAAGGCATACACAATTGGATAATTCTTCATCATTTTTAATAAATTCGAAGTTTTCCTAATTTCTTCATTGTTATTATTTGTTGCATCATGATTTATCAGTTCTGCAAATACCTGATTAACCCAATGTTTTCTTCTTTTGTGCCTTCTGTTTCTTAAATCATTAAATGCCACCAAATTAAAATCGCATAATCAGAGTTTTTAGATGTCTGCATGATTGTTTGAGATTGCTACACAAACGAAAAGGAATCAGTTGCTTCAGTGTGAGAGATGGTCAAAATAATATTGCCTATTGCTTATTGTCAGTTGCTAGTTGATAGTTGCGCATTGCCTCACTGTGGGAGCCGCCTAATAGTTATTGCTTATTACATTGTGGAGAAATGTATCTCTAAAAATGCTTAGTATTTTAATAAATTAGTGCAACTTCTTCTATATGAAGCTATGAAAGATAACAATTTTCTCATTCACCTTTATAATAAGGGTATTATTAGTGTATTTAATCAGGAATTCCTTCCCTGACAACCTAATGTAAAGTTAGTAAAAGAAATTCGTTTCATATTTAAATCAACTTTTAAAAGTAACTTGTAGTAGCTAATATTGCTATTCATGCTAATCTATATTAAAACCTTGCGTGTACAAACGTTTTTGAATAACCGAGGGTGACTGTTTTAAATTTTAAAGCAATTAGTTAGTTATAAAACTCATAACAGCATTATAAATCCTTGTGAAAGAAATTGCAGAATAAAATAAAAATATCCACTGAAAAGTTTCAAAAGTTAATCATTTTTTATATTTAGGGGAAGCGTACGCAGTATTTAATATAAAATTGTTGTATGTAAATTGTGTATGTAGGAGGCTTTTAAACTAATATAAATTCTTGTTGAATAAAAGCCCAGAAAACTAACACTGTATGTACTACGTACATAATGGTTATTTAAACTCCAAGAATGTGTTGTAAGGTGTGTTGCCTATAAAAACTTCTTGCTAGGTTTCTAATAATTGATAAAGTTGCAATAATGATTATTTCTATTATAAAAGAAACATTAGAGAGGGAAAGATAAAGAGAAAAAAGTAGTACGGCAATTTTCTTTTTCCAGTTCCTACACATTTTTCGTCTAGAAAAAAGGAATAAGTATGACAAACAACCAGAAATATAAGCACAACGTTTATATATACTCTTGAAAAGGTAATTACGAGTTTTCCAACTGATGTGAGATATATATATATATATATATATATATATATATATATTTACGGCCACTTATCAAAGTGAGGACATATCATGAACCGTAGTTAATGAGTACCACCCTTATAAATGGTCACAGCTTTGCAAATTTTTTTTGTCATCACTTGTTTACTTGTTCTAGTTATGTATCTCGCAAATATACACAGATTTCTTTGAATTTAAAAAAGTTTTATTTGCTGTGTATAATAATACCAAGTGAGGCTACACTATACTACTGACGACGTGAGGACCATATTATTAGATACGATTTAATCGGCAAAGTGAGCCCCAATATCAAATTATACACAGGTTTTAAGTATAACATGTTGCCATCATTTGCTTTCAATATCATCAGCAAAAATGCATGCTATTCTATTATTGGAATTTGTTAGTTGGTCGGTCGTCAGTATAAAACTAATTTGGTGTGGCGGAGACGGGTATGCTTCAGTAGCCATTTTAATAAACCCGTTTTTGAAAATATCTCGAGAACGGTTGGTTCTACGAAAAAACTATTACAGACTTTTTTGTAGAAAAATAAATTATCTATCTTTTTTATTAAAACAATTTTTTAATTGCTTGCAAATTAATGTTTTAAGAGTTATTACACAGCAAAGTTTTCACTTTTTAGTTTTGCTAAATAATTCGCAAACGGCTAACATCTCACTGAAACAGGAAAACATTACAGTGTAATAACTCTTAAAATATTAATTTAACAAAAAAATTGTTTAAATAAAATAGATAGATAATTAATTTTTCTATAATAAATGTCTGTTCTGTTTTCTTCGTAAGACTATTTCTCCAGACTATTTGGACTATTTACTGGCTCCCTAACTTAACTATTTCCTGTTGGCTGTTCCATTGCCTTCTAGAATGTTTAAACGAATGCTTGACCGCTTAGATCAATTAAATTTAGACGAAAAATTAGATTTAACTATCAAGATTCTTGTGTTTCTCATCATTTTAATGGTAATTGTGCTAGTAATATTAACAGCCTGCTATTACTGGGGCAGATTAGTGAATTGATAGCTAAGTACCACATACTTTACTTTAAAATCTAAATGTATTACTCCTAATAATTTATTATTATTAACAGTTAGATTAGTTTCACTAATAATTATAGAGGTAAATCTGTATAATATGTTAATTATTCTGAAAATGCTAGTAAAATCAGTAAATATTGTCGCCTAATTTAAAATGCTGAGTTTGTTCCATCTCGTTTTTTAATTAAATTTAAAAATTTGTCTGTAATTTCCTTACGGTACGTGTTAAAAAGAATATATGTATTTATCTTCCTACCTAAACCGATCTTGGCTTGTAGCAAAGAAAAGTGGTTATTCTATATTTAGGGTATTTATTAGGCCAAAAAGAATGCATATAAAATCCATATTTAAGTGTAAAAAGATATAAGAAGGGGGATTAATATCGCTCTTGGTATTTTTAATATTTAACTCTAGTTATTTTTTAAATGCTTTTTAAATGCACATACAGTTCATTAGAACTGTATGTGAATCTGCGATTTAAATTTAACCAACCAATAATTATTGTGAATGACTTTTCAGCATTAACTGTGCCGTCTATGAACTCAAATCTTACTAATCCTCCAGCTGACATAGAGCTCTAAATCATTACGCCTTGAGGAAACTTAACATTAGGTTTCAAGCATTATTTATGGAATGCTTCGTGTTTAGCTCTGATTACTCTTTTGCGAGAGTAAAACTAGAACTGCTTAATGTTAAGTTTCCTCAAGACATAATGATTTGAGGCTGTATGTTAGCTAGAGGATTAAGAAGATTTTAGTTCATAAACAGCATAGTTAATGCTGACAAGTATCTGCAAAACGACGAGTAGCATGGGCTAAAACTAAGTTGTCCTGGACAGAAATGCTGGACTAAGGTCATATTCATCAACTAGTTAAAGTGTGGTGTATCCGTCAGTTACTCTCGCAAAAGATTGATCAGAGCTAAACACGAAGCATTCCATAAAGACTGCTTGAAACGCACCGTTAAGTCTCCTTAAGGCGTAATGATTTAGTACCAAGAACTTATAAATAAAGGAAATTATGATTTCAAAAAAGGTGAAACACCTTGTACGTATTCATTCATTCATTCATTCATTCTGGGCGTGGTCTTCACTCTTCACCCACTGCACTGAAGCTCTAGGCTTATTGTGCCCCAAGAAGTGATTTACTCAATCAGAGCTGTATCGCCAAAGTAGTTGAGGATACAGTTGATTGGTGCTGATGCAATTTCGCTCGGTTCAACATACTGAGCCCCGAAATGTTTAAATCTTTTAGCCCCGAGGGCTGAACATTCACATAGGACGTGTAGGGCTGTCTCTTCTTCCTCTTCACATAGCCTACAGGTTGCATCATCGACAATATTCATTATGTTGAGATGTTTATTAAGGCTACAGTGTCCTGTTAATAGTCCTGTTAAAAGCCTTAGTTGTTTCCTGCTCAGTCTCAGCAGTTCCTTTGTTCTCTTACTGGAAGGGGACATCATTAGTATCTTTGACTGCCTGTGCCCCTGTAATTTCTCCCAGTAGGTTTTATGTTTATCTTTCAATAAGTCTTTGATAATCCCTCTTGCGGTTAAATAAGGGATCCCGCATGTAGGTTCAGGACCTATTAATCTCTGTTCGGAAGCTTGTTTTGCAAGTTGATCAGCTTTTTCATTTCCTTCATAACCCTGATGTCCTGGAACCCACTCTACACAAACATTGTTGCGTGTGGCCAGTGTCACCAGTGCTTCTGTGCAATTAAGCACGACCCTTGAGTGAATTTCAGTACTTTCTAAGGCTTTTAGTGCCGCTTGGCTATCCGTTAAGATGGAGATTTGCTTATTTTCAAAGCCCCTCTCTATCATGCTTTGTGCACATAATATTATGGCTGTTAATTCAGCTTGGAACACGGAGGTGAGCTTCCCCAGGTTAACACATATTTCATTCCCTGTACTTTGCTCAAACACTCCTGCTCCAGGGATGTTTTCTGTTTTGGAACCATCTGTATACCATACAGATCCTTGTCTTTGAATCAACTCTCGTTTTCGTTCTTCATCACCCCTCTCAGGTATTTCAACCCTAAAAGGTTTTCTGAAGTCCCAAACGGTGTTGATTTTATCAGATTGCATATTGAGGATACTGGTTTTTTCCAGTATATTAAAGATCTCAGAATTGGGTCCGAAGCTTCGTCTCCCTATCCCATGATCGCTAATTTTCAGTCTATATGCAGCTGCTAGTGCTTCTGATTCCACTAGTAGGTGAAGTGGAGGTAGACTTAGCATTGTTTCCATTGAAGCCGTGGGCGTAGATGACATTGCCCCAGTAATACCTACACAGGCAAGCCTTTGTAGTTTATTTAATTTATTTATTACCACTCTGTTTCTGGTTTTGTGCCACCAGATAATAGAGGCATAAGTGATTGTTGGTACAACCACTCTTGTGTATACCCACAAGGTCATGCTTGGTTTCAAGCCCCAAGTTTTGCCTATTGTTCTCTTGCAAGCCCATAGGGCCCTTGTGGCTTTATTAAGTATCTTCTCCAGATGGGGATTAAAGGTTAGTTTGGTGTCTAAAATGACGCCCAAATATTTTGCCTCTTTCCCCATAGGTAACTGTTGGTCCCCTATTCGTACCTCCTTCAAATCTTGAAGGTTTCTTTTACGTGTGAATGGTATGACCGAAGTCTTAACCGGATTAACCGAGAGTCCTTCTTTCAAACACCATCTCTCCACGGTTTTCAGGGCCTGCTGCATCAAATTTGATATTACTCCCCCGAATTTCCCGTTTATGAGTATGGTTATATCATCTGCATATCCTTGCGCATATATTCCTTTCGCATTTAGTTCAGCGAGAAGGTCATCAATTACCAGGCTCCAAAGAAGAGGAGAGAGAACTCCTCCTTGAGGACATCCTTTTGTTACGATAGCCTCCTTGGTATAATTTCCAAGGGCTACTATGATTTTCCTGTTTTTTAGTGTCGCAGTAACCCAGCCTATTATAGATTGGTCTACGCCACGCTCAACCATTGCTCTGGCAATTGAGTCAAAGGAGGTATTATCAAAGGCACCCTCTACATCCAAGAATACTCCTAGGGCAATCTCCTGGTTTTCAATTGCCCGTTGTATTCTTGTAGTTAGTTCATGTAAAGCTAGTTCACAGGATTTACCCGATTGATAAGCAAATTGGTTTCGATGTAGATTCCCTCAGAATTTCGTCCCTGATATGTCTATCAATCAGTTTCTCCAAGGTTTTGAGGAGAAATGACATTAGGCTGATGGGTCTGAAGGCCTTTGCCTGGGCATAAGAATTACGCCCTGGTTTAGGTATGAAACAGACCCTAATCTGTTTCCAGCCACTTGGTATGTACCCAAGAGCCAGACTTGCCCTATATAGGGCACATAGTGGTGAAGCAAGTTCCTCCAAACCATGCTGTAGTAATGCAGGAAAGATGCCATCTATTCCTGGAGACTTAAATGGTCTAAACGTATTGATTGCCCATTTAAGTCTTGTTATGTTGATTAGCCTTTCGGCCACTCCCCAATCTTCTTTTCTTGCCCGAGTGATTGGTATTCCTGACATATCATTGTCAGGATTTGTTCCAGTATCAGTAACACTGCCTGGGAAGTGAGTCTCTAGCAAGAGCTTAAGAGTTTCCTCCCCAGTATCCGTGTACTCTCCATTAGGCTTCTGTAATGAGCCCAATTTCCCTTGGTTTACTTTCAATAGGGCTTTTTGCAGTTTTGCACAAGTGGGTGTACATTCAATTTCCCCACAGTACTTCCTCCATGAAGCCTCTTTTGCCTTCCGGACCGCATACCCGTATTTCAGGTTAGTGGTTTTGTACTCTGCCCAGTCCCCCGTTCTTTTTGCTTTGTTAAACAGTTTACGCACTGTTGCCCTAAGCTTAGAGAGTTCATGGTTCCACCAAGGGTTCCCATTTTTCTCTCTTTTTACTCTTAGCGGGCAGCTGTTTTCATATGCTATTGTGATAGCTGATGTGACATAGTTGTTCATCGCTTCGATAGCATCTGCTGTTTCAGGTTGCTGTAGACAACCTTCTAATCCTAGTGCTAGGTTCTGCTTGAACATTCCCCAGTCACAAGATCTAGGATCTCTGTAAGTACTAGGTTCAGCCCTATTCGAGTATAGGTCGAACCTGATATATCTGTGATCTGAGAGTGACGGCTCGTTAACAACGTGCCAACTTTTAATCACCCTACAGATCTGTGGTGTACCTATTGTAATGTCTAAGACTTCCTTTCTTGAAGAAGTCACAAAGGTTGGTTCATTACCTTCGTTAGCAACATCTAGATTATTGCAAGCAATAAATTCTAAAAGTGACTCACCTCTAGCGTTGTTTTCCTTGCTGCCCCATACCTCATGGTGTGCGTTGGCATCACATCCTACTAATAAGTGGACTTTATTGCTAGTGCAATTCCTGACCAGGGCTCTGAATTCCTCTGTTGGAGGTAGTCCTGGTTGATTATATGGAAGGTAGGCTGAGCCTACAACTAGGTCTCTTGCAATTCCTTCCATGGCTGTTTCAATCTTTGCCACTACTAGGTCTCTGGTGATGAGGCCCCATAGTGGTATTAAATGTAGGTTTTTTTTTGCAATGATGCAAGTCCTAGGATGCTCGTCAACCGGGCACAATAGTTCCCAGTCAGCAGGCAATCCAAGTCCTCGTATCCGTCCCCTGTAAATCCAAGGTTCTTGTATTAGTGTCAAATCAATATTATTATACCTAATATGATTTTGTAAAGCAGCAGAAGCTGCCTTACTATGATGTAAGTTTACCTGAAGGACTTTTATGGTGGTAGTCCTTGGTTTTTTGTCCATTATATATTTAAAGAGGTTCCACTAAGGGCCCCTCTGGTGCTTCTTCTGTCTCCATCTGAATAGGCTGGGTTTCTGAAGTCGATGGTAGAGGCGGTGGTGTCGGTATACGTCCCTCCTTCACACATATTTCAGATTTTGGTTGTTCACCATCCTCTCCCTTTTGCCCGAGCAGCTTAAAAGTGACTCTAGAAAAGTTTAAGAATGGTCGTCTGTTCAGCTCTGAGATTTTTGCCCAGGATTTTTCGTCCAAAAGTATAATAAGTTGTTGACCTTTTGGATCTGGTTTTTTTGTCAACTACACGCCAGGTTCCTGTACGGAGCCCTGGGTTTTGGACCGTATTGGATTGGATTCAAAAATTCAGTAGTGCAGGTACTATTCTAAAATTAACTTGCCAATACGAATTTTTCAGCCGACTGCTATCAAGAATATCGATAATATCGCCTGATGGATTTTGCCGAAGAGATGCTAAGATAAAGGATGACTGTACCACGATGGCGTCCGGTTCTGAACGAATTTTTCTTAGCTACTTCATGGCAATAGGGGACCATAAAAAGTTACGCCAGAAAGTTCCTTGAGCAAATTTACTGGTGCAAATTGCTGATCCGTGTATGACATATCTCCTTTCTTTGATAACACAGAAAGAAGGCGAAGTACGAAAAAAAATTCGAACACTTTTGGTAGGGATTTAAATAAGCTTTATCTTACCTAACCTCCTTTATCTCGATAACCCTAATAGTTTCCGAGAAAAACGACAAAACCGGTAGGGGGCGTAGTTTATTCTCATTATTTCTTCGATCTCACCACCTACAGGTGTTGACTTTTAAGGTTTAATAACCCACAAGGAAGCCGTATGCAAAAATCCATGGACTTACCTCAACTTTCCGCTATTTTTCTAAATTGATTAGACTAATTATAGCAGTCCAACATAAAGCTTTGTATGCAACTCGTACCTTAATCTATTATCTGAGAAATCGCCAACACAAAGTTTGAAAAAGTGGCAGTATCGATGATTTTCTACGACTATAAAAGTCAGTTAGGATACCAGCAAAGCTATGAAAATTTGATAGCAGCTTTTGGCGATGCTGCCCCTCCATTATCCGCTGTTAGTAATTGGTTCCGAGAATTTCGACGAGGGCGAGAACTGCTAGAAGACGAAGCAAGACCTGCAGGAGCTGCCTGTTCAGAAAATGTTGATCGTGTGGCAAGCTTGATTCATTCCAATCGAAATATTACTTATAGGGAGATTCAGGAGGAAGTGAAGATTGGATCCTCGGCGGTGAATACCATTTGGCATAAACATCTTGGTGTAAGAAAGCTAGCAAGCCGTTGGATACCGCATTTGCTTTCAGAAAGTCAAAAACAGGCTCGAATAGACTGGTGTAAATTTATGTTGTAAAAATTTGACGGAGGAGCTTCCAGGCAAGTGGCATACATTGTAAACTAGTGACGAATCTTGGGTATACAGTTACGACCCTGAAACTAAACAGCAGTCTAGTGTTTGGGTATTCGAAAATGAAGACTTGCCCACAAAAGTAATTCGTGGCAGAAGCGTCAATAAGAAAATGATTGCTGTTTTTTCCGACGATGTGGTCCTGTTGCTGTTATTCCACTTGAAGATCGCAGAACTGTTAATTCTGAATGGTACTGCGAAGTGGCTTTACTACAGATGTTTGCAAAATTACAGGCAGGTCGCCAAAGGACCGGTTTGCGTAACATCTTAGTCCATCATGACAACGCATCCTCCCACACTGCTGCCAGAACATTGGATTTTTTGAAAGATACGGAAGTTCAATTGGTAACTCATCCTCCGTATAGCCCAGATCTGGCGCCGTGCGACTTTTTTTTGTTTCCAACTGTTAAAAAAATGATGCGAAGTAAAAGATTTCCCAACGCAGATGCAGCAGTTACAGAATTTCAAAGAATTTTTGAGGACCTTTCAGAAAATGAATTTTCCGAATGTTTAAAAAGTGGTTTCAAAGAATGCACAAGTGTATTAGTCTGAATGGAGATTATTTTAAAAAACAAAGATTTTTTGTTAAAAAATGCAACGTTCTTTTTATAAATAACAATTTTCAGCGCAACCCTCGTATTGTACCAATATAAAATACTTTTTAATTTTTTGAATTATAGTGTTGCATTATGTCATCAGTCATATTTATAAATTGTTCACCACATAATAATAAAATAATAAAAAAGTACCTACTAAATAAACTATATTTAAAAATATATATGTATAAATATATATAAAATTTTGTATTTCTTAATTTTCTCATTGAATTCATAATCAGCAACCCCAAAAACCCCCCAACATTAATTTCGCTCAAGTTGATGGAAAACTTCTCGAGTTATTAAATTGGGAGTGTAAAATGGGGGTTTCAACCCCCCGAGGGGGCGTGTCCCCATTTTAAACAGATTACATTTTATATTGGTCCAGTACTGAAGGCATTATAAAAGATTTCAAGTCGCTATCTTTAGATAGTAAGAACTTAATGCAAAAATTTACTCTACTATAAAGTTGGGAACGACCTCATCATCCATCATCACATAGTGAATAATAAATATAATTGATATTCTAAATCTGTTCTAATAAATTATTCTTATTGTTAGTTTTATTAAATATTAATTTAAAAAGAGACATTTTGATTGTAATATTTGGTACTTATAGTTATCAATTTTTATAAGCCTGCCTTGAGAAGTAAGAATTAAATTCATTGCGAGCTTTTATAATACAATGAAAGTTGAAAACATTTAGTAGTTGTGTAGGAAAGCCCTCATCTGATCGTCACCCGGTGACCAGTTTGAGGTTACAACTTATAACAGAATTCCACTTGGAAGTAACAAATCAACAGCGGTCCAAGGAAAAAATAGTGTATGCAACTCGAACATCATCATTCATTTGTTGCATAATATACTATTTTGGGTTACCTACCGTTATTTATTTGTTCATAATACAGCCTTGGTAGTGTAATGCCTGGCGTGCCGGACTTTCACCCAAGCGGCCCGGGTTCGACTCCCGGCGCTGGCAGATCTGGTTAAGGTTTTCTGCAGTTTTCCTTAGCTGTAACAAATGTGGGATTTGCGCTGTTCCATCTATAAGTCGGCTGCAGCCGCACATTGGGCCTACATAATAATAATCGCCCCCTCCCTCCCGCACAAGCTTATAGCTTCTGGGGCCTTGATTTAGGTTATGGATTGTACTAATTATTATTATTATTATTATAATGATTACTATTTCAATTTAAAGATTAAATCTGTAATGAAATTTTTTTTCAATGAATTTAATAAATGACTTATTTAATTATTGGGTGTATTAAATGCAGAAAAATAAAAATAAAAAAGGTGCAGAAAAATAGTCTGCAGAGTATGTTGCGTCTAACTTTTCTTTCTAAAAGCAATAATACAAACAAACTTGCCAGCCTCGGTGGATTAGTGGTTTGCATGTTTACTTCATAATCCAAGGATCGCGGGTTCGATCCCCGGCTGAGCTGGTAATTTTTAATAGCGGAGAAAATTTAAAAACATGCCTTCTTCTCGGATAGGAAGTAAAACTGTAGGTCCCGTGTCAATGCGATGTTTGGCACGTTAAAAATCCCTACTTGGGGTGGAATTCCCCCATATTCGGCTAAATTCTAGTAGGGTCGGCCAAATTATCATAGCAATCGGTGCCATAAGGTACGAAGGATGCTCCGCCATCCTGATTCCTCGCCCAAAAACAAAATTTCATTTGTTTATTTGTTCATGACAATTGCTATTTCCATTTAATCATTTGCATAGAATCTAAAATTTTGGACATTTCTTTAATGTTTGTTTTCTTCGTTATAAAACAAAATTGAAAAATTTACTTCTCGAAAAACGTCAAAAAGATTTGTGTCATTTCATATAACTTTTTTTCTTCCTTAAATTGAATTTTCATCTTTGTGTTGCGTTTATTCGTCTTTATTTGATGAATTATAGTTTTAAGAATGCTTTTTTATTATTTTTTGCACTTACGATATATAAGGCTCTACTTTAGTCTCCCAAAAGAGGGAGTAAAGTAGCACTTTTACTCCCTGAGGGAGTAAAGTGTTTCCTTGACAACAACAACAAGTAAACAACAAAAAAAAAGTAATCGCGGTACATGTTAGGATTTATTATCCGGAAACTATGTGATTTTGGCAATTGTCCGAATGTCATGTAACTAAATTTTCGAAATTTTGAATTTTTGCGATTAAGTCCTTTAGGACGTGCAAAAAATAGCGTATATACTACTGGACTAAAGTGTTTTCTAAGTGTTAATTAATAATTTAAAAAAATGCATTTTAGTCCCTGGATATATAATACACATTATGTCCGCTCGGGCGATTATGACATGATTATGACCTATTTTGCGGACTGTTTCTAGAGCGTAAATCGCTAAATTGGACCACCCCCTTTTACTACTTTTGTTTACGACGTCTCCATAGTAATAAGAATAATTATAGACCATAGCACCTACCTACTTGAAGTTTAAGACTTTTAAAATTATTTTTATTTTAAATTAAACTTAATTTAATCTTAGACCGCACATTTAACGTACGCATTTCGGGCTTAATTAGTGTTTTAGAGCCCTTTATCGTCTTAGCTCCTTCGGTTTTCGCTTCAGGTGACTGCACGGGCTGTAAGACACTCAATTAAGCCTTTAATATACTATTAAAGACTAGAAAAAGCATAATCTTGATTAGGTGAAAAGTCCTCGAAGATTTATTAATCTCTTTTACAATGTATTTTAGTTTTATTGCCTAATTACAAATAATCAGACGTCGATGAAATTAAATCTAAAAATTTCCCTATTGTTTTAAATTTTGTAACAGCACAATAATACAACTTTTCTAAACCGATTTCCGCTCGTAAGAAATAAAATCGGCTATTTAGGGTATTTCCGTTCTCTTCTGTAATAGAATTAAAATCAATATTGTATAACTTTTATTTCCACCGTTGCCACTTGTTCGGATCTCACTTTGCGCATCATTCATACAAGCTTCACACAAGAAATTATACGTCTGAAAAATATACATCTGGCGCAGCGACTCCAGGCGTCAACTCCTTGAACTAATCTGTATAATTCTAGCCATTTTGGCAATATCTGAGGTCCACCCCATTTTTTCAGTATCGCCAACTTATAGCTTCGAAAAGCTCTAGACGAAATATTATCGAATTTCAAAGTGAGGTCCGTATACTTGTCCTCACTTTGTTTGCGGACCTCACTTGAAACGTGAACTTTGTTCATACGGACCTCACTTTATACACTAGCGGTAAATATATATATATATATATATATATATATATATATATATATATATAAATGATTAGAAGTAATAATGCGCGTAGAGATATACAAGAAAGTGTTATAATAATGGGATATCGCGCAACAGAGAAGAAAGAAAACATAAGTTGCAGCCGTCTACACGTGTTTCACACTTATTAGTGATCATCAGGACGGCATAGCAGATGGAATAAATATAAAAGCAACTAACTCAGAAAGATGTAACAACACAAGGTTTCACTGATAGCAGCCAACCGCACATTTGCAGTATCGGCCTGAAGACACTGAGTTTTCAGTGCAACAACAAACGTCACTACGGAGGCAGCTAAAGCCACTACCGTGAGACAACCAATCCCAAAGTATAATATCAATGATTAGAAGTAATAATGCGCGTAGAGATATACAAGAAAGTGTTATAATAATGGGTTATAATAAGTGTGAAACACGTGTAGACGGCTGCAACTTATGTTTTCTTTCTTCTCTGTTGCGCGATATCCCATTATTATAACACTTTCTTGTATATCTCTACGCGCATTATTACTTCTAATCATTGATATTATACTTTGGGATTGGTTGTCTCACGGTAGTGGCTTTAGCTGCCTCCGTAGTGACGTTTGTTGTTGCACTGAAAACTCAGTGTCTTCAGGCCGATACTGCAAATGTGCGGTTGGCTGCTATCAGTGAAACCTTGTGTTGTTACATCTTTCTGAGTTAGTTGCTTTTATATTTATTCCATCTGCTATGCCGTCCTGATGATCACTAATAAGTGTGAAACACGTGTAGACGGCTGCAACTTATGTTTTCTTTCTTCTCTGTTGCGCGATATCCCATTATTATAACACTTTCTTATATATATATATATATATATATATATATATATATATATATATATATATATTGCATGGTAAATTAATAACACTGTATGTAAAGCGACTAAAATAGCGTGCTGTATAATTGGTTGCCTATGTGAGCATAATGCTTTGACTCAATTATTTTCAAATGCAACATAGAGAAATTGCACATATTACAATTTAATTTAATAGCGCTGTATGTAGTACCTATCTGTAATACAGAGAGCATATAAACTTAGTTACACGAAAAAGACTCAAGTTGGTGGTAGCGAATTATATGGAAATTATTGTCAGGGATGATTTAGTTGATTAAGTAAGTAATCATATGAATTGGAATGAGAAAAATATGCGAAATATTTTGTTCACTGATGGGCTTAAATCTTATGTAAGACAAGACAGGGTAGATGTTTATGAATTTGAGAAAGCAGTGGTTGCCTATAAGATCCAAAATTCGCATATATCAATATCACGCACAATTATAATACAGTAGAAACTGCCTAAAGTGACCACCTTTGGGACTGACCCAAAATGGTCAATTTAAGCAGGTGGTCACTTTGTAAAAGTATGAATTTTTTATACACAACAATTTTTATTTTCATGCGATATTCATTACATAGGTAGGTATTTTGAGTTTTGTGCTTATAGTAAATGCTAAAAAAAATTATATGTACAATATATATTTATTCAACAGAGCACTTACCCTACTTATTACATGCGATAGATATGTGTTATGTACATAGTACTTATAGGTACATATTTATTTAAAAATCATGTAACGTAGATTGTCTCAAGATCATATGTTTAGCACAGATTAGTTCATTAATATTATTTTTAGTATGGTACAGTTCTGTTAGGATTCCAGGGCAGTTCTGAATAGTAAAATGTTCCGCTGTTTTTCTTTCACTGTTCTTTTCTAAAAACTAACACCTTTTGTTTTTCTTTTAAATTTAGTTCTTTGTAAACTTTTTTGAAGTCATCTTGATCGCACTAATTAACACAAGGGTTTCAATCAATAGATGAAACAAGACTGATTTTATAAAACAATTTTAAAACTATCCAAGGGTTACTAATGTAAAAGTTTGCAGGTAATGAATTTCTCAGAAGCAGAAATAAAGTCTTAAAACTTGGAAATACCTGAACCCAACTGGTCACTATTAAGGGATTAGATGCATTCTTAGAAATTCTTTGAATGCAATTTACGTGTACATGCCTATTTAAACTTTTAGAAGATCAGTTATAACTGTAAGTAAAGTAATCCCTTGGCTAATGGTCACATTACACAAACATTTTTAAACAAATATTTGAGGTAAATGGTAAATGGTCACAAAAGACAAGTGGTCAGTTTATACAGTCCAGAGGGTCAATTTAAACAGGTGGTCAGATTTACAGTTTCACTGTACTATTTTCAAGTTTCTGTGGTTAGGCAATGTTAATTATATAATTAAGATTAATATAATATAGTAATATAATTTAAGGTGAAAGTTAATTTAGTAATTAATGTTTGACATTAATCATATTCTGAATCCATATAGCAAAATTATCAGCCCGACTGAGAATTGAGTCCAGGACCTTTCGCTATATAATATACAGTATTGACAAAACTTCGCTTTGGGATTGGGGTTTTATGTGTGAGCAAAGGAAAAATAGCGAATAGCACCACATCTGAGAAAAACAGATCTTATGACATACTTTAATGCCAAGTCTTAAAAAATAATAAATTTTTTATAGGGTAAAAAAATTAAAAATAATTGACAAATAGTTTGTTATTTTAGCATAACTTAAAATTTAATTTACTTACTGAAGAATACAAAACCGTCGTTATAAAATTATTTAAAATATTAAATACATAATTGAACAGTCAATTGCTCTGCAGAGAAAATATTTTAAAACAAGACATACTTTAAAATAATCGCATAATTTGACATATTTAAGTATTAATACAATACTGCGTGGTTGTCGAGGTAGTAAGACTGATTCTTAGCAATCCTTTTTAAACATGTTTACCTTTAGTTACTAAACCTGTAAGTATTGTTGACTTCAAATACAATTTAAGTTAGACGAAAAAGTATACAGTATTAAATTTTCAGTTGTGCCGAAATTACGAACGTCAATTATATTAAAAAATTCTTGCATATATATTGCTGCAGATGTATTGCTATTCGCAGCTTTTCCTTTGCTCACACATGAAAACCCAATCCCAAAGCGAAGTTTTGCCAAGACTGTATATATTATACAGTGGAAAGTCCTAGTTTCAATTACCAATCGGTGTGATAATTTTGCTATATGGATTCAGAATATGATTTAATGGAAAACATTAATTAAAAAATTATACTCCCGATGCGAAGATTTACCAATACTGTATAATGCTGTATATAATATACAGGGTGTAACAAAAATGGTGGGCTGACTATACACAGGCTACTTCTACGACTAAAAATAAGGAAAACAATTTATATAAAAATATGTCGTAAGATACTTCGTTACTGACTTACAGCTACTTGAGGTTTTCAGTTTTTCATTCAAAAAGATAACAGAAAACAAAGTTGTTTAATTGAAATAATAATAAACGTACAAAATGACCTCCACGGGCAGCAACACGCTGCTGCGCTCTCGAATCATGGACTGCCTCACGCGCTCAAAGATTCCTGGTGTATTCCGAATATACTGGCATCCGCCTTCTACACTCTGCCGAAGATCATCAAGGTCTTGATATCATATCATATCATATCATGTTATATGCCATATGATCGACACCTTCCGCACAATTCTTCGAAAACTCTCACCTGGATTTTCCACAGTTCTTGTAGTTCGTGGTCTGTCGCGATCACAGAGTACCGGTTTGAAAGATCCTGTTACCCTTAATCTAATATGAAACGTGCATTACGTACATTAAATGCAGATCAGACATCTCTTCGAAAGAATATTCTGCCATTTTTGTTCAACAAATTACAAAAAATTCTAATGACTTAAATGATTTAAGCGACTGCCAATACTGAAAACACGAAGCAGGGATTACGTACTTAATAATAATAATAATACTTGCTACAATCTACCACCTCTGAACCAGACCACAGAAGCTATGAAGCGTGTGCCGGAGAGAGGGCGACTGTTATCATTCCGCAGGCCCAATGCGTGTAATCGGTGATTCTTTTTTAAATTCACTGCTGTAACTCAGTAACGAACCACTTTAGGACATCTGTTTATATAAACTTTTTTCGTTATTTTTAGTCGTAGAAGACGCCTATATATATATATATATATATATATATATATATATATATATATATATAGTATATATATAGTCAGTCCATCATTTTTGTTACACCCTGTATACAGCAGGAAGCCATTCGAAGGTACTGAGGTGGTAGTGTTCTAGCGAGTGTATAAATGTCTATGGAGAATAGAAATGATCTTTTGTCACTGATAACTAGAGGGAGGAGTTGACCTTGCTAAATCTAAGTTGACGTTCAGTTTGGTGAGGTCGCACGTATAAAATTTCGAAAAACGACCATCACTTGTCATAATTCTATAGACACGGCCGCAGTCCCGGATTACCCTATATGCAAAATACCTATATGCACGTGCGTATAGCTACAGATTTCTAGAGGCGACAAAATCTGATACCTTAATTTAATAAAATGACAGGGCGGCTAAGATTTCTCAACTATTATTTCCGAGCTCCGGGGAAATACCTATGACCAATAAATAAGAAAATATTGACTTAAATCATCAATAAATTAAAACTATCAATAAGGCAGCAAATTGTCTTCAAAGCCTTTGAAGACAATTTGCAGCCTTTCTTATAGTTTATTGAATCAAAGGAGTAAAGGAAACGTTCTTCGCGAAGGGAGGGCGTGTTGGATTTTGAATACTTATTTAGGGACACTGATTTAGGAAGATTGAGATTTATTAGTGCAGGCGCCAAAAGGCTAATCGTTTGCGTTTAAAAAGAAAATCAGCCCTAAGACTTCACCTTTATCTGAAAATATGCCTCCCTAAAAAGCGGAAATTTTTGCAAAAACGTTGTTAAACTTTGGGGTTAAATCACACCCATAAATATGCATCTTACGAAAATTATTAAAAAATGTAGTCTGATATGTGAGCAATAAGACGGTCTTTACTGCATGTCTCTAGGACCAACCCTTCAAGATTTACGTTTACATCAAAAAACTGCAAGAAACGTCGTGCACCACGAAACAAATATGGCTGCCATATTTCAATCAAATGGAATAAAAATAAAATAACCGTGGTTTTGATCTTCCAATACTTAGGGGTAAAAATTATCGTGTTTTGAAATGGTCGAGCGAACAGTACTGCACTATTTCATATGGATTGACCCTAACTGTTATGATGGGGGATTGCAAAAAATGACCATTGATTTAATCCAGCAAACTCTATAATATCAAAGCTTAGGTATTTCTCAACTTATATATTAACAATCAGAATGAATCCAGCGGGTTTATTTATACGGAAAGCCTTTGAACGGTCTAAATGTATTTAAATGGAGAAAATAGATTCACGCGGCTACATTCGTATACATCATTTTCGAACCTATTGAATTCGAGCAATTTTCAGAAGACATTAGGATAGAGTTCAGGGTGAAGCCACTCAATGCATCTTTACCTTCCACTCTCCGACGTTCAAATCTCAAGACAATTTAAGATGTGCCCCGAACCTGAGATTTACTCTCAATTTTTATATACTTTGAGGCTTACAACTGGATATCGCAGTTGTGACTGCACTGTCTTGTAACGTGCGGAAAATTTGATGATTCAATTTGTAAGAATAACCGTAGTACGGCCCTGTATGATAAGGAAATATTTCGTCTTGTTTAAAAATTAAATGTTTTCTCATTTTAAATAACAGCTGTATTTCGATTGTAACTCCCACGAGTAAAAATCAGACTTAGATATAAGTTTTGTAGAATTATTCCAGTTAAATAACATTTTTAGCTCTTTATCTAAGCAATATAGATATCGAGTCTCTTTTTGGTTGATACGCATGTACAGATTTCATATAAAAATACAATTTATGAGGCTACATCAATTGAAAAGGTGATACGTTCTTTCATATTTCAAGCTTCAAATAATATCTTAGCAGTTTGCAAATAAATAGTTTCGGTTTTATAGCTTGGCACTTCCTGTAGAGCTGATAAGCCTTTCTAGAATATTTAATATGATTTGAATTTCAGTTATTTTTCTCATTGATTAGAAATGTCGTCAAGTTTGGTTTGTTTGGACCCTTTAAACAATCCCTCTCTTAAATTTGCAGAATTCATGTAGTTTTCGCACCCTGTATGTCAGCCCGGCGTCGGCTTTCGGGCTGGCGTGGATGTTTATTATTATCATATCATTACTATAAAAATTGGTATAAATCTTTTTGAGTTTCAGTATTGCTGATAATGTTAATGTTAATACAGAATTAATTCAGTAAAAAGAATTAAGTATAGATTTAACATTGTGAATCTTGTTTAGTACCACTGTGCGTGTATTTCGGTACAATTAATTGAGAATATAGATTAGTGTTAGTCATTTGAACAGTGTATTGGCTTAAATAAGGATAATTGTATTCAGGATTACGGTCAGATTGTTGACGTAAGTTTTAAAATAATGCTGTTTAATAGTGTAATGGTACTTATTTTTATTATTGTTTAAAGTTAAAGTTATAAAGATGTTATAGGCTTAAATTTTATTTAATTTGGGATCCTGAAATTTAAAGTAAATCATAGTAGAATTGACTTTTGTAATTAGTAATTTTTGTTATGAATTATATTCGTTATGATCTTTTTCATGTATTTTACGTTTTTACAAGCTTTTTTATTCAATAAACACAGATTTCAAATTTAGTTATCGTTTGATACAGATCGACTCAACAATTTTAAAAGAGATGTCATTTCTCAAACGGTGGACTTCCGGGCTTTATTCAAATGATGTAACATATATTCAGCTTGGTGGCGCCCTCTATTTTTTTTAATTGTTCCTGGATCTATTATCTAATCAACAGCTTTTGTTTTTAACACCCACGTCACCTGAGTTTATACTAATCAAATTATTTTGATTTAAATAAGATGTCTCGGCCGGAGCATTAAGATCTTTAGTAAGTATAGTAACGTAAATATTCTGTATTTACGGTGTTGTTTAATTATAAGTATTGCTTTGAATTAATTTGTTTTTTGAGTAAAAAGCATCAGTCCAATCTGACTGTGTAAGGATATTAAATTACAAATTCATACTACGCTGAGCTCTATAGAGCATAAATATACACTGGTATAATAATAATAATAGTCTTTATTTCCCAATAAAAAAAACATGATTCTTAATATATAACTAATATATTAGTATAGGTACATATAAAAGAAATAGTTTAGCAGATTACAGATACGCACCATCACACCAAAAGCGTAAAATATTTTAGCCGCCCGTACTATTATCACAGTCATTGGCAGTTGGCAATTTTTTCCAGTAATTATTAAGAATGAAAATGTGTGAAATGGCATTTTTATGGGGCATTGGGTCAACTATGACATGACTGAAGTTGAGGTATTGTTACGGTTTACGTTAATAGGTCACTTTGACAGACCCAACAGTAGTAGGTATTGCGCCACCTGGGCCAAACATTTTTGTGGGGATGCAGTCGTCGTTAAGTACGGAATCTGCATTACCGGCATTCTGTATTACCGGCATTTGGTTCGTCACTCGGCTAAATGGCAACGCTGTTGCTAGGGGAAAACAGATGGCGCCAGTGTCGTTTTTGTACCGACATTCTATATTATCGGCATTTGGTTCGTCACTCGGCTAAATGGTAGCGTCGTTGCTAGGGGAAAGCAGATGGCGCCGGTGTCGTTTTACGTGATTTTTGTACCGACATTCTATATTATCGGCATTTGGTTCGTCACATGGCTAAATGGAGTTAGTGTTACTAGGGGAAAACAAAGGGCGCCAGTGTCGTTTTACGTGATTTTTGTACCGACATTCTGTATTATCGGCATTTGGTTCGTCATCATGAAGAAAGCTGTATTACCGATTACGGGCGTTCTACTGATTGTTAATAGGGGGAGCCAAGGTTTATCATTTTATATTAATAAATTTTACCGATTTCTTAAAATAATTATCGTCGTCATTAATACTTTAATTACATATAATAATTTAAGATAATTAATTCAGCATTAAAATTTTAAACGAAAATCACGGAACAATTTACGGATAATAATAATAATAACAATAATTATAATAATGTCTTTATTTCCCTTACAGGCTTACACCCCAAATAGGGAAAAATATGAATTTACAAATGTTTTCATCGTTTATGCTATTCTCGTGTAATATCTCATGGGTAATGTGTAAAGAGCGGAAAATATGCAATGTGCATTTTATGATGTTGATGAAATAAGAATTATTTGTAGATTCAATTAAAATGCCTAAAACCTAAAATTTAAGGCTTTAATATTATTGTTTATTGTATATTTTATATCAATAAATGCGAAACTCCGTGTAATGCCATGTAATAATAATGCAACAATGTAACATAACTGTATACATCGGTGTATACATAAAATAAACTTGATGTTGATGAAATAAATAATAGAAACAAAATTTAATTTATGATTTGATTTATTGAAATTTCCTTATTCTTATAACAAATAAGTTTTTACTAATAATATTTAGTTATTACTAGTTAGTTAATAGTATATTATATACATATTTGTTGCATTTTTTTTTGTCGAAACCCATGCATTTTTTGTCAAATTTCGTTGCATTTAAATGTGCATATGTTTTCTTTTTGCCTTGCATTTTTCCGCTCTTTAGTAATGTGTATTGTGGTGACAAGATTCACTTGGTATTGTTATGTCTGTTTGTGTTGGTGAATATTTCACCATTTACAACATAATCATGAATAAAGTGGCTGGTGTATTTTTGCATACGAAACAATGGAACATTTATTTACGTTTAAATTTAGGCGATTAGCTTTACACCAATTACATAGAAAGTTAATGTTAGACTGCAAATATAAGCAATCATTGATATCTCGTACTTGATGATATATTTTTAAATCGTCAGCAAATAATAGTTTTTCTCGCAGTGTATAGATTGATGATGATGATGAATACCACGTAGACACGTCCATTCGTGACGGGTATCTTGGAATACGTTCTGCTTGGTTCAGACATCTTGTATCCCTACCCTCTGGCGTTTAATGTCATGCGTACCTTGCTATCTCTCTCTCTCTCTCTCTCTCTCTCTCTCTCTCTCTCTCTCTCTCTCTCTCTCTCTCTCTCGCTCTCTCGCTCTCTCCTTTTCACTCTCTCCTTATCATCTATTAGAGAGGACGCATTAAAGAGCCTTCTCTCTCTCTCAATGTCTCCCCTCTCACTCTCTTGCTCTTTCGTTCTCTCCTTATCACCTATTAGAGGACGCATTAAAGAACCTTCTCTCCCTCTCTCACTCTCTCGCTCTCACGCTTTCTCACTCTCTCTCTCCCTTCAACCTAATGCTAGTAAATGAAACAGCAATGGATAGAGGTAACCGTTAGGTCTACTGTTCTGGGATTGGTTCGGACGGCTTTGTTATTTTATACGTGAAAATAAAAAAAATCGATAAATGTTTTACTGTTTTTATTATTTTTCGTATAGTTACACAATATTACTAATATTCTATTGTAAATCAGCTTAAACTAGGTGATTATAGTTTTATATAGGATATTACTTTATTACTCAATATAAATTAGATATGTTATATCAGAATGTTACAAATTAATTTTCTAACAAAATAACTTAGATCAGCTTATAAATATATATATATTCTAACACTTAACATTTACTTAATAGAATATTAACTATATATTAAACTTAAACCTCAACATACTTTATTTAATCTAGTAATATAAACTTTATATAGGTAAGAACTGTCATTTAACAACATCTTCCGCCTTTATCCAGGACTTTTCATTCAAGCCGAGCCATTTGACGTACATGTCACCATTGCTGCGGCGTTTAAGTACTTTTTCAACTAAGTAAACGTCTGGCTGACTGGTTTTCTGCAGCTCGAACTCGTAGAAAGCTCCTCGAACAGCAACCTCATGAAGATCTTCCAGCAGATATGTGACAGGTTTTGTAAATTGAACTTTAACTATTTTGAATAATTCAGTTGACCAGCTGGGCGTGTATCCCTTAGAAAAGACCCCCTTGAACTTACTAATACGTACGAGGTCATTCAAGTCTAGTTTACGTTTACTTCCTGCAGCGACATCTGCTTTTACATTAGTGTCATAAACGGTTAGTTTGGTGGTAGGTGTAACAGTAGCAGGAGCTCGACCTATCGTTCTATGTCTGGTGTTGTTATAGCTGTCAACTACCCTCTGTAATATATCTATCCATTTAAATGATCCTCGGTAGCTAAACTCTTTATACAACTTTTGCTTAATTGTACGGATAACGCGTTCAACTATCGAAGCCTTAATTACGGAATATGTAGAGTAATGATTTATAGTGTGCTCTTTCATTAATCGTTTAAAATGTTTATTGTAAAACTCTTTCTCGAGATCCGTCTGAAGATTCTTGGGTATGACTGAACTCTTAAAGATGCTGCGGACCTGCTTTGTCACCTCTTCTCCGGATTTAGTTTTCAACGGTCGTGCATACAGATATTTCGAATAACAGTTTATCATCAGCAGTATGTAACGATACCCCTTATTTACTTTAGCATAGGGCATAAACTCGGCTAAGTCAGCCTGGAACAAGTCCTGGAAATCTTTTATTATAGTGCGACGGCTTTGAAAGTTTTTTCTAGCAGCCCTGTGTATTTCATCAACAACGGTTTGTTTAGCACTAGTCATTATCATACAATTAATCTCAACGACACCGAGAGAGCAACGTCTCAAATAATTATATTGGCAGCAGCCGTGTTTGATGAATACTGAACAATGTTAAAGCAATATATCATTATATACCCCCGAAATATTCTATTCTATGATGCCTTCCTCCTTAAGTTCGCTTATAATTGATATTATTTCGTTTTCATTCTGTGGACTAGTGTTGCCGGCACTCTTTACAGCATATAACAAACGAAGCCGGTCGACTAGCTCGTTAGCCTTATTCCAGTAGACGTATTCGACTTTGCAATCGCTTAATTTTTTAAAATTTGACGACGATGATGATGATAGTCTAATGCCTAAACCTTTGATTCTGGGTAAGTTCGGTTTAATTATATAATCATACTTCCAATGTTTAACAGCTGTTAGTTTACCCTGTGGTCTATATGATTTCTTATGCGCATTAGTAAGGGCTATTATCTGCATATAATTATTGATATCAGCTTGCGATGGTATAGACTCTAATTCACTAAACGTGAGTAAGTCAAACAGACCGGGTGTTGCTTTGAAAACGTTGTTTTTAATTATGATGTTTGTATCACGTATAGTCACAGGGGAAGATGCAAATGTCCACGCGTCTCGATCAATTTTATATCTAATACCGAATCTAGTTCTATCTATATTTTTGTTACCGACAGCGTTAGCTATCAGCATACCGTAATGAGTAGGGAGATCAAGAGGTTTATTAGATTCTTCTTCTTCTTCTTCTTCGTCTGCTTCCGATGATGATGATGTAGCAGGTTGTTTTTTAACTTTCAACTGGGGAATGTAACTAGCAGTAGTAGTAGTAGTAGTAGCAGATGGTTGTGTTTTAACTTTCAATAGGGGTACGTTAGAGGTGTTAACTGATTTAGCAATGGTTTCCAGTGGCGATATAACTGGATTGTGCGTGACGCGATACATACGTTCTGCTTCTGCTCTATCACGACGAAAGTATGCAAACTTCTTACGTATAGCATTACGAGCATGTATTATTTTACGCTTTAAACTCAGATCATACGTGTTGGACATGTCGGCTATGCAGAGACTACTAAACGAATCGACTCTAATTATAAACTTATATATGAATCAAAACCCTTCCGATATCTGCCACGGTCTAGAGAGCTGTCTTTATTAATTACCAGGAAATCATGCGGCTCCTTCCAACACAGAGAGCAAATGTTTTTGAACTGATCATAGCTAATACCGTCTCCTACAACATGATCGCTAAACACGTGTTTTAAGTTCAACTCGTCTTGTCTAAAGAGAATAATTAGGTTTGCATTGTCCCTAATCAGATGTTTCGGTATCTTGGCGTACGTTTGGCCTAGATAAAAACAGTCTACACCCTTATGCCTACCCATGCTAAAATATTCTCTAATCTTTTCCTGCTTGCTGCAAATTATATCATCAAAAATGAACACTGAATTAGGTTTAACATCACCGGGGCTGATTACGTCATCGTTTTCGCTAAATTCATGATATCCCATACCCGTAAGTGGTTTCATAACACTTCTTAAGAATTCATATTTAGGTTGAAATAAAGACTTGGCGTATAGGTAGATATTTTCAAATTTTAATCCGTTTTCGCTAATAAGTAAACCTAACATAGCATTAGTTTTACCGCAGGAAGATGGACCGCTCAATATTGCTCTACATGATAATCAAGGATAATGATAATAAAGGTCGCCATGTTTCCTAACATCCTCGCCTGATCGTCGTTGTAAAGATGTATCATCGCAGTCGTCTAGGTTACATATGTTTAGTGACTTATTTTGTTTAACGACCTTCATTACGGTATGCGTACGTGTCTAGTCACGGTCTCGTTAAACGGATTATACTCGATTAATGCGTCGTGAAGGATCAAACAATACGCCTTAGTTGTGTTCGTAAATGCGGCTGAAGACTCGAGCTCTAGTCTAATATCGACAGTGGAATCCTTAAAACTCTCTACCTGTCTTGAACAGTCAATAACAAAAATGGGATACGTTTCAAACGATTTGTAGCTGAGTAAACAGCTCTCAGCCGCACCTCTACCTATACCGTCATAGTAGTTCTCGCGAAAACGAATATAATTCAGATACGCAGGAATGTAGTCCTTACGGTCGAAATCGAGATTTAAACGCTGATGCGGGAACACTTGCGAATTTAAATACAACTTAACGTCGACCAAGTTCGAATGAGTAAATGTAGTCGGGTTACCCGTTCTTATACCCAGCTGACGCTCGTCTTGTAAAACTACAAAGACCCAGCGCGGTTTCTCTAGATCATTGGAGTTCTTTACACGCCAAACCTGGTTTTTAGTAGTTCCCAACGAGGGTAACTCGAGTAATTCCCGACGTCTAAACGGAGCGATAATAGAAGAATTATCTCTTAAACTCTCCACCAGGTTCACTTTGCTTTCATCTGATAACAGTATATGCGGAACTTCCCACGAGAGCTTATCAATCTTGATATCTACGTCGGTACCTGCATCACCTGCGTCGCTTTTATAGCAATTAAAATCGTTCTTGGAGCGAATTAAAACTAGCTGACAACTCATATGAGGTATTACTTTTTTATAATCGTCTGCAAATCCAAAGATATCTTTTAATGGTATTCTACACGTGAAATGAAAGACGTTATTCTCCTGGTTATGTAACAAATCATTATCGCTAGTAATCCCTAAGTTCCATGCTGAGCTGGTTAAAGCTCTATCCTCGGCGCCATGTGAAACGAGACCTTTTATAGTGCTTGTAATGCCGGGCTGTTTACAGACATCTATGAGCAGGTTTGTGCCTAATATTAGTTGAATTTCATCAAACAGAAAGTGGGCAAAATTGTTTACCAGAAGGAATTGCTTGTTTTCTGCACGCGTTATGCTACCTTTAACAAGTACATAGCTGTCATACAAAGCTAAAACGTTATCGGAATTTTGTATGCTGATTCTAATGGTGTCGGAATGATTGGCATTTAGCGTAAACGGCAGATAGGTATAAAAATCCTCTTTTATTATATCTGTATCGACGCGAGGCTTCCCAAATATGTTTAATTTATCAATGGTAAAGGTGTCGGTGTTAATATGCATTTTACTTCGTTTTGACATGCTGCTGCTGCTGCTGTTATCGTACTTTAAAGCCTAAAGATTCAAGAAAAAGGCGACGAGCTTTAGTTAGTTTTAATCGAAGGTCTGCACGTGCCGACGTTCGACGGTGAATGACCTTTGATGGACATATGCTGATGTTTTTATAGCTAAAGTTTATTCCCATTTTTCACGTTTAAGTTCTAGCCTGATGCTCGTGAAAGTGTCTTCAGACAAATTTATCAACTCTCCTCTCGCGTCTACCAGTCTAATGGTAATGTTGTCGATCTCGGTGACAGTGATGGGAAAGTAAATCACATGCGATGGCTCCTTTTCAATCAGATAACCGGGTGGTACGCAAACACCAAATTCGAAGATTGTATGACCTGCTTGATTGTTTCTATATGAGCCGCCTGTAATATTCGTGTCTACAAAGATGTTTGGAGTTGAAAGTATATCGACAACTCGATCTGATACGTGTCTACTACCGGGTTCTAGCACGCGCTTCTTAAATCCTAGTAGTGATCCTATGTTATCGGGTTTGGTAAAATCAATCAACTCGGTAGCTGATTCAATCTCACACTTTCCCGTATTAGTGTTAGCTTTGATTTGTAGTAGTAGATCTCCCTCTTCGGGATCGCCACTAATTTGATTGTTTATATAGTTAACGATTTCAGCCAACTCGTAGCTACCCGGTTCAATAGTTATCGCCTTTTCTCCGTAATAAAATTTATTTTTGCCTGGGTATATATTCCGTATCGTGTGACTTGTATATAAGCTGACTAAACCTAGTGAGTATTCGTAACGCACGTGATCTAATGTTATAGGTGGATAAATACGATCCGTAGGAAGCCTGTTTCCTGTACCGTACACCGTGATGGTCCTAGCCATACTTAACCGATTTACACTTTCACCTCTCTTTTATACAAAAATCGTAGACACAGATGTCCGCAGTTGTATGTATTGAACTTTTGTTCTTGGGCTACGTTGTAGTATACGGCGCAGCGAGGCCCTAAATATTTCACAAGTTCAGATGGTGGTCTCAGGTCTCCGAAGGGGTCATAGTACAAAACCACGTTTCGATCCTTTCTATAGGCAACCCAATGAGTACCCGGTCCTCCAGCGTCGTCAAGATTAACAATAGCTCTTTCGAATTGCAAAGGTTTCGCTGCAGGTAGACTTGTTCTCATATAGACACCTCTAAAATAGGGAATGTCTTTAGCATGTTTTATTATATCTAGGTCTGTAAGTGGTCTCCGAGGCAAGTTATTCAGTTTTTTGACCGCCTGACATATGGTTTTAAGTACAATGCAGCTCCGCCAGCTCTATACGGCTTCAGGTAAAGGGCGTTCCCGTTCTTACCGCCTAAAGCGATAGCTTCCATACTTTTATTATGCCGTGTAGTTTCTTCTAGCTGTCTCTTATTACTATTAGCAGTGTTAACAGCTTTTGCTACCCCTGAGGCGCCTCCTATAATTGCACCGAGAGCCGAGAGGCCAGCAAAAATTGGTATGAGTGGTAAAATACCCCCTGTAGCTGTAGGCACAGGAATTATTCGGGGTACTTTAACGTTTTTTCGACCGCCTACGTTTTGAATGATTCTTCTGGCAGCGCTCAGGGCATGATGTATTAAATCTTTACCCGTGAGTCTCTTGCTTGCACGATTCACTACACCAACAAGCTTCTTTAAAACGCCACCTTTGAAAGTGACAGTTTTCTTCATCATCTTTTTAGCGAGACCCTTTTTCGCCGACAGTTTGTTTGTCTTTACGCCCATTCCCAACTTTCTTTTAGCCTTCATTATACCGGTTACAAACAGAGCTGATGCTTTTTCCCCTAATTTAGAGTCTTTAGCCTTAACACGCTTCCAAGCGGCTTCTTCTAATACACGATCTGCCTGGTGTCTACTGTTCAAATCGGAGCTTTGAGCGTACGAGATGTCGTGCTGCATACACGCCTGGTCCAAAGGATTTATACCTTTATCGCCACGTTGTAATCTTTTAGATAATTTAGTACCAGGTCCACAGTACTGATATGAAGGAAGATGTAGTTCAATAGGCAGCTTGTCTATGAGCTTGTTAACAAACCCGTTACCTTCGTGAACTAACATCTGGTACTGAGAGAAGAGACTGCTTGTACCTGTATTTATACTCGATCGCCGCCGCCGGACTAATCTGTGTTCTGAAATCTCTGCGTATAGATAAAGTCTCTATGATCAACTTGTAGAATTTTAAACAGATGCTTTTCAACATTATGTATTCTTCTTTGAAAACGGTATCTGTCCAGAGCTAATGTTTGCCAGTCTCCCTTTCTCGCCTGTCTGTATGCATACTCCCATACTATCATATGATGTATATTATGTATCTTTTCATGTCATTTGTTTTTTCTTTATTTCCTAAGATGGAAATCAATAAGACTTTTTTGTTTATATTTCATAATTTAGTAGTAAATAAGTTGAATATCTTTCAAATTGATAACGATGAAAGGTGTATGAATATATTTGAAAATATAAATTTTGTTTTGCATTTAAACATTAGCATTCCAGTATCTTTTGAGATAAGTTTATTTATGGTTATAGAGATAAACAAAATATTAAGTGATTTTGTAACAATAAGTACATTTTATTATTTTTTGTATATAGTAGTCAAATATTACATAGTTTTTGGAAATTATAATTATGTTTGTTATTACAATTACGAGTATATTATCTACTATATAGAGAATCGTCTATTAGACAATTTTGTGATCAGTTACTCTTCTTGTTGTTTTTTCTTTTTTATTATTATTATTATCTTTTATCTTGTCTTTTTTGATAAAACGTATCGAGTAAATCATATAGCAGTTATAAGTACACTTTATTGTTATGTATATATAATAATTAGATACCGCATGGTTTTTGAAAATTGCATTTATTTTTATATATTAGTTAAGAGTTCCTTTTGCCATTTTCTTCTTTTTGTAGCAGCGAATCACGTAAATGTAAGAGAAATAATAAGTACAATCTATTATTTATACGTAGTTGTTACTGACAATATAATTTATGAAAATTATCATTACTTTAGTTATCTTAACTGCACTTATATTTGTATCTTTATTAAGGATAATCTAGATGACACTTACTCTCTTTTTCTTGTTCATCTTTTTTTTTTATGTTTATTTTTTTTTTATTATTAAATGAAAACTAAGAACTTTCAGGTATATTATCAAAATGTGAGAGGGTTGCGCACTAAATTAAACTTATTCTTGACCAATTTACTTAGTACTGAATATGACGTAATTGTCTTGACGGAATCCTGGTTGGATTCTGATATCTACAGTAGCGAGGTGTTTGATTCTCGTTATATGGTGTACAGAAAAGATCGTAACTTTGGACGAGGGGGTGGGGTTGTAATAGCATGTCATAATAAACATAAATCTGAAATTCTACATTTGCATACAACAGTTGAATCTTTGTTTATTAAAGTTAATTTATATGGAATAAATGTCGTAATCAGTAGCGTCTATTTTCAACCGCGTTCACAGTTAATCGCATATGAGGAATATTTAAATATTTTTGAAAATTCAGAAATATTTTTATCTAGTGAAGTAGTTATTTTAGGCGATTTTAATTTACCATATGTTAATGGCGTGGAATGCAGACTTGTAGATGGTAATCCGATCACAAAACGTTTACAACAGTTTCTTGATTTGCTTAATTTTTCTATGTATAACAATACATGTAATGTACTGGGAAGGACTCTTGATTTGGTTATTAGTAGCATGAAGTTAACAGTAACTGAGAGCGAAGAAAAATTACTACCTGAGGATATGTATCATCCCTCTTTAACAATATTTTTTAGTAAACTGTGTGATGTGGTATATACTACATCCAAAATTTTCCATGATAACTATAACTACAAAAAAGCGAACTTCCCCTTACTTTATAATTTATTGAGAAATGCCAACTGGAATGCACTTGGAAATTGTGTAGATGTAAATGAAGCTGTAGATAAATTTTATTCAATATTGTATGAAGCAATGGATCAGGCGGTTCCAAAAGTAAATAGTGGTACCAAATTTCAGTATCCTGTGTGGTTTAACAAAGAGATTATTACCAACCTTAAATTAAAACGATTCCATCATAGACATAGTAAGATATCGGATCACCATTTACAGGAATTTCGCAGATTACGTACAAAGACTAAGCTAGATATACAGGTCGCTTATAATAATTATATCATGTCTATTGAAAATAACATCACTCGTGACACAAACTGTTTTTGGAACTATATTAATAAGAGAAAGAAAGACTCATCTCATGCTACCACCTATCAGTTGAATGAACGAAGTACTAATAATGAGTTTGAAATTCCAAAACTGTTTGCTGATTATTTTCAATCGGTCTATACGCAAAATTCTCTGTATAACGTTAATCAAATAATGTCGGAGTCTAGCCCGGATTCATATAATAATCTTAATGTTAATATAGAAAGTGCAACTATGCAGGATGTGGAGGAAGTGTTACGTAAGCTAAAGCCCAAAAGGTCTGTGGGACCTGACTTGGTTCCCCCTTACATATTTAAAGCGTGTTGGGAAATATTCAGCTATCCATTATGGATAATATTTAATTTATCATTTAAGACAAACATATTTCCAAATAAATGGAAAATGGCAAAAGTAGTTCCCATACATAAAGCCGGCGATAAATCTAGAATTCAGAATTATAGACCTATATCAATACTATCAGCACCTGCAAAGATCTTTGAACAATTAATTTACAATAAAATTTATGTAAAGATTAAAAATGTGATAACTGATAAACAACACGGATTTATGAATAAACGTTCTATTGAAACAAATTTAGTTACATTTACGGAAGATGTTAGTAACGTAATGGACAAAGGGGGACAGGTTGATGTAATATATACTGATTTTGCTAAAGCTTTCGATAGCGTTAATCATGATATATTACTTCAAAAATTATATGCAATCGGCTTTTCATTTAACTTAATCAAATTTTTTAGTTCTTACCTAAACAACCGGTTACAATTTGTGCAGATGTTAGACCATCAATCTGAAATGTTTCACGCTTCGTCAGGTGTACCACAGGGCAGCAATTTGGGACCGATACTTTTCTTATTATTTGTTAATGACCTTCCTTTAGCAATCCAAGAGTGTGAATGTCTTATGTTTGCGGATGATGTTAAGATTTACAAAGAAATAATCCAAGACTATGACTGTCAGATCTTACAAACTCAACTCGATCATTTGTATCAGTGGAGTGTTAATAACAAATTAAGTCTGAATATTGACAAATGCAAACATATGACGTTCACAACAAAATTATATCCTCTTGCTCATCAGTACAAATTGAATAATGTAAATCTTGAACGTGTATATAATATCCGTGACTTGGGTGTATACTTCAAACCTAGCTTGAGCTGGGATGAGCACATAGATGCTATTGTTGGTTTGTCATTGAGGAATCTGGGTTTCTTGATTAGATCTACAAAGGACTTCAGAAATACTAAGGCGATACTAACTTTATATAATTCGTTGATTAGATCTAAACTAGAGTTCGCATCAGTAGTGTGGAATCCAGGGCAAGCTACTAACCAAACTAAAATAGAAACTATCCAGAATAAATTTCTTAAATATTTGTACTATAAAGCTCATGGACGTTATCCTGGTTTTATTCATTATAGCAACATTAGACTTGAATTTAAGATAACAAAATTAGCTAGGAGAAGAGAATCGATTGATGTCAGCTTCATATATAAACTTTTAAATGGTGGCATTGATTGCCCTAGACTGCTGTCCTTGGTCCAATTGTATGTTCCGGCTTATAGATCACGACCCCGAAACATCCTGTATGTTCCACGATATAGAACTATTAAACGATATCATTGTGCACTAACTAGAATGATTGTTATAGTAAATAGTATTATTGATACAACAGATCTAGACATTTTTTATACGCCCCTTAGAACATTTAAGAAATTTATTCTTTCAGCATAATGGAAAGGGCTTGTAGGTTTCAACTAGATAATCCAAGATTAGAAATTAGTGTTAAACATAATTATTTACAATCTATACTAATTTTTCATAATATGTTTTTACGTTATTACTTGAAGTGAAATTGTTAAAATAAATAAAAAAAAAATATTAATGTAATTTATATATAATTTGCGGGACCTCCCCGAACATTGTAATTGGGATTAACCCGTTATGTTTGGGTAATTATTAAATAAATAAATAAATAAATAAATTATTCATGCTTGCGTCGGCGAAACTTACTTTCTTTACCATATCGATGTGTTGCTGCTGCTGTTGCTACAAATCGCTATGTTTGGAGAGTTATTGACATTAGTAAAACTAAAAACTTTGTTTAAATACATTTTTTTTATTTCTTCAACGATACATTTAGGCTAAGAAAAAAATAACTGATTAGCGTAGATATAAGCAAACTAAGCATTTGCGCAGCATTCCCGTAAGGCTCACCACATTTCCTATCTGCGCTAATCAGGCATTTGATATAATACACTTAAAACTAGAATAAAAAATGGTGTAAATATGATTAGGTCAACCGATAGTAGTAGTAAATTCCGTTATTAGTCGGTATTGTACACTCTCTTTATGTTGTAAGAGTTCGTACGTGTTGCAGATTCGGCTATTAGGGCATCAAACGATGATCGCATAACTTTTTGAGTATCCTCGAGCACTTGTACTTTATCTAATAATTTTTTATAATTACTATCTAGGGTATTATTCGTTTCTTCTATCTTTGTCAGCACACTCGAATGATTAGTTTCCATCTCATCATTCGCTATTAGGTGATTTCTCTTTGTTTCTTTTTCCAACGTTGTTCGCAAACTGTTAAGTTTACTAGTTTCAATGTCAACCTTTGTTACCTTTTGCTTTAGATCTAATAGTGTTCTGAGTGTCGGTAGTCATTGTAATGAAGGTTTGTACAGCAGAGTCGAATTGAGCATCTACATAAGCTTTAGAAGTGACATCCGTGCCATCTATAGGGTAACTTACTGAAACAATACGTTTACCATCTGCATTAAACTGCATTTGATCGTTTGTATGCATAGCCCGATTGTTAAAATATTGCCTAGAGATTACATCTTTATCCTCTAGAGGCTCCCCTATATTACAAATTCTTCCATCTTTAGCATCATAGTACGACCCCTGTCCTTTAGCCTCTCGTCGTCGTCTCAAACAATTAGAGAGTAATTTTCTTTCAACATCGTCCACCAGCTCATCGGTATACTTTTTCGTGCAAACATCGTGGTTGTCAAGCGGTTCTTTAACATGTACAAGTCTTCTTTTCTTAACATCAATTACACCTTCATCGCTATCTGATAACATTAGTACAGAACGCTTCGTGACAAGATCGTTATCGTTGATAGGAGCGCCTACATTAGTTATACGTCGATTCTCAACATCGAAATTACCCTCTGGTGTTAATTTGAAACCATAACCTCTCGGTCCACGTTTTGTTGCAGCCATTGCTTCATCTGTCATACTCATCATAGCTCTACCGAAGAGGTCTATTGTGTTCATGATGACGTATGACAAATAACTGTCACGCATGAACAGAATACACAGTATTTATAGCTGAGATCTTCATAGCGCTATGATGTACATATTTCAATACGTCATGAGATTTATACAGTTCGTCGGATGTTCTCGGACATAATCGTAGACGGTACTGAGACTTCTCGTAATCAGCCCGCATTTAATTTAGTAAACATCGTATGCTTTTACGCCTTTTTGAATAACAAAACCGTCAGAACCAGTCCCAGAACAGTAGACGTAACGGTTACTTCTATCCATTACTGTTTCATTTACTAGCATTAGGATGAAGGGAGAGAGAGTGAGAGAAAGAAGGCTCTTTAATGCGTCCTCTAATAGGTGATAGGGAGAGAGCGAAAGAGCAAGAGAGTGAGAGGGGAGACATTGAGAGAGAGAGAAGGCTCTTTAATGCGTCCTCTCTAATAGATGATAAGGAGAGAGTGAGAAGGAGAGAGCTAGAGAGAGAGAGAGAGAGAGAGAGAGAGAGAGAGAGAGAGAGAGAGAGAGATAGCAAGGTACGCATGACATTAAACGCCAGAGGGTAGGGATACAAGATGTCCGAACCAAGCAGAACGTATTCCAAGATACCCGTCACGAATGGACGTGTCTACGTGGTATTCATCATCATCATCAATCTATACACTGCGAGAAAAACTATTATTTGCTGACGATTTAAAAATATATCATCAAGTACGAGATATCAATGATTGCTTATATTTGCAGTCTAACATTAACTTTCTATGTGATTGGTGTAAAGCTAATCGCCTAAATTTAAACGTAAATAAATGTTCCATTGTTTCGTATGCAAAAATACACCAGCCACTTTATTCATGATTATGTTGTAAATGGTGAAATATTCACCAACACAAACAGACATAACAATACCAAGTGAATCTTGTCACCACAATACACATTACTAAAGAGCGGAAAAATGCAAGGCAAAAAGAAAACATATGCACATTTAAATGCAACGAAATTTGACAAAAAATGCATGAGTTTCGACAAAAAAAAATGCAACAAATATGTATATAATATACTATTAACTAACTAGTAATAACTAAATATTATTAGTAAAAACTTATTTGTTATAAGAATAAGGAAATTTCAATAAATCAAATCATAAATTAAATTTTGTTTCTATTATTTATTTCATCAACATCAAGTTTATTTTATGTATACACCGATGTATACAGTTATGTTACATTGTTGCATTATTATTACATGGCATTACACGGAGTTTCGCATTTATTGATATAAAATATACAATAAACAATAATATTAAAGCCTTAAATTTTAGGTTTTAGGCATTTTAATTGAATCTACAAATAATTCTTATTTCATCAACATCATAAAATGCACATTGCATATTTTCCGCTCTTTACACATTACCCATGAGATATTACACGCGAATAGCATAAACGATGAAAACATTTGTAAATTCATATTTTTCCCTATTTGGGGTGTAAGCCTGTAAGGGAAATAAAGACATTATTATAATTATTGTTATTATTATTATTATCCTTAAATTGTTCCGTGATTTTCGTTTAAAATTTTAATGCTGAATTAATTATCTTAAATTATTATATGTAATTAAAGTATTAATGACGACGATAATTATTTTAAGAAATCGGTAAAATTTATTAATATAAAATGATAAACCTTGGCTCCCCCTATTAACAATCAGTAGAACGCCCGTAATCGGTAATACAGCTTTCTTCATGATGACGAACCAAATGCCGATAATACAGAATGTCGGTACAAAAATCACGTAAAACGACACTGGCGCCCTTTGTTTTCCCCTAGTAACACTAACTCCATTTAGCCATGTGACGAACCAAATGCCGATAATATAGAATGTCGGTACAAAAATCACGTAAAACGACACCGGCGCCATCTGCTTTCCCCTAGCAACGACGCTACCATTTAGCCGAGTGACGAACCAAATGCCGATAATACAGAATGTCGGTACAAAAACGACACTGGCGCCATCTGTTTTCCCCTAGCAACAGCGTTGCCATTTAGCCGAGTGACGAACCAAATGCCGGTAATACAGAATACCGGTAATGCAGATTCCGTACTTAACGACGACTGCATCCCCACAAAAATGTCTGGCCCAGGTGGCGCAATACCTACTAACAGTCCTAAAATGGTAATAGTTATTTATCTAACAAGGTCAATTCACAGTGATTAAGCACTTGAGTGCAAAATTATATGAAGGTATAATGCTGTAAATAGGTTTGTTCAATGGAAGAAGATCAAGCTGTAACATTAAATAATCATGCGTGTATGGCGTCCATTAAGAGGTCATAGAGTACTTTGCATAATTGGAACTTCGTTACATGAACTGACCACAAAATTGGCGCATTTAACTATAATTCTTGTTTATTGAATTGATGTACTTGACCGGTGATACAAATTTATAAATTTAATTATACTTCAACCATAAATACATGAAATTAGTCATCACAGACACATGGGCGAAAATGTAAAATGCATCTAGAATTACGCGAAGGCCACGCTGTAATGTAAATGATAAAATAAACAATAAATGAGCTAGAAAGATTCATTAGCGGAACAAACCCCTTTTTAATTAAAAATAAATGTGAATGAAGTAATGAAAATGTGTTGATTCTAGCGTACGTCACTGAATTCTTAGCAACGTAAAATTTGCACTCTTATTTTATCTTACCTCGGGCCGTGTTTGCTTATTCCGGTGTGATTACGAAAATGACTCATTTCATGTATTTATGGTTGAAGTATAGTTAGCTGTTTATTACTTCAATTACAACGCGTCACAAAATTTCAAACTACATTCATGACTTTTTTAATAATATAATGAAATTTTATAAAAAAAAATAACTACATACATAATTACATACCTTCTTTTTGAACTTTTTAAAGTTTCCGCTACTTACGAATTACATTAACGTTATATGAATATTAATTACATAGAAGAAAGTTTTTTACAGAACGTTGGAGTTTCGCATAAAGTGTAAGTAATCATTAGAATACAGAGAACATTGTTATTTAAGAGCGACTTGAAATAAAAACTACATACCTTTTAGACATATGAGAATGTCTTAAATTTAGTTTTAGACAATGCAACATTTTCACACATGCAACATCGTGACATTAATAAATCGTTGTTTAGTTACGTCCAATCAGTAAAAATATTTAAGAAGAATCAAGCAATTTTTCAAATCACTAAAAATTATAATTTTATCTACAGCTTACTTCAAAAGCTTCGCTCGTAAGAACTAAATGTATCGTTAATGCACGCACGTGCCAAGTTCCCGATTTCATGCAATATTAGAATAATAATTACGGTACATTAACATGCATTACTTATACATGAGATATCATCTAGAATCCATACCTTCTGGAAATTGCATTCCACCTTCAAGACTACATGCTTCCGTTATTGACCTGAATGAAATTAAGCTGGTTCGATGCCTTTAGGGAAAAGCTCTTATCCAATTAAGACATCTACGCAGTAAACCAAGCGAAGTAACAGATTTATTAGACACGGTGTTTCTCTCCATTCTTTAGGATTTTCTTTCAATTCCTGTCAAGTTTCATCTCGATTGTTTCAATAAATTAAATGTAATCTTGAATTTCTGATGTGTAAATATCTAGGAAGTTGGTATTGTAGTTGTTTTACATAATATGATACTCGAGTCCAAAAATATAGATCACTATACCTAATTGGTATTATTCACTGATACTGTATTGCAAATTTGAATATTTGAAACTTCACATCTAGTACTTTAGCATTTCTATGAGTGGAAACTTAAAAACTAAAGTTTTGATATTATATTGAAACAGAACCTGTTGATATTTTATATTTCTAACTGATTTCTTAGCTCTAGGGTGGGGACAAGGCTTAGCTAGACTTTTGTCTAATTCACCGAGGCCACGGTCTCGATCTCTAAAACTAAACTCAGAGGCTGTCGTAGATACCAAAATTATTTAAGACGAATTATCGCCCTACAGACGTGACGTTCAGTCACTTTTCCACCGTAGTTGCATAGTTCATGAAATTGGATGTGTCGAAAATTTAACATTAATGTCTCAGATTAGAGGGGATTACTTAACTCACAGAGCTAATATGGCGATTGTCCTAGATGTTAAGAAGCTGTCTGCGAGAAACTTAAATAAATTTGTCTAGAATGGGAACAGAAAAACAATTGTGTTCTCCAACTTGCTTCAAACTTTCAGGGATGATTCTTTAGCCTAAAAAGGCTATACTGACCGAAGAAGGCATCACTTATATTGATAAGTTGGGCGTAGCAGGGCGGTAAAGGTCAAACTGCTAACTTTGCAAAGAAGTATCGTATACTCATATGCTATAGCTGATTTGGACTTTTGGGCTCGGCAAGTAGAACAACTTTGTCAGTTGGTGAATCGGGAGATTCCTGCTGTGCGCAAAGTTATGTCAAGAAAACCACTAAAAAAATGGAACATCCAGATGGTTTTAAGAATTTTTTTATGGCTTCAGAATGCGTGCCGCCATAAGTCGCATATCTTCAGAATTTAGGATAAATTGCCCCTCAGACACACTTACTTATGCATTGGATCCGGGTCGCCTAGGAGATCTAGCCCAAAATGTACACTAAAAACCACATATACCATGGTGTAGCTCTCGTTGGGGCGCTTCGAATGACATGTTGCACACTGCCTAGTTTGAAGCGATATTTGTCGAAATAGACAATAAAGAAGATTTTGTTGTAGTTTTGAACTGTACATTTTGCTACGACCCAATGCATAAGTGGAACTGTTCTGATGCGCGATTTATTGCAGATATACGGCTTATGGTGGCAAGCATTTTGAATCCATAAAAAATTCTTAAAACCACCAGGAGGTTCCAATTTTTAGTAGTTTTCTTGGCAAAACCTTGCGCACAGTAGGCATTTTTGGATGCACCAAACGACAAAGTTGTTTTACTCGCCAAGCCCGTCAAAATGAGCTATAGCATGTGAGTATACAATGTTTCTATGCAGAGTAAGCATTTTGACCTTTACCACCATGCTACGCCCAGCTTATTAATGTAAGTGATACTTCTTCAGTTAGTACAGCTTTTGGGGGCTAAAGAATCCCTGAAAGTTTGAAGCAAATCGGAAAGCATACATTTTTTCTGTATCCATATTTGTGCAGCTTCTCGGAGACAGTCTCTTAATTCTCCTAGTTTGAAAATATCAATTAAACTATTAATCTCTGAGATTAACTGAAAAACGGACGTCTAGTATATACATCAAAGACATGTTTCACATTTGTTTAGTAAATTCAAGAATTTCTGCATGCTTTGTTTTCACCTTTATCCTCTTTTTAGTAAATAAAAATTATAATAATCTTTTTATCATTTATATCTGGATCGAAACTATCGATTTGACCTGATTTAATTCCCGTGTTGGCTCAACTCTTATTACAAACAAATATATCTATACAATGTGTTTCACTTTACAGCTTGACACCTCTGTATTTTTGTTATTTATAATCGTATCAATCAACCCCTTAAAATAAATTTATGTCCGGACCGGCGATTATGACCTATTCAGTGGCCTGTTTTTAAAGCGTAAGTTGCTAAATTAGAGCTCTAGGGCTCTATAACTTTTTAGAGCCCGATAGAAAAATAGTTACCCTTGTTTACGCCGTCTCCATAGTAACAACAGTAATTATATACCATTGCACCTACCTACTTGAAGTTTTATCACTGCATTTAATTAAAATTTTATTTTAAAATTAAATATTAATTTAAACTTAGGCCGGACATAAACTAACGTAAGCATTTCGGGCTCAATTAGAGTTTTAGAGCCCTTTATCGTCTTAGCGTCTTTATAGTCTTACTGACTCTGCGGGCTCTAACACACTCAATTAAGCTCTTAATACATAATATGCTATTATGGGCAATTAAAAACCCCATTTATTACAAACCACCACCATACTATAATCGAAAATAAATGCAAAAAAATAAAAATAAAAAACATATTAGGCCTTATTTAATCGGAAAAGTTGTTACGGAAAGTTGCTCTGGGCCATTTGAAAATCCCAAAACCAAATTTTGGTTTAAAAATCTTTCCTAATAATAATAATTATTTGAAATTCAGCTCTACAAGCCTACATTTTTTTATTTATAAACGAATCAATTCCAAATTCGTATCAGGTGTAAAACCCCTTTAAAAAAAATTTGTGTGTAATTAAGAACCCTATTTGTTACAAAACACCAGCCTACTACGATCGAAGATAAATGCAGAAATATAGAAATAATTGAAGAAATATAGTAGGCCGTGTTTAATCGTAAAAGTCGTTACGAAATTCTTTTCTGGATCAATTGAAAACGCAAAATCAAATTTTGATTAAAAAATCTTCAATAATAATTATTTTAATACATTATTAGAATTGAATTAAAATTAATTTATTTTTTGGGATTTTAACCAAAATTTTGTTTTGGGGTTTTCAGGTGGCCCAGAAGAAATTTCCGTAACGACTTTTCCGATTAAACAAAGCTTAAAAGGTTTTCGATTTTTTGCATTTATCTTCGATCGGAGAAGGGTAGTGGTTGATAATAAATGGGGTTTTTAATTACCCACAAATTTATTTTAAGGGGTCCTATACCTGAAAAAAAATTGTTTTGATTATAAATAACAAAAAGACAGGGATGTCAAGCTGTGAGGTGGAACACACTGGACATATCTCTAGTCGCGGCCACCCCATTTTGCTGTCATAATAAAGTTATACAGTGTGGAATTTCTGGTAAGGATGACAAGAATGTCCTAGTTATACTAAAACATTTGAATAATAAGTATTTTACAGTGTATTGCAAAAATAAATAAAGTAGAGCTCATTTACTAATTGTTTTAGAGGATATAAAATGATGTTAATTAAAATAATCTAAAGTGTTTATTTAAATAATAAAATAAACTTAATAAAAAATTAATAAAAGTTAGTTGCATATTATTCCTTATTGTTGAGTTTAAGCGCACGCCATTTGAGTTCAATACAGTGATAGAATTATCTAACTGCCTTTCTCTCATACTACAAACGTACTTTTTTATTTCCGCTAGTGGAAAATTAATACCTCGGTGGGTTGCCACCAAAGTGTATTTATTGCATCGAAGTACGTTCTTCCTTGACAGTATCCTGCAAATAAACCAACAGGATGCTACTCTCTTTCACAACTACAATAATAACATCAAAGAAACTGTAACATCCTTATTAACTTTGCATGTTGACGAAATGGAAGTATTGGAGGCCACATCATCAAGCAAAACTGGTGTTGGTCATGATGGAATTAATATACGCATGATTAACCTATGTTTACCTTTCCTTCTCCCTTATATTACTCATATTATTAATCATTGCTTAACCCTTTCAGTGTTTTCCTCAGCTTGGAAGAGATCACACGTTATTCCAGTACTAAAGAAACCTACACCTGTTGAGTTTAAAGATCTGCGCCCTATTAGTGTTGTCACGTGGGGTTTTCGTGACTGAGGCTGACGGAATTATTTCGAATTGAATAATTTTATTTGTGACAGTATTCTTCCTGTATTATCAAAAATAATCGAAAAAATAAAAGAGAAGCAGTTAAGACAGTGTATCTTAATAAAAATTTAATTTAACCTGATGTTCAATCTGGTTTCAGATCTAAACATAGCTGCTGTACGGCTGTTTTAAAAGTAACTGATGACATTTTGCAAAGCTACCGATGATGGTAAGATTACAGTATTAGTATTATTAGATTATTCAAAAGCTTTAGATACGTTAAATCATAGTCTTTTAATTGCAATTCTACATTATATAGGTCTGTCAACGTCTTCTATTAATTTATTTAAAAATTACTTAATTAATCGTCAACAAGCTGTAAAGAAACATATACATCCGGTGTGCCGCAAGGTTTAATATTAGGTTCTATTTTATATATTGAGATGTAATAAGTCCATCTCATTGAAAATTTTACTGAACGATAAGATCGTAAATGTGAAGACAAATATTTCACATATCAAATCTAAACTAAAAGATGGATATGCTAGGTGATAGGCATAATTAATCTAAATGCTACATATTGGGTCACAGTTAGGCTCATCAATATTTAAAATAGGAATCTAGATTAAAATCATGCAAACATAACCTTAAATTTTGTATATGCATAATAAAAGGTTTGATTTTTAATCCTTTTTTAAAAAAGGATATCAATCATTTAGATTGTTGTATGATAATACATGTTTATACAACCCAAGTTGCATATTGGGATGAATTTTTCATTTGTAGAGAAGATGTAATCTTCTTGTTTAAATATACGATCTTTAACGTAGGAAGAATTTTTCTATTTTCCAAGAGACTAACTTAGTTTCGCGCTGCCAGTCAACTAAAAACAGATAAATTAGGTCAATGTTGTAATGACTAATATAGCACAATTAGCTTTTAAACTCTTATATAATAATTCTGAGCATTTTTATTATTGAAGGTTTCGATTTTATTGCTATGCTTCAGTTTTGATAATTATTGACTCTTATACTATTTTTCTCACCATTGTTTTAATGTAAACACTTGGAGGACTGTATGCTGGACAATTTGACCATAAATTGACTTCATTTGAATTAATATCAAAGGTGGAACTTGTATAATGCATCATTTGGTTTACCCGATTATTGTAACGGATCGTAATTTATGTTTTTCTTAAATTATAAAGATGTTCCTGTGGAAATTTAATATGTATTAGCTACATTGTGTAATTATGTATCTATTTTGTAAAGGATAAACCTAGATTTATTGAATTTTATATGTAATTAAGTTATAATGAGATTTGTTCATTGTCAATCGTTTTTGTCTGATATCTTCGTTACGATGCATTTTAGGACATAAGTGTGTTATATTGTTTTAATCCTTGTCTTATCAGCTATAATCCTGTATTTATAGAATTAAGATCCGTGAGAAAATTCAACAGCTGAGTGAAAATTGTGACGTCATAAATATTTTCCGCGTTGCGATTTTTTCGAAAAAGTGTCAGTACCGGCATTTGTTTCTACTAAACCTATATAAGCTGGAGCCAAATTTAACAAAGTCAGTCGATAAAAAGCTTTTGACAAATCTAACCCCGACTCCGGATTGAAAATCTGTAAATTTAAGTGAGGTTAGAAGTGTTGATCATATGATTTATGTCAACTTCAAGTAGAAACAAAGATTGAAATTAAGTTTGAAGTGTTTACCTGAACTATTATAAAAATTAAAGATTTTATTATTGTTCAACAATTATATGGAAGTGTGAACGAGTTGTTTTAAATAACTTCTGGGAGAATTTATTTTCCATTGTCGATTTAATGAATTGAAGTTTATATTACAAGAAATCATCTGACAGATATTAATGCAGTGATACCAATAGAGAATAGAATTTAAAGGAAATTCTATTGACAGTATATACCAGGTTGGTCTGAATTAAAAGGTTTTAAATTTGATTTGCTAATAATAAGAAAATTTGTAAAGTTTATCTGGATAATTTCAGAATAATATTGTTTAACCTAAAAGGTTCTTAAAAGAATTTATTTCTCTAAAATAAAACATTTCATTTTCTTTTTTATTTAAATTTATTTTTTCATAAAGCTAAACATTTGAACATTTGTGAATATTTTTTTTTTGTGTTAGTTTGTTCAAGTGAATGACTGTGATAGCCCTATGCCAGCCTATTACGACTATTAATTACACTTGAGCAAGCTTGGGAATTAATTTCCCAATTGTTCTATTGTACCAATTTGAATAACTTCTCTTTTTATTTCCTTTTCAATTTGAATTTCTATTTATTTTTTTCAATTAAATAAACTTTGTGTTTTTTCAAGTTATTCATGTGTTTAATTGATGTACATACAAGCATCTATTTTTCTTTCTTTTTACATTTAGATTTTAGCAGTGGTTGTCCAGTTTGCAGAAGCCCAAGTGTCTGTAGTATAAGTTTTTCTCTTCTTTCAGGTGTAAGAGTCAATAAGAGTTTAATAATTCAAGCAATTCATGCTCTTTCGAATAAACCCTGAGTTGACCGATTGGGAAAAAGAAAAATATTTGGGGTGTATTTTTATTTTGTTTTATTTTAATTCACCGTACATAATTTATGTTTACCTTGAACGTGTAGCATATTTTTTATTCAAGTTAATACACCGCAATATTATCTACACCTCTTCCTTTCCATCCTTCCAGTGTGACTGCAAGAGATTAGGTGGCTTAATATGCAGCAACGTAGGTTTGTACACACCCCCTGCTTATTTTATAATGTTATTTTTATGCAAACCCCTGCCTATCTACATTATAAAACTTTATATCGCACAGCTGTTCATAATTTGAGTTTAAGGCACAGAGGTTTGCTGACAATTCCCAGGCGTAAAACGGGGATGTTTAAACGGTACTTCTTATAATATTGCCTTAGTAAGCTATCACACTGAGGCAATGCGCAAACAGCAACTAAAAACTGACAATAAGCCACGGACAATATTATTTTGACCACCTGTCACACTGCAGCAACTGATTCCTTTTAGTTTGTGTAGCAATCTGAAACAATCATGTCATCCTCTAACAACTCTGGCAATGCGATTTTAATTTGGTGGTATTTAAGAAACATAAATTTAATAACAACGAAGAAATTAGCGAAACATCGAATTTATTAACAGATTACTTAAAAACAATATAAGACATAACAACCATCCGAACTTATTAAGTGCTAGATGAAGAATAATCTAATTGCGTCAGCTTTGAACGCAAAAATTTCTAACAACCTCCAATAACAATAATAAATCTTTTTCTTTGTATGCTAAATATGTGTACATTTCTTATTTAGACCGTTTTTAATTACATCAGCCACTGACCTCATAACCTTGACTTATATTTCGGCCACAATCATAAAACTACCTAATAATTCCAGTAAATAATAGAAAATTAATAATTTACAAGTATTCCTAATATACTAATAGCATAAATACCAGTTTGTTATACACATATGTCTTTATGTTATGTTATAACAAATGCTGAATCGTCATGTCTGTTGTATAAAAATTCCACTCTCTATAATAATAATGGAAGTATTGCTCTACATTGACACGATAAAATCGGCATTCGACATGCAGGGCATATCGCCGGCAACAAATATTAAGGCAACCGGCAACGTTTTTGTAGAAGCGATAACAAGTTGCTCCAATGTGAGACTTCTGATTAAATTCAATGTAAACAACCCGATGGCGATAATATTGCGAGTTTCCAATTGCTAGTTGTTGATTGCTTATTGCTTCAGTATGAGAGCCCCCTTATGGTACAATTCTTTATCTAGCGACGTAAAAACCCAATCTGTGAGAGAATTCCGAAAATATTTAATAAAAAAAACTATCATCGGCAAGATAGTTCGTTGGATGTGTGAGCACCACAGTACTAATCTTGTATATAGTAATAATTTAGTATAATATAATAACTACGTAGTGCAATCAACTCGTTTTATTAAACTGTATCAGATCACATAATATGCTGGGTTAAGTGGTAGAGCAGTTTTAGAATACATCTAAATTTCGCCCAGTAATTCGATGAACTACTTATGTATATAATTTCATTTTTGTAAATAAAGATATTATTTAGTGAGAATTCGTCATATTTCCGCCAAATGCAGTCACTTGACCAATCTCTTAATGATAACCAATTTCCATTAGATCTCCGCGGCCATTTTACTTTTACCCTAAAATAAGCAAATTTAAGGACTTGGGATTTAATTTTTACTCATTAACTCGATCTCACTCTAGTGCGTACTCATTAATAATAGATTTATGTATAAACAAGTATAAATATGTTATTTACAGCTGTTTAATTTAGTTGTCAGGAATTATTCAAAATTCCGATTTCTACCCTACGCAAAATCCACCTCGTTTAGGGGTAACAAGAGAAAATAAATTAAGGCGTGCATATTAATTTAAAATGCTAAGCTAAATGATGTTTTCATCAAGAGTACTTCTTCACGTTTACACTTGGTTGCCTTAATACACAAAAGCATATATTTAAATGTAATTATACTCTTCTTGTACTTTAAATTGCAGTTCTTGTTCCACTTTAGTATTGTTTCTAATTAAGTAATTTCATACTATAAAGAGAGAAATGATATTTTTCGCTTTACTTGAACAGACAAAGTAGGGCATCGCTGATTTGGTGATGGTTTCAATTTTAAAAAAATTTACTTTCTCAGTGAAAATTATTTTATCAGATATTATTATCATTTTAAATTGTAATAATGTACTACTAGCTGTTTAAATTCATTTAAAACGTAGGTTAAATAGTTTAAAACGCAATTCTATTAAAAATTTGCAACATTTAATGGCATTTTTAAGCAATACTAAGTGAAAGACTTTAAAGTCTTATCATTAACAAACCGCATGAGTTTCCAAATATTTTTATAACTATTAAAAAAATAATAGTGAAGCTAATTGACCATTCTACCCGACAGCTGTATTAATAATCGGAATTTTTCTCATGAAATAACAATATTATGAGATCATTGTCATTTTTATTTTCGAAATATATCACCTTAGAAATACAGGTCATTAGGGCAAATTTTGACCGTTGTGTTTGCACTTTCCAAAACTTTTTATAAAATCTAACAAATCAATTTTGTACTATTAGTTGTTTTTGTACAACCTTGGTTATTGGCACACCTCTAATTATTGTAATAAAAATTTCCAATATTTTTGAAGAATTACTATTTTTGATACTCCTTACAACGAAAACAGACAAGAAAATGCTGAAAAGAAAATGCAAAAACTTCAAGAATTTATAATATTTCAGACATTTATTTTTTGTTGTTGTTGTTGAAGTATGCTAAAATTAGTTTGTTAAAATCGTTAAGTTATTGTAGAATTGCTGTAGAAAAGAATGTAATAATATTTAAATAATATATTAAGACGACGGAATACAAATATGAAGCTTCTTCCTTGGCTTGTTGTTTTGAGTGATGTAACTGCTTTGTAATTTCTGAAGGTAACATAAAGACAACCTGTAAATTATCTTGAAAGTCTGTTTATAAAATAGTATCTACTTTCATTAAAATTCCAAGCATATTTTATTTCTATTATTATATAAATGCTTTGAATATTTGCACCAACATAATAATTATAAAAACGATATTTAGATCTTTTAATCTTTTACGTTACTTTCATCACTTCAGAATACTTTTCATTTAGTTATCGGGTAATCATGAAATCTCCAATCAGAGACAGCCATGGAGCCTATATACAGCACCTGGAAAAATTATTATGATCATAGACATGTGATAAAACTTAGCTTAAAGTGTATTTGAGTATTAACTGAATACTACTACTTGTGTTGATTTTCTCGTCATTAATTTAAGATTTACAATCTTCTAGTAGAGAATATATTTTTATGCCGGATGATGCTATCACTTGCATCAATCATCAGAAGCATAAAAAACTTCCTTTCAGAACATAAAGTATATCTTTTGCACTGGCTTGGAAATTCATCAGACCTTAACTTTATGGAGAACCTCTAGGAACTTGTGAAACCAGCTTTAGCAAGAAACATCATTACCATCAGGAACAATTTGAAGAGTTGACAGATATCTGGAACAGACCTCAAATTTTTAAAGATGCAAAAAATGTATCAAAAATATAATAGTGATATGACCAAATATTAAATTATAATTGTGCTTTAAATATAAACTAGGGAAACCCCGTCAAGAATTGATGGTCAAAAGGCTAATTTATTGAAGGTTTTCCTTATACTGGGTGATTTTTTAAATTTCTGATCTAGAAAGCCATGACATAATTTTAAAACAAAAGATGCGGAAAACGTAGGGCGTAGTTTGAATCGTTCGATTTGTCACAACTGTCAGATTTCAAAAATGTTGACATAAACATAACCTACTCCAGTGTTGTTCTCGCTTCTCGCGAATAGCAGTGTGATCAACGCTACGCCCTACGTTTCGGTGACCTTCGATACGGCGTAAAAATCACGACTTACTAGATCAGAAATTTAAAAAATCACCCGGTATATGTACCTTACAACGTTCGTTGTGTGATTACAATCCTTCGGGTTTCCAGGAGTGATTATTTAATATTAATATTTATTAAATAAATGCAATCGAACAAAAATAGTTGAAAATATTAAGCTTATCATTCTCAGGCAAACTTTAAAACGCGTTATTTAACAAACACCCCAGATTCTCCTCTTCCGGCTTACCCTCCTCCATCGACTTATCTCCCTCTCTGACCTGCCAACTCCAGCGAACTCCCTATCAGACTCCTCCCCGACTTACCCAACCATTCTTACCATAAAATTCTACATTAAATTTATATATCATATGAGCTTAATATAGCAGATTTCTAGAATTTGTCTGTCATTCTCTCCATGTCTTTTAAGGTATAAAAATTTCTTAGACATTCTTATTCTACTTTTACATCGAATATTCCAATGTGCATTCAGAATTTAGAAAATTCGAATAAACGGATACGCTCAGAGACAACCAGATATATCGAATATGGTGAATATTCTCCACATACTATCAAATTCGACTGAGAATTGTTGGTGGAATAGAAAGCAGGTATAGGAAGGATGTTAAGTTCCTAAACGTGACGAAGCGCTGTAAGCGGACAATCGGCCTTGGGCATATTGAAATGCATCGATTACAAATAATGCTTTTAAATTAGAAGAATATAAATAATTAAATCACAAAAGTAAAACTGCACAGACTAAAAAGAAGAACGGTTTTAAAAATATAACAATTAAATAAAAATAAAAAGTAGTTTTGACTAATCTACAGAGTTAAAACTTTAATATAAAAAAGAATAAAGCAAATCGGTCTTGTAGAACTCGTAGATGAAGAAACAAAAATGAGCATTGTTTTAAATATATAGATTAGTAAATAATAATTGACTTATATAAATAATGTTCAATACGGCCGGTGTATTCACTATCGAAAGACATACGATTTTCTTAATCTAAAGCAGTCTAAATGGGAACACGATAAGTTTGAGCTCCAATAATAAAATCTTTATAATAATCGCTCCAGTAATTTACAACTTTAGTAACAATTTGCAAACGTATTTCAGGATGATTTGTTTTGCCCAAACAATAAATGAAACAGTTATAAATAAGCAATTGCCATCACCTAATATTTATATAACATGTCTGCTTTTCATGGTTTTCAACTATGCGGGTTGGTTGCAGCAAACTTTTATAATCGTGAATAGTTCCAAAAATTAACAACGCTGGGAACTGATAAAACGCGAAGAAGTGGATGGTCGTTCTCGTACGTATCCAAATAAATTATTTAGATTTATTTATTTAAAAATATAAAACTTCAAGAAATACAGCTATTAAGTAGTGTTGACTAATATAAACAGCGAATTATCATTATCATTGTCATTGTCATTGTCATTGTCATTGTCATTGTCATTGTCATTGTCATTGTCATTGTCATTGTCATTGTCATTGTCATTGTCATTGTCATTGTCATTGTCATGTCATTGTCATGTCATTGTCATTGTCGTCATTGCCATTGCCATTGCCAGTGCCACTGCCACTTTCATCATCATTATCGGTATCGTTGTCGTTGCCGTTGCGGTTGCCGTTACCGTTACCGTTACCGTTACCGTTACGTTACCGTTACCGTTACGTTACCGTTATCGTTACCGTTACCGTTATTTATTTATTTATTTATTCCTCACGGCATTGGCATTTTTTAAAGATATAAAAAGAATAATACAACATAATACAAACTATGTATCTCTAAACTAACAATAAATTCACCTTGTATAATAATTTCAGTTGATTTGAATTACAATTGCAAAAAGAAAAAAAAACAAAAAGACAAAAAGAATACCTAAATAATCAATATAATATCTTATAACCTTTTTATCAAGTACTTAAAAGAAGCTACTGATGAATCGAACAACTTAATACTTGAGCAATGCTTATTAGCCAAGCTTAACATTCTATTTATAGATTCATTTTGAGCATAATTAGTACGGTAAAAAGGTATGTTAAAAATTACAGAGTTTCGAGTTCTCCTTTCAATTACATTAAAAGTCATGAATTCTAGAATTTCTGGTGAGTTTATGTTTATAACGTTGAAATTCACAACCCATTGTGTGTTTGATGGTCACTGTTTAAAACCAAGCTTCTCCGTTGTTTGGTTGTCACTGGTTGCCCCTTTCCCTCTGTTTATCGTGAAGTCGTGCCTGCGCGGTTAAGCTTCCTTCTCAATAGTAGAGTTGACTAACAAAATTTGGCATTAGAAGTTGAATGTTCGAGATATGTTAGAAAATTGATTTTGAATATAATTCGCTTTAGCGGAGAAAATCTCGCATTCAACAGAATGATCTCTTGATTAGTTATATGCGATCAATCGTCAAATTAGACGGATTACGTTCTGGTGCTAACCATTTAGATAAATTCTTTTTATTTCATTTCCATGCGCTAAAATCTTACAAAATGTTTTTCTATTTTAGGTAATATTTCCCTAGCAGTCACCTTGAGGGAATTGTATTGTAAAAGACCTTTCAGTTTATAAAAAGGTAAAATTCTTCAAATATTTAAAATTAATACAATATACAGGGTGATTTCTTTGTAGGTCTTTTTCTTTTGGGTTTTGTTGCTCGTTGTCTTTTATTCCTGTTCCTACCTCTCTGATCGTGGGTTCATTTAGAAGGTCCTTCCCCTTTGGGTCCGTACCTACATCTATATATGTACCGGGTCGGAACAAAACAACAAAATATCGAAGGGTGAAGCGAAAACCCCTAAGCAAGGCTTTAAATAAAACAGCCGTGGGTCTTCGAATGGTGGGATGTTTGTCTAAACTTGTATGTATTCTGTGTCATTTTATTTATGTTTTATATATATATTTATTAAATGTGTATGCAATTTATTCATGCATGTTAATTTTAAAAACTAGTTAACACGAGATCTCGAGTAGTGAAATTGTCTTAGGGTAGTTTTAAGTTTACAACCAACTGTGATACAAATCACCATTCACCTTTTTTTTTATTAAACATTAAAATTTTTGATCTGCACAATAGTTACAATTAAAATAATATATCGTTATCGTTATCGTTATCGTTGTCGCTGTTGCTGTCGCTGTCGCTGTCGCTGTCGCTGTCGCTGTCGCTGTCGCTGTCGCTATCGCTATCGCTATCGCTATCGCTATCACTATCGCTATCGCTATCGCTATCGCTATCGTTATCGTTATCGTTATCGTTATCGTTATCGTTGAGAAGCTTGATTTAGTATATTCAAAAAAAGAAGTCAGACTGGATTTGATTATTTGATATGATTTCATAGATTTTTATAATAATCTGATGGATAGGGTAAATTTTCTAGGACGCCAGATAACTTAAACCAGAGTAACTGAAGAATATTCGGACCTTGACTTGAAAACGAATTTAACTCGGAACAAACGCCATCTAATGTTCATTTTTTTACATTCATCGTACTGCCAATAACCAGATTTTTCAATCCATGCACGAGGTATCTGAGTCTTATTAATATTTTTCCCTTCTCTCTACTGCATTGACAAATTATATACCTAAAGTTTATATTGGCTTTATTTTGGGGGATAACAAAATGGATAAAATCAGATAAAGAAAACTATCGTGCTCTGCAGTTCCATTACTGCCATCATATGGTATGTGAGTTAACCTCTGCTAACCTTCAAGACCATTTTATGGACGCTAGCTTAGTGTTAGGTCCCAGTTTGAAAAACTTGGAATAAACCATAAGGATAACAATACAACAAACCTAAATATCATTGATTTTAATATTTCACATTACGGATTCTTTGTTTAATTCCAGCTTCAACAGGTGAGAACACCCTTTTTTCAAGGAATATGAGGGCTGTCAGCAGAGGCGGATGATAAAGATAATACTCGCTAGTTGTGTTACTTGTGTGGCAGTGTTACTTATTTTATTATTGGTCCTATTTATAACTTCGACGGTAATAAGCATCAAGCATCGACGTAAAAACACTTTCCTGACGATATCCTGACTTTCCCTGATGATATCAGAGTTCGGATAAAATATACCCTTTTAATCCTATTATCCCAAATAGTCTTTCATATATTGAAGAAATCTTAAAAAATCTGTCTTACCTTAACTGCTACCATATGAATACTTTAGATTATCTACTCACATCATAAAACCCTTTGTCTAGCAGTTATATTCTAAATATAGCTACTTTCACCGATTGGCATAAAAATTGTATTTTATTGACTTTTGACGGAAGTGTCTGATATTTTAAAAGTCAAAGTGACTCTTTAGGGTGTTATACTGCCGATGGATTAGAAAAACGTTGGTATAAAAAAAATAATACGTCAATATATCCCAGAAGCAATCCATTTCTACCAGAGAAACAAACAACAACATACAAACAACATTCCAATATTGTTTGATGTAATAAAAATAGATACGTAGTTTGAGTATTGATTGGTCTCCAGAATTGCTTGGAAGTATTAAAGATTTTGTTCTATAACTATAAGAAATTAACAGAAAACCTCCGTAGGGAGCAAAAGTATTCACTTTGTCTCCCTAAGGAGAAAAAGTTGTAGCACAAGAACAATTATTTATTTTTAATTGAATATCAAACTTACAATTTGTAATTTGTAACTTTGTTACAAAACTAGTCAAAGATGATACAACAATCAAAAGTGAAAAATTTACTAGGTAAAATCTTCTTACATTTGAATAAAATTATTAAAAAAATTAGATACTCGTTTTTATTAAAATTAAAAGACTCCCTTTATTCGATTAAAATGCATTAATGGGTTTCGGTAGTATTATCGAAAAATCTGTTCATACCCAAAAGTCCAAACAGCGTCCAGAGAAGTCCAAGTGCGAGCGTTGAAAATAATAAAAAACACTTTCGTTGCTCGAATCCAATACGTACAGTACATAATATTCCCTTGCCCTTATTTGGCAACTTTTTTTGTTTGTTTACTTTTGTATTTATTGATTAGACACAATTTCGAATTTTAGAGTCGAACTTTTCAATGGGTCAAGTTTTGTCGAAAATACGAATAACTTTTTTTTAAATTAACACCCTGTATATTTTATATCTTTTGGAATCTACCGGTCACGTTACGCTTATTAATATGGCTCTCTTTTATGAGTGGACCACTCTCGAACTCCCATCTCTTAGTTTGAAGAAGTGGTCGCAGATCAAGGCTGGACTCTAGAACGGAAATCCTAATTAGGTCTGTCCCATCAAAGCCCACTGTTCTATAGGGAGCTGTGTCGCCGAGCAGTTCCTTGATGTAGTCAAAATTGTGGATCAACTAATATTGACGTTCTCAGTTTTATTGGGACCATCAGGATTTGCGGGGTCGCCGAATACGCGGGTTTCAGCAGCCCTTAAGTGGGTTGAGGTAACCAAGCGCCAAATACCAATACAAATGAGATGAGTAAGGTTATCCTGATAGATCACCTTAAGGGATGTTGATGCGAACATCATAGCCTCTCACATCTCAGACAACTTGACCTCCATGCGGTACATGTCGGATTTCTACTTTAGGTAAAGTTGAACAGTTATCTGCGAATAACACACAAGCCTTTAATTTGTAACCCTGCCCACATACTTAGGACAGCGTAGACAGCCACCTCGCTCTCAGCAACGATCTTACTTCAATTCTTTGTTCAAGAAGGCCGTGGCAATAAGCCTTTCAGGTAGGTATGTCACGTAAAGCGCAGTCAAGTTGCACCCATCTGCGTTCCTAATTTTTAGTTAAAGCATATTTTTTAAATTTTCTTATATTCCCTACCTAACGGTAAGATGACTTGTTACAGATCAAAATCCTTTCATTGTAAAAAAGTCCTGCTTAGCAAATGTTATTTATTCAAGGAGTACTTGTTGTTGATATATTTAGTTGGTGAAAATTATTGTTGAGTCTACTTAAATAAAGTGGGAAACCAATAGCAACAGCAAAGCACATTTAACATGTAACAAATCAAAATTCTACAAAACTTTGTGCTACTCGTACATGCACCTCTTTCAATACTAGGCTCACTCAACTGGACTTGTTCAAAACCAATTAAGTCCTACATTATGTCCAGTATGAATTAGAAAATTTCTTACCCAATTGAAAATAAAACTAAAATTGTTTAAAATAAAACTTGGAATCTGGTCGGGTGGAATTTGATTCGTAGATTACAAAAAATGTAAAATATACAGGTGTTACATTTAAAATGTCCAAATTGTATATCCGATTAAATTGAAAGTCGACTATTTAGTTTCCACCTGTCAGTAAATTAGAAACTGTGTCTAATATCTCTGTACCAAATTTTATATAAATCGGTTCATTCATAGAGGAGTTATAAGCTTGGCCCTAGTTTCATTGATATCCGATATACTTAGGTTGGTGATAAAATAGTAGCAAGGAATTTTTAAAATTCACAATTTTGTGTCTTCTTGCTGATCTCGATGAGCACGTTCATTCATGCTAGTACAATGTCAAGTTATTGCAATAAACGTCAAACAGAACAAAAAACATTTTAAGAATGTTGTAACGGTTGCTTTGAAAGTTTAAAAATTAGGTTTTGTTGCTTTATTCTAATAACAGTTTTAATAACTATAGCCTTTGTGTTTTTTATTTGGTTAGATTTGAAAGATTCTGGAATAGGTGTCAATATTTATCCATTTCTTCAATGCATTTTTTAATTTATTTTTATTTACGTAGGTACTACTTATTTCATTTCTTCCAACTTTTCTGCCTTAGGTGTAGAGGTGACCTTAGGAGTAGAACTTTTTAAAATTATCTTTGCTGCAGTAAAAAGTAGAATAAAACTTTTCTGTATTGGATTCGCTTGGTATAGGAATGAAGTCATTTATTTACCAGTTTTGTAGGTACTGTCTGGTGTAAATCACAGTGAGTTGAGTCACGAAAGTTTTCGTTTATTGAATTGCTTTATAACTAAGTATAAGTTAAGTTCATGAATAAATGGACATCTCATCCTAGGCTTTCAGATTCAACAATTATCTCTATCTCTATCATCAGTATGCTCCTCAGAATCCAACTGCAGTTACCAATAGTTACCGATGACGTCGATTCGACGTGACGAATTCTGTTGCACATTGAATTTCAATCGTAAGTGCCTACGATGCCGAAACCTATGTTTGTCTAAACTCAGTTATGATATTTTAAAATTAATAATAATTATTATTGTAAAAATGTATTACATTAATATGAGTCATATCTGGAGAATTATTGGAGATATTCAACAATTTTTAAAATTGTTTATAAAAGATTTGCTTTTTGTCTGTTTATAACGTAATACGAGATTAGATCAATAAGTTCAAAAAGTATCATTTGGCAAACTTTTGGTGTTTTGAAAATATTGTATAAAAGTGAAAAAATTACATATCAGTTGCAGCGTTTACGAATTAGGAATTATTAAATAAAATTGTAAATTTGCTCATTCATTTTTGCAATTTATTTAATTCTACTATTAATTATTAAAATTGTTTTAGTGAAAGTATACCTTTAGTAATACCATTGTACAGCAGTGTACTTGTGACATGTTGTTCCAACCTTTAATATAAAATTTAATATTAATTATTAAATTATTATTATTTATTAATATTAAATTTTAATTAAAATTAAAATTTATAAGTTAAAAGAATAATAATTTAAAATAAAAAACAAAAATGCCATTTTTTGACATTATTCTCGTTTTCTTGCACTATTTTTCCAGAACTGTTAGCAGCTTTTCATTATAATTTATGTAAAAAAATATTGGCATTTCTATTTGAGACATCGCGATACAAACTTGTATCTGCACTTTCTAATTGATGTTAAAATTTTTCTTTTTTTTTATTCTAATTCTTAACTTGGTAAGACTTAATTTAATAATATTTTAATGATATTGCCCTTTTACAAAAATCAATAAAAAGGGCAAACATAAATGATTAAAAAAAAATTGTGGAATTAAAAAGTGACTTCAATGTCAGGTCTTTGAATAACTTTCTAGTAATTTCTACTTCATATATACCAAACTGCATTTTTGCAAATTTCCTTTAAATTCATTTAACTTAATGAGTACTCTTCTAACTAATTGAATTAATAATAATTAAATAAAAGAATTTTTAAACACAAAATATTTTTTGTTATTTTTTCCCTAAGTATGAAACTGCATTTCCCAATTTTTGCTTTTAAGAATTTTTTGACTTACATATCTTTGAATGTCTTTTCTTCCAATTTAACATTGAGATTAGTACATAATGGAGTTATTATAATTTCATGTTTGCAACACACCTAACATTGTTACCAATTTCAACTCTAGCTACATCCTGAAACATAAAATCAAATAAAAAAAAGACTTCCTTAACAATATCTTTTTAATAGTTTAAACTTAACATTTATTTTAATTAACAATATATCACTTAAACTTTATTTAAACAGGTGCATAATAATACAGTCGTTTACTAGGATCTTTAACAAAATGTACAGGCTTTTTGGTCACAGTCTCTGAATTTTTACTAAAGTTTATTTTCACTTCATCTTGATATTCTTCACTATAGTCCTTATCGGATGGTTTCCGCACACTAGAAACAACCACTGCTGCTTCTTCAGAATCTCTTGGCATACCCTCTTTCATTTTTGATTCCTTCAATTGATTCACGTTATTCGGCAACATTGGGTCCGAGTAGAATGCAACAGGTTTTGGCACAACATCAGTTAGTCTTTCCACTTCTTTGCTGCCTTCCATTCCGTATTCACTGGGAGTTGCAGAACTCGTCTCTTCGACTTCAGCGCTGTTCTCTTGTGCTTCTTCGACTTTTTCTTCTTCCCGTCGATAGTTCCCACCATGTTTCTTATCAGGATCGTAGTTTTGGAATACTTGAACTTCTGCTAATTTATTAGGTGCTACAACTTCTGTTGCAGCTGTCTCTGAGTTCTGGATTTGCTCGGTGACATTTGAAGATGATTGTATTATTTGTGGAGTAACTACCCTGGCTATTTTTCTTTTCCTCTGCAACACTGCTACTTTAGATTCAGTCCCATCTTTAATATCGATTGGAGTATAGACTTCTTTATGATTTGGAGGAACTTTCTGATTTTGCCTTGTAAATCTTTCGATTGGAATTCTGCGTCTTTGGATAATTCTTTGAGTTTGCGAATAGTTCTCTTCTAACGCTGGCTCTGCTGTTGTGGTGGGCCTAGATCTTAACCTAGTGCGTCTTCTCGGAGAAGCAGTAGAAGTGGTTGGCAATGGTGTAGTAGTAGTCGTTGTGGGCCGTTTTCTATTCCTTGGTCTTGTTCGAACTGGCAGTTTAGTAGTTGTAACTTCTAAAATGTCTGTGGTAGCTTTTTCTATCTCTTCTTCTTCTACTTCTTCAGAAGAACCAAACCCACTTCTACGCATATGATTTATAGTTTCTTCTTGAGATGAACTACTTGTACTATTATCTTCGGATGTTGCTAATATAGGTAATTGTGTCGTGTCGACGCTTCGCAAAGGTACATCATCGTCGTCAGAACTGTAGCGACTACTCATATTATAGCGTGGCCGTTGAATTGTCTTATACTTTGAGTAATCAATAACAGTCTTGGGAGTATAAGTCTTAGGTTGTGGAAGATATTCAGAAATATCAAATATTTGCATTTTATCGAAACCAGTTGTGGTTCGATCACCCCCTGGCGAATTTCTAACATTTGAAGACTCAACTTCTTCAACTACGGCTTCTATTTCTTCGTTTTCTTCATCTTCTTCAGGTGCAGCTGTAGTAGCTTTAGGCTTATCTTTCTTATCTCTTATTTCTTTATAGCCATCAGCAGATTTAAGTTTAGAAACGAAATTAAGAAACTCGGGGATATTATTCTCCACTTGCTTTGATGAGCTAGATTCAACTTCTTTTAAGTCTGCTTTTTGCTCTTTTTCTTCTTTTTCCGGCTTCTTTGTTGGTACGGGATCAAGTATCACACGATAATCAGTATTATTTTTTAACTGATTAATGTATTGTAAAAAGGATGGGCCGTTTCTTTCGGTTGTGATTACAACTAATTTTGGTGGTGGTGTAGCTTTAACTATGGTAAGGTATTCTCCATCGTCTTCGGGCTCTTCATCTACTTCTTGAACTTCGGGAACAATCTCTTCATTTTCTTCTTCTTTTTTATTTAAGTAAACGACTCGATCGTTTTCAACATCGTAGTGGAAGTTACGATTGCGTTGCGGTACATAATCGTCCTCTTCTTCTTCTTCTTCTTCTATCTTTTCTTCTTTACTTTCATTTGATTGTGCAGGTCTGTTTCTTTTAATCTCTGCATATTTAATAGGACTTCTTTTATGTATTCTGTGATAGTAATTCTTACGTCTTACTCGGTTATGCTGTGGAACTCTGAATGTTGAATACACATACGGTTTATTAAAATTTGGTGGTTTCATTCCTGATACTACGTAAGTATTTACATATGCGTTGCCAGCTTCTATCAATGTGTCTGGAGCAGGCGGAGATAATCCAATTACATCATCTATGATACTTGTTGGTATTTCTTTATCTAATACGGGATTATAAAATGATGTACCATCAAGGAAGTAACTGTGTTTGAATGTTTCTGGTTGCTTGTATATATTATAAGAATCTATTGTTTGGCTAATCTGAGGTTCCTTAGTTTTAACACTTTTTAAGATATCTTCCTGGTTTCCTTTAACAGTTTGTAGGTATTCTTCATAAACTTGAGCATTTGGTTTATGATTTTTATATTTATTTCTTCTACGTTTTCTTGGTAATGGTGTAGTAGTAGTTGTTGTTGTGGTAGTACTGGATGTTCTTATTTTGTATATATCATTGTTTATAGTAGAATAGCTACTAACAGAGTCGCTGTGTTTTATTCTGATTTTTCGAGAAGGTACTTTAATTTTTTTGCCAGTTGTTTTCTGAGGACTTGCTGTAACCCAAGGTTGTTGCACAGTTGGGAGATACTCAGATCCCTCAGCAGATAACCCGTCTTGGGGAGAATTCTTGATATTGTTTATTACATCCGCAAATACATTTAGTTGTTCATTGGGCTGTATTTCATCTTTGTAGTACACTTCACTCAAAGTTTTGTATTTTGGTAAAACTGTACTACTTGAATATGTAAGTATTCCTGGAGGTAATGGTGTTGGCAAAAATCTGTTGATATCAAACACTTGAAAACCTGGTCTTTGAGGGCGTCTTCGGCGTTTCAATAAAACACGCAAAGCGGCAGATTCAGGCAAAGATTGTTCTGGATTTTTCTGTCTAACATTGGCTGTTGGAGAATCTATCGAATTGGTGTTAGTAGAATTTTCTTTATTTATGTTTGAAGAGAATAGATTATTTAAAGACTTCTGTTGGCGACTATTAGGTAAATTGGTTTTATCAGAATTTTCATTGTGATTCTGTGTAAGTTTTTTAGCCTGCGGCTTTGCTTTAGGAAGTTTTTGATTATTCTCTCCAAGTGCATCTAAAAGATCAATTTGATCATAGATGTGTTTTGGTCGAACAATTTTACCGTTAGTTTTGGTAGTTGCCGTACTTGTAATAATTTTGTCGGTAGTTTGCACAATTTGATCGTGTAAGAATGCTTCAGAGACGACTGACATAACTTTTATGGGAGCTCTGTTTAAGTATTCAGGTATGGTTATAAAAAGTGGTGAAGTAGATGATGTTTCTAAATTTTGTTGGGAGTCGATTCTATCTTGCATTTGATTTCGTAACTTTTCTTCTTCTGACGAAGTTTCTGTGATTTTAAATATTCTGATGTGTTTAGGAATCGAAGACACATCTGGTGATTGAGTGGTTAAAAGTTCAACATCCTTGGATAAATCAGGTTTGTTTTGAAAATGATTTTTGGATTTTTCGACGTCACTACTTTCGTAATTTTTATCAGCTTGATCGTGTTGATTAGAATTTTCAATAGTAATAGAATGAACACTCACTCTTCCAGAATCTTCATCATTTTCTTCTTCATTTTCTTGCATTTCTTTGTTACGATCTTTAGTGGCAGTGGTGTAAACTTGATGATCTTGCTCATCTTCATCAATTACATCTTTAGTAGTGTCTTGTTCTACTTTATTGTAATCTTCATTGGCGTCATTGGCTTTTCCATCAACCTCATCTTCGTCACTGTCTTGCTGTACTTTATTATAATCTTCATTGGTGTCATTGGCTTTTTCATCAATTTCATCTTCCTCACTGTCTTGATGTACTTTATCATAATCTTTTTCGGCATTATTGGCTCTTTCATTTTGAGTATCATCCTGACTAACTTCATCTTCTTCGTTGTCATTCACATTTTTATTCAAAATCGAATACAGATCTTCTAAGTATTTTTCAGGATTATCTTCTTGTTCATCGTCTTTATCATTTTCTCTATTAATAGCATCCCATTCTGTGTCAGAGTTCTGCGAGTATTTTGAATAAAGTTTATCGTTCAATTCTCTTACAGTATGAGCAACTACATCGTCAGATACCGTTTTTGCTTTCTCTAATTCCCCTTCATTATGTGATGGTTCAAATTGATTGTAACTTTTGCTAGTGTAGTCGGTAGAATCATCAATATCGTCTTTTGAATATTTCGAATACAGTCGATCGTTAAATTCTTTTACCGTATGGTCTACTACACCATCTGATATTCTTTTCGCTTCATTAACATTTAAAGATTTATCTCTGCTGTAATTTTCGGTGTGTCCCTCTACTGGATCAGAATAATCTTCTTGTGAATCTTCTGAATATGGTTTGTAGTTCAATTCCTTTGCAGTACGATCAACCGCATCATCTGATATCCTTTCTGCTTCTTTTATTTTTTTCTTATCATCTGTTAATTGCAATTGCCCGTAAGTTGTAATTACGTCACCAATTGGACTAAGCTCTTCAAAAATCGACCCTGGTGCTTCAATAATGGTTTCACGAAAAATTGGACTGTCTAAAGGATTTTCACCAAATAGCTTTGTTTTTAAACAATCAATTTTGTCGCCAAGGTTTCGTAATCGTGGAACATCCGGTTGTTCAGCATAGCCATCGTCTTCGCTCTCTGATTCCTCTTGCTCTCTTTTTTCTGCATTTTTTACCCTATCGGGTATTGGATCTACATCTGTCTGAATTTCAGGACATTCTGATACTTTTGCATGTTCATAAAAAGACATTCTTCCTGGAACCTTAATGGGAGCATTTCTTAAATCTTCTGCATATCTTAAAGGAGAATTGCTATTGAGCACATTAGAATCTTTTATGTTGTAATAAGGGTATTTTTCTGGAGGTTCTGTTGGTTTGGCTCGAGGCTTTTCATTAATAAACACGTCTAAAAAATCCTTCTCCACATCTATTTTAGGAATATCATTCACGTATCGTTTCTGTCTTTTTAAGCTTTTATCTTCGGATAAATTTTCTTCTCTTGGATGAAATTTTGTCTTTGGAACTATTTTAACAAATTTATGAGCTGTACTTACATTATTTGGCTTTGTCATAATTTTAATTTCGCTAGTAATTTCCAATTCCATTTCACCATCATCCACATCTTTTATTTCCTTTGTTTTCCTTTCTCTTGTGATATAGTTCTTTACGTTTCTGTTTCTGCTTGGTTTTGGATTATTGTAGCTTGAAGCTGAAATTTCAGCATCGGACGAGTCATCATTGGATTTATCTTCAGGAGGTGGTGCGTAATTTTCAAATTCCTTCTCTACATTTATTGCATCAAATCCTGGTGATTTCCTTCTTGCGGATTTCTTGGGTATTTTCTGCCTGGCTTTAGTAGCATCTTTATCAAATTTCTCGTGGCCTTCGCTATCTTCCGCATGTTTTTCATGACCTTCATGGTCGTACGCTATATCTTCATAACCCTCTTCAGTATAAACGATATGAATTTTAGAATCTTTAATTGCCTCTCTTAATCTGGGTTCATCTGGATCACTAGGGAGGTGTTCTTCATTTTCCGTTTTTCTTACTTGGGAGAGTGTTCTTGAAGGAACGAAATCTTCGTCTTCATCTTCTTTTTTGACTTCTTCATGGTCTTGTTTCTCAGCTGCTTCCTGTTCTTTTGTAGTAGTTCTTATAACAGCGTGCTGCAATGGAAGATTGCGTGATCTTTCAGAAAAAGCACGATTTTGCCTTTCAAATAAAGGTGCGGCTTTTTCAAACGTTTCATAACCCTCCGGTCTTTCGTCTTCATCGTCTTGTAATGAAGTAAATTTATGATTACTTACGAAAGGCCTATGTTTTGTTCCAGGAATTGCCCACTTGCCTTCGCCAGGATAATCTGGTTGAGTTGGAACTGTTTTGAGCGATTCAAATTCTGGTGCCTGTATCTTTTCAGCGCCATCCTCTTCGGCTTCTTCGTTTTCTTCATTGGAGGGCTCGTGGGTTTTATCATCTCTATAATTTTTGTTTGTAATGCGTCGATTTGGAGAAACAAATTGATAGTTGTTTGTAGGATGGGAATCTAATTGTTGATTATTATTAGTTGTATATTGACGTCTAAGATTGTTGAATGATTGTTGATTTAATAGTTCATTTGGTACTTGATTAGGTTGATTTGGATAAAGAATTGTATATGATTCTATGATTTTACCAGGTTTTTGTTGACCCGTAATGGGTACCCAACCGTCAGCGAATGAAGGAAAATTGAAGTTATTGTCCATATAAACTACGGGTTGCGAAAATGTAGCATCTTTGGGGTCAGATTTTGGTCGGGTATTACGGCGACTTTTTGCGCCAGAGTTATAATAAACTTTTTGTTCCTTTTTATTCTTTGTTGCAATATTTACATGTGATACTGCTGGAGATTTGTTTTTAATAAAATGAGCTACATTATAGCGAACATCTGGTTCATGTGCATTATTGTATTCATTTCTTAAATTCGTTTTCCCACTGTTATTGTTGAGAATAAAAAAATCTGCACCTGATGACCCAGATGGATTTCTCTTATTTTGAAGCAGCACTGGTGAAGCTGTATAGAAAGCATCTGTTCGTTGATGTTGTTCCAATTCTGGGGTATAAAATAATCCCTTAGTATTGCTTGGTCGATTCACATCCGTTTTCTTCACTTGATTATTGTTGCCTTTAAAATTGTTTTGCGGATAATCTATTAGATAAGTGTTTTGAGAAGTTCTCAAATCTGGTAGTATTTTCTTTTCCTGTTCCGGCCATACAGAAGGAACACGTATAGCTGTTGTTACAACCAAAATATTTAAAATCACCGTTAGGAATACCATTTTAGAAAGTGTTATTTAACATTAGAATACATTATCTTATAATCGAGGACACATATTATTTGATCAAAGCAAGTTTAAGGTCATCCTGTCGCTTCTTCATGTAGTAGTTGGCAGGTACATCATCACGTCTTAGTGAAATAAAATAAATAGATGTATTACTACTATTATTAGTGAAGTCGTTGCGAAAAGTAGGACATACTAAGTTATAAACACAAAATAATTATTAAACACTTGATTAATTAAATTGCGTGCAGTGTCATAACTTGTAGGCTTAAGAGAGAAACGTGTTTTAATCCACTTTACAGTCTCCTTGTTAATGCACTTTTTTTCCAATACACTATTACACAAAAATCAACTGTATCACATACCCAACTGTTCACTAGGTTTTTAAAATCACAGTTTTAACACTTTTGTTTCCTGAAAACTAAAGAGGTCCTTGAATAACTCTTGAAAAACTTTTCCACAAATTTTTATAAACCGAAAGAAAATGTTCTCAACGATAAATAAAAATTCAAACGCGTTTTCACGATTAAGAATAAATCACTTTCGCGTATGAAATACGAAACAGCGTTAACACTAGTGCATCCCGTTAAGCGACTAAGCGAAAATGAGAAGCAAATGAAGAGTTGTAGAATTTATGTAGGTTTACGGTCTACTTGAAGAAGGAACTGGTCGGACACTAAAAAGTGTAGCGGGTTGGTTTCTTGCAGCGAGTCTGATTTATAAGTAAATGTGGAACGGCAGCTTTACCTAGGTGAAAGTGACAGTTTGAATGCCAATTTATGATTTGTGGCTTTAAAGTGAAAAAATGAGTTTTTAGACAACTAAAAACATCGAATGTGGTAAATCTTGCATGACAATGTCATTATCCGATTCTTTGAATAATAATAAGTACGATATAATAGTTATTCTTAATTATAAATAAAAATATTAGACTTCCACAATTTCCCTTTGGTTGGAATTAGATAATTTTACGCTTGACATTCTTGATGATTGGTTTGTAAAAACAATATGTTTTAACTAGTAGTAAGATATATACAAAAAAATTAATTAAATTTATATTGAATTACTTCTTTGTGGTGATGTTAAAAGTGAAATTGATAAGAATGTTGAAAGGGATTCATTCAGTTTTTAAGGTACTATGACAATCTCAGAATTAATTCACTATTCATTGTTAATCAAAAAATAAATAATTTAGCAATTCATTCACAATTTATTTGTTTTATAGTGAATAAAGCCTACATTTCTAATCCTTAAGTTAAACAGTGGTACTACCCAGATAGCACGCGAACGTCCATAGGAGGTCCATAAAACATTCGCTCCAGACCTTGCAATGTTTATAGTACGTCCACAGAACGTCTAGCGTATGTACAATTTAGGTCCATTTTACGTCCTTCGTTCACAAATTCATATGTCCATAGGACGTCCATAACAGAACATTCAATGAACGTTCGTAAAGGGACGTCGATTGAGCATAAGCCATTGGACGTCCATAGGACGTCCCGTCTCCGACACAATTAGGACTATGGGAAAAATAAGCTGAGATAACCATATATAAACTAGTCAACAATTGAAGTGATCCACCCATTAAAATTTCTCAAAACTGTATTAATTTGAATTTTTTTTCTATATATCTCTTAATATAATATTTACAATGTCTTATTTTACGTTTTGGCAAAAAAACGAGTAGTAAGGTAAAGTAAAATAACGTAAAATAATAAATAATTATGCGTGTATAATTGTTCAAGGTGGATATACGCCATTTAATACAAGAAACATTACAATAATGAAAAAATAACAATAAACAACTGTATGAAATCGGCCAAGATTGGTTAACAAAAAAAAATTAATATCTTATAGGACCTCCACGGGCCCTGTGGATAGCCATACATCGTCTCGGCATGCCAAAAATTAAATTATTAATAAACTCTTGGGGTATGGCTAACCATTCCTCCCTCAGCATGTTTGCAAGCTCCTCAAAGTTTTCTGGTTGCACATTTCGATCCGCTAACCGTTTCTCTAAATAAGACCACACATGCTCTATCGGATTGCAGTCTGGAGAATTTGGGGGCCATACCATTCTTTCAATTCCATTAGCAAATATGATATCGTTTACTATTCCCGCACGATGAGGTCGAGCATTATCGTCCACGTAGACAAAGTCATCCCCAAAATTTTGGGCAAAAGGGACTACAATAGGGATAATACACATGTCTCTATACCTCTGTGCATTCATTGACATTCTTTGGAGGATGACAAGCTCTGTGCGGCCGTTTATAATGATGCCTCCCCAAACAGTAATACCACCTCCTCCAAAAGGCACCCTTAATTCCCTCATTTCTTCGCGGTATGTCTCATTGGGTCGTCTGCACACTCTAACTCGCCCATCAGAACGATAAAGATTAAATCTTGACTCGTCGGAAAACATGCACCTGGACCATTCGTTTTCTTGCCAGTTAAAATGTGCTTGTGCCCAGTGTCGTCGCTGAACCCGATGCTGTCGCGTTAATCGGAGACATGGTACACGTTTCCTAGATCTTAAGCCGTATTCATGAAGCCTTCTTCTTACGGTCTGAGTGGAAACTACAACTCCTGTGGCCCGTCGCAATGCGTTATTTAACTGAGTGGCGTTCTGGGTAGGATTTCGGCGTGCAGTGATTTGGAGAAAACGTGTTTCTCTTGGAGTTAGGCTTCGAGTACGACCTCCACCATGTCTAAATCCAGGAGTCCCTGTTTGCCGGAACCGATTCATGGCTCTGTTAATCACACCATAAGCCACATTCAAAATTCTTCCAACGTCTCGATGTGATGATCCTTGCAGCACTAAACGAACCGCAAGTTGCAATTCACGATCTGACAAACGTTGTTGAGGCATTATTAAGCAAGTTAATAATTCAATAAGACAATGTCACTGTCACTGTCACATGTGAAATTTGAGATAATTGGAAAAAATGATTACCTGATTTTTACCTTCAAATTTTTTTTTACTGTAGAAGTATAAAAGGAATCATTCGATTTTATCACGGATTCATAAAACGTAAAATAAGACATTGTAAATATTATATTAAGAGATATATAGAAAAAAAATTCAAATTAATACAGTTTTGAGAAATTTTAATGGGTGGATCACTTCAATTGTTGACTAGTTTAGTTACAGTTTGCAAAACTTAAGATGCCATCTCCGAAAAATGAAATAAATTTGCCTAGAATGGAAACAGATTCCAAAAGAGTTTTACGTGGAGCACCTCTCATAAGACATAATCTACACGTTCCTTACAAAAGGAAGTAATAGAGATACGCTCAATCAGCGCCCATTTACTTAGCAAATGCTACCAGTTATTCACTAGTCGGAGTTAGGCGGTCTATCCATCCTCTACTAGCTCTCCAGGCTAGTACCGGAACTATAAACGTGCTCACCCGTCGGAACTAGCCCGCCCTATACATGGGGGTCTGAGTTCCTAATCCAGCATTAGGACTATTCCCCGGGTTAGGTACATCAGAACTAGCTCGCCCGCTTTTATGTGGGGCCGAGTTCCTTCACCCAGCCTTTTGTATGGGGCCACTGCCCATCGAATCCAACTTCAGATGTGGTGATACTTGGTTTTTAAATGGTTTTGCCACCCCGATCTCCCAAATACAGGCCTGATGTACCCCTGACAGAGGCACGTTTTGTTTCGAGGCTACTTCATAGAGCCCATCGAAGTAGCATCCCGGTGTGTACCCGTTAGGGTAAAGTCTTGTACGTGAGAGGCTAATTTTCTTCCCATCAACGCCCCTTAAGCGTATCTCTAGACAATTTCTGTGAATCGGTGAATCTGCACAGCCAAAGCCGGACCACCATACACTCGTCTTTGAAACACCACCTGGTGGCATGCAGTGAGCTGACTGGGGTAAACTTCACTTAATTCTCCTCCATACGTCTAGGTCAGACATGAATTACATAAAAAGTTTTACGTGGGGTACCTATAAAACATCACCAGCACGTTCCTTCCCTTTGGAGGAAGTAATTAACATACGCTCAATCTGCGAGCAATTGCATAGCAATTGCTCCCAGTCACTCACTGGTCGGAGCGAGGTTGCCTATCCACCCTCTACTAGCTAACCAGGTTAGTACCGGGGCGATTAACTTAATACGTGCTCACCCGCCGGCACCCCACCCCGTCCTCTTCTACGGGATCAAGTACCTCGTCCAGCATTAGGACTGTTCCCTATCCTAGGTTAGGTACATCGGAACCCTCCAGCCCTTTTAATGCCTTCATAAGTTCCTTCACCAAGCCTTAGTTGGGGTCAGTGCCCGATAGAATCCAACCTCAGATGTGGCAGGACTTGGTTTTTAAGCGGTTTTGCCACCCCGATCTCCCAGTTTTAGGCCTGGTATGCCCCTGACAGAGTTTCGTTTCGAGGCAGCTTCATACGGCCGATCGAAGCTGCATCCCGGTGTGTACCCGTTAAGGTGAAGTTCTCTTGAACGCGAGAAGCTATGTATCTCCGCGTCAACGTCTCTTAAGTGTAGGTCTCTAGACGATTTCTAAGAATCCGACTACTGGAACTGCACAGCCAGAGCCGTATCCCCATACTTTTGTCTTAGAAACGCTACCTGGCAGCATGCAGTTTCTCATAGGTCAGCGAGCGAACTCCCCGACGGAGATAAACCTCACTTTATTCTCCTTCATTCGTCTAGGTCAAACAGCGGGATATTTAGCTCCATAAAAGACCTCTTGTTAGCAGAGCTTCCTCCGCAACGTTTTAGAGTCATCGTCGAGAAACACTTAGGTGTAACTCTACCACACATTTCCTTCTAATTGCGTCATCCGTTACCCAGGAAAGCCTGGGATTGGGTAGACAACGACCAGTTCTAAGGGTAAACGCCGTGTGGTCTGCCCACAAGCTAGTCTCGAATCCTAGTGCCCCGACACCTTTAACGACTGCCTCCCTCCGCCTTCGGGCTAGTCTCGGATACTAGTGGAGCCCGACATCTCCAACGACTGCTTGTCCAAGCAGTGACAATTTTAGGTCAGACAGCGGGAAACTAGCTCCATATCAGTCTCTGACGTCAGCACGGTGGGTCTGAAGCAGCTTCAAATGACGGTAATTTGCACCAAGAATCTTCTTGCAGATTTCGAATCGGAGTATTGAAACAAGCTGAAATCCAAAATTTAAGCTTTTTTCCCCGAGCCGTTTTAGAGAAAATTTAATTTTAAGGTCGAAGATTACGAAAAATCAATGGCGAAATTTCAGATGTAGTTTTATACTCCTTTTAATGGACTTTTCTGTATGCAAATTGCAGGTTCTGTATAAATATGATTATTTTTCAAGAACAGTGTGCTGAAATTAGTTTGTCTCGAAAGTGCGGGAAACTACTGAAAGTAGCTTTTAAATTTAATGCTAAAAATATACATGAGCCTATCGTTGCGGAAGATGTTTTGAAAATCGGAACGGAATTCGGGCTTTCCAATAATGCTGTTGTCGGTGTTGCTTGAGCTCTTCGTATATCCACTAGAAACAGACAAATGTTTGAACCAAATTTGAAGGGAAAATTGCATCTCATGAGACATTCACTAGACAATTATTTTACTGTTAAGGATTGCAATGTAATTCATATAGAAACGAATAATAACAGAAATATTAGTACATAAACGCTAATTTACTGCAGTGATATTAAAGGCCTCTTAAAAGTAATTTCTAAAAAAGTGTTAAAAAAGTGTTACATTTAAAATCCGCCATTGACCGTGGTGCTGGATTTTTAAAAATTTGTCTCTCGGTTCAAGCGATTGATGACGAAACAAGTAGTGGAGAAAAACAAAGAAACCCATACCAGCAAGACGGCTAAATTTAAAGACACTGGCGTCAAAAAGTTATTTTTGCTCGGAATTGTCGCTCATACCCAAGGAAATTATGAAATGTAACGATGTTATGGTCATTATTCCAAATAAATATATATGAGACGATGATAACAACGGAATTAAAATTAGCCAATGTTCTTACAGATATTGTGTCTCATTCCAATTGTTTCCCTTGTACATGGTGTTCTGCACACAAAGATCACTTATATTTGCGGATAATACAGAACCATTGAGAGTTCGTTTGCAGAGCGGACCCTCTTGTTAGCAGAGCTTCCTCTGCAAGGTTTTCAAAGAATAGAAACAGAAAAAAAAAGTTCTCCAAATTGTTTAAAACTTTCAGGGATGATTTCTTAGCTCATAATAAACACCGTACTGACCGTAGAAGGTATCACTTACATTGATAAGCTGGGCGTAGCAAGGCAGTAAACATCAAAATACTAAATTTACGTAGAAGCATCGTATACTCACATGCTATAGCTCATTTTGACGGACTCGGCGAGTAGTTAGAACAACTTTGATATTTGGTGCATCCGGAAAATCCTACTGTGCGCAAACTTATGTCAAGAAAACTACTAAAAAATGAAATCTTCTGGTGGTTTTAATATTTTTTTATGGAGATTTATTGGAGATTTACACTAGGAGATTCCATTTTGCAGTAGTTTTCTTAACATATGTAACTTTGCGCACAGTAGGAATTTTCAGATGCAACAAATGATAGCCCGTCAAAATGAGCTATAGGAGGTGTGTATACGATGCTTTCACACAAAGTTAATATTTTAACCTTTACCGCCCTCTATGCCCAGCTAATCAATGTAAATGATGCCTTCTTCGGCTAGTACATCCTTTTTTGGCTAAAGAATCATTTCTGAAAGTTTGATACAAATTGGAGAAGATAAATTTTCTCTATATCCAAATTTGTACAGTTTCTCTGAGACAACTTCTTAAAACTGCTTCGACTTTCGAGGCGCACTTGTCATAAGTAGCAAGAATAGTCAGTTTTGCTTATTAACAGTAGCGTCCCAGCTATATTTGCCAAAGCTATATTTATATCCTTATCGATTAAAAACATCCACCGCTTACGCGTTCTAATGAGCTGTCATTTATTTCAAGGATATTGTACTGTTTTATTGACTGCTAAAGTACTCCTCGACGCGTTTTTTAACAAACACCCCTGGCTTACCGACTCATTCCGACTTACTCCCCCCCATCTTGCTTCTATCCACCAAATTTACAAAATTGGAACTAGTTTGGCAGCGATGTGAAGTCAATTAATAAAGGAGTATGCACACAGACAGCGTAAGCTACTCATTAATATATTAGAGAAGAACAACTATGTAATACACCACGATTCTGAAGTTCGCGTCCTAGCTTTTTGGCTTCTAGAATAGAAGAATATGCTGGTAAAATTGTACATTTGTGCAGATAAATATAGTCGTTATGCTCTGCCTCATATGCACGTTTTATCATTTTCCCGTTTAATTCTAAAGATTTTGTAACTTGTGCTTCTTCTATTAAAGATGTACAACTGTTGAAGTTCAAGGAAATAACACTTTTTTGCCAATTAGAATTGCTCTTTAGAAAGAAATCCTTTGAGCAAATTGTAGCAATCACTTATTGTTAATAAGAGCATACCCTCCATGTGCACGATGCTATGAAACTACAACACTAGCTAATGTAAATACTTCTACTTACAATATGTATAGTTTTAACCGTATGGTTTAATCAGAGGGTTTTATTGTTGATATTTTAAAATGTCAAAATGTGTGTCAACAAAGTCTGTCGGAGAATTAGTGGACTTCTACAGAAAGACACTTTTTTCCCGAGTTGCACATACGACTTTTAAAAATAAAATAAAAATTATAAAATTAATTTCAATGGAAACTAGTACCTTTTTAGTAATTAGAATGTAATTTAGTACCTAGTACTTAGTATTTAGTACCTTTAGTACCTGTTAATTTAGTACTTAGAAAGTTTTTAGTAATTTTATAAAAATGTAAAAAGATTTTAATAGGTAACTTATTCATCTCTAATTTTTGTACCGGTATCTTGTCTGGTTTTATTGTCAATAAAGAACCAAGGTGTATATTCAATATTCAATTAACAGTAAAAAAGAAAATATTTTTCATTCCTAAAGAGACAAAGGGGATACTTAGATACTTTTCTTCCCTAGAACTTTATGTTAAGGTTGTAGAAAAAAATAGCTTTTCCTCTGCAACAAGTAAAAAAATACATGGTATAGATTTTTTAGATAATTATTTCAATCATTGGCATTGTCTAGTTCCATAGAATGTTTGTCCTTTCTATGTCATGAATGCTTTGCTAATGCATTTTACATACCTATTGTTGGATAGCACGTTATCTTATAGGGATAATTAACTTCATAGTGTTGTAGACCAATGAGACATTAAAAACAGTGTCACATGCACCAATCACAAGTTAGAAATGATTTCTTTAACTGAAAAGAATGTATGCTACTTTTCTTGCCGCTACCTCATTGTTTTAGCATTATTTTAGCAACCATTAATATTTAAAAAATCAAATGTCATTTTGACAAAAGTAAAAATGTCGCGCTTCGGCAACATTCCTGACGCTTCAATTAATGAAAACATTCAAAATTCACTTTTAATTATAATTATAATTGTTCTCATAAATAAAGTTGTTAAAAATTTGACGTATTTAACGCTTCATTCAGTTAATTCTCCAACCGAAGATCATTCGTTCTCAACTCTTGTCAGGCAAGATTTTTATTTTTTTTATTCGCATTGATTGCTAAAAGGCAATTAAACTCGATCAAATTCTTGGGAAAATAACCCTCGCGCTCCGCGCTCGGGTCTTTTCGTCAATTTGATCTCGTTTAATTGCCAAGCAACCAATGCTCATACAAAATAAAAATCTTGCCGATAATTTAATTCATGTATAAAAAATCCCATAAGCCGCGATACATTTGTCACTTTGACATCGGATAAAGTTAGCCCTAACTTTGCATCTGGATAAAATGTGTTTAAACTTCCATGGCTAACTTTCTCGAACCTGATTATTGTTTTTAATAATTGTCATTTTCAAGTTAATAAATGTGTTCTTGACTTCTTCATAATTACCTAGTTATTCCTTTTTATTATTCATTAAATTATCTCATCGAATTACGCTCGAGGTTTTTTTCTCCGGGATAAAATTGATTTTTTAAACTCTAATTTGGTTTCTTTTTGGTAAACTGACTCTACAAACCACCAGATAAAAAAACTCGTCCTTCGGACTCGTTTTTTTATCGTAGGTGGTTTGTATCGTCAATTTACCAAGCAACCAAATTATCGTTAAAAAAATCAATTTTATCCGGACAAAAAAAGACCTCTCGTGTAATTACAGTCGACAAGAGTTGAGCACTTATGATCTTACTGTTGAGAAGAAGTGCATACGTCATACCGTGCCTGACGTCATAATTCTTTCCTCGCAACGCGCATGTACTTCAATAAGGCACATTATATTTTCATTTCTGATTATTGATAGTGTTAAAAAGGATGTTTACAAGCTATAAAAACACTTACCCAATGGCTTTCACCCATTGTTGTTTCAATATTTTATTTGTGATAGTACCTATCTATTATTTTAACCTCACAAAGTAGCGTCACGTTTTCTCTTCCAACTGTCAACAGTGTCAAAACTGTCAAACAAACGGTTTACAGCGAAGTAGAGCGATGCGAACATGCGCGTTGCGAGGAAAGAATTATGACGTCAGGCACGGTATGACGTATGCACTTCTTCTCCCTATTGTAAACTGCTTTTGACAAATTTTGAAATTCTCGTGCTTCGTATTTTTCTTTTCGTATTTTTCTTTAATAAAGTGATATTTTACATCAATGTGTTTTGGTCTTAGAAATTCTGAGTTTTTAATCAATCTTATTGTACATTGATTAATTACACGGTACAACACAAAAAAAATTTCCAGGTTCTCATACAGTTTGTCTAGAGCTTTTTTGTATGTAGATCATGAATCCGTTGTTACCTTTTTCGGGTCAGGTCAAATTTTTTTTTCCGAGGGTCGTTCGTGTGTCATTGTCATGTAACTAACGCATTATTATGTTATCAGCAGGGATGCGATTTCAAGACGAGGGACTAGAGAGTGGCTAAATATCACAAAACTTTGCAGCCTGAGTGTACCGTTGACATATTTGCAGCTAACTTTGAAAGTCGGGTGATTACACCACACAATTTTATCGTGAACTTCGACCTATGCGTTTCCACTTATAGTATATTTTACAATTCATTTAAAAGTGTTATCATTACCACACATGGTAATATTAAAAAAACGAAATAATTGTAAATGATTTTTTAAAAACTTTATCAGTTTAGAGAATTAAATAAATAAATAATGCATTTTCTTTAAACACAATAGAAATAGAAACTGAACTGCGTAAAAAAGAAAAGAAACTCCTGAAGGAGACTATTCAAAACAAACAAAAAGAAAAATATAAATTGTTGATTAATCGTGTACGTTTGATCCTTCAAAAAAATAAATGTATCTGTTAACCTTTTTTATATTCAATTAATTAAAAAAAATGTAAAAATATAAAATAATAAAAGTCTTAGAGAGGTTTATTTAACGATTTATAACTATGGAGTTTTGTTCAATAACAAATTTGGATTATAACCCAAATTTGACCTGACCCAAAAAATCAAACAGCTGATTCGTGATCTGATAGAAAAAAAATAAAATCCCAGGAATTTTTCAAAAGTGATATTTTGTTGGACAGTGCACGGTACAACAAAAAATAAATTCCAAGTTTTTTATAGCTTTTTAGTATAAAAATCACGAATCTGCTATTGATTTTTTCGGGTCATGTCAAATACTGTTGTTTCGATGTCATCCGCGTGTCATGCAGCCAACACATTCATGCCTCATGAGTCGTAACTCAAACTGGTTTGTTGACGAAGTGATTTCTACCTTGCGAATGCAAAACACCAATAGAAGAATAGCATGCATACAACACATGAACAGGATTGATAGTTTTGATATTTTGATGCTTCCTGGTTCTACAGTTTTTTGTTTTAGTGCTTGGTACTGTAGTGATTTAGCATGCCTTGATTCAGTATCCAAGGCAACAGATGATAACAGAGTCAGATATGAATTCATAAATAAGCAAGTCAAACATTAATTCTCTCCTCTCCAACATTTCTCTAAATTTGGTTATTATTTGTATAGTGTTTGACTACTATAGGCTATTGTATAATAAGTAGGGTACCCCGATTCCACCGATAACGGTAGATAAAAATGACGGGCGTGGTAACTGTAACTCTTGTTCATCTGGACTGGTCTAGTGCCGTCAGCTGTTTGTGATGGGTGGTGGTGGATTAAGCCTAAATTCATTCAAATCTACGTGATAAACGCTAGAACTGGCATATTCTTAACTTTTGGGTAATGACCTCTGTAACAAGGTAATAAGTTGCGGCGTTGCCGGTTCTCAATACCAAAGAGCAAAAATGAACCAAAACGTATCTTGTTACCTGGTAAACGCTAAGTTTCGCCTATTCTAAACAGCTGGGTAACGAGTTAACTAGGGAATAAGCTGTGGCAATGCCAGACCCTTGTTACCGAACAACTGGGTAACGAGTTCTGTAACCAGGTAATAAGCTGCGGCAATATTTTACCGAAAAACAAAAATTGCTCTAAAAGGTGTTTACTGTTTAATTTCTACCAGGTTACAAATCTTGTTACCTTTGCTACCTTTTTCATGCATTTAAAAACGAATTTTATTTGAAAACAAATTGGAATATAACTGAAATTTGACCTGACCCGAAAAAACCCATAGCAGATTCATGATCTCTTAAAAACCTAAAGAAAAAGTGTATTAGAACCTGGAAGTTTTTTTAAAGTCCAATTTTGTTGTACAGTGTTATCAATGTGAAATGTAGTTGTTATTTCCTGATTTACAATACCTCTTAGCGGATATTCTACCTCTGTAGTCGACAGCGCAACTACTTTTTGTTTCTGAGAACCCCAAGCAAAAATTGAATTTCCTAATTTAAGTATAGAATCCTGTAGTTAATCTTCGTGTTTCGACGACTCCAGCAAAATCTGAATCGCTGTAGACTTTGGTGTCTTTGAAAATGTAGTCCATAATGAGGAGTTCCTTTTAAGTATTTAAAGATTCTTTTTTACTGCGTTCCAGTTAATCTTGTTTGGTTGATGATGACTAGCACTATTTCCGGCAAAAGTGATGTCAGGCCTCGTTGCAATTGCTAAGTAAATTAATCTTCCAACTGCTTCTCTGTAGGGTGCATTCTTAGGTTCTTTGTCATCATTAATATGCATTTTAGCGCACATTTGATTGATGTTGATCATCAGAAATTGCTACTGGATTTGCATTTTCCATATCAAATCGTTTCATCAATTCTTTGGTGAAAGCTTCTTGATGTAAAAATATAAAACAATTGAAGAGTACGCAACCCTAAACGTCTGTACTATGAAGCTTAGAAGATTTCATAGTTTTTTAGTATGAACTTTATCAAAAGCCTTCTAACGTAAAGGCCTTAATTTATTTGTAAACTCTTTACTGCAAAAGCTGAAATCTTTAAAATTCTGTAACTAGGAAATTAGAAAATATGATTAAAAACTAAAAAATTAAAATAAAACCAGTTGAGAATGCACAGAGCGAGAGAATTGCCATGACGAACAAAATTTTTTGTCGATTTTTTTTGTTGCTAAAAATGTTTATTTTTTGTAAATTTTTAAAAAATACAAAATTTTTCATTTTTCAAAAATTTACCGAAATCTTCGGTGGTCATTTTGACCACTTTCGCGAAGAGATACAAAAAAATGTTTCAACCAAAAGCTTCTTAGAATTTGATGTACTATAAGAAAGATTCCAAAAAGAAAATTTAAAAAGGCGACAGACAGACAGACTTCACGAATTCAGAGACGAACTTTTTGTTCGTCGAAAATATATAATTTTGATATTTTAAGTTAGAAATTTTTAATTTTAAAACCTATGAAAGCTTTTTAAGTGTCAAACCGAGACTAAAATATATCTATCCCCTGAATTATGTTTAAACTCCAATAGTGTAGATCATTCCCTATTATTATTTGGTTTCAAAATTTTCTTCTGTTAGATGCTTTTAGAAAATCAGTACAAAGATTATATGTCTCTGCAATAAATCTTTATTAGGTAAATTAAAATGACCCGAAAATGCACGTTAGCAAAACCCAAATTTTACAATTTCGAAAACCATTACTAGCGTACAATCATGGTTCAGGCACAGTATATATAACATACAGTAATGTGACTGTCGCAAATAATTTCTATCCACCACACTACATGCTGGCGCGAGTCGGCAGTATGCAGACAGCAGTTCTGTTTCAAACACGCAACAGAACCTATCGAAATTACCAGAGCCGGCGTGCAGTATTAGTGCCAGTAAACAATGCATAGTGTTAGTAATGCATAGTGTGCCGCCAAAGGCTGTAAAAATACCTCGAAAAGAACTACAATTAGTTTTTTCAGGTTTGCCATTTCAGGTTATTTTTTACTACTACTATTATTTTTTAATAAATACGCTCGTAAAAGCAATGCCGTATTTAAGAATTCACTTTTGTATATATTTACCAATTGCTTAAAATTGAATTACTAACACGTAATAGAACAAATAAGCGATTACGAAATCCTACATAATAAATTTTTTTATGCTGATTTATTATTAAAAGAGTTCAACAATAAAGAATCTAGGTCAACGCCTTATCAACAAGTGTGAACTACAGCGTCTTTTGTTACTCTCAACTGTTAAAAAAAGTCAAAGCGTGCGTTAGGATTGTACTTTTTAGCATTTCGTTTGTCATTGTGTCTTTAATTTAATATGAATGAAAATAAATTTTATTATTATTAATTATTATTATTATAGTGTAAATTGATTTCATCTCTCCTATTTTGTACGTATGTGATTTCGGTGACCTAGATTCTCCCTTTGTTTGTTGAACATGTATTCAAATTGTATACAGCTATGCATTTGTTCGTAATTATTTCTAAATAAAATGAAATGTCTATTGCAGCGCAAGAATATGGTTAATGGCTTGAAAGAATAATGTAACTTTAGTTGGTAATTAACGACGTAACAAGAAACAACTCTTCTAACTTAGTTTAATAAATGTTTTAAATATCTAAATTGATTATCGTTTTATTTATTAGATTCTATAAGTAAAGCAACTTCAATCAAATGGTTCACTACACATAATTCTACTTCATATTTTACTATATTATTATATAACAAGAGATTTTGTTTACATATTTGTTCGAGACATTTTATTGAATGCGGCTCTGCGTTTTATTTACCGGCGATGCCGGCCCATAAACGTTCCTCTACTTCGTTTATGGGCGTGATATTCGAAGGTGGATTAATAAAATGAATGGTGTAGCATGCAAGTGAATCTACTGATTGTTATATATACTGTGGTTGAGGTCTGAAGAGTGCTCCGGACGCATCCTTACAACCAAATAAAGTCACAGTCAGCAACCATATATCTCACAACGGACTTTTCCAACAACTCGCCTTTCTTATCTGACACAGAATGTAAAAACGTAAAAAGTGAAAACTATTTTACTTTACGTTAAAAAACCATCTGTAATCATAACTGACAAATATCAGCATCAGAATTGCATCAATTCAATTTATATTTAATATTAATTAGTGTGCGCGCATGGATAAAATTAAGTGAAAATAATAAATTTAAATAAGTTTAGTCACTTTTTAAGTTATTTAGTAAATACATATAAATATATGTATATACATACATATATCGGTTTTAATTTTTTTTACATCAGGCATTGATAATAATCTTTATTAGACAGAATCAAAGTACTCCTTTTAAAATGGTGTGGTTATTCGTTTATTGTTTTTAATGCTTCGGTTTATAATATTTCTCATAAATCACATCTTTGTTATTCTACAGCAAGTAAACCAACATGAGAAATTTATCTATTGATAGAGTTTTTGTACCTATGCGATAAATTAATATCCGTTCGTTACGCTGATTTTATTGAAATGCTATTTTGTATTTTTCTAGCTACAGTGTTAAATTTTTAACGCTATTTTTTAAGTTTTGTAAGAATAATATACAGTTTGAAAAAAATACAGTTGTATTAAAAAAAATAAGTTGCTACATATACAGTACTAAAATTATATTAACAAGGATAACATATTGCACAAATGAAGCAAAAAAAGTCCTTTACTTGGCTTTCAAGTATTTCAAGTAAATTAAACCGAAAAGGACTTGAATTGTGCCACACTGATCAATGCACATAGTAGCATAGAAAAACTTGTTTTCAATGTAGAAATATAAACTAACAGTATAAAGTTACTCAACTTAATTGGCAAATTGTTATGTAAACTTTATTTTCTAAAGGTATGTAATTTATTTGTTTAACTAGATATTTGCAGGGTAGTTTTTTTATTAGATTACTGTGTGTTATTGATTATTATTACATTATTAGAAAAGTGTGGCATAAGTAGCATTGACTAGTTTATTGAAACAATCCGTAAACAGTTTTTTATCAAATCTGCAGAAATCAATTCCAAGGAATTTCAAATATTCAAATCAATCAAGTGAAATACCGCAGCTTCCTATCACTATTTCATGCATCATTTGATTTTTCTTTTTATGTTTTCAGTTACCTTTTTGATGGAAGTTTTCTATAGACTTTCTTTGATTTGTTTTTCCAGAACAAATTAATAATTAAATAATTAGTTACATAACTAGTATTAATTTCATTGTTATCAGTTCACTTCTAGTTCTTAGTCTATGGATGCATATGCATAGAATCACAACAATCAGGTGCTATTAGTTTCTGTTAAGAGTTGCATTTTTGTTCATGCTCATTTCGAGTCTTATAAGAGTAAATTAAGTTAACCTAAGACTAATGTGAATATAAACATGTATGTATGTTATTTTTAGTTTAAGAATTTACAGCAAATTGGATATAGAGTCTTTGCACTCATTTTTATGGATTAGTTTACAAACGTGGTCTAATATTGATGATAGATCTTATATTTAGATAATCTAGAATTTCTAGATAATAGACAAACTGTTGATCAGATATTCGGGTAGGTACGTCTAATTAGGCAAAATTGCAGCCAACCACTAGATTAGCGTAGCACTAAGTTAAGTAAGCTAAGCTGCTACTTGAACTACTTAAGCACTTTTTGATACTTGAAGCAATATACTTCAAGTACTTCAAATACCAATACAAATATCAAATATCTGTACTTGCTACGTGATCAAGTGGCTATAATTACTTGGTACATGTTTGACTGCTTCGAGTAATAGGGGAAGAGGGGGAACAGTGTTACACAAAAAATTTTTTTGATATAATTCAGAAAAAAAAATTAAAATTTATTCTCTTCCTAGTTTAAGAGTTACGAATCTTGTTTCAACTTTTACATTTAGCTTGCTTTGATTATTTCAACTTTTAGAGAAATTAAGATTTATACAACTTGGTGCTCTGTGTAACACTGTATCCTAATAGTGGGGTACAGAGTTACAAGGAAAGGTTAACAATGTTAATGTTAAGAAAACAACTTAAAATTGTTATATTCTTGCGTTGTACGCACAAATTTATGAGTTGGATTAACTTCTGTATTCGTTTTACGTGTAATTTCCCTAATAGACAAAATCCTGTGTTTTATTGTAGACTCTTCTTGTATTACCACAATGTTTCCAACAGCAATATCATTTGAATGAAATAAGGTATCTTTGTCACTTAGATGCAACTTCTACTGATCACTGTCTGCACAAGTGTTACATAAATAATGTTACACCGATCCCCACTATTCACTGTAACACTGTACCCCAATCATCAAAAATATATACTCGAATAGTAGATAAGGGCACAAACAGTTTTGAGTTTATGTTAGTGAGTTTCTAAAATATTTTCGTCCTCCTCCGGATCCAATTCTTCATTATATGCAATCCATAATTATGTTTCAATTTTATTCCTGAACCTAGAAAATATCCTCAATCGTATGAAACCAGGTTCAATAGTATTTAAATCAATGTGCATAATCTGATCATTTCCTCTTCCTACATCATCATTTTGTGCTCGTACCAAAGTATCCTGAATGTATGATGGTGACAGATATGTTTGGTATATCCCAAAGTTATAACTTTTCAAGAATTCAATTGTTGTATGAGGAAATGTGCATCTGTTAAACGAACCCATCGTCCTCTCCTAGTAGAGAGATTTTCCACACTCACTCTTGCTTGAACAACGTTAGGTTCATTTACTTTGTATTACCTTCTCTCTCTTGTATTACCACAATGTTTCCAACAGCAATATCATTTGAATGAAATAAGGTATCTTTGTCACTTAGATGCAACTTCTACTGATCACTGTCTGCACAAGTGTTACATAAATAATGTTACACCGATCCCCACTATTCACTGTAACACTGTACCCCAATCATCAAAAATATATACTCGAATAGTAGATAAAGGCACAAACCGTTTTGAGTTTATGTTAGTGAGTTTCTCCGCCGTAAATAAGCTTACAAACTACTTATAAATAAATTTTTAATAATCTAGCTTTAATTAATTTAGTCCTGAAGTAAATTGTATTTTACTTGAAATAATTACTTTTGATATTAAAAAATATATATGTCTTAATTTCTTGAAAACCCATCAGTAAATATTAATCAAAATGCACCTACACTTGGTTAACACCAAAGTACTTCTAACATGAAAATGTGAAAAATGTTTAATATAGAGCAATCCTAAAAACATTAAGTGTAATACTGTAGTACGTGTAACACTGTTCCCCCTCTTCCCCTACCTGTAAGCTACTAGTAAGTCATTAACTACCACTTCAAGTACTTTTCAGATTTTCTTTTGCAATTTGTACAACTCATCTAGATATCATACAGATATTTAGTTTAGAAATAAAACACAGTACTGATCGTCAGCATGCCTTCTTTGTACTGCCAGACAAACAAGAAATTACAGCAAAAAACCTAGAAAATAACAGGAGTTGTGTCAATGCAAACGATACGTAATCGTCTCTCTAAAAGCGGTTTACGAGCTCGACGACGCGCAACCTGATATAACTTGACCAGACATCGATAACATCGATTAGTCGTAACTTGTTGGAAAGGACGCACTCTGGATAGAATATGAATCGTTGGAATGAATATTCATCTTCTGATGGAATGCGGAAGGAACGCGGAACACGTGGAACAATATGTGGGAGATAGATCCACGACAATCTTACGATGGCGGGCTAATTTATGTATGGGTCGGTATTACATATCTTATAATGCCAACTTATGGTTAATACCAATAGAAGCAGAGTTATTAGTGCTCAAACCAATAAATATACTCAAGACAGAGATTCTAATTTAATTTTAGTGGGAGATAATGCCAAACGTCACCGTGCTTTAATCCTTAAAAAAGGACCCCGTACAAATCAAATGGAAAATGGATTTCTGTCAAATTTCCTGAAACTTCGTAAAAAGATATTTCAAATGATGCTGAACAAAAGTCTCCATTGGCTCGAACATTTTCTATGAGTAGTTTTCGTTATACACACCCGCGAATCTTGGTATTTCAAATCGGAAAACCGCGAACTAATGACCAGTACGTGTGTGTATGTGCGTGCGTGTGTGTGCGCGTGCGCGCGCGTATTATAAAAGGACTATTTTCAAGTTTTACGTTGTGGTGTATTTTTTTATTCGATTCATATTGTATTTCAAAACGCGTCCATTTGTAAATGATAAGGATGACAAATTCATTTATTGATCGTCTATGATTTGGATACCATCGTTAAGATCAATACCTTTAGCATTCGATATTACATCTAAAATAACTGTTGGGGGATATCTGACGTCATCCTTATGTCTAGCAAATCCTAGGTACCAAATAACAGCTGTTATATGAGAACATGCCCCTACAGTTTTTGCTCCCGACTTGCAAGTGCAATAATGTCCAAGAATTGGTTCTAAAATATTTTCGTCCTCCTCCGGATCCAATTCTTCATTATATGCAATCCATAATTATGTTTCAATTTTATTCCTGAACCTAGAAAATATCCTCAATCGTATGAAACCAGGTTCAATAGTATTTAAATCAATGTGCATAATCTGATCATTTCCTCTTCCTACATCATCATTTTGTGCTCGTACCAAAGTACCCTGAATGTATGATGGTGACAGATATGTTTGGTATGACCCAAAGTTATAACTTTTCAAGAATTCAATTGTTGCATGAGGAAATGTGCATCTGTTAAACGAACCCATCGTCCTCTCCTAGTAGAGAGATTTTCCACACTCACTCTTGCTTGAACAACGTTAGGTTCATTTACTTTGAGAAGCATTTGCATTGCAGTTTTCTCATCAGAATTTGATCGAGTTATTAATCCATAATACTTATTTATAATTGCTCCAGCTATCAGAAGAAAGTCTCTTAAATGAGGTATGTCGAATGTTACTATCTTATGAGAGAAGAATTTAAAGATGTTCTTTAGATGGCCATTTCGAGCTTCAACGACATTCCTTGTACTCGTTATAATTCGTGCCTTATTTGCTTCCTCTGTTGAGAATTTTTTCTGGTCTCGTTCTAGGAATTGGTGGGATTTTAATATGCAAATCAATATCCTCGAGACTTCGTATCGAGTCTCTATATCCTCTGTCAGTAATTAAGATGTCACCTGCTTGAAACCATGCTTGATGTTATTATTAAATTCATTAATCAGTATGCGAGCGTCATTGTTGGCTGAATTTGTGAAATAAGGTGCCTGGATATCTAATATATATCGTCAGATGCAACAATCATGGATGGCTTTAACAAATATTGATTCTTATGTATGGAATATGACATTCTCAGCACTTTGAAACAGGAGCTCTTCTCTATCTCTAAGTATGTGCAGTCGATGTAAGCAATTGCTTTTCTATCTTCGGGTTCTTCATTATAAAGCTGATTAGCAAAATCCGTGACATGACTCCCTAGAAACTGCTCTCTCGTTATAGCTCTAAACCCAATATTTTCGGGTACAAACCTCATAAGCTAAACGTTTGTGACTGTTGTTATCACCATACTCACAGCTTGCCTTGTATTATATGTTTGTTTGTTTGTTTTTGGGCGAGGAATTAGGATGGCGGAGCATCCTTCGTACCTCATGGCACCGATTGCTATGATCATTTGGCCGACCCTACTAGAATTTAACCGAATCTGGGGGAATTGCACCCCCAGTAGGGATTTTTAACGTGCCAAACATCGCATTGACACGGGACCTACAGTTTTACTTCCTATCCGAAAAGAAGGCATGTTTTTTAATTTTTCTCCGCTATGAAAAATTATGTATTATATGTATTATATCTAAAAAAATATGACACAAAAATTCATCACTTATTCCTTGTCGTAGTTTACATAAAAAAAACATAATAGGTCTTTCTTACTTACTTTACGTACACCTCTTGGTAAGTTTTCTCAATAATTGTACAAATCATTGAAATGAGCTTTCGTTATAGGGGAAATAACTTTGAAATCATTATCTGAAAAATTATCCTCATTTTTCATTAGTTCGCGTTTTTCCGATTTAAAATACCAAGATTCGCTGGTGTGTATAACGAAAACTACTCATAGAAAATGTTCGAGCCCATGGAGACTTTTGTTCAGCATCAACTGAACTATCTTTTTACGAAGTTTCAGGAAATTTGACAAAAATCCATTTTCCATTTGATTTGTGCGGGGTCCTTTCTACAAAACCATAACCACGATAAGAAATCATGGGATAGCCTTACAACAATTGTAGATGCTTTGGTGAAAGAATGGAGAACGATTTTTCAACAACTTTCTGCTAACCTTATAAACAGATGCCGCGGAGAGTATCAAGACGTTAGAATAGTCGAGAGGGGGGACTACGCCAGATTAATTAGCACATTGTTAAATTTTATGGTTATTTACTTTTTATTTTACAGAAACCTTTATTTAAAAAATATTTGTTATATTATGTTGCAAATCTTGTTTTATAATATTTAGGATAACATCGGTACAATTCTAGATGCCTCATGGTTGTTCACAACTGATTAACGAAAATCTAGTTATTGCAATTATATCCAGAAGAAAAAACATTCCGCTAATTTAATACTTTAAGAATTTGAAATATTTAATTACACTTCAAGTATATTTAAAGGGCTTTAAGCGCTGTAAAAAAGCACTGCAAGTAGGTATCTGACTATATTATTTGTAGTAGATTCCAGAACCACTTTTGATTCTTCCTGCTTACACAAGTTCTCATCTTAAATACTTCATTACTTGTACTTCAAATACTTTTAGAGAGTACTTTGCCTAGCTCTGCTAGTCCGTAGGTACAGATTTACAAATTATTTTATTTTTGTTAATTTATTTTTGGGCAAGGAATCAGGATGACGGAGCATCCTTCGTACCTCATGGCACCGATTGCTATGTGCATTTGGCCGACTCTACTAGAATTTAGCCGAATCTGCGGGAATTCCAACCCCAGTAGGGATTTTTAACGTGCCAAACATTGCATTGACACAGGACCTACAGTTTTACTTCCTATCCGAGAAGAAGGGATGTTTTAAATTTTTCTCCGCTATGAAAAATTACCAGCTCGGTCGGGGATCGAACCTGCGATCCTTGGATTATGAACCAAACATGCAAAAAACTAATCCACCGAGGTTGGCTATTTATATATTATCTTTTAAATAAAAACTTAGAGAACTCGCTGATAAAAAGAAACCAGTTTGTCACTAATGACACAACAATAATACCATTAACATTTTCTCATAATTTTTCGTAATCTAGTTTGTTGTTCGTAAATTTAGATTCTCTATAATACTGTCTCAATTTTACCTATTTATTATATACGTCTGTCTTAAAAAAGTCTGCCTATACCCAAAATTCTAATTGATCGTACTTTCGTAATTGCGAAGGACGCGAAGGACGAAGTACGCTGCTATGGTTTTTCAATCTTCTGGACACTCACACCAGCAATGTGTAACAAGATCGAAGCATTTGAAATGCAGATATACAGAGTCAAAAGTAGAAGCAGCTGTGGTGACAACCAATCTTTGTTAGAAGTGGACCTAATGAAGAAGATCCAAAAGAGTATACCCATTGCTGTTAGATTCTGAAGCTTATAGCATATGTTTGTGAGATTATATAATTGTATCTTTGTATTGTTGACTCATAAAAGATTTTCTTCTCTAAATCCACATTTCAATACTGAACCCACAATTTTCCAGTCTAATGAATTGCACTAAATTTCATTAACGACTATTAATTATAGTCGCTCGTAAGTGCGCTAAACACAATTGACGGAAATCTTCTGGTGTGTCGTATCACATCATAAGCATGATCCAAAAACAGACCACTATCGAACTTTTAGGAGAAAAACCTCTATAAATAATCACAATTTTGAAAAGAAGGCACTTTCATACACTAAAATAGAGCGCCTCAATTTTTCAAATAAAGTATGCAGAACTGCTTGCTCTTGTTGTATATATTGTAGGTATATAGAAAAATATCTTAATAGCCTATTATTCAACGAGCGACGTCTAAATATTGATCGCTTTGGTTGTAATATGAATGTTTCTTTTCCAAATTTTACAGGGTCATTTTTGGAGAGTGTCCCGATAAAATCTCGATAGTCACCTGTATTTGTCTTCTCTAAATCATGTATGGCAATAACTTACGAACGGAAAGTAATTTAGTAGTAGTTCTAAAACTACTGAATTTAGGGTACCGGAGCAGAAACAAGTACTGCAATTTGTTGCCATTATTACTAAAAACACGAGTGTCATTAGGAGGACACACGTTTAAATGGCGACCTATAGATTGTCGTACACAAATTCGTATTTCCGTTTCTATAACCGTAAAGACTTCGAGATAATTCGCATTTTCTGAAGTTGTTTTCAAATCCCTAGCGTGACCCAAAAAGGAGTATATTACCATGCAACGGTTTTTTGAATGTAACAACACCCAGTATTCTTTTGATTTTTAATAATCATCTCTGCAATACTTGTTCATCCATGTATTTAAAACACAAGGCTTATTTTTGTTCTAGTTCGTTTGAGCGATCCGCTGGGCCGATTTACGTCATTCTTTTTTATATTGAAGCTTTCGCCGTGTAGATCAATCAACACTATTTTATTTTTACAATTTTTTAATGTTTATATTTTTAATTTAAATAAATATAAAACATTCACTTGGAGCGCCACCTCATTTTGCACGGTGGCGAGTTTCGTAACTACTCCCGCTTATCTATATAAATATTAATAGATAATATTATATATTATCCATTATTATATATTAAATATTAAAAAATATTTAAAACACAAGGCTGATTTTTGTTCCAGTTCGTTTGAGAGTTCTCCTGGGCAAATTTGCGTGAATCTTTTTTTATATTGAAGCTTTCGTTTTCTATATTAGTCGATTTTGATAAGCAAGAGCATCCAGTTTATTGCGATATTTTGTTTTTGTATTTCACATAAATATGTGGTAGCAAAAGACACCAACAAATAAAATAGTTATTAGGCCGTTACTGTAGAAAAGTTTAAAACTTTGCAAGTGGTATCCCTTTGTTATATTACAGGACTTACAACTGGTCCCGCGGAACCCCAAAATATTTCCACGAAACCCCAGGGTTGCACGGAACACACTTTGAGAATCAACTGTTTTTTGACATTTGTCATTTCAATAAGTTTCCGAAAATATTTGCATGGAAAGTTACCAAAAAACAAATTTCCGGAAATTTGCCAACACTATTTTTATATCGTTTTTGAAAGATATACTAATAGACGTTTTGAAGAATTTCTTAAACAAGATCGAGTTTTGATTTTATTCTTATCATTTCGTAAGGTAGAATTACCGTATGTATGTATGTAGACTAAACCGGTGGGGAGGGGTAAGCTAGAGAGGAAGATATGTCAGAAGAGAAGAGGGTAAGTTAGGAGAGAGGAGTGCTAGGCTTAGAATTTTCAACTGGTTATGTTTGGTTGCGTTTATTTAAATAATCACTCACGGAAATCCCAAGGATTGTAATCACACAACGAATGTTGTATATATAGGGAAATCCTTCAATCCTTTTGACCGTCATGTCTTGACGAGGTTTTTAATTTATTTTCATTTTTACTTATTTTTTTGGACATAAGTAATTTGTCTTTTTTTTCTAAAATGTTAATATAACATACTTCAATTAAATAAAGTAGATACTGCATGGGCATATGTAAAAATTAAGAAAATCTAGCAAAAAAGTCGAAACTTATTATTAAAGTTTTATATAATCAAATGGATTTTTCTTGAATTTTTAATGGAACACCTTTTTAAGATTACAAACATTTTTACAAATGGAGATAACAGGAATTAGTTAAAAAATTAAAACTTTTTACTCACCTTCACGTTTTCAGATCAGCTAAAATCAGATACCTTAATCTAACTAAAATTAACACCCCATTTCCTTACGGCAGTGCTTAATTTTTTTAAATTAAGAACAAACATCAAAAGACTGTTTGCACCCTTATTTTTAATATGGCGGCCGAATGGGGAGGGTTGCGATCCCGAAAACTGATAGTTTTTTATACTCACTACCGAGCCCCCAACAGTTCCCAAAAAAAATCGCTGCCTACCCAAAATGTTTTATAAAACTACCATTTCACTGGACTATATATTTCATATTTGCTTAATAAATTACACTTGCTTATCTAAATAAAATGTCAGTTGATTCAGTTACAAATATTTTCGACTATCTATTTTAAAAACTATTTATTCCAGATTATATGATGGGCAAAAATCTTTGTAAAGGTTGACTGAACCATAGTTTGTGAAGTATAAAAGAATTAAGAATGGTGCTCCTTTTAATCAAAGGCAATTTCATCAACAACGAAATTTCTATATAAGCAAGTAAAAGTTTCTTTTCCTACCATATTGCAGACTTCTTACTCTTTACTCGCTTTTTAGACGCTTCGAAGCCTTTAAAAGCACGACAAAGGTCATAGAACACAAATAATAAGTTAGAAATGGGACAACTAAATTCAGAATTCTATATAATTCAAAACTTACTAATGCAAAGCTAAAGAACTGTTAATTCACAATCACATGTATTGATTTTTATATTTCAGTAAAACAGTATACAACTTCAAAATAAACGACGCATTTTAAGTACTTAATCTGATTCATTCATAATACCACAAATGTGTGGGTATATAATCTTTGTGGATGATGAAATGGAACAGCGACCTTTAATTAAGTTTTAATTGGAAATACGTTGTGACTTTCCTTCGTTGTGTATTCGACAATCATTTCAATTTTGTTATCTCATGTGGATTAACAAAGAATATTTTAGGTCAAAGTTATGAAAAATGGGAATAACGAATAATCGTCGCTGTTTCCTGATTTTAGGTTTTATAGTAAATTTTTTGATTTTATAATATCTACTTCCTATTTAATTCAATTTGTGATTGTTAATAACTACCCACTTGTTACAGATAAAAGGCATAGTCTTGGGAAATCAACAATCAACTCAAGCACTTTTGTGGGAGTTGGCCAATTGGGGCTTACCCCCACCTATCGTTTCCTTCTTCAACTAATTTTTTTATCTCTAATACCCAGCTAACACTTTAAATTACGTATGAAGTAGTATTTCAATATAAAGAAAATGCAAAAACGCTTACATGCAAGTTTTTCTGGGCTCATCCCGAAACTTCATTAGCTCCCACACAGCCAGATGGGTGCTTAACGTAACGTTGTAAAGCTAACAGATTTACAACGTGTGTTGTTTCAGAGTCCAAGAAAAGGGTGGGGTATAAAAAAAATTGTAAGGGCACCTTTTTGCAACGTGTTCTTTATAATAAATTTACTGTATAAATACATGGAGTGGTTTGAAATGTGGGGAAAAAATAATTTATTTTGTTTTTTGGTAAAAGAGGTATTGGTTAATGAATGCTGTTCCTACCTCTAAACAGCATCTGCTATAATGATGCGAATGGTCTACCCTAGTGGAATTTCGCCTGAAAAGATTTCCCACTGTCTATGTATCTGTGCTAAGTTCTTTTTTATCCTTGCTAGGTCTCGTATCAGATACAAAAGCTTTTTCGCCAGTTGATATTAAACATTTAATTTTATTAATAATTGTCTAAAGTATAAGTTTTAATGGCTAGGCAATGAAAGTAGTTTTTACCGTCTAGGCTGTCAAAAGTTGGTTTCCTTGTGGTTGCTAGAAAAAAGTGAAAGATGAAACAAAGGCCACTTCTTCGTCATAAGTTATTCATTCATTTGAATAATTCATAACTTGTTCTTATTCTTCATAATGTTCAGTTCGAAAAGCCGAAAATATTGGGCTCGTACAGGACAGCATCGATGAAAAATCCTAACCATCAAGTCGAAGACGTGCTACTCAAATTGGGATGTCCAGAAGGTCACTTCAAAAGATTCTAGGAAATGAATTGCACTTGTTTCCATACAAAGTGCAATTGTAGGGACAATGTACAGCCACTGTACCCAGAGATTCGCAATCACGCCGTTCGCATCCAGCTGGCTAGAGAACAACCCCTGACTACTTCTCTCAAAACAGCCCGTCTTTATGAGACAGAAAATGGCGGTCATTTGAAAAATGTAATTTTCCAAAACTAATATAAGAAAATTCCAAGTTAAATACTTTATTTCTTAGAAAGAAAATTTATTTGTCAATAAAAAACTTATGAATTATTCAAACTGATGCGTGTCTTATGCCCCACCATGTAAAAGCAACATGGCATATGGCTTCTACAAAGCAGATTTCTAAACAAACTAATTTAAAATCAGCGACAATGCCTTCCATCTTCGTATTTAGCAATGTATAGATTATTTTGCAGTAACAATCGAAAATCGTGTACAATTTATATGCAACCTCACAAACAGAGGAGAGGGGAGATTTTAATTCATTTCTCAATTTTCCTCTAATCTTATGTCATTTCTCTTAAAATCCACTTCCTATTACTGTATATGCAAACGTAATCTAATTTCTAAGCTTAGATAAGAGAATATAAATAATCAATCTATTGGGTGTAACTCATAGAAAACGGCATATACATAATTCCAATTTGAATAAAACAAGTGTAGGTGTAAACCAGGACTTGAAATTCTAAAACTTTTGCAAGTCAAAGAAACCGACAGCTCGTGTTCTTAGCGATTCTACCAGTATTGCAATATACTTTTACTATATGCGGCACGTGGGGGTCTTATCGAAAAGCTTAAGGTCCATTTATAGTTCCGTAAACATATACGTATGACATAACGTATCAAATTAAACTGTACTGAATTTAATGTTATAATTTATAGTTCAGTTAACATAACTTACGCCCATATCCGTTTACGCATGAATTGGTCAATTTCAATTTTTATGTTACGTAGTTACGAAAAGTTACGAAATATTAATAATCAAGTCATCACATTTTCATGGTAACTCAATTGACAATTAAAAGAATTACTATTCTTCACCTACTTTTGCATGCTCTTGACAGCCTGTAATTGAAAACTCTTTGCTTATGAAGTTAGCCTCGTCGTGCATACGGTCACATAATGTAAGTTCGCAGTGGAAAGGACTCGTCATGTAGGATAGAAAGCTGAATTTGAAGATCTGGACTTGAACTCTCGGCGCCAGTTATTTTAACGTGGTATGCTCCACGGATCCGGGTACCTACTAGTGGAGAAAGTAAAGAGGGTGTTAATACTAGCAAATAAAACACAGAATATTAACCAAATGGTTTTATTAATAATAAATACTAGTAAAGTAAACGTTAAACTCAACCCCTAACTGTTATTCTACGCCACTCTATCGTGGCCACAGCAAGTGGGTGCAAAACAGCAATATCATACGTTATTCTACAGTAAGACACAGCAAGCGGGTGCAAAGCGTAAGCAGCAAAATCAACGTGCGGGTGCGGTAAGGTCGGTGAACGGAAGGGTATACTTCTATACCCTAGACTTCTCTAGGGATTGCGTAAGGGTGGAAGTTCGGATAAGACCCCTAGGCAGACGCACAGCGAGGTCTCGGGTAAGGTACGAACAAGAGGGTAAATTTAGAATCAGACCCCCAGGAATACACACAGCGAGGTCTCGGGTAGGGTACGGTAAAGCGGGTGGAAGCAGGATGAGATCGGAACAGAAAGGGAATCAGTAAATACGGTCAAGAGTCCTTGCTCTAATAATCCTGGCTGGCTGCTAGGCTTGGCTGCTCCGGGCTGGTTGTCCTGATGAGAGTGAGTCCTGGACGCGGACTGAATAAATCGGTGCTCCGCACCTTCTTATATAGGTGCTTTCAGAGCGTGGGGAAAATGGTAGGAATAAAAGGAGCGGCGCACGCCAAATATCTGTTTAAGGAAGGGGCACGTGCTCTTGCTCGAGTCGTTCGCTTATCCGAACGGCGACTGATTGCAAGAGTCGATAAGCACTTTCACTTTATTGCCAAAACAATTAACCAAAATTCGGTAACTTCGTTACACACAAAATCTTACAGAGATTTGATTTTTTTCTTTTACTTTGTCTTCCATAGTTGCTGGAGATCTCCATAATTAATGTCTATCAATTGCCAACAATACTCTGATCTAGATCTAGAATCTAGCATACATGTTGTAGATTTTTAATGCCGCATCCATAGTTTATATTTTTGCGAACGATAAATTTGGAGTAAAAGGACATAAAAGACACAAATCGTAATATCAGTGTCGTATTTGCCGAAATTCTTTTAGTAGTCCAGGTCATTTATGTCAAAATCTAAATATTTTAATTCAGGATTTTTATACTAGAATAGCCCCTCATCCAAAGAAAGTTCCTAAATACGCCTCTACATCATATATGTCTTCAAAATAAATGAAAATACGATTAATATAAGAGAACTAAATAATTTTAAGAATACCGACAACTGTGGTTAAAAATATACGCAAGCATCAGAAATGAAATATTCCAAAAATGATTTGTCTTTGCAAAGCATTTTTGACAATTACTTTGACAATTTGAAATCATCGATACCTTAACGTTTATGCTATCAACTATAAATTGAATACGTTAAGTTTATGATTTCCAATTATGTTATGCTATCCCTATACGGAACTATTAATCACACTTTAGAGTATGAGGGTTACATATACAATTATACATATGTACAAATAGCTGATAGGAGGGTGACGGTAGAGAGTTAGATGAGGTTAACCTTATTGTACCTTTATATATGATAATAGGGTTTAGTATGTGCGTCACGCCCAGTAGTGATGGAATAATCATTGGAAGGCTTAGACATCAATTCGTGGATATAAATTATTACAAGGATAGGGGTTGGGAGTTAGTGTATTGCATATTATAATCTGTTGCTCTCTTAGGCTAAGGTTTAGGTTAGTATTAGGGTGGGTTAGATTAGACAAGATTAGGGTATGTATGGTTAGGTTATGTAGGCTTAGCTTATCTTAGATTTATGTTTGGTTAAGTTAGCTTTTTAACCTAACCTCGCAGTAACTATGCTTATTATCATTATTATTATTTAGAGGAGATGTATCCCATATTATGAACCATATTCAAAACTTGCACTTAAACGTTTTAGGATATTTGAACCTATGGATTTATAGTATCTGAACTTCAGGCAGTGAGACTCTAAGTTCAGTGTATATGTCTTAAAACTGCAGGTCTGTAGATCTCACAATCCTAAAACTTTTTAACGTGTTAAAGCGTACGAAACTACAAAACTCTAATTGTGTCGAGTATAAGAACTCTGAAGCCCCGGAATTTCTAAAATCAGAAACTTAAAAATTCAACTTTTTAGACAAATCAGAGTGTCAATAATTTTTGTATTGCACAAAATAATACTTTAATAATTCTGATTTGCATGACGGTCAAGAAATTATTAAGATCCGTAGATCCGTCTTATGTTGCCCAAAAAATCCACACAGCCGCCACTTATACCAGTAAGTAAATAAAAAGTAAAACATGGTTTACATTTTCTTTATTTTAAAAGACAAGAAAAAACTTCTTCAGTAAATTATTATTTACATGCTCATTCTAGGTCACGATCGATGTATAACGTAAACAGGGTTAATTAGATAGCAATTAGAATTAAGTCTCGAAGGCGTGAAAATGTTTGTTGTGGGTTGTCCTTCGCTTTTAATATTTTTAATGTTAGCGATAAAATGTAGAGAACTAATAATAAAAAGCTTATCATCGTTGTTATGAATGGTTGATATTATAGTTGTCAATATATGTACAAGTACATTCATTTTGTAAACATCTGTACATGAAGGATACTAATAGATATACACATAATATAACTTTCATTTTAATGAGTTATTCAAAACTTCCAAAACGTTTAAAAAGGTATTAAGACAGTTTCTATATACAGACTTCCAAAAAGAACTAATACCCGAAGGTGTAGTTTTTGTAGAAAGTTATATAACATGCCCGATGGTTATCTTTTAATATGTTACTCTAGAGAAAAGTATATAATACTATGTAACATCTCGTAAGTTATGTAATCTAATTGTGCATTTCATTAAAGCGAATGTTTTAGACACGACGATGAACGTTTATTATTTCTATCGTTTATCAATATAAACAGACATCGTTAATGCTGTCTACCTCTACATACAACAGATGTGTAATTGCTCTATTACATAATTGTGTAATGTACAATTACATAAAGTGCAGATAAGTAGTAACGTGTTACATCCTAATCATGTATTCTAAATGAAACGAATTTTTTTACGTGATAATCTGTATGTATTTATCTATACATCTGTTGTAGTTGACAAAATAATTAAGATGTTGGCATGTGAGTAAGATTAACATCTTTATTAATTATTGATATCCAACGTGTTAAGGTACCCAACGTGTTTGGTATTTTCTTTTGTTCGATATTTTGTGATATTGAAAAGGTCCCGATTTTACATTTTTTAAAATAGATTATTTTCAATACTAAAGATAGAACACAATATTTCATATTTCAATATAAAAATTAATACATTTAAGCTTTAAAGTTTGAAGAAGTAGATACGTAAACACAAAGATTTTACAGTTTCTCTTCATCAACAAAAAAATCTCGAGGGTTATATATAAACTTAAATAATAATATGTACAAATTGCCAGCTGACTTATATTGGTCAGACAGTACAAAAATTGAAACAAAGATTTTAGCATAACTTAACTAATTAACATAAAATATTAGCCATGGTAATCATGGGCAACCATTGAATATTTTATGTAGATACAAACACCTAGTTTGTTATTTACGCCGAAAAACAAATTCTAAACAAGTAAACATTCCCTAATTTAAATTTTTTTCAAATATTATATAATATATCAAATAAAACGCATTACATCATACGTCCTGGAAATGGTCTTACAGTCTCGTTTCGATGTTCCGGACTCGGCTCCTTCGTCGCCTTGTCCGTAGCATCTTACTCGACTGTAAAATTCCATTTCCAGGACTTATCACGTAATAGTAATTTACGTTATAAGTCCTGGAAATGGAATTTTACAGTCGAATAAGATGTTACGGACAAGGCGACGAAGGAGCCGAGTCCGGAACATCGAAACGAGACTGTAAGACCATTTCCAGGACGTATGACGTAATGCGTTTTATTTCATACTGCAATTATTGGAATATTGGTTTAATTTAAAAAAATTATATAAAATAAATTTCCGAATGCAAAATATGGACATCTATGAAGAACGAGTTTCCATGGTAACTGATTACGTACTAAAACATTGTCCACTTGATTGATTGTATTTGCGTCCGGTAAATTGTTTTACAGTCACAAGTCCTGTAAAATTTTTTACAAGCATACTAGACCGTAAAATCGCATGTTCTGGACTAAAAAGTTTGACGTAAAACTGACAAATGTGACACAGTATGAAATAAATTACTATTACGTGCCAAGCTTTGTAAATTAATCATTATGGGTGAGCTGGAAAGTTTGTGGGACGAGCGACGAAGGAGCGAGCCTCCATAATCCAGTGAGCCCAGTAAAAGCCACCATCTTTGACAGAAAAAGTAAAATGCCATTTTGTGGCGTTTTCGTTATTAAAATAGGTAAATACTTTATGAACCTGCTCTAAGCACTTCTGAGTTCTAAAGAAGAAGTTCTTTACGTAGGTGATCAATCAGTTCAGTTGTAAAAGGCAGTTCATTAGAACTGCCTTTGTACTAAGATTAGGTAATAACATGCATAAGCCTTTACTAAAGTATATTTTTCTTAGATTGCTATCGTTTAAATTAATTGTCCCATAATAAAGAAATTAAATCATATATCTGAAAGGGGTGAACGGTAGTACTTTTAGAAAGATTATTAATTTTCCTTCAAATAACTTGAGGTTCTAAGCAAAGAGATGATTATAATACAGGTGCCTCTGATTTTGTACAGGGCTGCTTGTTTTTACCATGAGCCTATACAGTATCTCGGAAACTATAAATTATGCGAGTATAGTTTTTATATAAAAGTTGATTCTATTAAAATAATCTGCAATTCTTTATTAATGCCGTAATTTAGTAATACAGGCAATAAAATATAGTTATTTTATTAAACGGGACACTGAGTTAGCAATGCTGCTAACCAACTTTTTGAGTTCCTATTTGCGCCAATTACATTTTTATTTTATCTATTTTGTGACTAATGTGCTCAGTAGTAAAATTTTAAAATTGTTACACGAGTTTCCTAATTTCGAAACTCATAGGTTTTCTTATTTTTTCAAATAAAACACCATATATATCAGCTGTAAAAAGTTTTGTTGAAGACGAATCCAACGATATATAACAATATGGGTCTGCAGTAAACTGTCTGGATGTTATTGCCGTTTATCTTTGGTATTTGCTTAGGTAATATAGAGGACTCAATAAATATATATCTAGAAAACATAAGTAAAGTACACAAAAACTCCAGAATTTTCTTTAAATTGAAATAACAGAAATGTATTAACCATTGAACACAAATAACACAACACAATAAAAAAAATGAAATATTAAAAGAGACTAGCATTTTGATATCATAGAAAAAGAAAAATCAATCCTAAGAGTGTTAATGCTTTTTATCCGAGAAGTAATATTTGTGGCATCCTCATTTTTTAATTTACTAAAATTATTTACAACTAAATAAATACCTTAAAATATTAATAAAATTCAAATCAACAGTTGCCAACTGAAATGGCAACCACACAACAATTCTCTGCTTTCCATATGATTCGAAATGAAAATGGTGGAATAACAAACATTTACCTCTCGTATTAATTAAACTTCAAATATATGGGATTAATAATTAAAATTGAAATCCAGTTGGTTACTTGAAATACTATAAGTTCATTTAGTAATTGAAAAAAATATTTAATAATTCCTTTCTTGCATCCATATTGTAACAAAGATAGAAAATTTCATTATCCGTTAAAAAAATTTTCTTCTCGTAAATAAAAAAATTATTCCTCAAATAAATTTATAGCACTGAATATTAAATTGATTAAATGTAATTATTATTAAAAATAGAAGTTAGGTTCAAAGATGTATAATGATTATTTATCACGTTGACGTGAACTACTACATAACCTTAAATTTTCTCAAGTTTGCTCTCAGCATAAGTGCACTGTAAATGATCTAAAATAACAGACAGTTTGTCACCAAATTGGTTGCTCTTTTTAGATCTTTTACAAAACAAACAAATGTTTTATTGAGATTGTTGATTATAAACAAAAGACAAATTAGAACTAAATACTGCATAACCACATAATTGTTTATAACTATTAATTATTGTTTAAACAAATTCAATAAATAGATAGCCAAGAATTTTCTTTCTAATGATATATTACACTTGTACTATTATAAAATGACAAGGTCACTAGAACATGTCAACGAAAACATCTTCCATACACTACTATCAAATAACTAAAATTGAATTAATTGCTCAAAATTGCCCAGTTACTTCTTCCTACGTTAATAAAATCTGATCTTACATCCTATTGAACATTATTAACTTATTTTTTGATGTGCAAACTATGAAATAATAGCTAAATTACTTTATTTCAGATTGCGATGTCAAAAAGCAGAGTTTTGCATTTTATTTCTATGATATCTTCTATAAAAAACAAACCCAACATTTACATTTATTTTAAAATTGTTGCTATAATAACTGCTTGACAAAATAGCACGGAAACATTTCAGCCATAAGCTATTTAATTCAACTAAAGAAGAAGACTTTAACGATTTCACTACCTCGTTAAATTAAAACATAATTCCTTCACATTAATAATGCAGGTTAGAATATTTGCATACATCATGCACTTTGTCTGCTTTATGTCAAAACATGCCTTGAAATGGCTTCAAATTCATTTTTAATGTGCATAAGTAAGTAACGATAAAGTAACGAGTAAGAAAAATCAATATCCTTTTACTGCATGGTGTGTTCTAGAGTGCATATTTATTAAATTAAGTGTTTCCTTGGCTTTATTAAAAAAAATATAAAAAACCCAACTAACATCTTGTTTAATAGGGTTGCATACAAATATCATGACAATACGTATGAAATGAATTAAATTAATTTTTCAAATTTTTAAATAAAAAGTGGCAATAGCAGGAACTACAATATTGCAAAATAAAAAAATTCTCATCTATCACATCTTTGAAACTTTTGCATAGAATTACAGGTATAGGTGCTACAAAAAGCAGCTTTTTACTTTTTAGTCATACCGAGTACAATTATGCTAAGATGATTCTATAAAAACATTGTCAAGACTGTGATACTGTAACGCATTGAGTAATGGAAAAATTGTAAGAAAAACTAAAACTTGCTTTGAGTGTACTTATTCATTTGTTTAGTTAGTTATTAGTAGACCTACCCTGAAAGACCATCAAATGTGTAATAAGTTTATTGCAATACTTCCGTGCTGATATTGCTTGTACATGGAACAGAAACATAAATACAAACTGCTTGTGGAACCGTTTCTAAACAACGGTGGATAATTCTTAATGATCCGTTTAATAGATACTAACTGTTCTTTAAACGTTACAAATTCTTCAATAGATAATGAGGTAATTATATAATTTAACAGGAAGAATAGCTTACCTACAACGAGATAAGCATCCACCTAGTAAATAATAAAGCTATTCTCATTCATAATAACGTAATACGTGATTGAAAACGTAAAAGTTCAATAAACCTGTTTATAACACAATAACTTTTTCATTCTCTCTAATTATGCTCAGTAGGTTAACCGCGACCAAAATAAATTTTTCTGACGGCAATTATATTAACAAAGAAAATAATAATTTCAAACGAGCAAATTTGAACCTACTTTAATTGTGTGTATCACTTTCAAATTCCATTCAAGTTATCTTTTTTTGTCTATTGATCATTTAATCGTAAATCCTATAATTATCCAATTCATTCTTCTGCCAAATTAATTTTAACGAGCGATTCAAAGAATAATGGTAATGACAAATTTCTTTCGTTAATTTAATAAAAGCTGCCTAGAATTAGTTATAAAAAACTATACAATTATTAATTAGGCGAAAAGTTTTAAATTTATTATAAGTACATATACTAATATCACATTTGCTTGCTAATAAAATTATTATAAATAATTGAATGTTTAAGTTATTTAACTTTTTTTAACGGGAGAGTTTTATATTTGATCACTAATTTGATGTTTAAATTTTAATAGAAAAGTAGTACAACATTCCTTGTCAGTATTAATGATTTCTAAGGACCTTAGATTAAAGAAAGGTTGAAAATACGAAGCATAATTTTTTATTTCTTATGATTTATTTATAAATACGTAGTTGTTAAATAAATACAGATATAAAATAAATACCTAAACAACCCGTATACTTAGCTTCAAATACAAATTCTGTACTTAATTGAATATTCCAACTGTGAAAGTTTCTGTTCGAAATGCCTTATACAAATTAATGTTTATTAGCAACTACCAGAAACCATAACAATGTGGTTTAAGCATTTTAGTCCACAAATTGTTCGACTTCACAAACATTTTGTTGTTAATTACGTTTTGCTATTCAAATATTATTATTATTTCTAATTAGAATATAATGTATAAGAAGTAAAAATTAATATTGAAAAACAATTCTTTCTAGGAAATAACTAGTATACGAGATACTGTTTTGTTGTGCTTTATATCCATTAACTCCCTGGTACACAGGGTCAATTTAGCCTAAGCTTGGAAAGATATTATTTACTGCAAAATAGCTAGGATTTTGGATTTGGAAGATCTCGTAAAAGTATCACGCCCGTGTTTCTCATTTGGTTTTATTGCTAATTTGTCAAAATTTAGATATAGTGGTATTGGATTATGTGGTTTATTTACAAGGGCAAATTACATTTTTGTTCAAGTTACCACGATAATAAATGCATTCTTGAAAGAAATTAGAATATTTACTTAACTTAGAACTTAACGAGAAAAGCTAATTATTGCTAACGGTAGACATATTAAAACGAAGAATCATTACAAACAAAAACAAATTAAATAGCTAAACACTGATTACCAAAATAATAATAAGTGCGAAAAAATTAACAGAAATTATGGTATCAAGAATTGGAGATGACAGATGCAGTACATTGTTTTCAGTATGTTAAATAGAAAATACAGCATGAATTTCTAATTAAGTAAAGTCAGAAAAAGGAAAGTACGCTGAAAAGAAAAATCAGAACAGGGCAATTGAGAAGTAGCAGTATTGAAAACGATAATACAGATAATTCTTAAATTAGATTACACTGAAGTTAACACACAGTAAAGGAGTCAATGTGAAATTCTAACACTAGACTACTATAAAAAGTGTGTGTTTATGTCCAATACACTTAGAGTTAAATATCTATGTCACTCTAAAACAATTATATATTCATGTATGGCAACTTTTTTGCACTAAAACCGTCAAAATTTCTAATTGTTTCAGAGTAAGATTTTACTTTTGACTTTTGAATGTTTTACACTACTTGGGAAAAATATTACCTATTTAAAGTGGATTGTTATAAAACTTTTGTCTAGTTTGTTTTCTATTTAGATTGAAATTTTAGGAAATACTAAAAGTAGTGTAAGTTTTTTTTATTCTGAGGATGGCGAACAATAATAAAGTAAGTGATTTATTTATTTATTGTCATGCAAACATACATAAAAAGTACATATAATTAAAACATAAGAATGTATTGAAAAACATATATACTAGTCCAGGTTCATAATAGTTGAAACACTTCCATTTTTGTTAAAAAACATATTGCTCTTCTTGGTCCATTAGTGTGACTGTTAATTGTTATTAGAGTGAACTACTGCCCGTGCTCCATGCCAACTTTTAGAAAATGTCTATTAAGAGATTCCCTTGCTCTTTTCTTCTGCGAATTAGATATAATTATAATTATTGCTTTTACTTACTTTTAGATTTTTAATATCTTTGGATTCTTTGGTTATTGTTTGTAAATAAAACACTGAATATGAATTATTGATAGAAGTAGTTTACTGGGTTTTAGGAGTTTAAAGATAATTAATTAGTTACACTTATTGATTCCACGAATATCTTGAATGTTGTTCTTTTTTAAAGTATCACAAACTATAAAAAACAATGAACAATAGTAACAAGATACAATAGAATTTAAATTAAAAAAATTACTTACAGTAAATTGAATATCTTATAAGTTTCAAGTGCTTCCTTCTTACTCATCATCCTTCTCACTTTAGTAAATTTTGAAATTGCAAAGTTTTAACAGTTATTACTAGTCGAAGTCCATTTTTTGTTAGTGTCGTTATTTTGCACACGCTTCTTTTGTCAAATACACCGTCACGTGTATATTGGTGCCAATATGCTTTATTTACTCTAACTAGAGTAACATGAACACTAAAAATTTCTTTTTACCAATTTAGATCACTTTTTAGTGTGTAGAGCAAATTTCTTATACTTTTAGAGTAGAATACTATACAGTGAATGTACAATCTATACAGAGTTAATTAATAATATAGAGAGAAAATAGAGTTCAATAGTGAGGAATTATTTTTCTTATAAAAATAGAATGAAAAAAGTTTTTCTACTCTAGATCTTAAAATATTTACCCAGCAGTCTAACTATTGTTCACGGGGCTGATTTATTTACTGTGTATTAGTAGATTTTCATCTATGGTAGGTAGAACGATTAGATATGCACTGTAGTGTAAAGCACATTTTAAAAATAATTTTAAAGGAATGTTGTTAGAATAAAAAGTATAGACAAAATCAAAGTCAAAAATTGTAATTTTTTAGCAAAAATATTATTCTTCTTTGTTCTCTTTCTTCTTGACTTCTTGTTTGTTATATTTAAATAAACATTAATACGTTTCCTAAATTATCTGACCACTTCGAAAAGAAAATTTTCATATCAATAATATTCTTATATATCATATCATTGAGGTGAACATTATTTTCTATATACTTTTTGATAATACCAACTAATAAATATAAAATAACTAGTACCATAACTACCTTGAAAAATTCTCCTACTTTTGATAATACTTCAGTTAAGGTATTCAAAGCTGTTGTTGAAGACATAGCACTTCCAATAACACATTTAATAAACAAAATTATTGAATCTGGCAGTATTCCTTGAATGTTTAATCCGCAATTGTGAAACCCTTACAAAAATAAAGTAATAAATCTATTATATCCGATTATAGACCTATCTCAACGATTACTAACTTGACAAAAATATTTAAAAAATAATCGTCAAGAAAAGAGTAAATCTATATATAAAAAAGCTTAATCTTATATTTGATAAACAATTTAGATTTCAGGAACTAAAAGTACACAAGATATGATAGCATATATTTAACATCTATGATAAATGGTTCAATAGATAAGAGTCAATCCTCTCTGTGTGTGTTCTTAGATATCGGTAAAGCATTTGATACTGTCAGTCATGCATTACTGATAAATGCACTGGGAGATATCGGTGTTAGAGATACAGATTATGGACGTTTAGAGCTGTAAACGTGCAATTAAATACGGCGTGCCACAGGGTGCAGTATGGGGATCTCTACTTTTCTGTATTTAAGTTAATTATTTTTATAAATTGAACACTAGAGGGAGAATTATTAGCAATGCTGACGATACTGCCAACATTTACCATGGTCATTCTTGGGCTGATGTGAGAGCATCCACAAAGCTTATAAAGGACTGGTTTAACTTTAAAATATTAACTATTCATTTTAATAAAGCTAAATATTTGCCATCTACTTTTTATAAAAATAAATTACCTGCCTTTAATAAACGTATCATAAATTTAGAAACATCAATAGACGAAACAACTACAAGTAGATATTTAAGTGGGTATGATAAACATTTAAGTTGGAATCACCATATTAATAATTTGTTGAAAACTTTACTACTTTTTTTCGTTGTTGCGAACTGCTAAAGAATATCATAAACCTTACAGAATTAAGGGCAGTTTACCTCGCTCTAATTAAATTGACTATCATATGCCATTTTAGTTTGTGGTAGTGCTGTGATGATTGACAAAAAAATTGGAACTATTCAGAAAATATTTTTAAAGATTATTCTGAACAAGCACCTGACTTATTCATCTATTAATCTCTATAAAGAATCCAAATTGTTTCACCTGCGTCAATTATATTTTTTTGCAGTAGTTCTACAGACACATAAAGGTAATGCTTTGGCTCCAACTGAACATAGTCACAACATACGACTGTGTGTCCTCAGTTACCTATTGAATATTGGTTTAGAGCCGTGATTATCACCTGTGTGGCGTAAAATAACCAGAGGGAGGAGCGAATACATGAACAAAAACACAAATATTCGAAAAAAGCTTATTATTGAACAGATACATTCTGTGCAAATACAAAATAAAATAATAAATAAAATACAAAAATAACATGTCGCAGATCGAGAATTCTCTGAAAACGCAGAAATACGGTGGAGGTGACAGTGTTGCCAGATGTGGCGTAATTTCGGTACTCGTGCGGAATTTTAGCCTTGTTGCCGCCAGCAGTAAAAGAAAAATAGTTATAGAAAAAATATTTGAACAAAAGAATTATTGGAAGGGGGGCGTGCTTAAAACTAATATGAAAATGGGTCCCAAATATTAAAAGGTTGAGAACCGCTGGTTTAGAGGGAATTTCCAATTTCTTGTTATGTATTTTAGGTTCGTTGTATATTCGTATTATTTGTATTCAGACAATACTTTATTTTTGTTACACACAGATAGCTCTTTGTTGTTTTTTCTATCTTGGCGTTACCACACACTAATTAAGTATATAAATTACCTAGTACTGATATATCATTACTCTCATAGAAACACTCCTCCAACCTTATAAATTTAATTTGTTGGGAGGACGCTCTGGCGTTGGGACTTACGTAATGGTGGATTGTCAAGTGTTGCGGATTGTAGGAAACTTGGAATGTTAATTGTTAAAGATTGTTCCTGGGTAGGTAAAGACTCTTCACCAATTGGTGTCGTGTCAATATTCTCGTTTACCATTTCTTTTGTAAAACCTACTTCTGCGGTTGTTTGTTGTGCAGTGGTTCTTGTCTGACTGAAATGGGTTTTCACACGAGGCAATATTGGTTCATTCATCAATGGTGCATATAGACTGATATTGTTACCTACAAGGCGTATTTGATTACTGTGTCGCTGCTATAACTGCACATTTACTGATATAGTATAGTTCAGATTTCCGTAGTTATTAACAACTGTACCAATTTACCATTTCCTGTTTGGTGCCAAATAGTTACAGACTGCAACTTTTTCTCCATCGCTGTAAATTCTGTTTATATGTTCATGTTTCATGTTCATGTTTATTATAATTCGCATATATGTTTTTACGTGTATTTTTTACTTTGTCTTGAATAGACACGGTCGCACATTTTCAAGAAGTATTCCTAATTCTCTTTTTAGAAAAATCTTTAGAGATTCTCCTGTGGTAGAGTGTTGAGCTCTTCGATAAGTTATCATAAAAGTATTTATATAATCTTGTATGTTTTCCCATTCTTCATAGATTTCAATTATGCTTGTTTTAAGGCATAAACATAACGTTCAGTTTGCCCGTTTGATAGAGCGTGGTAAGGTGCGCATGTTAAACGTTTCATGCCATTTTTAAGCAAGAAATTTTGGAATTCATGACCAGCGAACATTGTTGCATTGTCCGATATCTTCGGTAAACTGTATCGTGCAAGTAATGTATTTAATATACTAATAGTTGACGCAACAGTCATTGATATTACAAGGCATACTTCTGGCCATTAGGAGTGCTGGTCTATTGTGTGAAATGCACCAAGAAAGAAAGAAATGTGTCAAGAAAAACACGTATCCCATAAACGGGCACGCAAAATCTGGAATGGATGCGCTCCCGTGGTTCTGTATGATATTCCCAGGGTGTAATCGGCATTCTGATCCAGTGTACGCTATTGAGTTCGGAGCGTCTTTTTATTGCTCGCGTGTGAACTCCAACTACTCTCGATTCACAGAGCTTCATTGCTCTGGGTATCACAATTCAATTTGTTGTACAAAAGACAGGGAAAATGCTTAAGACCGTCTCTTTTTTACGTTTAAATACATTTTTTAATATATTTTCCTAAATAATAAAATTTAAGGAAAATAAGTGCCATCTTACAAAATTCTTGGTTTATTAAGTCATTACTATAAACTCCTTTCTATTATAATTTGATAGAATAAAAAGATAAATAGGTTAACAGCAATAATTGTCTTACAAATTATTTATTATAGTTCTTTCATATTCTTTTATCTACGTAGGTATCTATTTCTTTGATTTAAAGAAATGATAAATTTGGTTAACAAATCTATAGCCAAGTTTACCAACTGTGTTACAAAAATTCACTAAATACATTTCTTAAAAAATAAAGAATTACCTTTGAGGTTATGTAACCAAAATACAGCTCAATGTTACGTTTGATTACGTTTGAATATTCTTGTGTGCACAAGTTACTCTAACCACGTTAATTAGGCAACTCTAAAGAGTACTCTACATCAGAATGCCAAACGTACCCCCAGTAGTGATTTGGAGCTTTCGTTGGCTTTTTTGCGTTGTAATGCATTGTAAGCAATTTCTTGTCACATTTTCGATGTCGGTATCGATATTTTTGTTTCATTTTTGTTTTATTTTTGTTTTACGTTTGTTTTATCTTTGTTAAAATATTTAGGGAACCAAGTATTTACTTACTTACTTAGTCCTAAGCCACCTTTAAATATGTTGCGCGCGAGAACGCAACACCCTGTATGTAACGATTTCGGAAGTTAGATAACAGAGATAGCTAATACATACATACACATTTTGGTCATTCAATTTATAATAGATAAAGTATTACTGTATATTATTAAATTACTGGAAAAACGGACATCTGTGCAACTTCTATCGGTCTAACTTATCATCTAGAGAAGAGATCCAGGTTCTGGCTTCTACATTTTAGCCAATAATTTGGCTTTTCACGTACTTTTTCTATCTATTATGTTAAATGTTGCCCTGAATGCGAATGGCAACGACGCTTACTATGATTCTACTAAAAAAATTGAAATAGTTGAATAGAGCGAAGTCGTTTGATATCGGAGATCTTTTATAACTGTTTTTGTATACTATCATAGAAACTGCTTGTTTACTAAACAATTTATTTATATAAACGTTGCATTGTGTGATAAAATACATAATACAAGAGATAGTACAAGAAGTGTGTGACAGAAAAGTGTACGTGATTTCTTGAGGAATTTAATAAATTAAATTCATAAGTTAAATTGATATAAAGAGTTAGAATTAGATGTAGATAAAACAAGGTATTTCTACCAGTAGATAAGTCATAAATCAGTTTTACATGTACCTACATAGATAAAAATATTGTGAGTTTTCTAAATAAATAGTTATACATACAATAAAATATGAATACATGGAGTAAAGAAAAGGAAAAACCGGACTCTGATACCTGTGCTAATACCGAACTTACTGAATATCTTAAGAGTGATGAGTTTACTAAATTAATAAGTAAAATTATCGCGAAAGAAACTACTAAACTTAATGAGGAAATCGTTTCTTTAAGAAATGACATAAAAAATTTACGTGATTCGAATATTGAACTAGTTAGTATGCTTACTAATGTACCAACTTCGTCTCGTACTTGTTACGCACAAAAAGTTACTGGGAATAAACCAACTACTTCCATCATTCTTAAACCTAAGAATCCCTCGCAGTCAATTTTAAAAACCAAATCTGATGTTCTTGAAAATATCAATCCAATAGAATCTGATATTAACGTAGCTGGAGTGAAAACAGTTAAACAAGGCGGTCTCTTAATTAGTTGTAATTCTACAAATGAATCCAAAAAAATGGTTAAACTGGTTGATCAGAAGTTAAATGCAAATTACACTGTAAAAGAACTACCTAGATTGCATCCCAGATTAAGAATAGTGAGTATGTCTCAACAATATGATTCCCAAAGTTTATTAAATTATCTTGTCCAAAACAATTCTTTGATTCGTAAAGACAGCGTTTGTGAAATAATCAATGTTAAATCTTTCAGAAAGAAGGAAACCGTTTTTCAGGCTGTCGTACAGGTTGACTCGATAACCTATACAGATATACTGCAAAGTGGCAAGATAATAATAGGTTATGATTATTGTTCCGTCTTCGACGCTACTGAAATTAAAAGATGTTACAGATGCTGTGGATTTCATCACTTTGCAAATCATTGCTCAAAATCCAATGATGTGTGTCCTAAATGCTCGGGGTCGCATTCAATAAAGGAATGCACTTCAGAGATCTTCAAATGCATAAATTGTGTAAATTTAACGTCTAAACGAAGTGATTCTTCCATACACATCGATCATGCTTCTTGGGATTTTAATAAATGCCCGATTTATAAGGAAACGTTAATGCAATTCAAGAATAACATATTAGGATTAAACCAATAGCAATTAAATCAATGTATCAGTGGTACAGAAGATTATAAATCCAATGAAGATAATAAGCATAAAGTATTTGTTTACTATCAAAACGTGCGGGGACTTAGATCCAAAGTTGATGAATTTTATAGCTCTTGTACTTCCGTAGACTATAACATCATAAGTTTAACGGAAACACGGCTTAATGAAAACATTGCCAATAGTGAACTGTTTCAATCCTCTTATACAGTTTATCGTTCAGATCGTTGTAGACAATATGGAAACCGTGGAGGCGGGTACTCATTGCTTGTGGACCAAAATATAAGTCAGAGTCAATAGATGTAGAAAACTTGAACTCACTGTGCAGTATTGATATTGTAGGCTGTAAATGTTTCATGGATGGTTTACATTTTAGTGTCTTTGTTATATACGCACCACCTTCTGTATCAGTTGCAGAATTTCAAATGCTTTTTGAATTATTTGAAAACTTTAGTTATCAATGTACTACTTCTAATGTCTTAATTCTGGGAGATTTCAATGTCCCTGGCTTTATAAACGACAATTATAATGTTAGATCGATTGTTCTAAGTAACTGGTCTACATACCTTGATGTCTCTCAGAAAAATTCAATTGTTAACTGTAATAATAGATTGTTAGACTTAGTTTACTCAAACTTTTACTGTTATGTTAACCACGACAGTGCGCCGTTAGTTCCTGAGGATCATTTTCATCCTGCCTTAAACATTAATTGCAATTTGTCGCGTGAGAAACATGTGAATTTTAAAAACAATTCTGGTTATATAGCATATAACTGGAAAAGAGCAAGATACACTGAACTATATAACGCTTTAGCTCTAACTGACTGGTCTTTTTTGGATAACATGTCCTGATCCTGATGAGGCTTGTGGCAAACTGTACATCAAATTGTATAATATCCTTGACACCTATGTACCCCGACGCAAAGGTTTTAAACGCAATTCTACTAAATATCCTGTTTAGTATACTGCTGAAATAATCTCAAATTTAAAACTAAAGGAAAAGTATAGGAAAAACAACAATATATTTGAATTTAACAGGTTACGCACACATACTAAAGAATTAATAAACAAAACATATAAGGAATACATTTCAAACACTGAAAGTAACATTATATCTGAACCAAAAAGTTTTTGGTCTTATATCCAATCAAAAAGGAACGAATCTAGCATTCCAGGATTAATGAAATATTTAGACGTGAAATTCCACTGCCCCTCTGATATAGTTAATGCTTTTGCAGAATTTCTTAGTAGTGTATATTTAGAAGTCGATAATAATTCCATTCATCACGAGTGCTCAATTTGTAATAATTATAACAAGCTCTTCATTAACTTCGATGTTATAACAGAGACAGACATTCTGCGTGCCGTAAAAAAACTAAAAAATTTTACGACTGCAGGTACAGACTTTAATTCCGTCCTTCCTAATTAAAGATTGTATTCAAACGCTTGTGAAACCTCTTTCATATTTGTTCAACCTATGTCTCAAGAACTCTAAATTTCCAGAAGTCTGGAAATGTGCAAGGGTGCAACCTGTTTTCAAGGCCGGTGATCGTGCTATGATTAATAACTATAGGCCTATATGAATTCTATGCAATTTTTCCAAATTGTTTGAAGTAGTGATATACAATAGAATTTATCCATCCATCAAAAATCTAATCGATTCATCACAACACGGATTTTATAGTGGGCGGTCAACTACAACTAATTTGATCGTGATTAGTCAATATCTCGCAAACTCGGTAGATAATCGAAAACAAGTTGACATTATATACACAGATTTCAAGAAAGCGTTCGACAGTGTCGACCTTAGTCTTTTATTAGGAAAACTTTGCTCTTTCGGTTTTAGTGAAAGTTTGATTAAATTCTTTGAATCATACTTAAGCAACAGATATCAGTTTGTTTCTCATAGCGGTTTCTCTTCGACTTATATTTAGTAGGATCAGGGGTCCCTCAAGGTTCTAACTTAGGTCCGTTGCTTTTTAATATATTTATAAATGACCTAAGTAAAGTTTAATTAGCTAATAAATTATTTTACGCAGACCATTTAAAATTTTTTACTGAGATTTCCTCTGTAGCAGATTGTCTAAAATTACAAACGGCTCTTGACACTGTTAACGAATGGTGCAAATCTAATAAGCTTTCTTTAAACATATCTAAATGCAAAACTATGTCTGTTACCAGAAAGAAAGATACTCTCTCGTTTTACTATAACATCAATGGCCATCCATTAACACGGGTGTCTCTAATAACAGATCTTGGTGTCATTTTCTATGAAAAGTTAACATTCAAGGAACACTTGTCTAAGGTAAATACAAACTGCATGAAGATGTACGGTTTTATAGTTAGGAACTGTAGTAACTTTCGTGAATTACAATCCCTTAGAACGTTATACTTCAGTTTAATTAAATCCAAAATTGATTACGCACTGCTTATTTGGTATACATATTCAGTGTCAATCCATAGTCAGTGGCCAAGTAGTTATTGAACGTATTCAAAAGAGGTTTTTAAAATATCTTTATTTTAAAGAATTCAATGTTTATCCGGACCGCAATATTTGCTATACATCCTTATTAGAAAGGTACAACTTTGTAGACCTATACAGAAATAGATTGTACTACCGTTTATCATTTTTATACAAAATCTTAAATAATTTCATAGATTGCAGTGAAGTTCTATCACAAATAAATATGGCCGTTCCCAGGCCTAGCTCCAGATATTTCCCAGCGCTTTCCTGTCCTATTGCAAAAACCAATATTATGTTAAATTCTCCTGTTTACGTTATGTCTTAAACATTTAACTGCTTAAGTCAGGAGGTAGATATATTTCACTGTACATTAAAGGTACTGCTAGACACTTCCAAAACTTTTTTGGAATCGCGTCATACAGCAACACTTATCTGAGCTTATTTCAGCAACTTCAAATTAAACAGTGATGTGTTATGTATAAGCGCGTTTACCATTACGAAGTATTTATATCATTAACTGTTTTAATGTTAGTTAATTGCATATCCATTTGTGTAGTTTATTTGATTTGTTTATTTGTTTGTCCTGTAATTGGGTTTGTCCTGTTGGACAATAAACTATTATTATTATTATTATTATTATTATAAAATCTCAGTGCCTTCTTTTCATAGAAACTTATCTAACTCCCATACTAGTGTACAGGGTCATTCCATGCCAAATCAATCAGATTCTATATCTTCACGTCTGGGATTTCTATGATTTTTGGTATTTAAGATAGGTAGGTTAAGATAGATAGGTATATAAGACCTAAGGAGTTCAGAAAAACTATCAATTTTCAGATTTTTTGAACATGTTGTTTTTCTTGTTATTGATTTTTGAATATTCAAAAATACGTAAATTTTTCTGCGATATTAATTCACGTTAATGGAAATATCTCAACATTTATTTGCGCTAGAAAGCTCATCTCGGTTTCATCTTAAAGCTCCTTTTAAGGGCTCTCTTATGATATACATCATGGCTACATTGACTGAAAAATATTGTATATATCATTTTTCAAAATCTTTGATCGCCAGAATTAAATTCAGACTGAATAACTGTTACATTATATGAAGATGATGATTGCATGGTGGGTATAAGGTAACATGTTTTCTTGTAACACATAACGACACTAGCAATCTGAAAGTTACCTTCCTACACCCCAGAGGACCGTCAGCATTTTTTGCTTACCCAGTTGTTCCGAACATAAAATATTCCTACAAACACAGTGTTCATACAAATAGAACCTGTCACATCGACTGGGCATGTCGACAGTTTAAGTAAAGCTGAAAGGGTGGTCGTCACACTTTTGGCTTTAAGACTTAAACGCACTGGTTAGAAGGCATTTGCCATATGAATCAGCTTTATTATAATTAAAAATTGGAAAAAAAACATCAATTTAGGTAAAATAGATAGACTTAACTACTCGAGTAGCCGTGAAGAAAAACATTATTTTTCTTATGATCCCATGATTGTCCCATCCAGAAACTTTACAGAGGTGTTTACAACAGGTCTTTTTTTAATATATCAATTTTCGAAAATTTTCAAAACTGGAGTTTTTGAGATTTTCCAAAACAAACTCAAATACACCGTTTTTGAATAATTTTCGGAAACAAACATTTTGGGAAAAGAAATAGAAAATATTATTCTTTCAATGTAGTATTCGTGTTGCATATCTTAAAAGGGCTTTAACAAGAGCCCAATGTGAGCTATTTAGCTCAAATAGGTGCAGAGATATTTGTATTAACGTGAGTCAAGATTGCAGAAAAATTGACGTATTGTTGAATTTTCAAAAATCATTACCAGGGAAACCGCATGTCCAAACAATCTGAAACTCGGCAGTTATAATAGGCTCGATGGGTATATTTCATACACCAAAAAATTACAGTGATCTAAAAGACAAAGGTTATAGTTATTTATGGTACAAGTGAGTTAAGTAAGATATTATTCACGAACGAAAAATTTACACTCGAGGGCCGGCAGGCCCGAGAGGGTTAATTTTTCTGACTGGATAATATCCTTAACTCACGCGTGCCATACAAAATTTTATCCAACACCTGTTTATTTAAGTTTAAACATCGAATTTGCAATGTATAGTTAGTCTATAGTTTTGTCAGTAATAAATTTTTTCCACTACTAGCTATGAAGTTGACAATTATTACGTCTCCTAGCCAACTGAGAAGTTGAATTTCTCTAGTAGTGGTTAATAATTTTTTCTATTATTAACCTAGGTTAATAATGGATAAATTCAAATGTTTTGAGAATCCAGGGATAGTTGTTTAACAAAAACTTGTACAACATAATTTTGTATACCCAGGAGATTGTCTTTAACGTATTTGCTGCTTGAAATTACCTAACACGATAATTACAAACGTTGTTTCAAAATAAGTTTTATTAGTGGAAATGTCAATCTGCATCAGACTACTTGATTTTTGTTTTATTGGTGGAAAGGCGAATTTGCATTCCTGTGCTACTTGATTTTTACAAGAAAAATTTTAATTTTTAATTTTAGCCTTAAATTTGGCTAGTAGTGGAAAAAATAGTATATACACCACGGTGGTGAAGACATTAATAGGCCTCGCACCTTATTCCGCTCGGGGCAAAGCCCCTCGCGAAATAATCTTGGTGCTTGGTCAATAATAACAGTCTTCACCACCTTGGTGTATAATATACTATAATACTCTAGCACGATGACTGGATTTTAATAATATTAAGTAACGTAAGCTGGTGATTGGTTGTTATCTTTGAAGGAGTGAGTTTTTTAAAAATAACCCACGTTGCTAAGGGCAACGTAGATTATAATGTAACATAAGAGTAAACAGGATCATTCCAAGTCAAATCATCCAATGGTCTGAACCTTGACATCTTAGATTTTTATAATTTCTGGTACACTTATAGTACCCACCAAGAAGACAATAAATATAAAATCTCAGATTTTTTTGACGTATGGTTTATGAGTTATAGCCTTCCAAAAATTCAGAAAACGCCCAATTTTGACCGCGTTTTTAAAGCTTTAAACGACCATAGATTGAAAACTATTTGTTTAATGGGCTTTCATTTGATATGCGCCATGAGTACCATTAGAAAAATGTCATGTTATTTTGAAGAATCCAAAAACGTTTTTTTAAAAACCCAAAATACGTCCCCTCTAATTTTTTTGAAAAGAATGTATGTTGTTCATACACTGATTGACTACTTCTATGCAAAATTTTAGAGTGGGATGACAATGGATTCTTGTAGAAAAAAATATTTCTAATATCATCGCGCAAGCAAATTCAGGTAAAATCTCCTTACAATTGTAGCTATATCTGAAATGCTTGTCACAACAGCAAATATAAATTAAAAATTTGCTGCAACTTATTTTTATGTACCACTATGATTTGTTTTATTTATTTTATTGTTTTTCGTACACTGACTACTTGTACGCAAGATTTTACTGAGATAAAATTAACTAAATATAATAATAAATAATAAGTGTAATATTAATATATAATATAATAAAAATAATAAATAATGATAATTACTCTTTATAATTTAGTAATTACAAATGTGTTTTATGAGTACACATTCGTTATAATTTACAATCATTAGTTATAAATTATAAGTAGGTACAGATCACAACAGGAGTGTTTCATGTCGGTACTTGCATGGAACTATAGTAGTGGAGGTATGTAATTCAGTGATGCTCATTTAATTCTATGTTAAAGATTGATCAGGCAAGTTCGAATGTGTTAAATCACCAAAGTTTTAACGTTGATTTTAGTTATCAATTTTATTGTTTTACAGTGTGAAGAAGCCTAATTTATTTTAATGTAAATTATGTTGCTATTATGTTTTAAAATTTTCTAATTTTTTGTGAACGATTTTTTAAAAATTGTAGCAATTGATTTTCAAGTACAATAATATAGACTGTATACAACAAATAATACAATTTTAGGCCTACATGCAATATTTCAAATGGCAGATAATAAGAAAAACTGGGCTTTAATTTCTGCAAAGTGTTGTAACCCATACAAAGAGAAAAAGCACCCAAAATCTGCAAAAACCACTAGGAATGTAACAGAATGGTTGTGCTCTTTCGATTTAGGCATACAAATGGGTATGAAAATATGCGATAAGTGTAGAAAAAAGTTTCTGCTGAAAATAAAGAATCACAATCAGACTTTTCACAGGATGATGATTTACCTTGCTCTAGCAAGGAAAATGATGCATTTACTGATTCACAATCATCATTGGATTATTTAAACAAATCTCTGGAACTTATAGGAGAGTCACCATTTAAAAAGCAAAAATTCAAGTGGTAAGCTATGCAAAGAAGAAACTTGATAAAATAAAAACTAGTCTGGAAAAAGAATTATTACTTCCTCAAGAAACAGATTATGATGCTGGGTGTGACGAAAATGTAGATTCAGAGATGTTGGCACAATTAAAAGACAAGTTTAATAAAACTACAAAAAGGAGTGAAAAAATGACAATATTGTCAGTTTTACCTTTAAGTTGGAGCTGCAAGAAAATAGAAAATGAGTTTGGAGTAAGCAATTATATGGCCCGTTCAGTTAAAAATTTGGTTAGGGAAAAGGGTATTCTTTCAAATCCCAATCCCAAACCTGGAAAAACATTGAATGACACAACAGCCGAATTGGTAGTAAATTTCTACAATTCAGATGAAGTTAGCAGAATGATGCCGGGGAAGAAAGATTGTGTAACAATCAGAAATAGAGGCATTAAAATTCAAGTACAGAAACGTTTAATTTTGGCCAATTTACAAGAAATTTACCAACTGTTTAAAGAACAATCTCCTATTCATCGTATTGGGTTTTCAAAATTTTGTGAACTAAGGACAAAGAATTGTATATTAGCAGGAACGAGTGGTACACACACTGTTTGTGTGTGTACCTTGCATCAAAACATTAAGTTAATGATGAGTGGCGCGAGACTTCAAAATTTTGTTTTGGATGGTGATGATAGACCGATGACATCGTACCACACATGTTTAGCAAAAATTACGTGCAACCCACCTTCTTCTCAGTGTTACCTCGATAACTGTCAAGAGTGCCCTGGCCTTACACAATTAAAAGAATTAATGATAAAAAAATTTAATGATGAGCTCATTGACGAAATAACCTATAAGCAATGGGTAACGGTAGATAGATGTTCAATGGAAACTATAATAAAACATACTGATGATTTTGTGGAAACCTTTTTAGAAAAACTTTTAAAATTGAAAACACATTCTTTCATAGCCAACCAACAAAAAGTGTGTTACAAGGTGCTGAAGGAAAAGTTGACTGAAGGCCAAGTAATAATTAACTGTGATTTTGCTGAGAACTACTCATTTGTACTGCAAGATGAGGTCCAATCGTATCATTGGACAAGCAGTCAAGCGACACTGCACCCTTTCATTATTTATTATCAGTTGGATGGAAAAATCAAACACTTACAGTATGTTTTTATTTCTGATTGTTTGCAGCACAATACGGTTGCCTTTTATGTTTTTCAAGAAAAACTAATTTCGATCTTGAAAGAAACTTTGCCTTTTGAGCTTGAGAAAATAACATATTTCTCTGACGGAAGTGCAGCTCAATATAAAAATAGAAAAAAACACAATCTACGTCTTTTTACAATCTATGTCTGCATAAATCAGACTTTGGGATTGAAGCGGATTGGCAGTTCTTTGCCACATCCCATGGCAAGAGTGCCTGCGATGGTCTGGGCGGAACTGTTAAAAGGCTCGCTGCAAAGGCAAGCTTGCAAAGACCTTATGATGACCAAATCTTAACTCCACAACAGTTATATGACTTTGCTAAAAAGAACATAACCGGAATAAACTTTCAGTATTGTACAGTTGCTGATTATGAACAAACTGAAAAACTGTTAATGCTTCCATTCAATGATTCAAAAGCAATCACAGGAACTCAAAAGTTCCACTCTTTTAAACCTTTATCCGAAAACCAAGTTGTTGCTAAACACTATTACTTTAGTGAAAACGAATTTGTACAAAACGTGAAACACTAGATCTTATAACACTAATTAAATAATTTGTAGATAGACAAGTATTAATTTGTAGATAGACTATACTGTTAAAATAAATAAAACAAATTATAGTGGTACATAAAAATAAGTTGCAGCAAATTTTTAATTTATATTTGCTGTTATGACAAGCATTGCCGACAGAGCTACATATATGTAACGAGATTTTATCTGAATTTGCTTGCGCGATGATATTAGAAATATTTTTTTCTACAAGAACCCATTGTCATCCCACTCTAAAATTTTGCATAGAAGTAGTCAATCAGTGTATAAACAACATACATTTTTTTCAAAAAAATTAGAGGGGACGTATTTTGGGTTTTCAAAAAAACGTTTTTAAAAGGCTATAACTCATAAACCATAAGTCAAAAAATCTGAAATTTTATATTTTTTGTCTTCTTGGTGGGTACTATAAGTGTACCAAAACTTATAAAAATTTGAGATGTCAAGGTCCAAATTAATTAATTTTTTGTTTGAGTTGATATGGAATGACCCAACAATCACTTTCCTTATTTAAAATAACCATAGTAAACATGGTATTTATATAGAGGTGTTGGATAAAAAATTTAATTGTTCACTGGTTGATTTGGCATGGAATCTCAATATGTAGATTAGTAGGGATTATTTTAAATTAGAATGGTGTAAAATTCCGAGTAGCATTATGCTAAAATCCCAAAAGCAGTTTCACCCATATTAAACAAGTGAAATAATATATTGAATATCTATTCCGAGATACAAAGCAAGACCTTTGATTTATATAAAATTCTTGAATAACCAGTGTTGAATAATTACGACAATTTGTCAATCAGGAACGGTCAAGAATAAATTTAAGAAAGCAGTAAGGTAAGAAAGTGCGAAAAGAATGCAACCTCGAAAAACCTTGATATGTTTAAAAAAAATACAAACTACAATTTAAATAAGTAGCTGAAGGCTAACCATAAAGAATAGGGAAAGCAAAATAGACCCACCCACCAGTAGGAAAATGTTTCAATTTATATTAATCTAGTAGCCGAGTATGTAAATATACAATTCCCTCAACTGCAAAAATATTGAATTATAACGATATATAGGTATGCCTGTTTGTGAAACCAATATGAAAGTTTAATTAAACTGTTAAAATTAAATCTCAATTGATGTTGTTCTTATAGCTTTATACTAAAAACGGTTAGTTTAAAGGCTTTCCACAAAACGTATTTAACTTTATCCTGATATCACCGCTGGCACGCGGCCAAAAGTTTTAAATTGTAAAGTTTCATGTAAACACTCACTTAGCTATGTACGTACTTAAAAGTCTTGGAGTCTGATATTAATTTAGTTTTCTTTAAAATAAGTTGTTGAAGTAGGTACTATTGCTTGCTAGATGCTGTCAACTTCTGTATTCAATATAAATAAAAACAGAAAAATACCTTATAAGTACCAGTAATTAAAAAAATGAGGCTAAATTTGAAAAAAGTTATTTAAGACTTCCGGGAAATTATTCAAACTACTAATTAATTGAAAAAGGATGTACTTTTGTACGTAGGAGTTATTCAATAGTAGCACGTGCAGATATTTCCGTTCTATAAACAAATGCATTAACAGACCTTTCACCTTTTAGTAGACGGATTTTATACACAAAGTTAAAGGATTTGCCTTTCATGGTTTGTCAATAGCTTTGTAGAAGATAGATTTTTAAAATCCAATCGTAAAAACATAAAGGTAGAGTAGAATCCCAGTTTTATTAAAATATATTTACAATTATTTTTAAAAATACACAATAAGAAAGGCTGAAAAAACAAATTGTACCTGCAAATATTTGTTATACGGGTTCCGTGTTTTAAAAAACGTCTGCAATACCTACTTTTTGTCCGTAAGATTGAACGCACTAAATTATATTACCTTTTTTGGACAATACTACTCTTTTACAATTTACTTATCTAACTTTTGAAAGCACAGCATTTCTGGATTAATAGAGGATGTCATATCTCTGTTTATTTTTTCTCTCAGTACGAATAAATAGAATCTGATTGAAAGAAAACAAACAGTCTGTTAGATTTAACGGTAAAATAATAAATAGTTGACTTCTTCTTATGAGCGATTAAGGTCGCAGAAAATTCAAAACAACTTAAACTATACTATTTTTTAACATTTACAAACGATTTGGAAAGTAAATAAATTATATATTCTTAATAACCGTGACCTAGGATTTCTAAGTGCATGCCTGCAGGAACAAAGATTTTTGGAAATATGGAAATATGCTTTTTGTTAAATAGCTTCTCATAAGCTAACAATTTTAAAAATATCTATTCTCCTTATTAGTTACCAACAATATTCATTTTACGGTGAAAAATAACCTATTTTCGGGCGTTTGTTAAACATGAATATTGTTTAATATATTGCCATATCGTGGAAGAAATAAATTTTACAACATTGTTTTGAAAATAGGATTTTAATTTAATATAAATGTCTAATAAGAAAAATGTTACTGAAATAATGGTAAATTTATTTCTAGTGTTTTACGTGTCAGTAGGGTTTAATTTGCTCATCTATGTATGACTCATCCGCACAAAATCAAGAATAATTCCCAAACATTCTGTAAGAACTGAAATGTTGTTAGATTCACAACCCAGAACTACTCCAATAGCCTATACACGTACTCAATAGGGATCGTCTCCTCATTCCAAAAAACCTCTATGTCAAATTCAGTAAATATCTATTGAGGAACGTAATCTTCTTCATACAAGGACACACAGTGACAAATGAAAAACATCAAGTAGATTGCGCTATTTTAAGGGATAACTTACACACAGCTTTAAGTAGAATCCTTACATTTCCGTATCGGGGTAAAAAGGTCAAAACCAAAAATATTTTTTTCTTTATTTGCAAACTGGGCATCAATTTGACCTTGGAAATTTTTATCAGTTTTACATCTCATCCCAAAAAATCAGATATATCAGGCGCTAGGAGCCAAGACTGAGTTTATAGAGTGAGCTATCTTCACAATAGTCCTGGCAGTTATTAAGGTTTTGCGCGCGAACGCGTTGTTGTGGAGTAAACGAACACCATGAGCCAGTTTCCCAGTCTTTTCTCTTTGATGGTTTATCGCAAACGCTACAATAAAGCTGAATAGTGTTCTGCATTCACAGTGGTACCCATTTCTTTCTTTGTAAAGATTAGGTAAAATTCCTCGGGAATTCCAAAAGATAATTAATAATGACTAGGTATAGGATTTGTACGCACTTAAAAATGCTGAAATATGCATGCACTTATGCATTATAAAAACGTGAAATATGCACTTAAAAATCATGAAATATACGTTTATTAGAAATTTTTAATAAGTATATGCACTTTCATTATTAAAAAAACACCTGTTTAGCGTTATTTATATTTTATTTACAGAAATTATTCTAATTAGACATCCTATGCAATAATTTAATTAATTATATTTTCTAAACATAGAGCGTTACAGTTCACAATGACGTACATTTTTAAATTTTCAAAAGTAAACATATGCCTATTATCCCTAAATAATGTTTTATATTTTGAGAAACTCCGTTCCACATCGCAAGACGTAATTAAAAAGACATACTTAAAATTGTTTAATTCTACAAGCAAATAATGTTTTAGCTCGTCTAAAATGTCTTGGCCAGATAATGCATCGTTTATGCTTTTAATTAAGTGAAAACCAAGATTTTTGTCTTTAACGCATTTAAATTTTTGTTTTATAGCCAAACCTTTTGGCCCTTTTACTTTATTCAAAGAAACACCTAACAATTTTACATGCTCAAGAGATTCATCTCATGAATTTCCCTGACTTTCCAATTTCTGAATTACTTTAGCTAAACGCACAAAATTTGTCAAAACAAACAATAATTCTGCCCTCACCTCCTTAGTATTAAAAGCATCCTGTGCGCTTTGTATGCATAGTGCATCGTGTTTATTAAGTTTATTTACAAATGCTTTAATAATATCAAAATAAGTTGCATAATATTCTGCTGCAGAAAGCCAAGTACCCCACCTTGTTATTACAGGTTCAGGTGGGAGAGGCACTTCTTGAGCAGTTTCCCTAAATATTTGTATGCGATATGGAGCTTTACAAACAATTTTTTTACATCTGAAATTATAGAGTTTACGTTAGGATATATTTCCCGCACTTTGTCCGCAACTCTATGCATTGCATGGGCAAGACAAGTTAAGTGGATCATTTTTTCGTACAGAACTTGTAAGCCTGCTCCAGCCTTGATCATGTACGGTGCCGCGTCGGTGACGAACAGGAGTACTTTGTTGTACTGTATGCCGTCCGGCCACAAAATAGCCATCTAATCATTAAACAATTTTGCCACAGAACAATGATTGGTGCTCTTGAAAACGTCCATTGCTAATAGATAAGATTTGAAATTGTTCTCCGAATTTAAAACGCCAATTATAACGTTAGCCACGTATCTGAAAACAAAAATTTGATTTTTATTTTATCGAACTACATAATTAGTTGGTTACAAACAATTAGCGTAAAACAGTTATTTAAAAAAAATTATATTTTAGTCAAGCAAAAATATTGTTGTGATTAAATATGTAACTAACAAAATATAAAATAAAACATCCGTAAATTGGTCTGCTGTCTTTAATTAGTTAAATTTTACTAACAAAACGTATGAAATGAAGTTTCTACGCACCTTCCAGTAGTGTCAGTAGATTCGTCAATGGAAACCCATGTGTTATTCGCTACATGTTTTCTAATTGATTTTATGGTATCTTCGTATAAACGAGGTAAATAATTTTTCCTGAGTGTAGACTCGTCGGGTATTGGCATTTTAGAAATTTCTTCCAGAAAATTACGAAATGCTGAGTGATTAATTTTACTTTACGGGATATCTGCAGCCACTAATGCACTACATAGTTTTTTATTAGATTCGATCGATTTGCTGGACTCACCGCGCGAATTATTAAGGTACCCCGGTAACAATGTTTGTTTTTTTGATTTCAGGGAAACACACTTTTGATGTCGAACCGTGTTCAGATGTTGTGCAACTTGAAAGCGTTTCGTTGCAGTCACTTTATCGTCGCACACTGTACAATACAACACCTTATCGTCAGTTGTAAGAACACTGAAATCCTTAACATAACTTCGAAGTGTAACAGACACAGACCGTTTTTATCTGTCCATCTTTACACTCTAAAATTTCAAACTGAAATGCAGTTTGCAATTTCTGAACTGTCTTAATTGAAAGATTACAAGTTTAGTAACCAAAAGTACAGGCAAATTTTTCTATGAACAGGAAGTTGTCAAAGGGTCTCTGGAATTTCCTAATACCTATTTATCACAATACCGCTGGATGTAAGTATTTAAATTTTAGTTGAAACTTTTCTTTCTTAGAAAATATTAACAAGTACACAGATGGTTAAGGCAGTAAAATATTTTAAAGCCTAGTATTTAACAATAAGCTTAAATTATGGGTTTCCCCTAGACTCAACTAAGCCGCCCTTGGTTGGTTGTCTAAAATGCTAAAATTATTTAAAAAATATTAGAAATTTCATAATTAAAACATGTAAAACGCTCAAAAAGTGGTAAAATATGCACACTCGTTCAAAAATGCTAAAATATGCATGCATTTATAAAAGATACCTACATATGCATTTATATGCATTTTCAAATTGACATATATGTGATTCATATGTGGCTTAAACATGTAGAAATATAACTCTGCATGTGTTTTATAAGTAGAAAAAACATGCAAATTCATAGAAATCCTATACCTAATAATGACAGTACCACTACCAATCCTTCGACGCGTACCACAGGGTTCAACTTAATTCCCTATTAATCCCAAGACATTCAAATTGAAGAAGCAGTTTAAATAAATAAAATTTGAACAAAACGTATTATTTACTATTTTTCGCAAAATAGTTAAAAGAAGAGTTTCTCTCAGTTCAAATTACGATTTTTGCCCAAAAAAATAACAAATTAAATACATAAGTACGCAGCAGTTGGCAACGCAGCTCGTAACAATTGAGCAAGTACTACGTAAGTCGGATAGGCATGTAACTGCGCTAGACGCACCGATAAGTCTCCATCGCTGTCTTATGCATTATAAACAGTTAGAACAACTACTAGCTTCGCGCGGTTAATAATGCAGCCTTTATCTCTGATGGTTACTATTATTTAAAACATTATACAAAAGTTTTTCTACTAAAATAATCTACAATTCAAAAGTGTCCGGTTCAAACAGGCTAAATCCCGAAAATAACTTTTCAGTTTCTTTGCTCCAAAACATTCTATTGACTATATCCTACAAATAAAATTGTACACCAATTTATGCCAAAGTTGCTAATCATTTTTGTGATTTAAGTGCCCAATATTAATATTTAAAAATTGTCACATAGTGTTGCCAAATTCGGAATTATAAAGCGTTAAGTCGTTCGCGCAATTTTCTTATGCTGGTAAACTAAATACGTAATCTTTGAAAAGGTCCGGATTATACAATCAGCAGTGTGGATTCACGAATTCAAAGGTAACGCTTGCAGGAGTTCTATATGGTACATAATAGATAAGAATTCTTGAGCATTGTTAAGGTACAAACCTCAACCAAACCGTTTAATAAAAACTAATTTTTGTTCCTATGATCTCCCTAACGAGATGCAGAATGGGGTTAGTGATACTTCAACAAGTATTCGTACGGTTATTGGAGTATAAGCTAACCTAATCTGAGTTGAGTAAATTAATTTATCTAATCTGCTTGAACTATTAATGGAATTAAGCGAATTACACGAAGTTTGGTTCAAGAACAACTAAATAAATATCTAAAAACTCCAGTTTAAATAGGTAAGAAATTACCTGTTAAGCACTTATACCGTGTATGAACATAAAAAAACCTTTTTTTCACATTTCCAAGTCAATTTCCTCACCAAATACCTTCACTGCAACGATCGAATTTCACTAATGGTGCATAAATAAGTTGCAGAATTACTCAAATTTTGCCCTAATAGATTATAACCTCTGTAACATGCTCAATCGGCATATTTCCTAAAGTACATTTAGGGCAAATGTTTGGTGTGGTAATTACGGAATAGACTTCTGGGGCCTCGTTTCTTTGAAGATAACTTGATAAGGAAAAGTAGCAATATTTTTTCTTGGTTTATCGAAATCTATCTTCATTTTATATTTGAGTACCATCGTAGGATATCGTAGATAATTTTTTTCATTTACCAGGAAGCTAAAGCAATTTCGAGTGGATGTTTTACTGAAAATTGTTAAATTAATAACATATCTGTCTTTGTATCTGCTTAAATTTTGATTTTTATGTTTGGAGATCCAAAGTCATTTTGGAGAATTTATGTAATTATGTTTTTGTTCATTGTTTTAATTAAATCACCTGAAGTAGTAAATCCTGGACCAGAATGGTTTGAATTTTGTATAGTTTAAGGTTTTACTAAACCATGAGACGCGTTAGGATTATGTTTTCCCACAAGGCCGAAGTGGCCGATTTCTAGTTTTACTTTTCCGTTAGTATTGATTTATAATCATGGTAAATTTATGTAAGAAAGTTGTTATGTGTCATAAGGCAACTATTCCATGTTGCAGCATAGCTGGAATTTGTATAATTAGGGTGTAATTAAGTCTTAATTAGTTTTGTGACAGTTGACGGTTTTTGTTAATTTATTTTGTTAGGAAGCACTTTAGACCACAAGTGTATTATATCGTTTTATTCGTCTTTTTACCAGCTATCTTTCCATGTAAATAGATTTAAGTAATTCGATGATTATGATCACACATGTTTAATTTATGTGACGTCATAAACATTTGAGTTGAAGAAAATCACAAGTTTTTCGATTGTTTTTGATAAAACGTATAAAAGGACTTGCAAGCGAAAACAACTTCAGTCAGTTAAAATCAAAAGGCGGAATCTATGCCTTTCTGACTCCAAATTTACCAAATAAAAAATTGGGTTATGTACCTTCATGTATTTGTAAACAAAAGAAATGTCATTATTATAAGATTTACACGTTTCTGTGTGTACTTTAATGGAACTCAAGAACAACCAGTATCACTTTATTATGCAACTGTACGGAATTCTGGTGAAAATTATTTTATTAATTCAAGGAGATTTAATTTTCTTTATCAATAACTTCGTTCGATGAAGTGTCAACGTGAATCTAACAGCTTAGTTAGTTCATCAAGTTTGTGTAGTGTCTACATTATCGCTGTATATTTCAGCGGGAATATAAAGATATTGTCTCGTGTAGAGTAGGTGCAGAAGCAATACTTTATTTTAACAATAAGAAACAGTTACTTTGAAGACCAAAGGAAATTTTGGGGAAAAAATTGTGGGGTGTACTTTTTTAAAATATAAAAGATAAGTACACAATGAAATCTAAAAATAAAACATCATTTATAATATAGGAGACCAGGACTTTACTCTAGCAACAAGAAATAGCTACTTCGAAAAACCAAAAAAAATCCAGAGTAAAAATTGCAAAGCGCCGATTAACAGAAATAGAAGTGTGCGAACTTCACTGGGACGGGGCTCGTATTTGAATATTTCCTGATCAGAAATCAACTAAACAATTTTTTTAATTTTAAAAAAATTTAAATTAAAGAACTGAGCTCTTTGGCAATATTTGTATAAAATTAAATTTTAATTATAGAGGTTTGCTTAAATGAAGATTGTTATTAGTACCTTTGTTATGCTATAAACAAAATAAACTATCATTTCAGCAAGCAAATAAATTTTATTGGATTTTTATTTGTGTTTCGCTTTATTTAATTTTTCTTCATATGTGAAATAAAGAAAACCTGTATTGATAAATTATAAATATTTGTTTATTTATTGTGTGTTATACAAGTATTCAACCATTCTATATAACAGATTATAAAACTATTTCTCATCCAGCTGCAGAACTCCAGGTGTGTTTTTGAAGTAAGCTTTTACAGGTATTAAGATTAGTAAGATTATTATTTGGTGTTTTATGCTCTCATGGTCTCATGCTCAAACAAATTAGAGAAGATTGAGTTAGCCTACAGGGTAAATAGAAAATTATTGGGGTGTTTATATTTCAATTTGTTATTGTTTTAAGAAGATTGTTATTAGTACCTTTGTTATGCTATAAACAAAATAAACTATCATTTCAGCAAGCAAATAAATTTTATTGGATTTTTATTTGTGTTTCGCTTTATTTAATTTTTCTTCATATGTGAAATAAAGAAAACCTGTATTGATAAATTATAAATATTTGTTTATTTATTGTGTGTTATACAAGTATTCAACCATTCTATATAACAGATTATAAAACTATTTCTCATCCAGCTGCAGAACTCCAGGTGTGTTTTTGAAGTAAGCTTTTACAGGTATTAAGATTAGTAAGATTATTATTTGGTGTTTTATGCTCTCATGGTCTCATGCTCAAACAAATTAGAGAAGATTGAGTTAGCCTACAGGGTAAATAGAAAATTATTGGGGTGTTTATATTTCAATTTGTTATTGTTTTAAGAAGATTGTTATTAGTACCTTTGTTATGCTATAAACAAAATAAACTATCATTTCAGCAAGCAAATAAATTTTATTGGATTTTTATTTGTGTTTCGCTTTATTTAATTTTTCTTCATATGTGAAATAAAGAAAACCTGTATTGATAAATTATAAATATTTGTTTATTTATTGTGTGTTATACAAGTATTCAACCATTCTATATAACAGATTATAAAACTATTTCTCATCCAGCTGCAGAACTCCAGGTGTGTTTTTGAAGTAAGCTTTTACAGGTATTAAGATTAGTAAGATTATTATTTGGTGTTTTATGCTCTCATGGTCTCATGCTCAAACAAATTAGAGAAGATTGAGTTAGCCTACAGGGTAAATAGAAAATTATTGGGGTGTTTATATTTCAATTTGTTATTGTTTTAAGAAGATTGTTATTAGTACCTTTGTTATGCTATAAACAAAATAAACTATCATTTCAGCAAGCAAATAAATTTTATTGGATTTTTATTTGTGTTTCGCTTTATTTAATTTTTCTTCATATGTGAAATAAAGAAAACCTGTATTGATAAATTATAAATATTTGTTTATTTATTGTGTGTTATACAAGTATTCAACCATTCTATATAACAGATTATAAAACTATTTCTCATCCAGCTGCAGAACTCCAGGTGTGTTTTTGAAGTAAGCTTTTACAGGTATTAAGATTAGTAAGATTATTATTTGGTGTTTTATGCTCTCATGGTCTCATGCTCAAACAAATTAGAGAAGATTGAGTTAGCCTACAGGGTAAATAGAAAATTATTGGGGTGTTTATATTTCAATTTGTTATTGTTTTAAGAAGATTGTTATTAGTACCTTTGTTATGCTATAAACAAAATAAACTATCATTTCAGCAAGCAAATAAATTTTATTGGATTTTTATTTGTGTTTCGCTTTATTTAATTTTTCTTCATATGTGAAATAAAGAAAACCTGTATTGATAAATTATAAATATTTGTTTATTTATTGTGTGTTATACAAGTATTCAACCATTCTATATAACAGATTATAAAACTATTTCTCATCCAGCTGCAGAACTCCAGGTGTGTTTTTGAAGTAAGCTTTTACAGGTATTAAGATTAGTAAGATTATTATTTGGTGTTTTATGCTCTCATGGTCTCATGCTCAAACAAATTAGAGAAGATTGAGTTAGCCTACAGGGTAAATAGAAAATTATTGGGGTGTTTATATTTCAATTTTAGCCAAATTAGCCGATTCAATTAAAGTAACTCAAATATTTTATTTACAAATCATATTTTATATCACCTCATAATGTCTATGGCTTTTGGGAACAGGGGCTTTCCAAAATTAAATTTTTTAATTATTTTCATTTTAAGTTTATAACATCTCAATATGGATGTGCTAAAACATAATTTAAACCGAAACAGTCATTCTAATCTCTTTAACATCCGATAACCTACAATAAATAAATAATTAATATCACCCTACAATGTAGTATTTCCAGAAATCACCCAGAATAATGTAGTGGAGAATATACAGGGTGTCCAATTTAGAAATGTATAGAGCATTGTATATAAGTGAAAATGTGTTGAAGTTATAAAGCAATTGATGCTATAGAACTGTTCTTAATAACAATTTTTATATTTCTTTTTCAAAAAAACTCGAGTACTCATTTAAAAAATGAGTACATATCTTTTTTTTCTAGATTAATACAATAGCAACGTATTATTCAAAGATCACAACCAAAAAGGAAATGTATGAAAGTAATACTCCTAATAGACCATATAACCACATCTCAATCGGTTACCTACTTAAGAGTATATTAATAGCACAATTGATTTGTACAAATATTTATACAACAAACAATACATGTACAATCATAAACAGCAACTTATTTAATCCCAATGACATTGATGGATGCGTAAGCAATAAGTTGATTGAATTTCTAATCAAGAATTAGTCTTAAGTTATATTCATTCATGCATAATCACACTGTATACTGTATACTTTTCTAGTATATTCTTAATTACTTATAATCTTTCCGTTATGTAAAACCGTGTCACTATTGGAAACCGTTCTACCTACGTACACTTTTATAATTATGTACTGTAGATGTGGAATGAAATATAATTGTAATTTGAAATATTCTGCATGTACATGAAATCTAGTTAAGAGAACATCGTAACTAGAAAGATTTATGATTGTAAAGTTAATTATGATTTAACAAAAGCGTTGTAATACTTTGTTCAGCGACGGCAGTAGAGCACATTTATTACATTATGAATTCCCAACCAACGTCCTTAACAGAGATGGAAGTATTGTACCTCATCTACTACGATTAACTTTATACATACTCAAACGATTTTGGATGTATCTATAAATTGGAGAGAAACCCGATTTCCAATTTGCACATCCTAAACATGCGTAGGATGATGAAATAACTTTTCAAGTATGTACCTATGTATACCTGGTGTATAAGTGCTTTTTATATTTCGAAGATGAAAGAGCTTTGAATAAATTTTGAAAGTACTTGTGTATTAAAAATATTGAAAGGCGTATTTCTGAGAGTCAAGATTTTTACTTTCATTTTGTATTTTAACAATAATTATTTATAACATATTTGTAATAAACATATTATATACTACATACATATTATATTCTATGAAAGCAGAAATATAAATCAAAATATGCATCAGGCAAATTATTCTAATTTTGAATTAATGCTGAAAGTAATTCCTGGTTGCATTTTAATAAATAACTAATAATCATAGTTGAGCTTCCTTTATTTCTCTTTATATAATATAAAGAGAAATATAAATTGTAATATAAATTATATTACAATTTCATGTTGTCACGCTGTTGCAAAAATGTAACAAATTGTACTAACTAATTAACTTCATATACATACATAACTATTATATTACTATTATAGTAACTACATAATTATTATAGTAATAGAGAATTTTTTAGAAAACTGCTTTAAAATTGCACTTCCTAGCAACTGATATTGGATTTAATCACAAGGTAGTACACCTTTGCTGAAATATAAAAGGAGGCCAACGTCTTAATTTCGAGAGTCATTCATCTCCGTACAAAAAAATGTAAGGAATATAGTAGGTAATTTTATTATTTTAAACCTTACCTCATGTAACACAATGTACATAAAATAAAACTAAATACAAATATTAATAATAGAAGGTTTGGCATATACGAGTGCGTCATTATTTATGCGGAACTATCTCTAATACATTGAACACTGCCTTTTCCGTTAAAGTTTCATAAAAATGTTTCAACCAGTTACTTATAACACTAATATAATTGGCACATTAATTAAACAAAAGATTAAACACTAACTGTATAATAAATATTAATTATCAAAAAATACAACTTAAATATTAACATTTAAACAGAAGACGCAAATTATATGCTCCAAAACATATTGGCAATGCATAGAAAATACTACAATAACTAACCTAATTTTTGTATTTGTATTTAATGCTAAATATAGGTAGTTCATACGATATCATGGGACACTATACGCACATACATATTGCAATGATCACTTTTGAGCTAAAGAGCAAATAATATGAGAAAGTGCATTCGATTATAAACTTTGGAGATTCATTGTTCATTTGAACAATGATTCCAACCAAGTCTGTGGTTCTTGGATATCATTAAATAAAATATAAATAATGTCTTAACGTTATACTAAGATTAGAAAACTGAATATAAAATTGAAATACGATAAATCAAGTTGGAATAGCATATCTTTATTAAAGTATAACAGTTTACAATATTAAATACAAATTAGGATGGTAGGAGGAAGAAGAAAATTATGTATATTAGTTAAGGATATTAAAGGATCATATGAAAATCAAAACTGCACCTTCAATAATAATGCAAAATTGAAATTTTAAATAAAGAATTTAGTTTTTCATAGAAACTATAGAAATATGCATTGTTATTGAAAGGGCAGTAAGAATGATCATAGAAAGGTGATATTTCTGGGGGAAATAAATATAACAAATAAAATAAATGAAATAGAGGTTTCTCAGAGAGATAAGAGATAATAAGTTTTTGTTTTGGAAAAAAATGGTTGTAATTGTAAAAAGCTCTTAAAAAAAGGATGATAAGTTAATAAATATTAAATGAAAGTCTAGTGTTTTATTGAAAAAGGAGAGTTAAGTGTAAGAATTGAAGGAAGAAATATAAATTATTAAAATACTACTGAAAAGTAGAAAATAGAAGAAAATTTAGAATAAAACATAAAAGAGGGGAAAAAGTTAGCACAAATAGTAATAGAAGTAATAAAGAAACATATACAGAAGAGTGGAAGAACAGTATTTTTAAGTGGTTCAGGAATAAGTAAAGAACCATAAGGGTGAGACAATTTAAGAAAATCATCATCAATACTTACTGAGGTGTGGAAGAATAGTAGTCAGCAGCAGTTCCTGTATTAGAGGAGTACTAATAGGGTGAGAGGCCATTTCCAAGATTCACATAAGTTACTTACCGGAGGTGCTGAAGAAGTGTGGTCGTAATAATAGTCCTGTCAAAGAAGATAGTAACGGGTGGCTTATATGAAAGAAGTAGAGAGTTGCTTATCCAGCAGGGAAAGATTGAAGAGTTGGAAGGTTTGGTGGTCCATCATCATAGAGTGCAGAGGAGGAAGATTGAAAAGTGTAAGAAGCGTAGGTGCTGTGAAAGTGCAGTTATAGAAGATTTAAAAGGGAGTGGTCTATCAGTTAACCTACTTGGAAAATCATACATTGCAGATTTAACTAAAGGAAGGAATAACTGTAAGTTGACAGGGTAAGATTTCTTTCTTTTAACATCCTAAACAAAAGAGTGGTAAATAAAGAGATTAAACAAATATTTGATTGTATGTTATACTTACTTGATCTTATATACTTTAATTTGGGAACTGTTATGTATGACATTGTGTCAATGGTTGTCACTAACCCCACTTTATTTAATAAAATTCAATAACCACAAATAGGTAGTTTTTGGATCATTTAATAAAAGAATCCAAAGTTAGATGATCGAATTAACAGTCTCGTAGTAAGAACAATAAATAAAATTAAACATTGATATTATTATATATATATATATATATATATATATATATATATATATATTTGTGCGACCCTGAGATCAAAAGGTATTCTTTTAAATATAAAACTAACCAATAACAATGAAAATAAGAAAGAATAAATAAAATTATAATAACATCACAATATGTTGGATTTTACATTGCCCTGCACCCTGTGCATATGATTTTTCTATGCTCAGTCGTTTTATTTTTATTATTATTTTATTTTTGAACGAATTTCAGTATTGGGTTCGGTTTTTGAACTCTCTCCTCATTTGCCCGTTTAAGAATTGGATGTCTAGGTTGTTCACTAAGGCCAAACCACCAGATTGCCCAAACAGGTAAGCTTTTTCCTTTATTATTGTTAAAAAATATAAAAAAAATTTATTTTCAGTTATCAGGCTGAAACTCATCAGGACTTCACAGATCAAATCTCTAACTAATTAAGTAAATTAACTCTTGATGAATCGTCAAACTTTCTTTGTGCTTGTTACAGTATTTTACCTTGTAGAAGGGAAGCTTGTTACCTGTCTTTGTTTATATATAAACTTTTTAAAGTTTGTAAAAATAACTTTATTTTCACACACTATCTATTGACAGTCCCAAAACACCTACCTGCCTGATGGTGATTATTACCTCCTCTTTGTTTTTTGATGTTTTACTTCAGACTGCTTTCAGTGGGTAAATCGATACCTACTCTCCTTTTCCCAGTGACACATGTGTTGAGAACTTCTTTTATTTATTATCAATACCAACAAATGTTATTTAGATTGTCCATGTAACGTACATTATTTCTATATTTATTACTTTATAATCTCTTTTAATCAATTATACATAAATTGTTTCAAGTTTTCAATTTAACTTTTTCAAAAAAAACCCAACAGAACTTATTTACCTTTCACCTCTAGTAATCTTTTTTTCTCATTATCGGTCATATTCTTAAGATTGTGAAACCACGACAGTAATATTATATTCTCAATCATATTATAGTTTGAACAATTATAATTCAGGTTTCTAGGTAATGTTCATTGGTTGTCGCGGTTCACTCCTAAAGGCTGGTTGTGGTTTTATTATAGAGATACACTATTTGAAATACTTAATTCATTTACAAAGTTTTCTTTTTTTTCAGGAATAGTAGCTTGTGAGGTCATCCTTCTTTTAACGTGTACCGAAATGTATATGAAATAAATAAAGATTAATAAAAAGTTTTGCAATATTTATTAAATTATAAACTAACAATACTGTCATTATTTACTGAGCACAATCTGTCCATTAAAGGTACCCTGAGGTTGTGTTTGTATATCTCAAAAGCTTATAAAATGTCTTCTAAAAATAATTACATAGAAAAATCTGATTAAGTTAAAAACCTTTTTAGAACAAAATCACATAATGACTCCTCAAAATAACATTAAATTCCCACACTGCTGTTATGACAAACAAGAACTATCAATTTTAAAAGTCTCTTGGATATACAAACATAAAATATCTTTATATGTCTTTACCTAGTGGATAAATTAATGTCCTAGATTCTTCTTTACTGCAGGTGTTACAAATCTAAGTACCTATGTAGTGTACTATATGCGAGGACATCTTGATTTATATTTATTATACCTTTAATAATGGTACATGCTGTATCTCTATAAGTGTCAAATAAATAATAACGCCAGTTGCAAAACTTTTTACTACAATTGTTATTACATTTATTAGAATTTTATTCTTTAACTTAATGTGAAAAAGTAACTCAACCTCAACAGCCGAAACGTTTCGTTGTGAATATTTTATTTCTACTCCTAGAAAATAGCAATACAACATGTTAACTAATGGAAGTAAGATTTTCTCTGCTGCGTAGTTATTATAAAATGTAAATAATAGATGTAAAATAAAAATGAATAGATAGACGTATTAAAATTCGAATTGTAAAGTCTAGCGTAGACGAGTAAATTAGTAAAGACAATGAAAATATACCAGAATATAAGATTCTATATTCTCTTGTTAAAATTGGTAAATTGGTATAAGTTGTTAGATTGAAGATTTTTATTTTATTTATTTTATTTAGATTATTATCTTTATTATTGAATCAAATAGTACACTCAGTGACTCAGTAACATGCAAATAGCATAAAATGGGCAGTATTTTTGACGTAGAATTCAATTTATAAATTAACCTTCAGGCAAGGTTATTATAGATTTAGGAATATATAGAAAATATAATTTTTAAATGACAGTCAGGGAATATTAAGACATAATGAATGCAAATACAGTCAGCTATGGCGAAAGAAACATACTTAGTTAGGCTTAGGCTTAGAAACACTGAAAAGGGAAAACAGATTTAAGGCAGATTAAGATTTAAGGCACACTAGTGTTAGAAAAAAGAAATAAGGCAAGACTACTGACTGCAGATGTTTATGCATAGACAACACAAACTAAACCAAGAACCACCAAGAATTAAGAAGAATGGCAAAGAATACTTGCACAAGAAAAAAATGAAAACTGGAAAAAAGTTGAAAGCAATGGAACATAATTTTGTCAACAAAAATACAAGAAAGTTTAGAAGAAGTCATTGAGAGTAAACAAACAACATTGAAGAAATTAAAAAACTACAGAAATAAGAATAGGCGATTTACGGTAGCAATATTTTGAAGAAATGCGAAACGCTAAAAGTCTAACAAGCTTTTGGGAGACAAGACTACATACATGAAAACTCCAACCCTGAGCGAATACCGTAGCCATACTGAAATCGCATAACCATCTGCATTAATAAGGTGCACTTCGTATGAAGCAACGGACGCGTGCGGTGGCCGCAATGCCGTCAGTCGCATGCGATAAGTGACATTTCGTGGATACCTATGCGTTACGCGTGAAAACGACTCGTTATTGTACCTATTGTTAGAGGAAAATGAAGAAGAAGAAATTTTCTTGCAGCAAATACACGAGGAGAATGCAGAAGTACAAAGCTTGTTCAAAACAAGACTAGAGGAGGGTTTTTTACAACACTGATCAATCGTCATTTACTGCAAGATGTTTAATTTCATCGTAGGTCTAATAAAAGAAGATCTTGCGAAGGAAATCTCAAATAAAATAGCACTTTATATTCTGTTGTGTTCATGTTTTCACAACCGGACGGCTCTACTCGACTCCGGACAACGCAAGCCTACTGACGCACTTAAGGAAATGACTCAATTAATATTTTATCATAGAAGTGTGCTGCGGCAGACGCATTGCCACAGCGTGGCTTCATGGGAAATGCACCTTATGCCAAAATAGTACATTATATACCCAGGGACTAAAGTGCATCTTTTAATCCCGAATGTCTGTTTATTTTAAAATAAAAATGTCTTCAATGTTTGTTCTTTCAAAAGAGCTAAAGATCTTGGATAACTCTTTCATACTGTGTGCAAAAGAGTCGCAAAGTTAGCAATTTTCCATAGATACAATTATTTTTTGGAGGGAATTTCTAGAGCGCGTGTACTATCTAACGTAGTTTAGAGGGCTCTTTTATGTGGTGTGTTTATTAATTGAATACCGCTCACTAGTCCTTCTCCTGTGAATTGTGCCCGTTCAAAGAGCCATCACATCAAATCCATGAAATATCTTAACAAACTATACTTAAAATGCTAAATAACCCAATGACTTAATAAAGCCTTTAAGATCTCGTTTATAAACTGGGGGGCATAATTATATCCCCTCACCAATTTTCAAAATTTTTTGCCTAGTTTAAGGATAACTTGATCTGATTTAAAGGAGTGGTAAACTGAACTAAAATATGCCTCTTAGTATGAAACAAAAAAGACAACTATTGTTATTCCTAAACGTCTTTACCTTGTGATAATGAAACTGAAAATGGCTCGAAGAAAACATTTTTCTGGGCTGGAGAAAGATAAGATCTTGGATTTTTGCGATGCCGGGTTGAGTAGTGCTTAATTTACTTGAAGATTACTGAACCGCTCGCCTAAAGTTACGTCAAATTTATTTTTAAAATTCTATTCAGTATGGAATACACAAAAAGGCTGACTCAGAAAGATTTCCACAGCATTGAATAAAAAATTATTGCCGCAGCAAATAATAGCTTAAAAAGTTGTAAAAGAATATCTGAAACATGTGGAGCAAATAATGTTTCTCGTTGGACAATTCGAAAAATCGTTAGTAAAACTGAACATATCGTGCGTCAAAATTTGATAAATGTTCCGTGTCTTCTCCCTTGCCATAAAATTGTCAAGTTGCCGTTTGGTCATGAGAATATGAACAAGGAGAATTGGGAGAATGTATTTTTTTTATTCAACATGTACTTTATTTTCAAAAAAATCTTTTACATAATCTTTTCTGGCGTAAGAAGTTTAAATTAGATGGACCAGACGAATTTAACTGCTACTGGCGGGATTTGGGAAAAGGCACTGGGAGTTTTGAAAACGAAAATTATTAGGTACCTACTTTAATGGTTTGGGTTGCCTTTACCAAAACTGGGGTTTTAACATTAGCTTAGCCATCAACACAGTCTGGTCGAGAGAATATAAACAGGCAGAATTGGAAAAATGTATTTTCTTTATTCAAAATGTACTGTATTTTCAAAAAAAATGTAGATGACCTTTTCTGTCAGAAAAAGTTTAGATTAAATAGTCGAGATGCATTTAACTGCTACTGGCGATATTTAAGAAATGATAAAAATTCAATCCCGTTTCTAAATAATAACGATCAATCAACAATGGATTTTCTAATAAACCAATGTGCGGATATACAAGGTGTTTTTTATATAAAGGATTTTGGCTTAATGAGTAACATATCTATAAAAGAAGAAGGCAAAATGCATAAAATACCGCATACCTCAAAAATAAATTTTCAATAAAAATTGTTGGGCACCCGGAAAATTAAGCAAACTGAAGACGGCCCTGGTGTCTGGAGGAGCTAGTATTTCATGATGATCATTCATTTAATTTAGGTCAAACAAAAAGATGTTTACTATTTAAACTGTTTATAGGTAGTAATAAATACATACATTTGTCAAGTAGACTAAACAATTACAGCACCTAAATAAATCGGGTTTTTTGTTATGATAACTAGTGCATTTACGTATTAGGTTGCAAATCGTTATTAATGATAATCAATTTGAATTGTATTTAATCTCGGACATCGTTAGAAATAATAAGTAAATCGGTAGCTTAATAAAATCAATTAACAGTTAAAATTGGTGTAAAACGAAATATTAAAAACATGGCATGTCCTTATACCGAAAATATGCATTTGCATAGCTGCAATTAAACTACTAAAAACGTACAAGATCGTTCATTTTAAAAATAACAAAGATATGCTAATGGTATAATACGATCATTTCAATCGATTAAAACAGCGTAATAGTTAATGACGTGAGGTAATAATAATTCATTCAGAAAATACTTAGATGTAGAAAACACTGCAGGTTTCACTAAATGCATAAATCTATTTAATTTTGTTAACAATAAATAGTAAGTGACAAACCCAAATTGGTTGCAATACAGAGGGTTTATTAATTGACAATACTTACCATATTTTGTATGCTTTTAAAACGGAAATTACAAACCTATGATTTTTCTGAAAGTCTACCGCATTGAAAAGAACTTCGTATTAAATTATTAAACAAAATACGTATTAAGAAGTCGCAGAAGGAAAGTATCGCATCCCTTTCAAATGTGCCGTGATCTGTTGATCGAATTACCAATTTTCAGAAATTATTGCCATCTGGATTTGTAGAAAAGTTCCTTAAATGTGTTCTTACATAATCGTTGGTAATATAACACCACTCGTGTAAGAATTAATTAAACACCCAATTGCGGTAAAAGACGAATCGAAAAACCAACGTAACAATAGGTAATTACTAATTACCGTTAGGAGTAAAAAATAAATGCCATGTTTCTTTCCAACATCTGTTTTAATATAAACACAAATGCATAGTTAAGGTTTTTAGATCGGGTCATATGTCTAAAAACTACCCTATTTATTTACTCAGTAATAACTATTTACGTTAAAGCTTGCAGACAGCCATAAATTAGCTTTTTTATGTGACATACAACAATTTTAACAACACCTAAAAGGGTATCACATTTTTAAACTAAATTTGTACACATTAAGATAGGTTAGTGGTCGGACTCGAAATTTAATAAAACTTTGAAATTAATTTTCTCGAAAACTATTCGTTTGAGGAACAAACTTTATAAGAAAAATTTGCTCTACTATATTCCAACTGTCTACCATTCATCCAAAAACCTTCAATTAAAATACACCCTGTATATTAGTGGTGAGTTGATGGCTTGGTTTGAAGTAATAAATATTGAATTGTTGGGGTGACCTTCCTGTTTCCCAGACATGAACCCAACAGAAAACCTTTAGGGAACTTTGGTCGGCCGAGTTTATCGTGATAATAAACAATATATAGGACAATTAAGGAACTCAAAAATGTACTAGAGGCCGTTTGGGCCTGTATAGAGCCAGAGGTATTGAATAGTTTGATTGACAGCATGATTTCAAGAATTTTTGAGTTAATTAGAAAAAATGCAAGGAAAAATATTTAAGAAAAAAATACTGATTTTATGTTTATAATTTAAATATGTTTATTTATATAGGGCTATTGCTACGCATTATTCAATTTGAATATTTTTCTTAATAAATAAATTGAATTGTTTCTTAGTACTTTTCAATTGCTTTATTACATATTTCTATTTTAGTTCTTTTTACTATTCCTTTAATTCATATCAAATTATCTTTGAATTAGGCAAAACCCTTGGAATTTGGTGTAGGCATATAACAGCTTTGCTACCCAGTTTAGCTTAAAATGTTGCCAAACCGTGGTGCAATGTGCAGGTCCTTAACTTCAAATGCAGATGACGGTCATCTGCCGGCCTTAACTATACTTCAACCATAAATACATGAAATGAGTGATTTTCGTAATCACACCGGAATAAACAAATACGACCAGAGGTGAGATAAGATAAGAGTGCAAATTTCACGTTGCTAAGAATTCAGTGACGTACGCTAGAACCAACAGATTTTAATTGCTTCATTCACATTTATTTTTAATTAAAAAAGGGTTTGCTCCGCTTATGAATCTTTCTAGCTCATTTATTATTTATTTTATCATTTAGATTACAGTGTGATCTTCGTGCAATTCTAGATGCATTTTACATTTTCGGCCACGTGTTTGTGATAACTCATTTCTTGCAACTTCGGTTGAAGTATAGTAGTATCGTATATTAAATCGAGATACGAAAGTTTTTTAGAAAATTGCACAAAACATTGCTGGCAGATATGTGTATGGACTCCCGTCTTTAGTAAACCTCCCTCATTAGTACTTTATATTCAACATTCGTATACAGTATACGTCAAAAGCTAAAACAACAAAAAAGCATTGAACCTTTGACTAAGATCGATTCGATTCCGATCCTGTAACTTTTTGATTATTAATAATTTAAAATGGTTTCAGATGAGGCAAGAAGTTACTCCGTAGAGATCTATATTTCTACAGAAGCCCACAAATAAATCCACTTTTTGTTTCTTAAAGTTTAGTAAAAGTGTTTTTACAGTGGAAAAATCCTTCGTTATGAAAATAACCCACGCTTTTATGTATTTTTCATACTACAAAAAGCTGGTTGACCTCAAATGTCTCTTCCACTTTTTCACTCTAAATATACCATAATTAAAATGAGTTTTTAATAATATATTCCCTTAGGTAAACAAACAAGAAAAGCTTATTGCAATAAATAGAAGCGGACAAGTGCAATCAGCTGTGATGTAATTGCATTCCCTCCCTTATATTCCGTTATTCATTCATTAGATTTTCCAATCGCCAAGGAAACGGTTGACGTAATATTTTAATATATTTCAATTTCATATTGTTGCATTATTTAATATAAACAATTTTCTAGTTTCGGTTTATGGCATGATATAACTATATACACTTTTTTGTATCTAATTGCAATAATTACTGTGACTAATATCTAAAACTGATAGTTATTAACAGGTTTAAAATAGAAAGTGCAAATTATGGTATAATATTAGACAAACCAGTCGGTGGTCTAAAATAACAAGTGGTCACTATATTTGGCTGGCACCGGAAATTATCCGTCAATTTAAAAAGGATGTTAAGACATATCCTAAGTAATTATGTAAGATTTTAAAAATTGACAAGTAAGCAGAATTTAGTTTAAAAGTAAAAACGGTACCTCCTGGTCAACTTTTTAAATTAAGCATAGCTCACCAGTTAGTGGATTTTACTTTCTTGAATCGTCATGGATGCAAGTTGGAACCAATGAACCAAATACCGCCGCACACAAAACACCCTCGGGAAAACAAGAATAAAAGTTCCACCAAAACAGAATACTTTTGATTTGTTTTTGCTAAATAAACAATAAAAGTTATTTCTTTCAACATTTAGGTTTTTCAGAATTTTATTAAAACTTCCTGAGCATTTTTTTGCATTGTGTTTTTCGTATGAATCGGTGTTTGGTAGAATTTGATGAGATTGGGGAAAATCGATTTATTGATATATGTATACTGGCTTTAATCGGTTATACGTCATTACCTATTTTGAATACAAAGGGAAATTTCTATTTTAAGTACTTTTTACATTCAGTAACTAATTCGAATATTCCAATACAAAAAATGTGAATGAGTATTTTGAAAGGTCTAACAGTTTTTAACTGAAGGATATAAAAAATTAGAAAATTTAATTACTGGGTAATATTTTGTTTTAAATTGGTTTTTTCGGCTTTCAGTAAACACTATTCGTCATCTATTTGGGCAATTTTTATTATAATATATTTCTAAAATCACCAAATTACATTTGCTACTTATAACTCATAAAACTGTAGGTACGAGGTAAGCGCGATAAATTTTCGGCCCGGCAGGCTTCTACAGGTGTCAACATCTTCAAACTCGGTTGCATCATAGTTGAACATGTAAGAGGCCTACACTATATATATATATATATATATATATATATATATATATATATATATATATATATATATATATATATATATATATATATATATATATATATATATATATTTACATCAGTCTAACAAATGGACGTCCTTTCATATCTAAGTAATTGGACGTCCACCACAACTAATAACGTTAGAGAAGATTTAGTTCGTGTATATACACTATCTCACATAGTAGTGTTACGTGTGCGAGTTAGATTTTGAATAAAATCAAAAATAAAGAAGTTAATATACACCGCCATTCGACGTCCGCACATAATACAGTCTTACAACGTCCACTGTATATCCATATAAGTATTTCCGACTAAAGGACGTCCCAGAGATATACGCTTGTGTGGAATTCGGTATTTTGACGTCCTGCAACGTTGTCGCTGTGAAAGAAACATCTGGCTCGCTTCGCTGATATTGAATTTAAGGCGAAACGAATCGTTAGACATATTTATGACGCTTTAAAAATCTGGTGTTCGTAATATTGTTATGGAAGTAGGGAAGAAACGTTAGAATTCCTTTCTTATCTTATTATATTTCAAGTTAATCCTGAAAAAGTCTTGATTCTTAATAATTCATTTATTTAGTTTGTAAAAAATCATTGTAAAATAAAAGTGTAAACTTTTTGATTGATACATTATTAAGAAAGAAATATTAATTTACCTGAAATTTAAATCACTTAGAGAACTTAAAAACATCTTTACTTTAGCATTTTAAAAACAATACACAAGAATACAAGAACACAAATGTATTTTTTTTAAATTATAATATTGCACGCCTGTATTATTAACTACATGTATAAGAAGTACTTATTAAATATAAGTAGATACATGTATCAATCTGAAGTATTGATATCCAATTAAATTAAATAGAATATGTTGCAGCCAAAATGACTCATTCAACAAAATAATTTTTTTATTTCTCTTACGCCAATTTTAAACAAATTTTTTTTTCGTTATTCCTAATATTATGTATCTATATAATCTCTTGCGGTAGGTAATTATAAAAGTCTAGGAGTGAGATAAGTATAAGTTCTTTGTCCTCCGGATTTAGTTGATAATGGAGTCTTAAAAGTAAATAGTTTTGTTCTAGTTTCATAGTTATGATCAATTATGATCAAGTTTTGTTTATTTTGATATGTACATAAGACTACTATTAAAAAAATATCTGACGAGAATGTAGTATTTTAGCTTCTTGGTAAAAACATTCTCATGAGCAAGTGGGTTCTTTATTTAAAATAATACGCAGAAATTTTTTTGAATGATTTGAAATTGTTTTACGTAATTATTAACCCAAATTAATCAATCCTGGAATAATTAATTTTTCTAGTAATTCCGTAAGATGTATTTTCCACGTTTCCGTTAAAATTAAACAATCTAATTCTGTTTGTAATTGACTTAAATATATTTTTAATTCGTCGAAATTTTTATTTATGCTACGAATATTCATATGATATAAATTAAATTTCTCAATATTTGGAAATATATTATTAATTGCTAATGGACCATAGATCTCAATTGCTTCAATTGATACCAAGTTTACATCCGTAATAAATTGGTTCATGGACCTATTTAAAAGAATTGTATATTTTATTTTATTTGAGTAAGTAAATTAAATCACTGAAGAAAATTTGATTGGAATTCAAGAATTTGTTTAACTTATTTCTCCTTTAATCAAAACAAGGAAAAAATGTAATTTAAATTTAAAACTAAAGATGAGTAATGTACATAAGTAATAAACGGTATATTATAAATTAAACTATGGTAAGACTATTTAAACTAGTCCTTTTTTCTCTCTATTATTTAATATTAAATAACCAAGTAAGTACAAATTAATTCAAACACAATTCATATAATTTTAAAATGTTTGCTTGCAATAAAACTTATTTTAGATTGGAAGGTAGGTATATGAATTGTTTAACGTGTAAATGACATAAAATTTCATACAAAACTAAAATAATTATTTATTACATCTTAGTAAGAAACAGAAATTTACTATACTTTTAGTAAACATAATAGCAACATAATTAAGTATTATTTTATGCTTATAATATAAAACAACAGTCCCTAATATAATAAAAAGTCAAAAATCAAATGCCATTAATATTTTCATGGTTCAAATAATTCTTTATAATACTTAACGAGAAAAGGCGGGTAAAATTGAAAGCAACAACTACTCTTTAGAGGTCAGAACAAATATAAACCCTCGAAATCGTTTTACAACCTTTCTGACATGTATTTATTACCTTTCACACATTTCTTCAAGCGAACTTTTAGAATTTTAAAATAAATCACATTTTATAATATTATCACATAATAATAATATCATCTAATAATCAGAGCTAATAACAAAATCAGTACATTAATAATACTATTTTTTTCAGGGTTCACTATAGATATACCATCATACTGAAATAAAACATTTTTTTAAACGCCTTACCCGGGAACACAAGAATGAAAAGTAAGACTCGCTATTTCCTTCATTTGTTCTTACGCGTATTGTAGCATCTTAAATTGATTCTAAATTCTAATAGATAAATTAAAAATTAGTGTAAGTATATTTTATTATAAACAAATGCATATACAATAAATAATAAACCTATGTGACATGTTATATAAAAGTTTTTTGACATGACAGTTTTTTAATGATTCTCTGAATTGTTAATCAAAAACCCAGCCCCTAGCATTTTATCGATAACCAAAACTATACATAATAATATTAGAGTAAAAATGCGACATACATTTTATTTACAATCGCCCACTATCTCCTTGAATACTACTGTAAAGTGTACACCTGTAATTCTTTTATCAACGGGCCGATCTTATTTGAATTTTTAGAGTCCTCTAAAGCGTGTTTGTCATTTTTGGGACCACCAACGTCGGATGAACACAGTAATCCCAACTAAGTAAATTCATTTGGGTACCCATTTACTGTTGAACCTGATCAAACAAGAGTTAAGCAGCGAAATGTGCATGCGTCTTTTGTGGGAGCAGTACTTCAGATTACACTTGAACTTTTCGAAGCCGAATCTCATTTAGTATACTATTATGCTATTACTCGTATCCACCGTCCAGAGACTCTACAGCTCCACGTTTTCCAGAATTCTTCTCTGATTTCCTCCTAATTTCTTTGATTGTCCTAGTTTGAAAACGACTGCTTGTTGTTGTTGAAAGTGTGAGTTTACCTTTTCCTAATCCAAAAACCTTTGGCATTGTATCACATACTAACAGTGCATTGTCAAGAACAATGTGAAAACAAACTTATTCACCAAATTCTTGTTTAATTTTCTTGGCGCCCTCGAGCGGTCTAGACAGTCTCGTTTGTGGACCCCCTTTGGCTCTAAGTAGAGAAAAATGTTATAGAAGAAATTGATGATGCACTAAAAGAATCTACATAATGCGCAGGAATGGAATTTCTAATTAGCCCAGTAACATTAGCATTTTACTTCCGAGAGATTTGCACCAATGTAAATTTTCGCGCACACCTTTATATAGGTTTTATAAGTAACGTGCAAAAAGTCGCCATCGATATCATGTTGGGTTCGAAAGTAATACAAGGTCAAAGGTCACGAAAACTGATTTCTATTGCTCGAACGATAATTACGGTTATTATGAAAGTCGTATATTCAAAATTACAGGAGTTATACAAAATCGCATTTCCTAACGTGTATCCTACAAGATTTGTTTCTAATTTTGTTAAAAAATGGGTTTTAAACTTTAAACCAATTTAATCATTAGTTTCATTAATTGTATTAAACATCAAGTAGGTACGTTTATTTTGCGTTAACTCTCTAGGAAAAAGTGTTTTTTCCATTCACGAAGTGTTTTTGATCTGGGCTCCGCCACTCTCTCGATCTCGTCCAGAATGGAAAATATCCCAATTTCTTAGCTTGTTGCACAAATAGCTATTTTGGTTTTAATCAGTAGTCTGTTATGTTATACTATGTTACTCTTACTGCGGCGACATGATAAAAAGTAGATCCGCAACAAAACTCAAACGCCGTGCTTTGATAAGGACATATCACATACAATTGTATTGTATTTTAACAACGACCGTCATATGCATTCTATAAAATATTGTTCGCATCTCGCGAATAAGGAATTTTACGTAAAGGAATCTACGTAACATATGAAATATGGGTATATTCCTACAAGTCAGAACGTGAGCTTGTGTCCCTCGCCAGGCGGTGTATTCCAATTTAATGTTTCGGATAAATCGCATTGAAATCGCAAAACTTTTAAACTGTTTAGAAAGTCAGTATAGGTGGATCCATATAAAATAAGAATAAAAGCTAATAATTTTATAAAAGCTCTAGAGGAAAGTGCCCAACAAGAAAAAACTAGAAAAAACATCAACAAAACTAACAACAGACAAAATAGCTTTTAGATGCAAGTATAAAAATATCTAGCATGAAAAGCTAAACTTAGGGAAGACAGGATAAGCGATGAAACAAAGAAATTAACGTATAAAAGATGAGAACTTACTAGTAAAAGGAATCTGTTGATGCGGAAAGCAGAATAGAATTATAAAGAAAAATATCAGAGAAGACATAAGGAAATATAAGAAGTAAAGATTGGAGATGAAGAAGTAATCGAAAATAATAGAGGTATGAAGTGCCTTAGATGAACGTCAGGAAGAATTAGCATAATTTCCATAAAAAATGAAAACGGAAAGGAAGAAAGAGATAAAAGTAAAATATCGGAGATAGTTATACACAACTACAAAAAAATTGTATGCATCCAAAAAGCACCAGGAGCTTAATATACAGGAAACTACTCACAAGAAACAGAAACGTAAATTCCAAAGAAATACCGACATAGAAATCTAGGAAATATCTATAACACAAATAAAAAACAACAAAGCACCCGCCCTAGATGGGATTCTAGAAACTCAGACAAAAATTTTATATTAAAGATCCTTATTGTTTATGTTTAATAATTAATTATTATTATGTTTAATTATGTTTAATAAATGTCTCCATAAAGCAGAGTGATTGACATGAAAGTATAGATGTTTTATTAAACAAGAAGGGAAATAGCGACGAATTAAAAAACTATCGAGGTATTTCTTTGCTATCTTAAATCGACAAGTTTTTCATAAAAATCATCAATAACCGATTAACACCTAAAATGGTTTCGTATCAACCGTCAAACAAGCTGGATTTAGGAAGTAATATAGGACGTCAAATCGTCTCCTATGCATCTTAAATCTACATGTTCTTTTATAAAAGTGAATAAATAACAGATTAATAGCTAAAGTAGATTCGTATCAACCGGTCGAACGAGCTGGATTCAAGAAGTAATATAGCACGTCAAATCCTCTCCTTAAAGGCATTCTACTGCGTTGAAGTTTGGGTTGTGGAACAAGCCATGAATAACTGTAAAATAGATTCTCAACACAGACAATTAATCCGTAACATCTATGGAAGACCCGCAATGAAAATACAATTGGCACTAAAGACTAGTAGTAACCAATTAAAAAGTGTAAAACGAAAAACGACTGCATCTTAGAGTGGGTGAATGAATACGTATATCTAAATCCTGAAAATCCTGAAGCCTTGAATAAAGAAAACAATCAACCGAAATAACTAGAAGAACACGATTGGAATGGGTAATGTTTAGCAAACTAAAATTGATTTTTAAAAATCCCAAGATGTCACAATATTTAAAGGTTGAATGTTCAACTCCTCTATTTATTTGTGTATGTATTTTATTGTCACAGTCATTAATGTTAACATGGATAAAATCATTACAACGCAAAGATTCGTGAAAAGATCAGTTTTAGGAATAAAGTTAACTGAAAGGAAAATAAACACATGGATCAGAAACAGTACAAGAGTTCAGGAAGCTGAAGAAAACATCACAACATTAAAATGAAACAGAACACAACACAATGCATGACAACAAAATGAAAGGTGGAACACTATTATTCACAGACACAGAACGAGTGGACGACCACAAATTCAAAACAGGGCAAAACATAAACCATTGGCGAGAATTCGGAGAAGCATAAGCTTCTTACATAAGTCCAAAGTTGGATCATTGACAATTAAAAAAGGTCAGCAGCCTAGTGGCTATGAGATTATTTATTTTGTTCAACTGTTAAATTTTTATATTATCCTCTTTACGAAAGTAATAGTAAAGTTGTGTATCATATGCATATAAACGACAATTACAAAATCCTATCTAAAGAAAATTATTGTGTTAATGCTGAATAAAATGGGTTCGAGAAATGAGCCCTGCGGCACACCACAATTTACTTGTAATTGATTTGAACTCCACGATTTATTGAACGAGGGAAACATTTGTAGTAATAACTTGGAACCTTTTTTAAGATAGTTATCTTTAATACATTCTGTTACCGATTAAAGAGATAGATAATGCACCAAAACAAATGAAGTAGCAATATCGATAACACTATATTTTGGTTAGTAGTGTTAAACGCTTCTGTAAATGCTAAAAGAATAAGAAACACAGATTTATTTTTATTTAAACCATTAAAAAACATCATTTGTTATTTTTGATAAAGTAGTTTCACAACGATAATGTTTACAAAACCCCGATTGAAATTCTCGAAAAACATTGTTTTTATTAATATTTTTCTGTGTATAACTGTGTAGTTATTCAAAATACACATGCGAATAATAATCTTTGCTTTTGTTTATCAACATAGTGTTAATTAAACTTCAGACTAAAAAGTAATTAATAGCAATGCAAGAAACAAATAAGCTGTATGGCTTGAAAATCGAAAAGCTATTGACTTCAGGATGTAAGATAATTCTTCGAAAACCCAAAAACAAAAATTAAATATAAATTTGTAGTTCAGATATTTTCTGTATTTAGATAAAATTTACGTTTCTATTGCAATCTTACTTTTTACCTCTTCGTACTACGTTTAACGGCAAAGTAAATATTTCAAAACATGTGTTAACAGTTAGGTCACCAGTATTCTGTTACCGAGACAAAGAGACGTCAAATGCACGAATAATGCCGAAGTTATCCTGAAATATACAAAAGCGATGTTGCCAGCAAGAATGTAGGTCTCGTGATGGACACGGACGTCTTATACACGTAGATCCTTCCGTTTACAATATACTTAGCTGTATATATTTGTCGAATTTAGCGCATCTAGCGGAATTCGCTCGAACTACGATATACACAATCTCCGGCAAAAATCAGTAATTTGACGTCTAAAACAAATTTTCACCAAACGATAGAGGATGCTTTAGTAATCCCAAAAAAATTCAAAGAACAGGTGATACAATCGGACGTCCGATATACGGACGTCCAATTACAACGGACGTCCAACTGATGGTAAATGCGTAATGTACGGACGTCCATTTGTTAGAATGATGTAAATATATATATATATATATATATATATATATATATATATATATATATATATATATATATATATATATATATATATATATATATATATATATATATATATATATATATATATATATATATATATATATATATATATATATATATATATATATATATATATATATATATATATATATATATATATATATATATATATATATATATATATATATATATATATATATATATATATATATATATATATATATATATATATATATATATATATATATATATATATATATATATATATATATATATATATATATATATATATTACGGCTAGAAGCGTAATAGATTTTAGTAGCCACTCAAGCATCATGATGAGTGCATGAAAATGTCCCAGCTAACGAAAATTGAGTACCGCGCGGTCATTAAATTTTTAACAAAAGAAGGGCACACGCCTAATCAAATCAAACGTTTAGACGGCGTTTATAGTGATTTATCTCCTTCATATTTCACTGTAAAAAAGTGATAAAAATGTTTTCGTGTGGGGCAAGAATCTCTTGAAGATGATGAGCGCACCGATCGGCCAATTGAAGCGGTAACGCCTCAAAAGTTGCAATCATTGAAGAAATGGTATTAGAAGATCGCCGTTTTAAAGTTAAGCAGTTAACAGTGATGTCTGATATATCCCGGAAACAAGGGTTCACCGAATTCTTCTTGACCATTTGGGTATGAATAAAATTAGTGCAAGATGAGTACCGCGTCTTCTTTCTACTGTTCAACGTCAACGTCGCGTCGGATGTGCGCGCTCGTTTTTAAACTTGTGTGGAGACGACCCAAAGCCGATTTTGGAGTCCATTGTCACTGGAGATGAAACAATGGTTGTGTATTATGATCCTCTATTCAAAAGGAAATCGATGGAGTGGCTGCGACCCGATGAACCTCGTTCCAAAAAGGCGAAAGTCGTTCAATCGACAAAGAAAGTTTTGGCAACAATATTCTGAGATTGTGACGGCATTTTACTGATTGATTTAAAGAACGCAATACAACTGTTAACAGTACATATTATGCATCTTTATTGCATAAATTGAGAAACAATTTTCGTGAAAAACGTCGACGAAAATTGACAAGAAGTGTTCGATTATTACACGACAATGTACTCGTTCTACTGCCGCAATTTCACAAGCTGTCATTCGCAAATGCTGCTTTGAAGCATTGGATCATCCACCGTACAGTCCGGATATGGCTCATAGTGACTATTATTTATTTTCCAATTTAAAGGAAGATCCTAGGAGACGTCGTTTTAAGGAAGAGAACGAGTTGCAAGCAGCTGTAATTGAACATTTTGAAGGAAAGCGGTAAAAATGGGTAAAAAGAACTTATTATTTTTACAAGGGCATTGAATTATTAATTCCACGTTGTAATAAGTGTATTGACATTAGGGGATATTTTATATTGAAAAATAAATTATATTTTACCAAGTTTATTTTTTCTATATCAGGCCGAGAATTTATGGCGCTTACCTCATCATCATGGCATGGCCGGATTTCAGTTATTGGAGGCCCCAGGACTGAAATTTGGTTGAGGCCCTTTATCACTATATAAATTAATATAGCAAACATATACAATTTTTCATTATATTACATTGACAGCTCATGCAAAGAAGGTACGGATTCAGATTTGCAGTGAAAAAGGTGCCGATTTAGATTTTCTTATGTGAAATCGCCTTTGAAATCTGAAATTCTGAATCGATACCTTTCACGAAATATTGATATATTAATTTCAGAATTGTATCGCGAAAAATTGTATATACAAGGTGTCTCAAAATAGACGAGCAATAACATAGAGGGTTAAAGAGCGTCAGAGATAGAATCTAAAACTGAATAAAAAAAACTTAAAAAAAATTTTTTTAATTGGTATAAATTGCTTGCAATAGTAGTTGTTAATAGGATCCTGTTATATTTTGTTTCAATCTAAGAAGTTAATAAAAGTGGTCGAACATTGTAATAACCAAAACAATGTAAAGTGATACCTATGCAATATGTATTTTAGTCTGCCGAGTTGACAGAAAATTCCGAGAAGAAATATTGCCCAAAATTAAGTCTTTGTAAACGATGACGTCAACTAAGCGTTCTTGCTATTGTAAGCTGATTATTTTCATTATCAAAAGTTTATTCAATGGTGTCTTCTGTTTCAAACAAAATTGAGTAGCAGAAAAAATCGAGCGCAGATCATTTAGCACTTTATTTATACCCCCAGAAGCACACACATGTTGGAAAATATTGTTTCCACATATTGGCTAAACATTGTAAATGACAGACACTGACGCGATTAGCACAATATGCGAAAGCAATATATCTCCATTATTGCAGATTGATATTGGCCATACATTGGAACATTATATTGGTTTAATATACATTTATAGTATTGGCACAATATGTGCATAGAATGTCTCCCACATAATCCAATATATATTGGTCCAACGTTTAAACATTTAATGGTTCAATATTCTTTTACAATATTGGCGAAATGCATTCACATGATATTCATTCACTGTTCAAACGTAATATTGGTGCAGGATACTTGTACTAGTATTGGCACAATATGTTGATAACGTGATATGCTTGATATCTACATTTTCATTTATTTCGATTAACAGGTGATATTTGCCACAAATCACTTTTATATATCTTCTGTTTATTCAACCAAATCATATTAATAACCGACGACGATAATAATAATAATAAACGGACAGTCTATATCCTTAAATTAATGTTCAACTGTAGATGAAGTCGAAGGGGGAGTAATTTGAAGCACAATTTTCCGCTAAATGTAATTCAACTCTTTTATTTTGTTCATTTATACTTAAAACTATCGACATATCTTCTATATAGGACTCGTTTTAGATGTCTGTACTTAATACAATAATTCATTTGCGTCATTGCGTAAGATGTAGATAAAAACACAAACGCATTAAATTCTGTTAATTGGACTTTTATCTATTGGATTTATAGTTAAAAAGTTAAATAAATTGTATCAAAGTAAAACAGATCACTAATAAAATTAAATATACCAAACATATATTGGCAACATATTGTGCCAGTAATACATACTAAGAGTAATTGTTAAAATTTGTAGCTTAGGCTTGATATTTCATTCACTTCAATAAAAGTTTGTAACAATGTATTAAAGGCGAGATAATGCTATTTTTAATAAATTTGAAATTACATAATTAGGTACCTACTATTATCGTATTTACACGTTGTGAAAATGAATCGCAGACATATTGTTTACAGAATATTATTCATGTTTAAACGAAACGCTAACTAAACTAGGCGGTTATAGCAATTAAAATCTATGGATATTATAGTACTTAGAGTACTTACAGTATATAATGAATATAAATAGCTGACACACTTACAAGTAGTAAATATAAATTTTTCAATAAGAAACGATCAGCAGCAGATATCACAACACTAAAACTGATGCATCAATTTATTGGCGGTAAGATCACTAATGTTTCTACCCTGAAATACACGGCTGCTAGTGCGTTATTGGGCGCGAAATTTGAAATACGATAATTATGGATCTAGACCGAGGTATACAATAATTACTACGTATTGCAGTATTATTAGTATTCAGTATTTGATAAAACCGTGTGAGTTATGGTAACCTGTAACCATATTTAATTTTTCTCGGCGTGGTAGACATTTATAAAACATTTTCACGTATATAAAGCACCCGACTATGTATTGCTATTTTGATTCCTTGAATAATCAAGTAATCTTGTTTAAAGGCTACTTATCCATTGTCGGAACTATAAAGGTGAAATATTAACTGCACTATATGATCAACATAAGACCAGTACAGAAAAATACAATTTGAATAATTTCTATATGGGACATCTGTGGAAGAAACATTGGTTACGTATATTGAGCACCAATCTTGAACCAATATAACATCAACATTAATTAGATATATACTATTAAATATCTACTAATGAATTAATCATATAGTGGGCTGAAATATAAGCCCAATATAGAGGAAAACATGTTTATTCGGAATCATATGGTAATATGTGCATTCCTAACCGCCTCAGAGGGTGGGAAATTAACCATTCCTAACTTACTTTTAATTCCCTCTCTTGGTCAGGAATGTAATCATTCCCTACCTGTTATCCCTCTCTTGGTCAGGAATGTGATCATTCCCGACCTGTTGTAAGTTCGTAGTTTGCTCGGTAGAGGGCGGGTGCATTATTAGGTCAAGTTTGTCACTTCAGTTGTCAGTTGTAAATAATTATTTATTTGTTAAAAAATATGATGATTCCGAATAAAATAGTATACAAACCTCGGCGGGACGTTTCCTCCTGTCTCGAGCATTAGCTCACCTCGGGCCTGGGCCCTCGGTGAGCTATCTTAGCTCTCGACAGGAATGAAACACTTCCCGCCTCGGTATGTAATCTACTATTTTTAAACTTATTATTTATACATTGGATCTTCGTAGGAACAATATTGGCTACATACGTTGGGTGTCAGTCTTTAACCTATGTAATACCACTCTTGGTTGAATTTTCCCAATATTGGGCCTGAATATAATATGTTACCCATATAGCATCAATATTGGGTCAATATCTTGTGCTACTGGGGACACGCACTTTAATTAGAAATCGCCCTTTAATTTAAGATTAAAAGTAGGATTTATTCTTCTGTATTCTTGTTCATTTTCGAATGCCATTAAAGGACATAAAAATGTTGTGTACATACACAACTGTCTTGTGTTGTCTGATTTTATGGTAATAAATACTAAACCATTTACACTAATTCAAATTAGGTACTTTTCATAACACTCATAACTCATAAGCCGAAACGAAATACTTTATTTACAAGCATAGAGTACGAAAGAAAAATTGTTTAATACAAATTGCCGTTATTAGATCATAAACAGCCTCTAGCGTTTAATGTTTATTTATTCCGTTATGGTTTCCATTGTACTAAAATGGATTACTGCAAACAAGTAATTATTCAGTTTGTGACCGACCTATTAACATAACAGATTACAACCCGTAATCTAATTTACTTATAGAATCGAATGCTCTCTATGTTCTTTAAATTTAGTTCACCACAGTCATCCGTGTCGTCATTCTTAGTTTTCTGCGGCATAGATAAAATCGTGCTTTCGACACAAATTGTTTCAAGTTCAATAAACTACTATCGTCGACATTATACGACATAAGTAAAATGTCTAGCAAAGTGCAGGACCGGACTGAAAACTTGAACTTTAAATAACTTTGAAAGTAAACATTAGAAAATAAAGTTATAAAAAAAATTTCTCTACACTTCAACAACTATCTCGTATTTAAATATTATCCGTTATTTTTGAGAAGTCCTGAATATATAATTATCTATTATAATATTTTATTATTGAACTGGCATTAATTGTATACCAAACTGAACCTGTGCGAATTGGACTAATTGCACAACATTCCGAATAAAATTTCTTATGAGACTCAAACAATAATGGACAGTTACTATGAGTTATAATTAAAGTTGCATCGCCCATGCTTGATAATATCGGTTTGGAATGGAGTACAGGTGCAAGATATATACAAAGTTCTCCAAAAACAATATATTGCCACTAAATGCTTCTTTTTTTTAAAGCACAGTGAAAAACAGTCAATAGACAAAGAAGATAAGAAAAGAAAATTTTACGTTTCCAAACCTTTATATGCCGTTATCAGCCCTCGGCTTTGCTTTACTTTCTCGGACGTGCACTCACGAAAAAACTCTTTATCTGTTTAATATCATTAGTTAACGTTAGGTTTAAATGTCCTTTAACACCTATGATAGAAGAAAATTATTATTTCAACAAACGTTAGGTTTAACTAGAAAGATATATTTACAAGATAATAATTCTTGTGGACGAGTAGAACGTGTTTTAGAACAAGACGAAGCAGAAAGCAACCTTTAAAAGAAGATGGAAGAAAGGTAACCCAGAATGAACTAAATGAAGATAAAAGAGAATCATGCAGACATGTGAAACATGGAAACCTGTTAACATTCTAGAAAACACCAACATAAGTACTTGACACAAAATGGGTTTTTACGTTTAAAGAACATGAAAAAGACATGAGGAATAAATATGAAACTCATTTTGCAGTTCGATGATTTGCCCAGAAGAAAAATTTATGTTTATTCAGCAGTTGCGATAATGACTACATTGAAAGCATCACTAGCTGTCGGCAATGAAACATTCTTTAATTCGGAACAACAGACGTTAAAACTGCACTTTTAAACGGGGATTTAAAAGATGATGCATATTTGAGACCACCTAGACCAAGTAAATCATCTGGATAATTATAAATTGAAGAAGGCATTATATGGTCTGAAAGAAGCAGTAAAATGTTGAGCTAATAAATTTATTGATTTTTTTAAAGAGTGTAATTTTGAAAGATCAGAAAATGATTCATGTTTACATTGGAAAGGTAAAGATGAAGACGTTGTGTTCCTATTGCTTTTTGTTAATGATATTATACTGGTAGGCAAAGAAAAAAGCTTGTAAAAGATATACCAAAAAAATTAAAGGGAAGATTTAAGATGAAGAATAAAGGAAAGTTAAGAAATTTTCTAGGTCTCGAAATAATACACAACAGAGAAAGAAATAGAAATATTATAAAAATTAGTTAGAAGAAATACATCGAAAAATTGTTACACAGGTTTTAAGCCCCAGTACATTAGAACTAAACAATGCCTGACTGATCAATGTTTGATGTAATTGAGATATTTTTTGCACTATGTTTAAGAGACGTCTAATTAGAGTGTCTAAAACCGACTATGTCGGCATGTAGCTTAAGAATAATAAGATAAATGTTTATCAGCTTAGAGAGGTAAGTGAAAATCTATGCCTAAATGCCACTTGTCATAATAAATCAGTGTACGTACAAATGCTAGCATTCCCAAAATTAGAAAAATGTCTACTAAAATGAAAATTACAAACGCCTATATACTGTAACGAATGGGGAAACCCTATACACGGGCGGCAGAACATTCCAGAGCGACAGCATCATACACCCGCGAGAACATTCTAGTATGTTCTTTACTCCTCCGTATCCATATATAAGGGCCGCCGCGCAAGGAAGAGAATGCAATTAATGTTCGACTGGTGAATTGAAATGTGCTTTGTGTAATTAGTAATCAAATATATTAGTGAATAAATAAATGTTTAATAATTGTCGTAATAATAAATAAATAGTCCTTATATGATCTACTTTAAGTTTGTAAATATCTAGCATTTAAGTTCGTTAAACAGTTTATAATTATAGTGTTAAATAATTAGTTAAGATTAAATTGGTGTATGTAAATAATATTTCTCTTGTTAATAGACGATTAAACAGCATTGTTGTTATTATTTTAAAAAGAACGTTACAATACTATGTAAAAATAACTTAACATAGCCTTAGTGCTTATTACTTATCACAAAAACCAATAACTCGAATAATGGGTGTTCAAAAACACGTGTTATAAGGTGGGTTGTGAAAATAAAATTAAGTGTCTTTGAATATATTATTAATTAAATCGCAGATCACTTTATAAGGTGAGTTTTCTAAAACCCGTTACAGCTACCCCTTATTAAATTCCAGAGCCTCTTTTAAATTTGAATATTATTATAACCAAACGTATACAATTGTTTACCGAAAACAATCAAAAACCAAATGGAAGCCTAATTAAATTTTCACGGTTACCGTCTTTCACACGCTTTCTCCTATTCTAATTTAAACAAAATAAATTTGAAAAAAGTAAACACTTTTTTCTTTTATGATAAGACAACAGAAATTCTTGAAAACATATTAGGCTGTTATTTAACAAGCTAAATGTTGTTACGAGAAATGCGTAAAGAAAAAACTTCCGTGAAAATTAATTACGAGAGAAAAAGAACAACAGAAGACAGATAGGGGAAGGAAATTAACAATTACCTGTAACATGCCAGAAATATTAAATTTTGCGGCTTAATTTTTAGATGCCAAGAAAATTTAAATATCTACATAAATATTTTATTCCTGTTCTTTAAAAATAGTTTACATTGGTTTGCAATAATAGTTTATAATTTGTATACTTTACAAGTGGACCAATATTTTGCTGGGATTAATCAAGAAAGAGTTCTTGATTAATGTATAGGTAGACTTATAGTTATTTATGCATTAAGGGCGTAAAGAGGCTTTTATGGCCGGAAGCATTATTTCTACGGCTATTATCTCTCGGCTAACACCTCGGGCTAGGAAATGGCTGTAGGGCCATAAAAGCAAATTACGCCCGCTATCATACACTATGTTATGCACGGATTAAGTTTTTATCTCAAACCTTTTGTAATGTAAAAATATGGTAATTACTTAAATGTAGGTACATGAAGCTGCTGTGTTTACACTTGAAGTACGTTACTATAGTAAAATCAGTAAACAAGAGTATCCATTTTAACTGTTCAATTCGAGTGCGCTTGTGTGATCCAGAATTGCTCAAAAGGGCTCGAGTGATCTTTCGTCAGATAAAGAAAACGTGATGGCACGTAAATCCGAAATTAGCGGGACGGCTGAGACGTCAACAAGCTGCTGCTTGATGCCTGAAAAATCGAAATATATTTACGAAAAAACTTGCTGTGACTAGGTTAAGAAGAAGAAGAAAGTTTAAAAATGCTACATCGAGTCTTTTGGCGTACTTTTATCATCTTTCTAAAATACGAAAACCGTCGTCACTCTGGAGTTACTTTTCTATATTAAAAAGTCCGACGACTACAAACCGAAAAAAGTCAAAGTTTTCAATCAAGCGAACGTCAAAACTTTCTTGTATCAAGCTCCGGATGGGATTTATTTGATGATTAAGGTAAACGTCATAATGGCAACAATTGCCAAGAACCTGCAAACCTCCTAAAGGATGATATTCAAGAGTTACAATCGTTGTTGTTAATTACGTGATACTAAAACTAAAAAAAAATAGAATGTTTAGTGTCAATACAATAAAACGCCTTTTGGAATTCTACAAAAAATATACTGATCTTCGTCCACCGAACACAGAATCTGGTCGATCTTTTTATTCTATAAAAACGGGAAATGCATGGTGGGCATTTTGACGAAATTCGAGAAAAAAATCGCCACTTATTTGAAACTACCCAGTTCTGAATTGTACACGAGATGTTCATTTCGCCAATCATCAGCTGCATTTCTAGCAAGTATAGGAAAAAGTATGCTTGGAATAAAACAGATTGGGGATGGAATTCTACATGTGTTGCCGAGCAATACATTGAAGATTCGGTTTCGAATAAGAAAGACCTACTCAAAATATTCTTGAGGGCTACGACACTCATCAGCAGTTTGTAACGTGAATTTATACATTTGAAATAGTCCCTGAATGTACAGCTAATTTAATAATCTCAAATAGTGCTGGATTAACTGCTAGTAATCTACCTGTTCCAAATTTAAACATGACTAACTGTTAGAAATATAAATATTTCAAAATATTTAGTTTCAGCATATTTTCATTGTCGATAAGTTTTGCAACTTATATTAAGAACAAATCAAGAAACCGCTTTGATGTTTAACTGACTTTTTTTATTGCCCGTCGGGCCATAAAGAAACGTTTATGTTTAGAGGAGTCTAGCAATAATAAAGTGTAATTCATATAGAATTAGTACGTCTTTTTTAATGTATAAAAGCGGTATTAGTGGCGGGAATTGAAAATTAATAGGCATAGTTTATCTACAATATTTTGTCGTTTAATTTTTGAAAATTTTGTAGTGGTTGCTTAACGCGTATCGAAGTTTACTGAAATGGAAATTGAAAAACTTAACTAATTGTGAACAAATATTTGGAAAATTCTTCTTGGTCCGGATCAATGATCGCTAAGTCATTGATCTACTCAAAAATCACTGTTTCAGTCATAAAACGATACAAGGGGACGTTATCTCCGTGGAAAAGAAGGTACAAGAGAACCGAAACCATGGCACGATGGATAAAGAATTGTAGAAGGTCTTAAGATCGGCCAAACGTAATCCAGTGCTCTATTAAATATTATGACCTAGCTCAAAACCCGGATAAAAATCATAGTATCGTGAAAAGAATCTGTCTTCGTGATGCTCACAAAAGTTATCGTGCCAGTATGCAGCCTAATCGAACTATAAAACCGAAGTTTAGTAACAAACGAAAACACGTGACCGGTTGTTATGCGACGAAGTTCTGCAAAATTTAATGGATGCTTCTTGATGGACGACTAAACGTATATAAAACTAGATCTCAAACAATTACCCGGTCAAAAATATTACTTGGCCGATGCTAGAGGAGACGTTCTTGAAAAACTCAAGTTTGTGAAGGTCCAGAAATTTGCAAAAAAAGGAACTGTAGTTGTGAACTTAACGCATAACCGTTTTTTACGTCATCGCCAATGACATCAGATATTTATATAGAAAAGTACCTAATGAAGTGTGTGCTATTGGCAACTATCGTTGTCCGTTGAAGTTTTGGCCAGATCTAGCTAGCTGCAACTACTCCAAAAAGGTTTTGAAGTGGTATGCAGCAAATCGGATCGATTACCTACCTATAGGAATGATGATTCATTGTCCGAAGTTATAACCAACCGAAAAATTTCGGGCAAACGTAAAAGGGAAGTTGAAGAAAAGTGATGGAATCGTCAAAGATGCGAATTCGTTGCAATTCAGATGAAATCAATTTAATAAAAAAGTCGATAAAAGCGTTGTTCAAAAGTTGATGAACCCATAAACAAACATGTTCGAGATTTCATAAAATAAAAATCAGAAAATTGGATAATTTGTATATTATAAAAGATAAGAAAGAAGAAGAAGAGATAGAAGAAAAGAAAAGTGCAATATATGTTCCTTAATTTAAGGCATTACATGTTTTGTTTGATGCCCAACTGAAAATTAGGAACCCTTGTTTCACGTACCAATTCTAAACTATGCTTTAGTCTAATTATTATGTATCTGTGCAAAAATAATAAAAATTAATGACAACGGTCAAAGAAATTTCTTTCACATACCGAGATGGTTTTCTTAAATTTCAAAACATTCATAACGCTTGCTTAGAACATTTATAAGGTGCAAGTTTATTAAGTAGTGACTTCAAAAGTCATATTGTAACTTGCAATACACTGCACCTATTATCCACAGAAAACTCTCTAGAGAATCTTTGAGAAATTTTCATCATGGTATATAAAAGAAAAATAACAAAATATGTAAATGTATTATGTGTACAGAGTTACAATAGCATTTAACTTTGCAATCTCATCTTCTATTGTACTCCTTTGAGATCCTTTAATATAACTAATTTTAACTTTAGAGAAAAGCTGGTGTTTATTAAACTCCATCTTACGTCTGACATTAATTATACATTTTTAACCAACCAACGCCAGGTTAAAACAAGAAGTTCCTTTATTAACCACTTTCAGAACCTATTTGGAACCTTAAAAACATTGAGATGCTCCTTATATGTATAACTAAAGCAACAGGAGCAATTGCCTTAAGTCGGAATGTTTTAGCAAAATTAAAATAAAAATATCCAGTTTGTAAATAATTCCTGAATAGACCGTTAACGCCTAGCGGGGAGTCTCAACCAATACAAAAATACAGCAAATTCGCTTGCCTATATAGATTTTATCTATAAATGTACATACAATTCGTTACGCGTTTTGCTTCGTAAGAAGAAACTTCTTTTACTTTTTAATAAAGCAAAAAATCGTATTAAGGAAAATAAATATTCAATTAGATGTGAGTTTACAAGAAAAGCGAATTTGCGAGGAAATAGATGTAGAATTTTAAAATAGACCTGTCTAGAATTGTTCTTGAATTTTAAAGACCATGGAACTCGTTACATGAAATCCTCTGCATTTACAGATTTTTTTTTTAATTTGGATATGTTATTATAAGGATCAAGAGAAACAACTTTTATTATAGCTGTACAGGGTAGTCCAAAAGCGCATTTAAAAGTCGAACATAAAGGAATTTTGCTTGTTTTCGGTGTGCAAGCGTTTACGAAAAATATATACACAATGATTGTTTAACAGATTTTAAGAAGCAAATGTTCCCATTTTACAGGGTAATCAGAAAACTTAACTCATACTATCAATTTTGATTTTTCTGACTATATTGATAAAATTTTATCGTTTAGCTAACGATGTGCTATCGTTACTTAATTTTGTAGACAAATATAAATTTGAAGCCATTTCAGGGTTGTTTTGATCTAAAACAGACAAGATGCATGGTTGTGAAGATGCATGCAAGTATTTATAACCTTACCTGCAGGTTTATTTTATAAAAAATTTCTTACAAGTTAACGATTTGATGATTTGTTTATAATTTTGTTGTTTACTAAGATTATACAGTTTATGTGCTGAAATATTTCATTGAGTTGTTGTCAAGCAGTTCCTTGGGCACAACTGAGAAATAAAAGTAAATGTTTCGATTATTTTTTATAGATGATGTTTTGGTTTGAAAATACTAATTTCTGCGTTTTACCATGGTAATCCGAAATTATGTAATTTAGTTGTTATTTTATAGTTTGGATATCTAAAAATATATGAAAAATGTTCAATAGGATGTAAGGATGGATTTTTTTAGAAATAGACGGATGTAACTAGGCGGTTTTATATAATTAATTTAATTATTAATTGAATGCATTTTAAACGCCATCTTATTATTTTGTCTTAGTACAAGTATTTCATATTATTAGAAAGATTTTTTCTCTACCTATCTATTGAATTTGTTTAAACAATTATGAATATTTATAAATAATTATGTGGTTATGTAGTATTTAGTTCCAAATTGTCTTTTGTTTTTCAGCAAAAATCTCACTAAAACATTCGTTTGTTTTTAAAAGGATATAAAAACAGCGAGCAATTTGGTGTCAAACTTTCTGTAAATGTAAATCTTTTAAGCAGTGCACATATGCTTAGAGCAAAATTTAAAAATTTAAAGATTACGTTGTGTATTAAAAAACCGTAAACAATTCCAAACGTCAAAATATTAGGTTATATTTTGGTGAAACGTCAAAGTGATTAATAATTTGTTAATATCCTTTGAATTTAACTAGTTTGTTTTAATAATATTTACTTTTAATTGAAATAATATCTAGTGCTGTGAATTTTTGTTAATGGAGTAATTTATCTTTTTTGTAAAGAAAATTTTTATGGGTTTTGAGCATATAAACCTTCTTTGTAAATTGGATTATGGAAGGGAATTTATCATTTTAATTATTGAATAGATTTACCTTGTCTCAAGATAACAGCTGGTCTTTAATAATTCTTATTAATACCATTTAATTTAGACATTTATATGAAGAGAGGTGAATTTTTGTATTTCAACCATTTTAGTTATAAACCATATGGTAGAAAAAGCATTTCTGTTTTGTTACTAGATCAGTTGGTAATTGAAAAAGCTCCAATACATTGATATTATTTAAATATTTTAAGATATTTAGTTAGTTTAATGTTAGTGTTTAAGATAATTAAAATGATAGAGATATTACTCCTGACGATAAAAAGCATTTTCTTTCTTAGTATTTAACTTTCTTTGATTCAGGGAATCCAAATTTAATTTTTTAAATTATTTATTTTAATTTTTTTTTGTAATTTCATTTGTTGAGTTAAATAAATGTTGTCATTTCAATTTTAAAGTAATAATATGTTGATATGATTAATACTTAATACTTTGAAATTACATTTTCACAATTTTTCCAGTGGTGTGCCTAGAGTGAGATTGGTTTACATTATTACATTATTAATAATTAAATACTCAAACTTACTTAAATGCTCAATTATCCAATATCGATATAGTATAGTCCCTATTTACTTTTTACAGATTTTATAATGTCCCTCTAGGAGATTTCCAGATATTAATATCTTTTTCAGGAGCACGAGGCGATATAAATACGAATATTTTTTGAAATACTTGAGATATTTAAAAAATTAATAATTCTGCTGATCATCTTAGAAAATGTAATTTTTTTAGAATCGGTAAAGCAGTTATTTTGCAGCATCTTCTTGTAATTGCTTGTACAACAATCTAAATATTTGATGTTCGACTCTCAAACATATTTTTTGGACCACCCAGTAGCCATAAAAAAATCCTATAACAGAAGTTGTTTTTCTTGATCCCTAGGATAACATATCAAAAAATTAAGAAAAACTGACTGTAAATATACAGGATTCTATGTAACGAGTGGCATAAACTTTTTTCTAAACCTAAACATCATATTGAAATACCAGATGCCCCGTTATATTTCGACTTTTTTAAACCTACAACTTTTGAACTAATTGAGACACGGAAATGCGGTTTCACCAGTTTTCTTCTTATTTTTTAAAGGTTTTTTCTGAGTATTCGACTTTTTGGCTCACTTTCGGTTTAACCGAAAATGACATAGCGTATTTTCGGTGATAGGGCAACTTTGTGATTTCAAATGAAACACCCTGTATATTTTGCCACAGTTGGAAAGCTTATTGTTTCCCCTTTTCGAAACTGCCATACTTGTCATGGTCATTATACAGTGTGATAGTTTTATAAGCTCTTAACATTAATACTGCAAGTTATTGAAGTGCTACGAAAAAATATAATGATTCGCAAAGTAAACTATGGAAGTTAAATAGAACATCACTTGCAAACGTCAAATTAGTTTATTGACAACTCTGGTACATGACTTTCTTTAAGAAAAATGTTTAATTTAAGTGAAAAAGCTTAACTGTATAATCTTTTTTGCTAAAATAATGAATAGCACATTAATTAACATTTTAACGCTTATAAAACCATCACTCTGTATAATGATTGGAGACCTTGCCTGAAAAACCCTTCATTAGCTCATCTTTCATAAGCGCCGTCGCTACAAGTTATAGGACATATAGTTTACAAATATGAAACTTGGTACACAAAACTTGCCACGCCACTGGCTTCTTTAATTCACGTTGTTTATTTTAAATAGACCCCTTTTTACTTGTGTTTCTGCGACATGGTTAGTCCAAACCCACCATTTTCAAGCACCCATTTGGTGTTACATTGTACTGTTGCAGATTAAATTGCTTCGCTTCCTTGACATAGTGGTTTTATGATTACCTACCTAAAATGCACTTCTCTAATAATGTCAAGTATAGAACTGGAATGGAAAGACAATGGTTTTACCAATTGTAAAAATATACCGGGTGTTTAACCATTTAAAATCACGAAGTTTCCCTAGCCCAGTTAAACCGGAAGTGGCGTAAAAAGGACAGATACTCTTAACTTAAAAAAATAAGAAGACTGGTGATAATACAACCTCATTTCATTATATCAGCTATTATTAGTTCTATCGGTTTGTTTAAAAATTAGATAGGTTTAAAAGGGTCAAAATATAACGGGACACGCGATGTAATTAATATAGAAATTATTTGTTTTTGTCTTGAAAGTGAGCATCAAAATGTCTAATTGACATGTATTTTATATCACGTACCTACCTTAGATGCAAAGCTATTTCATTGTAATAAAGATGCACAAGTTTGCTAATATCTTTGGCATTAAGTAAAATGACTGCAACATACCTGCAACAAATAGTAAAACATATTAGTAAAGCTTATATTGGATTTTTAGAGTTTAATTTAATGTTTAATTCATTGAATGAATGTAAGATTATATATTTTTTTAGAATCTCATTTGTTTTTGTTTATTTCAATGTAAATAGTTCTAAAATCCACTAACAGCTATTTATGTAACAAGTATATAATGTAGGACTTTACAGATGAGCTCAGTTTATGGCCGAGCGAGCGAAGCGAGCAAGGCCTATAAAAAGGGCGAGTCTATAAAGTTCGATTATGTAAGAGTTGCATACAAAGCTTTATGTTCGATTCCTAAAATTGGCTAATTATTATCAAAAAATAAAATCAGTTTATAAATTTGACATCTATCTTGACAGAAGAAAATTTGACATGTAATATACAGTTGTCATACTTTATTTTACTACTACCACTTTATTTTACGAGTACAATAATAAGCCAGTTCACTGCCGCAAAACAATATAATATACAGTACTTTATATTGCAATCGGACATAAAGAAAATTATTTTGAATTATTTTGATGCAGAAAAAGATTAGCACTATTTTAAATTAGAAGTGGAAGAGCAGCAATTATACGATGTTAAACTTCGCCCATTTACAAACTTCTGTTTTTTTTTAGTTTTCTTTATTTATATCGGTTACATTGTAAATAATGTCATTTATTATTATTATTACTATTATTATTAGATTAGGAATGAGTTGTACCAGAATTGCGGCTAAATCTAATTAAAATGAGAATGTGTATATCTGTAACTTTGGTACTCCCTCTCTACCTGCGCAGGGATTACACCTATTCACATCCCTTTTTACAAAAGCCATGTACATAAAAATGTTGAATTAAGCACGCAAATAGCAATAGATACTTTTCTCTATAAACACCTACACAGCAAACTACGCGAATTTTAATTTTATAACATTAAAATTCGTAACTATAATTGAATATTATTGGCTAAGGAATGAAGTTCTGTCAAAATATGTCAAACTAGTACGGGGTATCTACAAAATAATTTTATTTATAAATGGGTAGATACAACACAACTAATAGGCTTGGTTTAAGGGCACGAAGGTATAGTTATTTCAGTTATAGTTTAGTTCCATAAAAATCATGGAATCATATAACGTAGACCATGCAAAACATTGTCTGTTATTTCTATTAGAGCCACCGTTCGATTCACCACATATTAACAGGCCTGCCGAGTCTTTAAAATAGCTGAGAGGCTAGAATCCCAAAACTTTTCCGAGATATTCCCTTTTTTATCAAAGTAAAATGAATAAATTCTCTATCTTAAAGATAATCGAAGACTTTAAAGACGAGTTATCCAAAGACGAAAAGCATCGCGACACGCGTTTACTCGAATGAAGTTAATCTACTCTCTTACAGCGATGTCGATTTTTTCTTCAAGGTAAAATGTCAGCCACGTAAAATCCTTTCAAGTGGGTTTTCATGATAAAAATCTTTAAATTTTGGTATATTTTCGTATTATGAAATTTCAACTCACCATTTAATAAATGATCTTTTTTTCTTTTATTTATTTTGACAACTGTCAATCTTATTTAGGAGCATCCTTTTATATTATTGCAAGAAAGTCTGAGCTGAAGTATTTCAGTTACTGAATTACGGTTCCGGATATATCATTAGGCAGAACAGACTGGAATCTAGGGCAACGCAAAAGAAATTCATGCAACTGCTATCATGTTAATTAGTAAATGGTAAATTGTCCTACAAATTACATAAGAATGGTGATCTATGACCAATTTATTAGCAATTCGCCTGCTTCGTTAGTGAACTACAGACTAGAAATATTCTAAGTATAAAAGAGAATTTATGAAGATTGACAATAATTTGTGTATTATTTTAATACAGATGTATAATATAACACTAAACAGTAACCGTTACCGTTTGCATAACAGCATGCATAATGCATGGAATTGTGTTCAGGTGTTTTACATCATGGGTTTGTCAAATTAAAAGCCAATCCAAAGTGGTAAGGTCTAGATCAATTAAGTCACCAAGTTCAAGTCAACATTGATCTAGGAGGCATAGATTAGGTCGGCAGAAATGGGCAACGAACGGTAAATCCGGTTCTGGTTTACTTTATTTCACTATAATAATAGTAATTGCAGCTACACTTGCCCAACTTCCTTTATGACACATCATAAGTAAGCATTAACTATTTTGTTGTCCAGTAAAAGAATTTTTTGTAAGTAAATACTTGTGCGAGTCATTAATGTCTGCGATAAAGTCTAAGGGCTGTTCTTAACTCTATCGATAAAACACAATCTTCTTCAACACTTACAACTTACCTATACAATTCACTACATAAACAGAAACTTACCAGAAGATTGCCATTTCTAGAAACTAAAGCTCTAAACATTCTGTTGTATAAAATCTATTTCATTGTTGGTATAAAACCCCACATTCAATCATTTTCAAGAAAATACTTCCACAATATCCCTTCTTAACATAGAAAACCATATATACTTCTATAATTAGAGTGTTAACCTTACAGATCTTCCTAGAGTTTCACCATTTTTATGTCACGCAAAAGGAAAACCTGTTTTTGTCCAAAAATTAAAAAACGAACGTTTGAAACTTAGAGATCTGGAATCGGATTATTTGGAACAATTAGTTCTAAGTTCCAGATTGTGTAGATTACGTGTGATACGAACTCCAGCTGAAATTTATAGATGCTATTGTTTTATCAGAAAGGTACACTTTACGGCACATACTGAGATCTGGAATCTGGCAGACTATATTTTGCCATCGATGTTAACTTTCAAGTCTATCTGTAATAATTATACGGTAAAAACAGTTAAAGAATAATTTAATAGGCATATTATACCTTTTCTAAAATAGACTATTAATTCAAGTATATCGCCAGTTGAATCAGTTTGGAATAGAAAGAAAAGGGAGCTATGGAAAGAACCAAACAGGTCTCTTTAATCGTTGAACTGAGTAATCGTTCGTAATGGCGATGTTTCACAATATTAGTTGTCACCTTAACCGAACTGTCACTTATTCTTTTTTAGGTGGCCAAAATATTTCAAAATGGTTCTGGGTTTATTTATTCGTAATGCAATTGTAACATACAGAATTCATTGATCCACAACTTGGCGTAAAAGTTTAATACTTACGTTAGATTAACAGATTGTCACAGATGTGATACCTAGTCAAAGTCGGCAAGAAACTAGTTCTCCTTAAAATTATATTTCGACATGAGAAAATTGAATCTTGGGATTTGAGGGTTGATTTGAAATGAGCTATGTTTTAGAGTCACTGCATCTAGTTACCTAGGCCAGCTGGCCGATCAAAGTAACGCAAAACGCCGCCATATTGGGGCAAAAGAAGCACGAAATTGTTCATTATTTTTATCTGTAATGAATTTAATCAAATCCACGTCTAGTTTAAAAGGTTCTTCTTATTTTGAAAGTTCCAATCTCTAATATGTCATATACGCAAAATGTGGTTTTAATTTGTCCATTATTAAAGATCGCCCTTCTCTGCCCTAATATGGCGGCGTTTTGCGGTACTCTGATCGACCAGCGTGGTCTATGTGACTAGATGCAGTGACTCTACTATGTTTGCCTTATGAGCTCCACCTAGTTTGAAAATAATTTTGATAATTTTCAATTTATTGTTCTTTCCCCAACATGGGAACACAATTTCAAACGGTTTATTAATAATATATAATTAAACAAAAACATATTAATAAAAAATATACAAAGAATAATTTTCAGACATTTATTTCACAGAAAATAATAATTAAAACAATTTATTCAAATAATATCGATGTGATAAACAAAATAATAAAATATTATTTTTCAAGCAAATAAATCAGATACAGAAATCCAAAAAAAATTACAAAAGTCTCGAAGACCAGATGTATTATTACAAAATGTAATACATATTTTGCTATTATTAAAATCTTAGCCGTTTTAGAACCGAATTAAATAACTGAAACAAATTTATTTCGATTTCTATGTATATTACAAGGATTAAGCTAAATTATTTAAATGTTGCAAATTATTTCTTTTGAAATAAAATTACACTGAAAAATTTATCTTGCCGTTAAATAATAAATTAACCTTGAATTTTATAACCTTAAATTAGCTTCCCTTTTTATAAACTTCAGTTCTTTAATTGCAAACTGTCTTAATTTTTTTGCACAATAAGGGTTCAAACCCGAAATACTGTCACAAACGGAATTATTTCAAATGGAATACTTTTTATAACTTCTCAACTTGTATTCATTTAGTACAAATATTATGAAGGTTACTGCAACAACTACCCACATACATACACGCGATTGCATCTCATTAGAAGTAATTTATACAATCTGCATATCCTTGGAAATAATTTATGCATTTATACAGCATGCATCTCATTAGAAATAATATATACACTGTGCATTTATATTTGCATCTTATTATGCATTTATATATTCATCCCATTATCTGTAATTTAGTAAACTATACAATAAGGCTTCCGCAATATTCATGAGGATACGGTATATAAACAGCTTGCTTTGAGCTTACAATCAGTCAGTGAAAATGACTCTAACACTACATCTCCAAGCAAGCTGGTGAGTAGCTTTATATTTATTTTATGGTTAGGGATTGGAACCTGATGTCCAGGGGTATTGATTACCGTTCCCCTCACCTCGCTTAGTTATCGCTTAGTTATGGGGGAGTTGTGCCCAGGCTCTCTTTCGGTTAGTTTGTAAATCATCAGGAATTCGTCTCCTACGCTTAGTTTGTAGACTTAGTGCTAGAGCAGGATGGTTCCGACCACCCTCATGATTATGATAGTTTTAGGAGGACATGTACGTCCTCACGCTGTATAACCAATGTGTGAAACCTTTTGTATTCTATTGTTTGTTGTTAGTATATAGTTGTTTTCATGTCTTGTGTTTTCTTTCCTCTCTACATCTGACTACATCCTCCAGTCACGAAAACCCGAAAACGAAGTAATTACTGAAAACAGGTTTCTGAATCTTATTGCAGCAGTTACTTGGTAAACTTTTACATGTGGTTTCACAAGTCCTTTAGATTTTAATTCCATCCATTGAAAACTTGGTTAATCCAACCAACGATCCAATTACGATTTACTTATAGGGATATTTACAAGATCTGATCTGGGAGAGACAAACACCTAAGTGAAAAAACCTTTACTAAATAAATTTAAATTAGATTATTACATAAACCAAGACTGACTAAAAATTTCTTTAATAAGAAAAGTAGTAGGGAATAACTAGAGAAATATTTTACCTTCCAGATTATAGAAGGGTTTTTATCGTCGTTCCCTTAAGGATAAAAAATTCCGGAATAAATTCAATAATCTTCTAAATAGGCAATAACTCTACTCAAAACAATTCTTAATCACCACAATGGAATAAAATTCAACCAAATTATTACATTTAAGGATGAATCAATCACAAAAACAGTTTTCTTCAATGCACAAAATGGAAACTTATGACGCATCCTTCAATTAAAACAATTAGTAATAAAAACCATTTTCCAGCGTAACGCTCCGAATGAAGACAGGCGAAAAGCCAACGGGATTGAAATTTATTTTGGCGCCATACAACGTGTCGATTTTAATGACCTGTTTAGCTATCATAAAGATTGCCTTATATGGCGAAGTAGAACCTGATACGTTTTAGTGCCTTTTAATACTAAAAAACGTAAGTGTTAGTAAGTACTATAAAATTTAAAAGAGTTCGTTACTGACCAGGAACTACGTGATTCCCACTTACAGTATCCCTGTTATTCCATAACAATATTTTACGGGGTTATAGTAAAGAAGTTGCTCAACTTCTCAACTTTAACGAGTTTTTAACGAACTTAAAATGAAATTTCATTTCTAGAAAAATTCCATAGTCTTTAAATTCTTGAGATCATCAGCAACGATTCTGGTCTACGATACATATTTATACAAGAATTGAAAAATTTAATTGAATCTTTACTAAACCCTTTTTCCGATGAAGTCTGGTGTCATCTCGATGGCTACATCGACCTACTCTAGTGAAAAACCTACTGTCACTGTTAAATAAACTATGCAAGCTAATATAGTTGGTGTTTGAGTGGCAATGTCTCGACGGAGAATAAAATGGGCACATTAGCAGGATTCTGCAACAGCTCACACATCTGACACGACAAGGTAATATTTGCAGCAATTTCTTAGACTTGAATAATCAGAACAGAAAATTAGCATTAAGTCTTACATAAGAATTTTTATTATTTCGAAGTTTTTTGTAGAGATTTGCACACCCCTGAAGAACTGCAATCGGAAATTGCTGCGAAAATCGAGCAAGTTAGTCCTGATACGTTCATTAATTTATTTGATAGTATAAAAGAAAGTTAATCTAAGCATACAAAACGATGCACAATCTGAGCAATTCCTTTAGATTTTTAGTCTATTTAGGGCAACCTAATATCTCTTGTACAAAAAACTGTCGTTCAAGTTAAAGTAGCTGATGCAATCCAATGTTCAATTAGCACTTTATAGGAGCTTCACATTGATTAGAATCATAAGTAGTAATGAACTAATATTGGTCTGAATGCTTTGCCATCTTCTCTTACACGGCTGGACGAATTTTAATGAGATCGGTGTCATTCGAACAGTTTTTTCCCAGGAAGAGGGTGTGGTGGGGTAACAGTGGTGTTTGGGACCACTTTTTGTCCAAAAACTCAGGTATGCGTGAAACCCTCGATGAATATACATGCATTTGATCGTTATGGAAGGTTTATTATAAAAATCTGACCCATGGAACCATGTTACCCGCTCGGGGGGTAACTACCCCCAAAAACATGATCTAGTACTTTGGCCATGCAGGTGGATAGTACTTGATGAATTGCTACTACTGGTATAATTTACCGTCATTTGAGTAACCCATATATGAGTTATACAACTTCAAAGTGCCAAAAAGTGCCCTATTTGGCACAATTTACAATATTGTAACTCCTGGAAATGGGGCATGGCTTATACGATTCTATTGCTTAAGAATAGGGTTTTTAAACGTCGAAAAGATTAGCCTGATCAGTCTAACCACTTTCAAAATAGTCCGTTTTTGGACACGATGTGTTCCCAAAACTGTGGGAGGGTCAGATTTTGATCAGATCCCATTCTGAGTCTTTAAACCGTCAATTGACGGTTATTCTCTGGTTTTAAGTGCCCTATTTATAAAATTATAGTGATGCATCGGAACGATAGTCCTGCAGCGGACGTCTTGCAACGTAAGGTAAGCGACATGAATTCTCGGCCTAATATAGAAAAAATAAACTTGGTAAAATATAATAATTTTTATTTTTTAATATGATCTCCCCTAATGCCAATACACTTATTACAACGTGGAATTAATAATTCAATGCCCTTGTAAAAATAATCTGAAGTTTTTCCTTCAGAATGTTCAATTACAGCTGCTTGCAACTCGTTCTCGTCCTTAAAACGACGTCTCCTAAGGTCTTTCTTTAAATTGGAAAATAAATAATAGTCACTGGGAGCCATATGCGGACTGTACGGTGGATGAACCAATGCTTTAAAGCCGCATTCGCGAATGGCAGCTTGTGAAATTGCGGCAGTATGAACGGGTGTTGTATGAATTGTCGTGTAATAATCGAACACCTCTTGTCAATCTTCCTCGACGTTTTTCACGAATATTGTTTCTGAATTTATGCAATAAAGACGCATAATATGTACTGTTAAAAGTTGTATTGCGTTCTTTAAACTCAATCAGTAAAATGCCGTCACAATCCCAGAATATTGTTGCCATAACTTTCTTTGTCGATTGAACGACTTTCGCCTTTTTGGAACGAGGTTCATCGGGTCACCGCCATTCCATCGACTCCCTTTTGGATAGAGAATCATAATACAGAATCATTGTTTAATCTCCAGTGACAACGAACTCCAAAATCGGCTTTGGGTCGTCTCCACACAAGTTTAAAAACGAACGCACACATTCGACGCGACGTTGACGTAGAACAACAGAAAGAAGACGGGGTACCGCGTCTCTTGCACTAATTTTATTCATATCCAAATGGCCATGAATAATTCGGCGAACACTTGTTTCCGAAATGTCAGACATCACTGCTAACTCCTTAATTTTCAAACGGCGATCTTCTAATATCATTTCTTCAATGATTGCAACTTTTTGAGGCGTTACCGCTTCAATTGACCGATCAGTGCGCTCGTCATCTTCAAGAGATTCTTGTCCCAAACGGAAACATTTTAACCACTTTTTTACAGTGGAATAAGAAAGAGATAAATCACCATAAACGCCGTCTAAACGTTGTTTAACTTGATTAGCCGTGTGCCGTTCTTTTGCTAAAAATTTAATGACCGCGCGGTACTCAATTTTCGTTAGCTGCGACATTTTCATTCACTCGTCACGACGCTTGAGTGGCTACTAAAATCTATTACGCTTCTAGCCGTAATATATATAGTGGAGGCCTCTTACATGTTCAACTATGACGCAACCGAGTTTGAACATGTTGGCATCTCTAGAGCCTACCGGGCCCAGAATTTATGGCGCTTACCTCGTATATTTATGTAAGTGTCACAAACGTTTGAAAATGTGACATGCATTTGAAAAGATTGTTGATCATAATAATTAATAAAATAAACCTTCTAAAGAATAACAAAACATTCATTTTAATAAACAAATTTATTTGAGATGTTTTACTTTCACAACTATTTTTTTATCTTATTATTGGCATACCTTTAACCATTCACTTGAAAATCCTCTTGTCGTTTACGGATTTCCTTCTTCACACTTCAACGAGTACAAATTCAGCACTGCATTAATTTCCATCTAGATAAATGCACGCTTTCAAGGAAGGCCAATCGCAGTCAATAAATTCATAGCCTGGCTGAATGATATTTATCATTGAAACATTAATAGGAATTCATTTTACCCCCTTTATAAAGTAGGTCATGCGATATTTACGTTCGAAGTGAGCCTGCAGAGTTGTCAGTTATGACGTTAACAAGATAATTTAGAGGATAAAGATGACGAGAATTTTTCATTGTAGTATTTGCTGAAACGAGGGAAGTGTAACTTATTTGCATATCTTTTCTTGAATCTACGGAACTAATTGAAATGTAATGACCTTATGATACCCAAAGAATTTATTTTTTTAAATACAAAGCAAACTAGTGAGAATGCGCAGAGCTAGCATTGCCATGACGAACAAAAACAACTGTATACTTAATAAACTAATTTATGTCCGATTGCATTATAAAGTACTGTTTATTGTATTGTTTTGCGGCAGTGAACTGGCTTATTATTGTACTCGTAAAATAAAGTAGTAGTAGTAAAATAAAGTATGACAACTGTATATTACATATCAAATTTTCTTCTGTGAAGAATAGATGTCAAATTTATAAACTGATTTTTTTTGATATTTACCTAATTTTAAGAATCGAACGAATCGAATGTTTTAAGTTAGTTCATAATGTTATGAGTTCATTATTACAGTCCATTAGTTCATAAGCTCATATGTTTAGATATTCGGTTAATTATGAGTTCGTTTCTTAGTTTATTATCAAGTCGCTTACAGCGACACTTTACTTGTATGTAATGTAAATAGATCGTCATAGTTAAAGAAAATATCTTTTATTTTCATCATCAAACTTGTGTACGACGCATCATCAAACTTGTGTACGACGTTACAGACATACTTGAAAAGAACGCGTGGATAATGAGTGCTAAGGTGACCAAAGGTCTCCCTCGCGGCATATATACCGTATTGTATCATTCCCCAAACCAAAGTGACAGTGAATTCCTCGAATTCTTTGAAAATTGGTGCGAACAAAATTTATCCAATAATGAAAGACATGTAATAATTGGAGACTAATAACTGGAGTAATATTAATTGGTTTAAAGTAACATCTAGTAGTAATAAGTTAAAAAATATTGTTCATTTTTATGGTATGAAGCAAATTGTAAAATCGGCAACAAGAGAGGTTGAAATAGTAGGTCTTTAATAGACAACAATTTAGAAGCAATAGTACCCCAGTCCCCTAAAATTAGTGATCATTTCTTTGTCGGAGTTCGTTTTCAAAACCAAAATTTTACAACAAAGTATTTCGAAACTAGAACAATCAGGTCAACAAAAACATACACGGAAATCAAAATGCAAACGTTGTTAAGACAATACGAGTTTGTAAACAACACTAATGTTGATGTCATGTGTGCTGAATTGCAAGGAAATTTACAAAACTGTGTCAATAGTTTAATGCCATGTCAAACAATAATAATGCGTAAACAAAACAATTGGTATACACAAGAACTCAAATTTCTTAAAAGTCAGCGAGATAATTTTGTCAGATAGCTAGAATAACAGATGACGTAACAGACTGGAAAGCCTATACATTAGCAAAAAACAATTACAATAAAACCATTAGAAAAAGTAAATCTCAATATTACGAACGCGAGATCGATAAGCTTAAATATGATTCGGGCAGATTATGGAAAATGTTGAAAGGCCTATTAAATAATAAAAAAAATTGTAGCTCTAATTATATCACTTTTAATGAAAAAAATTGATGATCCGGAAGAAATTGCTAAAAATTTTAATGATTATTTTATTAGCAGCATTGAACAAATTCATTCGAGTATTAGCAGCAATAGTTTAATCAATTTCAATAATATAGGAAGAAACTGTGAGGCAATTTTTAACTTTTCTCCAATTTCAGTTCAAGATCTTCAAAAAGTCATTAGCGGTATAAAAAATAAAAGTTCGACGGACGGGATCACAATAAATATAATTAAAGATTCGATGCCTATTATAGGAGACGTGTTGGTAAACATAATCAATAGATCATTTGAAACTTCAAGATTTCCGCAAAATTGGAAAACGGCTACAGTTATTCCGGTGCCGAAAATTGCAGGGACTAATAAATGCGAGTATAGACCCATAAATATGTTACCCGCATTAGAAAAAATTATGGAGAAAATTGTTAAAATTCAATTAGTAGATTATCTTGAAAATAATAAATTGCTTTTGGAATACCAATCAGGTTTCAGAAAACATCACTCTTGTGAAACATCATTAAATATGATCATAGCAAAATGGAAGGAACAAATGGATGAAAATAAGAAAATAGTTGCGGTCTTTTTGGACTTAAAAAGAGCATTTGAAACAATTGATAGGGATATCTTGTTAAGAAAAATGGAAAGATACGGGATTAAAGGTTCAGCCAACAGATGGTTTAGAAGTTATTTAACTAATAGACATCAAATTACCAGGTTTAATGAAGTCAATTCATCCAAAAGACAATGCAATCTGGGGGTACCGCAAGGGTCAATCTTAGGTCCATTACTATTTATACTTTATATCAATGATATAGACACGCAACTTAATGCCTGTGATATAAATCTGTTTGCAGATGATACCTTAATAACAGCATCGGACATAGATGTTAAACTAGCGATACAAAAAGTAAATTCAGACATGACAAATATAACAAGTTGGTTAAAACTGAATAAATTAAAACTTAATACATCAAAAACTAAAGCTATGATAATATCAAACAAGGTATGCTCTAATTTAACGGATGGGATAAACATTGATGGAGAAAATATAGAAATTGTTGATGAAATGAAATATTTAGGAATTATAATAGATAATAGACTAAAATTTAGCAAACATATAGATTATGTTGTAAAGAAGACAGCTAAAAAGATAGGTTTCTTAGGTAGATTAAGCAATAAATTAAACATATGGTCTAGAATATTAGTATATAAGAGTATTATTGCTCCACATTTTGAGTATTGTGCCTCGATTCTATTCCTAATAAAGGAAACTTATATGAGTTGTAACAGAAGAACTAGAATATCCCTTGTGCTGGATATGCTAAATTTTTTCACCATAAAACAAAGAATTTATTATAAAACTCTATTTTTAATTTTTAGAATAATGAACGGGCAGTTACCACATTACATGTCAAAATTCATGACGTATAACAGGGAATACCATGAATATAACACTCGAAATATTAATGAATTTAGATTACCATTGCATACAAAATCATCCTCACAAAATAATGTATTCTATAAGGGGTTAAAATTATATAATGAACTACCACAGGATGTTAAAAATTCAAAAAATAATAGAGAATTTAAGCGAAACTGTTGTAATTTTATTAGGAGTAATGTAAACTACATTGATTTATACCTGTACTTACAGATTAAATATAGCGGTAGGTAGTAATTAGTATTTTAGCATGTAAGCAACCAAATGTATCTAAATAACATCATATATGATGGAAATAAAGAATCTAACTAACATTAGTTGTCATAAAAACTAAAATTCTAAGTCCTAAAATTTTTCAAATAAAAAAAAATGTTGCTAAAAATGTTTAATTTTTCGTAAATTTTTAAAAACTACAACATTTTTCATTTTTCAAAAATTTACCGAAATTTTCGGTGGTCATTTTGACCACTTTCCCGAAGAGGTACAAAAAATGTTTCAACCAAAAGTTTCTTAGAATTCGATGTACTATAAGATTCCAAAAAGAAAAATTCAAAAAAGTCAACAGGGAAAAAGGCTACAGACAGACAGCAGACAGACAGACTTCACGAATTCAGAGACGAACTTTTTGTTCGTCGAAAATGTGCAGCATTAATTATTTAGAAGAAAGTTTAATAAAACGATTTAATGGTTACCTGCGGATTAATAAGGTGAATGTGTTAATAAATATTTATGGCGACATATAATGATGAAAGCTAAGAATGTAGCGATAAGTGTATACATAAAAATGAACTAAATTTACATACGTACTTCCTTTGCGTGGCATTGTTAAGAATGTTAAAGAAAAAACACAGAAACTGTTATTTATGTATAAACTGATTTATGTTTTAATAGCTACTATTGTGTATGGATAACCATTCGATAATAATCTATTCATCTTAAAAGATGCAGGAGTAATGGAGCACTTTCGGACCTAGGATGGTAAAACTAGTTTCTTACCATTGTGGAGGCTCTTTGTTTTTTAGTTATTATTGATAACAAAAGTGGCCACTACTTTGGTATATACCAAACTGGGTATACGCCTTGTTACGTGCTAATTGCGTAGCACCCTGTATAGCTATGCGTTAGGTTGTATAGCGTTTAGGGATTTTCGCATTTTCTCTCCTATTAGTTGCCTTTTTGTTTGGAACTAACGTCCGGTTGTTTTCAATAAGACTTTCACTTTGTTCGATCCGTTTGTGAGTCAACTTATTTATAGAATATTTTAGTAGACATTGCCGTTTAATTAATCTCTTCCTTTGTGTTGTGAATTGGGAATTGCGTTGGTGCAGATCTGTGATTAATTTGTGGCATGGTTTTCCAATTGTTATATTGGAAGCCGTATAGTGATTTTTCCGCTACTTCTTTTTAGAGGTTATAGCGCACGTTCTCGTAACTGTTTATAGGTTAACTTTTCTATCATTCAGTCTCTTATACTTAATTCTTTTGATAGGTTTCGATATATAATCGTCGTTAGCTGCATATGGAGGCGATATAATTATCTTTTAAGGTCACACTACACCAAAAGTATTTATAAAATGGTTGCCTCGTACATTCTGGTAATTTGGTTTTGTTACAGATCTGTTTTTTTGTTTTCTTTAATAAATCTTACGTTAACTTCATACACTACGTTGTATATTTGGGTTTTTAAAAAACCATTACGCAGACTTGGTTCCTGTTGTCTCGTTGGATCACGCTACGTTCGACCTGGTCGGTGACGTTCCTCTTCAGTTCAAAGAACACACATTTGTATCGTGAGTCAGTTATATTGTAGCAACTATTCACAACAACAATAACGTCCGACAACCCTTACTGTATATAAAACATTTCTGTATATTTGTATATTATAATTTTATGTGTTAAATGGTTTTCCCCAGTGAGCGTGTAGCACTTATATCTAGTATCTGTTTCATATATATAATTTTATCACATGTTACTTATTTTGTTACTTTGTTAGGAATATTTGCGAGGGAATACGTATGACTTTGCTCCGTAATGAATTGGTTAAACAATTAAAATCTGACGAATAATGATTGCACAATCTACATCACAGGTATTCGCGTTAATCTACCGTGCCACTTACGTTTTGAGACTTGAAGTCAAGTCAGAGCTAGAGTAAATAAATCGCTCGCATCAATCCTCACCCAGATCAAATTTGTAAATATAAATCAATAACTTGCATTTAATTTTTACCAAACCTGTTTGTCCTTGATTAAAATATAACCTTATTTGACTGATTTATTTTATTTGATCTACCTATTTGATAAAGCACTGTAAATCTCTTACTTGAAGACTTATTATTTATATGTTTGGTATTTGTGGTTTATATTTTCAGCTATCGAGGTGCCAATATTGGGAAAAGTCGACCACATTGGTAGTAGTCGCAAATGTGTTGTTCTTTTCAGATTTTGTCGGCCAATACTGTAGCTATTTTAGACGATTCTTGGCGCCCATTACAGAAAACCTTTAGTGAGACCTACGACCTCACACTAGTTAGCTGGAAGCCGACAGATTTAACTGCGGTTAAAAGTTGTCACCGTTTCCCAATAAGCAGTTCCCACTTTGTTGGTAACAATGCTTTATACGTAAACAATCTTTCTATTAATATAATATTTATGAAAAGGAATAATTACATAAAATTGTCCCTTGCTCTTATAGTAATTACTCTTATAACATTAGATCTAATAGTACTATAGAATGCGCGTTAGTTATCCCCTGTGCCTCGATGTGGAAGGTGCTTCGTAATGTCTATGTCACAGGAACGATCCCTGCTCCGGTAGTTTTTTTCTAATTTGAATTTGTTAGTTTTGAAAACAAATTAATTATTTAATAATTACTTGTATTATATTTTTAAATGTTATTTGTATTTTATTATTACTATCGGAGCAGTGATCAATCCTGCCACCAACGTGTTACGAAGCAAGCACCTTCCACATTGAGGCATATGAGATAGTGAAGATAAAAGGATTTTTTCAATAGTCTTATTTATATTGTTTGATAAATAAAATTCAAATAATAAAACGAAATAAACGAATAAACGAACGACTTTCAGCTTCAGAGATTCAAAATGTTGAAAATCTAAAATATCAAAATTTCAGAATGAAAAATCTTAACTTGTCATAGTACAGAATTTGGAAATTATAATATGTAATTGCTTTCTACAGTTCTTACCTTCACAATTTCAGAATTTAAAAAGGGCAACCCAAGTAGCACAAAATATTGGCAAATTATTCCGGCAATATTGAACCTACATTGCATAATTGAGGCACTATTAGCATGATTTAGCCAATATTGGTTTTGAGAATATGTTTTAACAGTATTGTTAATAGATAATGGTGGAATAATATAAGTAGAATTTAATTTCGTCTGTTACTTATTATCTATAATAATATTTAATTGAGGCAATTGTATCAAAACAGACCAATGTGATAAAACAATTTATTAATACGTAATAAGGCGACGTTTCGATCTTTTTTTTGGATCTTTTACAAGCCTATAATAAAAACATATCATGTATAAAAAACATAACAGTGGATAAATATTTATAATTACCAAATAACAATATAAACACTTAATTATTATATAACATGCTAGAGTATTGCATGAAGTATTTGTAGTGATAACAACAATAGCTTTCAATAAATTTCTTTAATAGATTTTATTGCATGTGTTTAAATATACCAAATGTATGAAAATACAGCATACAGTATGTTAAAGTATTGTTATGTATGTTTTCGTAAGCATTTCAATGTCAGATTGTAAATTTATGTTATTTTTTTCCCTTTGCATGTGTAACATTTCCGAAATTAGTCTTTTTTTTCAAGTTATTTTCTTTATCCATGATTTTGACATTTGCCCAATTCATATTATGATTGTTATTTATTATATGTTGTGATTACATTGTGGTACTTGGGATCAGATTTAATATTTCTCATATGTTCCTTTACTCTTGTTTGTAATTACCGTTTGGTTTGACCAATATAAGTATTATTGCAATCTAAACATTCTATTGTATATACTACATTAGTTTGGCAATTTTTTTGTTGTTTTGTCTTTGCATCTGATGACTGAAATTAATTGCATCCAGATACAATTTCTTCAAGTTTGATGTTATTATATTAGTGGTGTTATTAATGTGTGGTACAATAACGTATGGTCTAATAACAAGTGGTCTAATTTTTTCCGACAAAATTTGTCATTTCAGATATGAGTAGCTTTCGCAACGAAAACTACACTAGTCGACGCAGGAGACGAATGTAATTTTCCAAAAGCAAAAGCTACGAATGTCTTAAATGATAAATTTTTGCAAGAAGAAATTAGACCACGAGTTGAATTCGGCTTGACAATCCATCTAGCAAATTTTTATTTAGCGTGTGTAGTTAATATTAATTTAATTAAATTTGACATTTCATTTTGACATAAATTTTTTCACTAAGAAAAAACCACAAGTGGTTTTTTCACTACAAAACTAATTTCATTGGTCCCAATTTGAAAAATTCTGTAATTTGATTGGTTAAATATTTTCGAGTTGGATTGTCATTAATAAATGTTTTAGGATAAGAATTGTCATTTAGACTCTTTTGACTATCTCAATATTTTCTTTATTATGTATTAATAAAAATGGTTTTATCACATTGGTCTGTTTTGATACAATTACCTCAACTAAATATTATTATAATTCTGGTGGAATATGTAAATGAAATATCGCGGTTTATTATACTATAAAAAACCAATATTGGAGGATCATTTAAATGCAATATCGCATAGATGTTTACAATAAATGTTCTAACAAAAACGTTTTATAGTATTTATTTTAAAATTATTGAGCTAATACTGGTGCGATATTGGCAGAATAACTTTAGTATATTTCTTTTAAATATCATTTAGCAATATTGAACCATTATTTAAATACAACATCGCATACATATTTACAGTAAATGTTCTAGTAATATTGTTTTATATTTATTTTTAAATTATTGAACCAATATTGCTACATTATTGGCAGAATAATTTTTGGCATATTTCTTTTAAATATCATTTAGCAATATTGAACGATTATTTAAATACAACATTGCATACATATTTACAGTAAATATTCTAGCAATTATGTTTTATAATATGTATTTTTAAATTGTTGAACCAATATTGGTGCATTTTTGGCAGAATAACTTTAGCATTTTTGTTTTAACTACATTTAGCAATATTGAACGATTATTTAAATACAACATCGCATACATATTAACAGTAAATATTCTAGCAATATTGTTTTATAATATTTATTTTTCAATTATTGAACCAATATTGGTACATTATTGGCAAGATAACTTTAGCATTTTTATTTTAAATATCATTTATCAATATTGAATTATTATTTAAATACAACATCGCATACATATTTACAGTAAATGTTTTAGTAATATTGTTTTATAATATTTATTTTTAAATTATTGAACCAATATTGCTACATTATTAGCAGAATAACTTTTGACATTTTCCTTTTAAATATCATTTAGCAATATTGAACAATTATTTAAATATACCATCACATATTTATTTAAAGTATTTACTTCTTTACTTATTCTAGCAATATTGTTTTATAATTTTTATTTATATTAATAACATTTATTCATACTTATTTATCTAATTCTAATATTCTTAGTATACGATTTAAATTATATCGAAGACAATAACCCCAGAAAATTACAACGCAAGAAGTTCAAAATATATAAGTGTGTGCGACCTTATTATTTATTTAATAAATAAATTCGTAAAACAAATGGTAACATTTGGTGTTATTATGTGCACGGAGGTTTGTCAGTGTGGAGCCAGGACCAATGTCGTTATTTTGTGTGACACCATTATTGTTTTTTAGCAGCCTGTTGTATACATGTAGATATGTTTACGCACTGACATAGAAGGGTAGTTAGTGCATCGGTCAATACTTATTAAGACGTGATCTCATGATGTTTATCTTTCATTACAAGATCGGACTAGTTAACCGGTTTTGGTGTGAATAGATATCCTCCCTTTTATTACTAGGGCCTACGTAATAATAATAATCGCCCCCTCCCTCCCGCACAAGCTTATAGCCTCTGGGGCCTGGTTTCCAGGTTATGGGTTGTAGCAATTATTATTATTATTTTATATAATTTAAGATTATTGGGTCATGTGAATAAAATGTAAAACAAGCTTTAACTATACATCTATCTTATACTTATTAATTAAACATCTTATTGGTTATCTTTTATTATAACTAGTAAAAGCATTTGCTACATTTTATTCACATAGCCCATTGTTCTTTCATGTTAGATATTTTATTTTGTTTATAATTTCATTTAAATAAGTTCCCGTTAAGATTTGATTCCTTCGAATAAATTTGTGTACTTGTGTATGTAGTTTTTATTTTTTCCAATACAGTGACAACATTATTAAGCAATGTTTACAATCAAGGTGGCGCCAATAAAGCATACTATTATTGAGCAACGTTTAAAGACCATATGCGATCAATAAACTGGAATACTATTGAGCAAGACCCAAAATCGATATTGCACCAATAATGCAGAATATAATTGAGAATTATTTTAAATCAACATTGCACCACTATAGGATACTATTATTGAGAAATGTTTAAAGTCCATAGTGGACCAATAAAGTAGATTATTATTGAGCAATATTTAAAATCGATATTGCATCAATAATGCAGAATATAATTGAGAATTATTTAAAATCAACATTGCACCACTATAGGATACTATTATTGAGAAATGTTTAAAGTCCATATTGGACCAATAAAGTAGATTATTATTGAGCAATATTTAAAATCGACATTGTACCAATAATGCAGAATATAATTGAGAGTTATTTAAAATCAACATTGCACTAATACAGGAGACTACTATTGAGCAATGTTTCAACTCCATATTGGACCAATAAAGTAGAATATTATGGGTGAAAATTTAAAATCAATATTCTATCAGTAAAGCAGAATGTTCACATTTCTATATGGGGTCAATATTTGTTAGGAAAATTGTACCATTATTGCCGCAACTTCTAGCCAATATTGCACCAATATTTTGTGCTACTTGGAAATATTCAATCTTTAATAATGTCTCATCTAGTTCATAAACTTTTTCGTTTTAATGTAGTGCTATTTTTAAATCTCTGGGATAATTATATAAAACTTTGAATGAAAATGCATTATCATAATTTAAAATCTTCTCTCTAGCCACCTATTTGTAATTTCATAATCATTTAATTACAATCAAAAGTAAGAAGAAAGAGAAGTGTTCGATCTCTACATACTGTTCGAAAACCGACACTAGAATAATGTATTTTAACTGAAACTAGCATTGCTTCGTTTAGTATTACCTAACACTAACGGTAACTTACATAATACAAATAAAACGTATGATACAGGCAAAAATATTATACACTGTGATTAAAGCTAAACAAAAGATTTGCATAATTTACGTGATATTTATATATTACCACTTACTAAAATGTACAAATTTTACAGTTCACCAAAAGAATTTAAACTTATTTCATTTCAACCAAAAAAACGAATTTATTTGTTTACAGTTGGATTAAGCGAATGCATTCTACAACTTCAAGGGTATGTAGTATAAAAAAGTCCATTTAATAAATATTATTACAATGCTTACATAAATCATATTTAATAAATTGATATGATTAATAAAACAAGAATTACTAAATTTTTAATAAACTGCGGATTAGTGTGCACTCTGCATATAATAATAAAATAGACTAGCTATTTTTGAAAAAATATCAAATCAAATCAAATCCTTCTCAAGACATCAATTTCAAACACGTAAAATAATAATTTTCCATAATAAAGCAGTTCTAAAAGGTTACTGAATTTTAAAGTAAATTTTGAAAATTAATTGGTTTTTATTTGGAGGGCATTGGCCAAACTAGTATATTAATTTATTAATGTAAAAACTTTAGTAATGTTTCACTTTTGCGATTTGAATCATATTTAATATTATATTAAAAAGGTTTTATACAATAAATCAAACTCGGATTTGATAAGGGTTTTATTAAATAATTTAATAGTAGGCGAACAAGGAATGGATAGTGGTCAAGGGGTGTGCCTGTCCAAGTATATCTAATTTATAAATCATTAGTGTAGGATGGTCTAAAAAGTTATAGGGTAATTCCACATCAAGTGATCCAATTTTTTGGAAGTTTTGACCATCACCCTCTTTGATTTTTTGGCACAACTGTGATACTCCTAAAGAAAAATAAAAATCTAAAATATTATATTTTTAACACAAGTGGTTCTTAAGTTGTGCCCTTATAAAGTGTACAAAAATGAGTGATTTTGGGCAAGTTGGCGTTTACGTTTTCCTTTATAACTTTTGATAGAAATAAGATAAAGGAATGAAACGAAAACTGTTTTAAAGTTCATCATTTGGGCTTTAAGATGATGAGTTGCATGACATACTTTAATATAAAAAAAATTTATATTGCGTCCCTGAAGTGTTTGACCTTGAATTTTTCAGAAAACATATGATTAAAAATTCTGAAAAAAATTGTACATAGAGTTGCATATTTTTTAAATATGTGTGCCAAATTTCAATTTGGGATCTCAATGGGATCGTCACTAAATTATTTTAACAAAATAGCAATGTTCAACATTTTACCATTAATAATGTTTTCAATATTGGGAACATTGGGAGTTTTGTTTTATAAATGATTATTTTCTGTTTTAGTAATTACTTACAAACAATCTGGGTTAGATAAAACATTAATTAACAAATTCCTGTAAGTTTTTAAAATTTTTTAAAATTATTTGTGAAACGTTACCTAAATAAAATATCCTGGGTACACTTATCAAGAAAATCTTTCAGTATTATCAGAATACGTACAAATTGTTATCAACTATAACAAATTAAAATCACTATGACATTCAATAAAGAAAATTTTAATTTGACGCACAGTACTAATGTAAAATACTACATGCTAATTCCATTTCCTTATGACTTAAACTGTATGTACGACCTGTCGCTGTATTTGGATCTACTTTCCTTAAAATCTACTTGAGCTATCTGGTATTTACAGAAATGTTGGTGCAGGGCCAGCATGATGTAGAAATGACGCGGTGACTTCGCATTCTTTACTATCTGAAGATATCAACATGGGATAACGACCTCTTGCAGTCATATTCACATGTAACAAAACCTGTAATTAGATATATTTCTAATGTAGGTCTAATTAGTTCATCAGATGTGGAGTGTATAAATGTCTGATCACTAGCAAGAGTAGAATTTTATTAATATATTATTTTCTGAGATAGGTATAAAACAGTGAAATTTCTGTGTCCGAACAATTGTTTTTGCTTTATCAAACCGTTCATAAGAAATTAAGATTGACATGTATTCAGTATGATACATTACTATGCACTATTGGTTTCATAATGATCTAGGACAACAATGCTAAGATCATGGTATTTTTTATTATTTTATCCTATGCCTTTACACTGGAAAAAAAGAATAAAATAGCATCATATTAGTCTGGCTGTCCTAGATCGTTATGAAATCAATAGTACATACTGGTACTGTCACTAGGTACTAAACAGTGGTGTTTTAAAAAAATATATTATTAATGATCCCATTGAGATCTCAAGTTGAAATTTGGGAGACATAGGAATTTAAAGATTATGAAAAGTTTTAAAAAATCATCTAGAAATAATTAACGTTTCATCTAACACAGATTCTTTGCAAGTAATTACTCAGAACAAAGAGTAATCATTCATAAAACAAAATTCTAATACCAATAATATAGTTACCAATATTGGAAAATATATTTATTTTAAAATGTTGGACATTGCTATTTTTAAGCCCAAATGATGGACTTTAAAACAGTTTTTGTTTCATTCCTTTATCTTATTTCTATCAAAAGTTATAAAGGAAAACGTAAACGCCAACTTGCTCTAAATCATTCACTCATTTTTGTACACTTTAGAAGGGCACAACTCAAGAATCACTTGAGTTAAAAATATAATATTTTAGATTTTTACTTATCTTGAGGAATATAACAGTTGTGCCAAATTTGAAATAAATCAAAAAGGGTGAGTTACAACTAATTGGATCACTTGACATGTTATTACCCTATAGTAAATGTGAGTTATAGTAGTAATAAAAGGAATAATCTCTAATCAGTATTTATTATTAGTTAAATTATTATTAAAACAGTATAAAAGTTTAATTTAAAATTAAGAGCTTAAGAGCTTGTAAGCTGCAGAAAGTAGTAAGGAGTTTAGGGGAAGAGGGGGAACAGTGTTACACAAAAAATATTTTTTGATATAATTCAGAACCGAATAAAAATTTTAAGATTTATTCTCTTCCTAGTTTAAAAGTTACGAATCTTGTTTCAATTTTTACATTTAACTTGCTTTGATTATTTCAACTTTTAGAGAAATTAAGATTGATTCAACTTGGTGCTCTGTGTAACACTGTGTCCTGATAGTGGGGTACAGAGTTACAAGGAAAGGTTAACAATGTCAATGTTAATAAAACAACTTAAAATTCTTATATTCTTGCGTTGTACGTACCAATTTATAAGTTGGATTAACTTCTGTATTCGTGTTACGTGTAATTTCCCTAATTGACAAAATTCTGTGTTTTATTATAGCCTCTTCTTGTATTACCACAAAGTTTCCAACATTGATATCATTTGAATGGAATAATGTATTTTTATCACTTAAATGCTACTTGGATTGATCACTGTCTGCACAAGTGTTACATAAATAATGTTACACCGAACCCGACTATCCACTGTAACACTGTACCCCAATCATCAAAAATCGATACTCGAATAGTTAATAAGGGCACAAACAGTTTTGAGGTTAAGTTCGTGTTTCTCCGGGGTAAATAAGCTTACAAACTAGTTATAAATAAATTTTTAATAATTAGCTTTATAGTATATTAAGTATCAAGAACAGTAAGGACAGTTTACCGATCGACGATAATGTTTGGCGACTGAGCGAAGCGAAGTCGCCAATATTGGAGGAGATCGGTAAACTCCTTACTGTTTGAGATGCTTATACTATTTTTTGTACGATCACTATGAATATAAAGGTATTAACTAAGGAAATATTCCGAAGATGGTAAAAAAATAGATTTAAGATAATTTATTTTTGCCCTGTAAGTATATCCACCAAACATTTAGTAGGTTTCGTCGTTACCATGGATACGTTTGTAATTTTATTTTTAAATGTCACGATATTTTTGTCATTACCATGGATACGTTTGTAATTACTATTATTTTTGAATGTTAGATATTTGTCAAATTTGTGAGAAGGAGTGAATCTGAGAACGAATATAATTCGGATATTGAAGAGGCCTGAGCAAATTTAAATAAAAAACATACATTTTTTTAATAGTCCAATTATTTAGAAAATAATGATTTTTCCGCGATCGCGAAAGAAACATCTAAAGATCATGCATTTATTTTATAAATTACATATAATTTACTTACCGTTCTGTTTTTGACAGAACTGAACGGTAAGTAATTACTTACCGACGTGTTTCTGCTTAGCAACCAGTAAATATAACCTACTGTTCTAAAACCAAGTATGGTAAACAATCCGAAATGCATGGTCGTACAAAAAGTAATTTAATTCTGAAGTAAATTGTATTTTACTTGAAATCATTACTTTTGATATTAAAAAATATACATACGTTAATTTCTTGAAAACCCATCAGTGAATATTAAACAAAATGCACCTACACTTGGTGAACATCAAAGTACTTCTAACATGAGAATATGAACAATGTTTAATATAAATTAATCCCAAAAACATTGAGTGTAACACTGTAGTACGTGTAACACTGTTCCCCCTCTACCCCTACTTACGACTCCGCTTACGATTATTGAATAACTAGGTGCCAACTGTTTACCCTAATGGGTAAGCTTTAGTAACTTGTTGTTTTTGTTGAAATACGAAAAAAGAATTCAAGCTCGGATCCTCACCTCTCTTACATAGCGTAGTTCAATAGGGTTTGGGTCATCCAGCGCTAGGTAGCGCTGGCTGTCTCGCAGAATACCGAGACACATGAATGAAAACACAATGCTTGTGCTTAATAATTTAAGGATTAATTTTATATACAGTTCTATTGTACTCATTCGTATACATGCAGATGGAGAAGAATAATCAGATTTTATTTATTTCTTTTATATAAAATTGAAATTTTATGAAATATGAAATGGAAATGAAATTATGAAAGTGATAGGCAAATGCTTGTTGTAACCGTGTAATTGTTTTGTTATTTTGTTAGAGTATAAACATTTTTTGTTGCTTTAACTAATTGTGTAATTGGGTTAATAAGATGGGGTCAGCAGTTATTAAATATTTTGAAAATAATAAGCTACTGACAGTCTTATGATAAAAGCTAATCGGTTCTCGCAAAAAAAAGTAGCGATTTTTCGTGACATTTACAACTATGGATACTATTGAAATAGTGCTCTTTGAATAAATAGATCTGAAATACCAAACGCAACTAAGAGTTCACACTAAGCAAAGGCAATCATCTACCAGATCGTTCAGTAAAAGCTTCAGTTCACAATCTATCACGTATTCTAATCATTCAGTGGCTAGCAAGCATAGTCACCGGCGACCTGTTCATCTCTTTAACTGATTTAGTGCATACACTTTTCAAATAAGGCAGTTGTTTTTAAATCGGATGTTGCTCTTAACTTTGGCCCTGAAGATCGATATCGAAATGTCATTGCTTAGTGTTTTAAATTGCAAAAGCTAATCGATATTTTATTGAACTTAGGAAACAACAGACTATCTATTAGGATATGTCAAAACTGAAAGGATTAGCTGAGATATGGCACCGTGTGAACCTACTCGTGGAAGCAATGGAAGCAAAAGCTTAAGGGCCCAAAAGACATAACTCTAGCAATATTCTTTAAGAAATGGTCACTTGCAAGAAAATGCTTAAGGACGCTAAATCCTCCGTGTATAATAGGTACAGTACCGGCCCCAAAACACGTTTTGTGGGAAGCCAGTTTTGATTTAAAATAGTATTTTTGGATATCTTAGAATTTTATCTGAAAGAATATATTTGTTAAGTACCACTGCAGAATGTAATAATAGTTGTGCAGCAATTTTAATTTGATCGATTGTACAGCAAGCCATCATGCCAAACATGCGAAATCTTGAGAGATGTCTAAACACGCTGCTGAGATTTCTAGAGCTTCTAGATGCTGCTTGATGCTTAGGGATCACATGTTCTTTTTCCAATATGAACTTAATTTTTTAGGAACAATTTCTCGTACAGTTTCGACATTACCGGCAAAAGAACTTCAGGATCTTCCCTGGTTTTAAGATCAGTATTATTTGTGCTCCTTTCCATTGTGCTGAAAAGTAGGCTAGTCTAAGGATGACAATCTAAATTATAGTAACTTCCTTCAAGTTCCTTCGACGCTTTTCCCCTTTATCTGCGTTATTTTCGGTCATTATGTTATTTACCTCCAATATTTTAAAGGGCTCTATTAGTAGAGTCGTTTCATGTAGATCTCCTAATAGCTTCCGAATTTCATTTTTTTTCTTCTGTGACCAGTTGTGGTGGATACAGTTTAAAAACTTTTGTCTAATGTTCTGCAAATACGTATGGTTTTTCATTTCCACTTCTTGCCCAGGTTCTATCACTTTTCTTGATCGGTGATTAATTCTACTAAGTCAATAAGGTAATCTTGAATGGCTTTGTTTGTATTGTTTAATAAAATGTTGAGCTCTTTGGTGACTTTATTTAGCTTCCGTTTTTCTTCAAGAGCTCTGGTGTTCTGCCAGAGTTTCTTAACCTGTTTCTTAACGAAAACAGAACAATCTTCTCTGTTTTATGCTACATCGTCGTTGCTTGTTGGGTGGATTGTTTAGATGTTCAAATGCTTTGCCAATGTCTTCTGGTAGTTGTTAGTGGCACGTTCGGTAATAAGTTTGTATCTCCTGAATAATTTCAAGACCGTCTTCTTAGTGTAGAGAGTAGGCGGCGATTGTTTAATACTAAATGCGTATGTGGCAATTATTGGTTAGTCTCTATAGCCAGACAGTTTCGTCCAAGGCCTTTGGTTACGCAGATGTCAATTACATCGGCGACTCTAGGTGTATATCTCTAGGCCAATAAATGGGTTCATCAGTAGATAGGTGTTGCAGATTATTATCATACATTGCCATGTAGAGTTGTCGGCGTCTCAGTGTAATCAGTCTGGATTCCCACTGTATGTGATTCACATTATAATCCTCCCTACTATAAACCAGCGCTCAAGTTTTTTGTAAAACTTTTCTAACTGTTCTTTACTATTCAGTTGTTTGTTCTGTTGAATAGAAAATTACCGCGATATTCCGCTTACCCTTCCAGTCTTCCACGGCACTGTTAGTTGTCTGAATATGATTTTCACTAAACTTGGTTAGCTCAGAGTGTTTAATGATATTTTTGATTATTATAGCCGTTTCGCCATATACAGTTCCATTCAAATATTGAATATCAGTATATCGAATATCTTGGAATTTTTAAGTAAATATGTAATCAATATTATTGTTTATTAAGAATGTTTTGATTTATTCACCATGCTTTACTAAACCGTTGGCATTCCAAATAGCAAGGTGAAGTGTACTATCGATTGTAATGTGTAACTATTTAATTTGGTATTCTTGTGTGTAGTTTGATGTTTGGGAGTCTTGTTTGGGGTGTTCTGGAGCTTAATTGTCGTTCCCTCAGCCAGCAGTGGAGCAGTTCGTTTGGAGCTCCATTTAAACTGTACACCATCTACAATTGTACAGTTTGCGTCTTTTTTTTACGTTAACATTGACTGGTCAGATGGTTACCAGAACATTGTACACATCTTCGGCTATGGTAACATAACTTTCTAGTATGACGGTACCTTTGACATTTATGGCACTGTGGTACTTCTCTTTTAGGATGAGGATGCTCAAATTTGACTATGCAGTGTAATAAACAGCCCACATTGTATATTTCTTTATTGTTTGTGTTTGTTTTCTTCGTATATTGCCAATATTTATAACTGTATGACCTTTAATGTGTTAATGTTAACCTTAATTTGTTAATTTACATTTGTATTTGACAGCTCGTGAAAAAAATATTACCGCCTTATACTTGGATGACATTTTGGTCTATAACAAAACTGCTGACAAGAGAAAGGGTTAACCCTTAACCATAAGGAATACAGTTTTCTAATAAAGTCTATGACCTATCTGGAATATGAAATTAGTAATGGTTCTGTCCAACGTGGAAGAGAGAAAATTCGAGCTATTATTGAAATGCCGGTACCAACCAATTTTCATCAGATCTGAAGAATTATGCCATCATTGCTAAGCCCTTAACTAGTATGATTAAGAAAGACGTGATGTAGCAATGGAAAGTGGATTTTTAATATGTTAAGTATGGTAAAAGGAAATTTCAAGAGTCTCATTTATATTGTTTGATAAATAAAATTCAAATTTTTAGCAAAATGATCATTTCAAATTCTTTATTGTTAATCCTTCTTCAGTTGTAAAATATAGTAATAAAAACTGCAAAATAAATATAACATTAACAAAATTACGTATGTTAAAGAAGTAAATATAAGAGAGAGAAGAAAGAACAAATATATACCTGGAAATTGATATAGGTTCACCTAGAATACATATTGATATAATTTTTGAAATATTTTTGTTAAAACGTATCTTACCGTAAAACCACTTTAAAGGCTTACTTACTAAACATCTTTATATGTTCTCTTACCTTTTCAAAACATCTGCATCAAGCTATCTGAAAAGCTCAATGGTTTCTTTCATAAGTCATGCCAATAATCACGAAACCTGTTAGGCCAGTCAAAATAATTTTTTTTCTCTTCGCTCCAGATTATCTAAAAATACCTTTTTTTTATTAATTTAAACAACAGGGAATATTAAATATGTTATTACTTTCGTCCAATCAGGTTTTCAGCTGTAATTGCAAACATCTTTCTTTTAACGGAATGAACAAGCTTCGGATGGCATTTCGTTTAACATGGATGGCAAGTGAATTCCTTATTATGAGGATCATGAGCATGAAAACGTAATTTTACAATAGGATAGTCATCTACTTACCGCTGTCGAAACACACAAGCAGGGTTGGTAGCGTCACAAATCCCAACCTTAGACTGTCCATCATGCTCTCCGGACATTAACCCAATGGAAAACGTGTGGGACATTATCGTTCAAACGATTTACAGTGGAAATGATCCATTCCGCACTGTAAATGATCTTAGGATAGCCATTTTGCAGGCTTTGGTAATGTCACTAGGTATCAATGAGCTTAAGCATCTCATCTTAAACAAGAACAAACGAATTTTTCAAATCATTTACCATAATGGTGGTGCTACTAATTATTAAATTAATGATCTTTCTTGATTTCGATAATTTAATGTTTAATAAATGGTGAGTTTTAATTAGTGAACTTATTTCAATTTCCATCTTACAAACATTTAAAACTTTTCACGTTTACCTTCAAACCTTTTGTACCAAACATGCAGATGTTTTGAAAAGCTAGGAGAACACATAAAAATGATTAGTAAATACGCCTTTAAAGTGGTTTTACGGTAAGATGCGTTTTAACAAAAATATTTCAAAAATTATATCAATATTCTAGGTGAACCTATATCAATTTCCAGGTGTGTATTAGATATTAACCTGATTTATTAAACGGATATTTGTTACACAACTAAATAAACAGTAACTAAAAATAATTGTGTTTTGTTCGCTCAATAAACATAATTCCAGCAGTATTGGATAAAATATATAAATAAATAAGTTAATAATTCAAGTGTTGCAACGTAAAATAATCAGCTTAATAACAATCTAATAGTTATTTTTGTTGAAGTGTGGTGTCACGCCAATTTCTAAACTCTAGATAGAAAGTTAAGGCATGACGCTTTAGCGGAGCGCTTTAAAAGAGGCCAAGAGCCTGAAAATTGACAGTGCCAGCGAGTCGAACAGTGTTTTTCGTTTACACAAAATTATACTAAGTGTTCGTTTATTGTAAATTTTTAGAATAACTGCGACAGCAGGGTGTCAATTTATGTAGATAGATCATAAAGTTTATATATTTAGTTATATACTACTTTATCGATTACATATCTGACAAAACGAATAAAAATACCTTTTTTATTTGATGGCGAAAACACGAATTCATTAGCAGATAAGTTAATAAGTTTTCATTAATTTATAAATTGTAATTTCAAGTTTTAATTAACTGAAATCATCTATAGTTGCCAATCATAAAGTTATAATTTATTGATTTATTACGAACTTAATTAACTTTATAAAGAACTTGAAAGCATACTTTGTTAGATATATAAGTACTTATGTTAGTCAAATTTTAATATCTCCAGAAAACAAGTTGAGAAAAGTTAGACATTTTTTTATATCTGTCATAACATTCTCTTTATATATTGAAATTGATACACAACTTTGTTGGAAAATTTACCCATGAAAATAATGGAAGTTCGAAAAGTATGTAAAAATATATAAAATTAACTTTCAGGGGAGAGGAAAAATTGTCATAGCACTTAGAGTCATTAGCAAATGTCTTGTTCCGAGCAGGCAACACATTTAACAATTCTGGTAAAAGAAACGACGTACGTTTCGGTGCATAGTTTCTTTTGTTTACAAACAACACAGCAAATCTAACGAGTTTTAAAGGTTGCTACCCTACCTAGAGTGGCTTTGTATAACAACAATAGAGTAATAAAAACTGCTATTTTCAAGTGAGTTTCTTATTTTACTGGAATACAAAACAGCCGTTTCACTTCTACTATAGTTTCTTCTATTTTAAGAAATAAATATCGTATACTTTTTTCTACTTTATTATAAACTCTATTAATTTAGTTACGAGTTTGATTTGTTTATTTACAAAGTTTAATTATTTTGTAAACACTAAAAAAAAACTAAAGTTTTAGTACTAACTGTAATCAGTTTTTATTGCAAAAATTAGTAAAAATAATAAATAATCAAAACTAATAATCGTTCCCCGAGTTTTCAAAGTAGAATCAGATTGGGCATACAAACGAAGCATATTTAAACATTAAGGGCCGGTTTATTCACCTTCAGGTAAAATTCCCAGTAGTTGCCGGTCAAATAAATTTAAGTTTAATAATAAATACAGTTTGGGTACATTCACAGGATTATATCTTGAAAGTAGTTACTAGAATGTTTATGAGAATGGGTACAACTTTTGCACTCAGGTAATACATGCAAGAGAGTGAGAGAGAGATGGGTAATTGACAGAATAATATGTTAGAGAGAAAAATTAAACCCATTGACTAATCTACTTAAAATGAGGCGGGATTTAAAAAATCTTTAATCTTTCACAAATGTTTCCTAAAAATTTTAGGTAAACAGATATTAATGATATATATGATCTAAGGTTCTATGCTTTGTCAAGGGTGGTTCTTAATTTTTGTTTTGTGACTGCTTTGTTTTTAGTACTGACTATATCTATGTTTCTAGTTTTTTCTTAGTTGTAGTATTTTTATTAAAACTACTGAATATTTAATAACTTTTTAAAATTTTAACGTATTTACATAAATAAATGCCTATATTATCACTTTATTTTTATTTATCGCTTACATTAATTTCTGCGATTATTTAATTATCTAAAATACTCCTAAGCCTCTATTTTTTGATGATTGTTTTCATTATTATTTTCGTTCAGTTATTTTTTATTAAAGGTAAAGAATGAAACATAAACACACTATATAACTTTGTTTAACTAGTAGATGCTTCTATTTAAAAGGACTATTTTATAAAGTGTGTCAAAGAAATTTTGAATAGAATGAGTAACAAGAGTTTTTACAAGCTTGTTTTCAAAACAAGCTTGAAAGAATTTAAATATCTTGCCCAGGTAGTTGTCCATCTCTGTTTAATTCGGTCTCTTTCGTACACAGTATAAGGGGTAATTCGATTCTTAAAGCAGCAACGTGCTTACTCGGGACAAGACATTTGCTAATGACTGTACGTTTCTATGTTTGGTTATAAAAAGTGCTCAAGTTATTTTTATCTAATAATCCATAAATTAATGTAATATGTATATTCTATTTACGTCATCAACAAGAAGTAACTATTGTTAGAGGAGTATTCTATATAGAGGACAATTATTTCAAAAATGATGACAGCTGTTCATAGTTTTCAAGAATTATCTTAGGTTTTCAAAAATAATCAATTAAAATTAATTAATCTAAATATATACAGAACACTCAAACATGGTGAAGTATGTAAAGTTTATAAATGCTGTAAATTATGCTGACCTTATTGTGGTCTCATTAGCTAAACTCACCATTTTTAAATCTAATACACACCATACAGGCTGATATACAAGTCCTGAATTAACATTAAGCGCAAGAAATGACTACGTGACTATTCGGTAGTCACCGATTATAGATTTTTTATTAATGGTTTTGAACTAAAAATTTCAAATTCTGAATTTCTTTTTAATTGCCCTCTCGTTTACAATGAATTCAGTATCCAGAATATAACATATCTGGCCAGCAACATCGCAGAAGCTAAGTAACTGTGATCCTGCTGAATCGCGCACGATTGAGACTAATAATAATTTAATTATTCGTTACTGATGTAATGTAAAGAGTGAGGCAGCATTCTAATGAATACTAGCTGGTACAGTCTGGTGCAAATTTCCACTCCATCTGTATACGAGGTGGTACCCATTAATTCACAGAATATGTTCACAAAACAATAATTTTGTACCTTAAGCTCTAATGTCCACCGTCAAAGTAGTCACCCTAATCCCAGCATTTTCCATAATTGAAAACACAAGTTAGAGTGTTGAGTAAATATCTTTTGCGCTTCCGCTTGAATCTCTTCAATGGTGCCAAAACGCCGCCCTTTCAATCGTAATTTAATTTTCGAGAAGAGAAGGAAATTACAGGATGAAAGTCCGGCGAATATGGAGGGTTCGGGGTCGTGGTCATGTTATTAGCGGCCAAAAACTGCCTCACAACGAGTGAGGTTTGAGCTAGTGCTTTGTCATGATGTACTAACCAGTCTTTGCTCTTCCACAGATCTGGTCGTTCGCGCTTTACGCTTTCCCTAAGTCGTCTCAAAACGTCATAGTAAGACCATAGTCATGGATGATCTGATCGGGTGGGACAAACTCCCTGTGTACGATTTCTCGAATATAAAAAAAAAACTGTATCAGCATGTACTTGATTTTGCTGCGTATTTGACGTTTTTTTAAGACAAAATTTCAACTGCCCTGGAGCCTTTTAGATGTTCTACATCTAGTGATGCCCACGATAAGTCTCGTTTACGAGAGTCTCGCGAATATCGTCTCGTTTGCGAGACGATATACGAGACGAGATTTTTAAAATATCGTCTCGTATCTCACAATCTCGGAAAAGTCTCGCGTTATGGTAATGATTTCTTTAACAAGATAAAAATCATGTTATGTTTTATTGGAAATCCGAATACATATACGATATATCATACAATATCATATTATGTTTAGCCATAAATTTTATAATTTACTTTGTTGCGGCCTACGTTGCAGTTCTATTATATAAAATCAAAGACAAAATAATAAAGTATAAAATATCAGAACTCACAATAATCACGTATATTATTTCGTTATAGAGCAAACATTTTTCTATATACGTTTATGGATTTTGTTTTGTTAACCGTTTCTGTATCGTGTAATAAAATACAGGATTAATGAATGTTTACATGTATAAACAGCCAACAACTGGCACCGAATTGTTTTTTCTGAGGTCTGTTTAAATAAACATTTGATACTAAAAGAAGAGTTATAAGATGTTAAGAAAAAACTAAATACCTAGATTAAATGAGTTAAATAAAAAAATCATTAAATTATGATTTAAAGTTTTCTTGGCTCTGTTATTTTAGTTTAATATAAAGTTTTGTCTTTGGACATTCCCGTTTTGTTGTACGCTCACGGTTAACATTTGCAGCCGTACTCATAGAGAAATTACACGCGTGTAACCTATTAATAAATAGTATGTTACACGCGTGTAATTTCTCTATGAGTACGACTATTAATTTTTAAGACGCATACTTAAATACTGGCAGTTTTTTTTAAATCTAATCACTTTAAAATTAGTTTTGTTCTGATTTGGAAATATTAAGGTTAGTAGTAGCTTCTTAGATTTAAAACAGATTATAAATTTTGATGTTAATGTAGGTAATGGGTGATTATTAAAATTACTCTTATTTAAAATGAGTTATAATTTATCAAAACGAAAACGCAAAAACATTAAAGAACAAGAGAAAATTTCAACGTCTAGTGGCGAGTATTTTAGTGGAAGTGACGAATTATTTACTTTCGAATATGAAAATGAGGGTGAAGTTTCAACTAGGAGTTCTGCAAGACTATCAATACTTTATCAAAAAGAAAGACTAAACTTGAAGACTATTTTTCAATAATAAACTGCAAAGAAGGTAGTATAAAACGTTTAAAAGACTTAACTTTTATAAATAAACACAATAATTTAGACTTTATTTAATTATTAATTAGGTATTACAAGTGCCAGACTGGCGAGATTCGGGACGAGACGAGTTTTTTTGGTGCGAGACGAGATTCGAGACGAGACGAGAGTTAACAAAAGTCTCGTCTCGCTAGTCTCGTGGGCATCACCATCTACATCGTTATCTGGTTCTAATATTCTTTTGTTTTGTAGAAAAACAGTTGTGTTTGATACCAGAATGCAGCCTTTTTCTATGAACCAATTACACCTAAAGGATCATATCGTACATAGAGAAGCAATAAAAAAATTAACTAATTGATCGTAATAACAACATAAGATCTACTAAGTTAAAGCTTATTGTTACCGATTGCGACAAATAATAAAAATTAAAATAATAATTGGTAAATATTTAGTACTTTAAAAGTCTACGATGAGATCGATGAAATTGATCGGCGTAATATTTCTACTCTTGCCTAATTTGGCTCTGTTTAAGTTAATTGGTGGTCTCAAATATCTAGGTAATTTTAACATTCGCCGTTATAGATAATAGCAATCTACTAATTTTAAAAATTCCAGAATGGGCTGTAAAATGTCAAAGCTATTTTGAAAATAATCCCTGGGCAAGAGAGAAAGAATTTCAAGTAAGGGGCTTTTGTGAAAGTTATGTATGTCTAAAATTACGGAGTGGTCAAGCTTATATGAGAATAGATGAGTAAGAATAATAAGATTTACTTTTTAAATTGATTGAAAATCACTTAAAGTAGTATTTCAAACAGAATATTTTTTTAAATTAAATTTAAATTACAGATGCAAGATAAGAACAGTTAACGGAAAAGTCTGCAAACTAGAACCAATAAGGAACTTGCCATATCCTAAGTGTTGTTATTATGAATGCAAATCATTTTTGGGTTAAATTATAATGTAATCTTGAAGTAATACTCTGGCAAAATTTTGGTACTCAAGAGGGAATGTACTAGTTCCATAAAGCAGATATTTTAACTTATTTGTGTATACTCAAAAATTATAAATTCTAATTTTTAATCAGGAATAAATAAAGTACTTTTTACTTTTATATAACTGGTTATTTACGAAGCTACACCTCAACCAGTTTTCAGATAGGTACTTATGATTATGATATTAGTCACATGAACGGTATTTATCTCAACTACGTCAAAAGTGGAATCCATCTGAGATGTTTGTAGAGCAAATAGATACGGCTTAAGATATTCCACAAACAATTCATTTAATTAATTAATACTAAAAATTGCGAAAAACACTTAAGAAAAGCAGACTTGTGCTGAATTAGTGGCCATCAGTATTTAAAAAAAGTACCTCGTTATCTCAACTAGGCCAAAGGTGGAATCTCCGCCTGAGGTGTTTGTGAAAGTTTTCAAAAAGTATCCTAGGCTTTACTATGCCTAATCTAAAATAAAAATAAGTAATTAAAATTAATTAATTAAAATGTGTCCTAGGGCCCATTCTATATTTATTGTATACGAGCGATTTACCTGTGATGGAAGAAGCAGTCATTGCCACATTTGCTGATGATACTGCACCACTCGCAGTAGATCAAGACCAGGAAAGCTCTATTAGAAAACTGCAAATTGCAAGCAATGCAGTAGTTGATTGGACAAGACAGTGGAAAATTAAGCTCAACGAGCTCAAATCTATTCAGGTAAATTACACCAACAAAAAACTAACAGAACCACAACTACTAGATATTAATGGAAAAATTGTACAGTCCTCGATGAATGCCAAATATCTTGGCATGAATCTGGACGCTAAACTCAGGTGGAAGGAACATGTTAAGAAGAAAAGAGCGGAATTAGGATTAAAATATAGACAACACTATTGGTTGATTGGAAGAAACTCCAAACTCTCAATCTCCAACAAATTGCTGATTTACAATCAGATCTTGAAACCAATATGGCTCTATGGTATCCAGCTATGGGGCTGTGCCAGTGATTCTAACATCAAGTGTATTCAAACATTTCAGAATAAAGTATTAAGAAACATAGTGAATGTCCCCTGGTATGTTCGTAATACAGACATTCATACAGATCTTCAGATTCCAACCGTTAAGGAAGAAATAAAAAGGTTTGCTGGCAAGCATGAACCTAGACTCCACCTCCACGTCAACTCAGAGGCTCTTCAACTGTTGGACTACCAACACCGTGTCCGAAGATTGAAGCGGAGAAAACCATCTGATCTTGTGTAAAGTGTTAAAGCAGAGCATAGTGCGCGAGTGAGTGATGAGCAAATAGTCCAGAAAAACCTAGATAACATCAATGGATAGACTCTAGCAGATAATTTATTAGCTTAAGACTTATGAGATAAAAATTAATGGTTAGTCTGCCAAAGACTAGTTTTAATTGCAAGCACAATGTTGCTATTAAGAAAAAAAAATTATCTTTAAGTATGATAGAGCAAAACCGTAAATGATCATTAATTCGTATTGTAATATCGTATTTTAGTTCGGTTTTTATGAGTTCCTTACGTTATCTCCGTTTTCGTGTCCCTTTCTATGTTATACTCTGAATAAACAGTGAATTATCCCTGTTAATTAAGCAAATTACTGTGACTGCTGTTATGGTTTAAAATTGGGATAACTTTTATTCCATCTTATCGAGGGATTCTTTCACGAAATGAATGATTCTGATAAAGAAATGAACTGGAAAACATCGATATTAAAGAGAACATTACATATCCGGTTTGAAATGTATTTCTTCTCAGCCTAATCTAATTGTATTAATCTACTAATTATTTAGCGGCGTTCAATTGCGTTATAGATGAAGCAGGGACGACAAGAAGAATTCCGTTCGGATGTATTTATATTTAAAATAATAATGTAAATTTTTAAATAAATTTTGTTTAAATACGAGTGTGATCAATAGTACTGAAAATGCAAGTATCTAGCAAGGTTTATATATTATAGATAACTTCGCCACTTTTCCCTCTTCCAAGTAATAAATGTATTTGATACTACGGCTTCTAAAAAGAAGAACGTTTCGGACTTTTGAACATAGAGCACTAGGCGCCATCCGAGTACGCATATCACACAAGAATGCATAAATGACACTTTCCAGCGAGTTACAAACACTATTTTTTAAGACCCCAAAAACCATCAACTCGTCAAATCATTGATTGCAGTAGCGGGTCTTGCAGCGTGAGGAAAATTTGACACACGTTTGCGACCTCTAACAAACGAGTTACACCATTCAAATACGAAGCTTCGTGAAAGACATTCTTCACCAAATTGTGTTTGCAGACCGCGATAAATATTCGACAGCTTTCTCACCTTCAGCACATAAAGATTTAATAATAATTCGCTGTGCAACAGTAACAGGTACATGTTCGATACAACTGTCATTATTTTTATTAACAAACCACAATTTCTGCTATCCATAGGCTGCATGAGTGTCTTCATTATTCTGAAGTAAATTTATATATAACTCTTAATTGAGAGACATAAATTTAAGAAGTCCAGGTCAAATCTATACTTTCCTCGTAGATACCCGTGTTATCAACATCTGCAAAAGTAATACGCATCCAAAACACGATTGCACCTGGTTCAAAGCATCAGTGGAGCAAGTAACGATATGTTTTCATTTGAAGATACTTATTCTTCTGTAACGTTTTTTTTAGAAAAATGCTGTTTAATTGTCTATTAACAAGAGAAATATTATTTACATACACTAATTCAATCTTAACTAATTATTTAACACTATAATTATAAACTGTTAACAAACTTAAATGCTAGATATTTATAAACTTATTTAAGGACTATTTATTTATTATTAAAACTTTTATTTAACATTTATTTATTCACTAATATTTGACTACTAATTACACAAAGCACATTTATTCATTTCACCAGTTGGACACTAATAGATTCTCTTCTATCCGCGTCGACGATTTATATCTCCTATATAAACGTTCTAGAAAACGTTGGAACATACTCGTGTATTGCACCTGGTCTCGCCGATGTGTCATATATCTCGAATCTTCTAGTATGTTCTTCAAGGCGTACAAGGTGTTTTCCCATTCGTTACACTTCATTAAACTGTATAAAACGAAATAAGAACCGCAACTGACTGTTGCAGTGATCCATTCGTAGTGGTAATAACTTCGACCATCTCCGCTACGTAATTTGTGCTAGAGCTAGAGCACGAAGAAGAAACTCGTAGGAATATAGGAGAATATTCGACTTTTTCCAGTTTGACTCATTTCAAAAACAGTTCCGATGTAGTCCATATTTTTTACATAGGAATGGTATTAACCACATTTCAAATTAACATTTAGAATGTCAAAGTCAAGCCGAAACAATAATGAGTGTTTTTCATTCTTGAATCAAAATACAAAGTAACCTTTTGATAAGATATATCTATGAGGCAGCAAATATTGGTAGTTTATCAAGTTTCTTATTGATTCTTTAGAGTTTAAAACTATGATCTTTAACCATGTTTACAAGTAAATCTTTCTGAGTATTTGTTTCATTCAAAATTTTTGTTTTAAAGCTATAAAAGCAAGAAACACTAACCCACGGATATTTGAATATCTGGTTTTATTTTATAGTATTTTTTACTGTAATAATATATCGTACATCGTACTGTTTGTGATTATTTAGCATAACCTTTCTTGTTTTTCATGTACTATTAACATCTCAACTGTGTTAAACTAGGGAACTAGATTAACCTTTTAGTGTAAAGATCAGATCTATATATGAAAAAAAAAAGTTTTTTTTATATAACTTTTTGGCTGTAAAATAAGTTTACAAATGAAAAAATTCTACCACCATGACCCCACGTCGACGAAATCTTTAGCGTAACTCTACGTCTGTACTTGGTGTATACATATAAGAGATCTATCTGTACATAACTTTATATTTAAGAAAACAGTAACTATTCCAGCAAATTTCAATGATACATGTCGCTTACTTATACACATATATAGACATTTTTTTGTTAATTAATTTTTTAAGCTTAACTTATTTATTAGTAACTTAAAAGTTAGTTAATTACTTTATATTTACATATGCTGGGAAGTTATCTGCTAAATTGTAGTGCATGGAACTTTGAAACATTGACGTCAAGGGCATGTAAATATATCTATCTTCGCATTTTTGTTGTTTTAATCCTCTTGCCCATTGTATTCTCCAAAATCATATTTAATTATCCAAGTTTGTTTTTTTGTTTTTTTTTCGTTACATCTGTAAGGTTTCTTGATTAGTTTGTGATTATTCCTAGATTTCCTTATGGCTTTATAGAATCTGCCTCCATACCTGCAACCTGTCAACACTTTTGCTGCTTAAATTTAAATTTATTTCTTCCACGAAGTGATAAGAGTAACAAAAGAATTACATAAATATAAAAAATTAATAATTTCGTTATACTGTGTGTCGATTATGAACGTTGTATGTTCTCATTGATGGCTCAGTTGTTGAAGTTTGTTGGAGGTACTGGAAGTATTTACGAATCCTTAAACGGAGCAACCTATATAGTCGGAGAGCAGACCCTCTGAATTTGACACCTTCTATACAACTCGCGAACACACACCTAAAAAATAGGTAATCTGATGTAAAATGATCTGCTGAATTTGATTTTTTAGTTCGCCCATTGATTTGAGATTGCCAAAACAGCCGAATTGCCAATTTAAGAAAAAAATTACAAATTATGTGTTCATTTTTATTTTTCACATAACACATCATATCTTCTTTATTTTGCTTTCGATTAAACTCAATTTTTTACTGAATATTATTCAAGTGTTCTTTGACAAGTTCATCAAAAAAAATTGTCTTGGAAATAATAAGCTTCTTAAAAAAAATTAATTGTGTTTCATCGACACGAAATCTTTAAGATTTACAGAGGAAAATGTTCCATCGAGGTATCTTTTTTATTTTTAGAGTTAGGTGGTTACTATAACAAAGATATTCCCAATGAATCAAATAATATTTTTTATTCAGGTCTTTTTTTTAAATTTTGCTTCCTGGACGAGATATTTATTGATATTTAAGCGCATTGTTGGGAGTGCGTCTTGGCATTATTTTTACACCAGCTCTTTTATGGTCATTCGTATAAGTGGCTTCGTTTGCTTGAAAATTATTTGAGACTTAGTGATACTTATTAATAATTATTATAATTTTAAACATCTTTAGATGTTATTATAATGCAAAACAATTATCATCTCCGACTGGGAATTAAACCTAGTAGACGGAGAGCCAGCAACGTATTTCAAGTTGTTATTTCAACACTCGTGAAAATTTAGGTACTAAATCTTATATACCTGCTGAACACTAAAAGTCGATTCTGGTAGCCCTCTGCGGCCGGGTTATATACCCCAAAATTACTAAGAGGGTGAGAAATAAGATTTAATTTATTTAAAGTAACAGTCATGAAACTTCAGGAGTTTACTTTCGATAGTATTCTTTATTTATTTCTTATTTATAAATATTGTCAGAACATTTCCTTCTCTTCTAAATGTTGCCAGAACGCTGTAAATGTTGATTTGAAAAAGTGACATTTTTGTTATTTTAAAAGTCTTGAAATTTTGAAACAATAAATAAAGTAGGTATATGTAGGTTTACATGTTAGTGCGAGCGAGACAGTTATATAGCGGCCTGCGGGTTAGAGAGAGAATCTTATTTCTCACCCTCTTAGAAATTCTGGGGTAGTATAACCCGGCCACAGAGGGCTGCCAGAATTGACTTTTAGTGTTCAGCAGGTATATAAGATTTAGTACCGAAATTTTCACGATTGTTGAAATGACAACTCGAAATACGTTGCTGGCTCTTGGTCTATAGGTTTGGAATCGACATCTATGTCGATATATGGAAATATGTTTAAAAGTATTCTTGTAATAAAATTTACAATAAATTTTCACTTTAAATAAGTATTATAAGATTTTGTAAGTTATCTGAATAAGACATCAAAGTGTTCAGCTATTTTTTATAGAAATAGAAAATAAAGATTTCTTTTTGACATTAAATCTTAAATCCAGTTTATCATGTGAAGTGTAGATCTTATACCCGAATCGCCTATAAGAGAAAAATCAGAAACAGTATGCAATACTATTATTATTATCGATAATGCACTCACATGGACAAAAAATTTAAATCAAAAATGTCCACAAACTTGTATTATTTGTAATAAAGATCGTGATAATAAAAGACGTAGGAAATGCAAACGTAAAAAACGGTAACAACTTTTAAAAGGCCAAATGATATATGCGTTAAAGCAAAATAACGAAACATTACGCAGAATCCAAGGGTTTGGCGATACTTGTATGGGTATGATTGTTAAGACTGTTGTTATCATAATTTATGTCTTTTGAATTAAAAAAATAAAATCTGACAAAAAGAAATCTTCAACCTTCCCCGAAAAATTTATAATACACCTCCATATCTAGAAAAGTCCCTAATTTGCGAAAAATAATAAAGATTATTCTTCAAAGAGTAGCTAAACTGTGGACTTGAAAAATGCACCAATTTAATTATACTAAATTATTTAAATTAACTAGACAAACTAGCTTAGATTGAAATCCAAATTATCCTACGTCTGAAGATATATACAGCCTTGGTAGTGTAATGTCTGGCGTGCCGGACTTTCACCCAAGCGGCCCGGGTTCGACTCCCGGCGCTGGCAGATCTGGTTAAGGTTTTCTGCAGTTTCCCTTAGCTGTAACACAAATGTGGGATTTGCGCTGTTCCATCTATAAGTCGGCTGCAGCCGCACATTGGGCCTACATAATAATAATAATCGCCCCCTCCCTCCCGCACAAGCTTATAGCTTCTGGGGCCTTGGTTAAGGTTATGGGTTGTAGTAATTATTTATTTATTTATTTATTTATATAGTATATAACATTCAAAAACAGTTTGAGGGTAAAGTTCTTGTTCCACGCGGTGCCAAGTTATCTAGCTATGTGTGTGTTCTGCAAAGGTAACTTCATTCGCCTCATGAATTGCAATCAAATGCTTGAATAATTTTGCAAAACATTTAAAAAGGGACATTATAGTGTACAGCTCAGATCAAGATTCAATCCAAGTTACCAAAGAATGCGTCTCAAAAATTATCCTCAAAACTATCAACAATTTCTTTGCATTGCTACTGACAGATGTAGAGGTACATTTTGACGACGAAGTAAAAATGACCATGTTAAATTACTATCAACCAAAGATGAATTTCATTTAAATATAAAAAGAGCATTTTTGCAATGTTCTGTGTACAGAACGGCCTACCAGATTAAGTTCAAGATTCCAAATATTTTAGATTTTGTATGGTTTATTAAGGAAAAGGCATAATATCATCAAAAATAAAAGGTAATAAAAAGCTAAGGAATCGCATACTTTTATTCAAGTAACTCCATTTTGTAAATACAAATTATTTTACTATACCACAAGCTGCAAAGTGTAGCAAAGCTGACATGCTGCGTAACATAAGTTATGTGAAGGAAAATGTAATATTTAACCCATTTACAAAATAATACATACGATGCTTTTGCAACGATGAAAAAAATATTTTTTTAAATTTGTATGCTTTTGTAATTATCTCTATCGTTTAAACATTAAAAAGTTCAATAATTCGTTTGCACCTATTCCCTCAAGCGTCTGCGAGGTGTCCACACTGAACTTACGGCATGTGAACACTAGAATGCATGTTGCATATATATATATATATGTTCAACTCGTCATAACTTTTTTCAGGAACGACATTATGGGTTAATTTCTTTTTCAAAAATAAATTTGAACGTTTAGTCACATTTTCTCTCGATTATGTACCTATCAATTCCTAAAAATTAACTTAGTCATACGATGTGTGAAGTTTTCTACATATTTTTGGAATCTTCTAAATATACTACCATCATCTTAACACCATGGCTTACACTTGGTCAAAAAATCAGAACTCTAGCTCTATTCATTGTTGAGAAAATGTAAAAAATATTTTCAAAATTGTCGAAAACGAATTTATTAAAAATGATAAAAATATGGACTTTTGGCTATTTCGCAATTCCTGATCGGTTTGCGAACTCAAAATTCGAATCCAGCAGGTCATTTTACATGATATTAACTATTTTTTAGACGTGTGTTCGCGAGTTGTAGTAGCTACTTTTAAAAGCTACGGAGCCGCTGCTCTCGGACTAATAAAAGCAATACTACGTCGATCTATCTATTTATCAACAAAAATAATCAATTTTCTTTGGCTATCGACGTTAAAATTCAAACTTATTATAGTTTCCTTTTTGTATGTATGTGCATGTGCTTTAATATTATGTATAACAGTTTTACTTTAACAATCTATTTTCTTTGCGTGTCCAAAAACAAAATGTATTTAGTTCTGACATGGGTATAAGCAGGTTCAAGAACGTCAAAAACATCAGCAAGAACAACAGAATGTTAAAATGTAATACTCTCAACTAAACTATTTTTTAAGTTTGCATTTTCTTAAGAAAACGAATTTATTTTAAACATCGAGAGAATATTTTCTTCATTTTATCTATTCATTATCTATTATTCTTTTATTTCTTCATTTTCTTATTATTATTATTATTATTATTATTTCTGTATGGCCTTACAAAATTGATAATTTTAAATAAACATGCAGACTTTCACGGCTACTGCCAATCGATAAACAGCGATTCCCGGGATTGGATCGTGTCATAGAATAAATTAACGTCTCTTTTACAATTAGTATAAACTGCTTTTTCTGGAGATTTAAAACCAAAGAGTAAAGTAAGTAAGTCAACGTGAGAAACACTTCAAAACTATGTATGTGTATTTTTGAAACAGTATTCTCATTCTTCACGTGTATGCTCTTACGGTGACAGATCCTATGCAAAACTACCATATAATTCGGTTTAGATTACATTAGTTTTTAGTGGGGGGGCATACTTGACGAAATATACACTCCGTGGGAAATTTCATTCATCAATTTTAATACATTCCTTATGCCCTCCATAATCATGCCTCACCAGGTGCTTAGCTTGATTTTGTGGCAGAGGGCCTATATGACGTCACATATCCAAGATGGCTGCCACCCCCAGACATCATCGGAAGTTCTCGATTATAACTCTTGATAGGGCCATCCTATCAATATTTTGTACTGAACGTTTTTTATTTAAAAGGAAATTCTCTATAAAAAAGGTCCTTAGGAATTTATCGATATCTTTTACCGTTTAGGTGTTTTGTATAAATACACTTTTAATTTTGTTAGCAGTCGTATCATTTTTTTTTTGTTTCAGATAAAAACCGATTGATAATCGTTCAGCCGAGCAGTTTAATACTTTAAATAGTTTAAAATTAACTTTGGGCACAATGTCTACTCCACCACAAATTCCTCTCCAAACATCCCTGTCTCCATTTGCAAAAAAGGCAAGGCTGCAGCTAATTACGAATTGTGTATTTTATGCCAAAATAAGAAGAAGTCGCCACTGGTTAAACCTATTAACTATGATAACGTGTTAAACTGTGTTAGAAAGAGATCAGAATGGAATGATAGTGAATACGTGTAAATTGATAATCGATAAAGAAATGTGACTGTTGAAGAATTGATAAACGAAAACGCATCATGGCATACAGATTGCTACAAGAAGTGCACTCATAAAATTAAAATGGAGCGAAATGAGAGATTATTTGAACAGAAAAAGAATAAGAGTTCTTGTTCTAGTTCTGCTGCTGAAGATAGTAATGTAGGTTACACAACAAGATCAAGCGTCCTTGCGGGTGACAAAAATAAATGTCTGGATATTCTGTCTGGAAGAAGGAAAGAGAAGAAATCTCTCGGTCTAAAATTAAAAGAAGCAATTGAAATGTCACAAAACGAAGCCCTAAAAATTCGATTTAGTGATTGTATACATCCAGGGATCCTCACGCAAAAGAAAGTCTATATCACTAACCTTGCTGGGTAAAACATGTATTTAGTGTGTTGTGTAAAAAATCTGCTCATGCCCCAGATCGAGATTTCATTAAGTGACTTTCTTATTATGGGAAATGTTACAATGCTGGCTGATCTTGAAGTAAATTACAAATAAATTGCAAATAAAAATGGTGGAAAAATAAAAACGCGAAAAGATATTAAAAGTTTGATAGACGAAGAAATGGACGATGTTATCTTTAGCAATCCAAAAGTGAATGAGCAACGAGTATCTTTAAAAGCAACTGTAGATATTTCCCTAGCTAATGCGATGATTTCACAGATATTGGAAAAAACCGTGAGAACTCACTTTGAAGCAGCAAATATTATACGAAAAGCGGTGCTATCCTATCAGAAATTGATATTTACAGGTTCTATTGAAAAACAAAGTAAATGGTGTAGTTCCAACCGAAGTTAGTCTCTTTTTTAAAGTAAATTTTGCTTCATTTTGTGACATTTCAATTGCTTCTTATAATTTCAGGCCGACAGAGTTTGTTTTTTACGGCAATTAACAGATTTCTTCTCTTTCCTTCTAGTCCAGTCAAATTAGAAAAAATAGCGGAAAGTTGAGGGAATTCCGTGGATTTTTGCATAGGCCTTCCTGGAGGGCTGTCAAATAACCCCCTAAAAGTCAACGTCTGTAGGTGGCGAGCTCGAGAAGATAATGAGGATAAACCACGCCCCCTAACGGTTTTTGTCGTTTTTCTCGGAAACTACAAGCTTTATCGAGATGAAGGAGGTTAGGTAAATTAAAGTTTATTTAAATGCCTACCAGAAATGTCCGAATGTTTTTTCGTGCCTCGCCTTCTTTTTGTGTTATCGAAGAAAGAAGATATGTCATACATAAATGAGCAATTTGCCTCAGTAAATTTGCTCAAGGAACTTTCGGACGTAACGTTTTGTGATCTCATATTCGTCATGAAATAGATAAGAAAAATTCGTTGAGAGCCGGACGCGATCATGGTCCAGTCGTCTTTTACCTTAGCATGTCTTCGGCAAAATCCATTAGGCGATATTATCGTTATCCTTGGTGCTAGTCGGATGAAAGTTTCGTATTGGCAAATTAATTCTTAGGAGAGTACACTGTGCTAATCAATTTTTGTATCCAACCCAATACGTACAAGGTGTTTCGCATTTTTAGAAGTCCTTCTAATTTCCTTTATTTCTAAGATCTTGGTATTGTCCACATTTACAATTTAATATTAATACAGTACGTTGCATGCGTGCTAAATGTGGAGCAAAATCTTTATAATTATCTGTTAACAGAGGTTTTAAGTTACAAAACATTCTGCGTTAGTATCTTGGTTGCTAGTTTACAACAAAATTGTACCTACATAAATATTTCTAAAGATTTCTAAAAAAGGGAAACACCCTGTACGTATTGGGTTGGATACAAAAATTGACTAGCACAGTGTACTCTCCTTAGAATTAATTTGCTAATACGAAACTTCCACCCGATTGGCACCAAGAAGAACGATAATATCGCCTGAAGGATTTTTCCGAAGAGATGCTAAGGTAAAATACGACTAGACCACGATCGCGTCTGGCTCTCAACGAATTTTTCTTATCTATTTCATGACGAATATGAGATCACAAAACGTTACGTCCGAAAGTTCCTTGAGCAAATTTACTGAGGCAAATTGCTCATTTATGTACGACATATCTTCTTTCTTCGATAACACAAAAAGAAGGCGAGGTACGAAAAAACATTTGGACGTTTCTGGTAGGGATTTCAATAAACTTTAATTTACCTAACCTCCTTCATCTCGATAAACCTAATGGTTTCCGAGAAAAACGACAAAAACCGATATGGGGCGTGGTTTATCCTCATTATCTTCTCGAGATCGCCACCTACAGACGGTGACTTTTAGGGGGTTATTTAACAGCCCTCCAGGGAGGCCTATGCAAAAATCGACGGACTTTCATCAATATTCCGCTATTCATAAAAATTTGTCCTAAATTGACTGGACTACTCTTCCAGACAGAAAAAACATTTATTTTTGTAAGCCGCGGAGATTTTTGATCTTGTTGTGTAACCTACAGTACTATCTTCAGCAGCAGAACTAGAACAAGAAGGCTTATTCTTTTCCTGAGCAAATAATCTCTCACTTCGCTCAATTTTGATAAGGAAAAAATAAATTGACTTTTTTTTGCTGGAATTGATGTTTTCTATAGTTTAGGAGATAATTAAGATGCGAAGTTTTCAAATGAACACACTGTATATTGTTATATTATCGTCATATGGCAAACCGGTAATACCGATTGTTGCTCTTTATACCCGTAGAAAATGTCAATAAAATAATAAAAGACACGTATGATTTATGAATAGTGCTAAAAATATAGTATTTTTAAAAATAGCATTGTTTTGAGTTCGACATGTTCTTTTGAGTTCTACGTACATTTCAGGATCCACCACATTGTCAAATTAAATTTTAGGTTAAAATACTTGAATACCTACGATTGCAAATGAATTGTTTAAATTACGATAATTATTATTAAACTAAATGTAAACTGAAAACATGTTTCCAACTAGGCTATTGAATGGAATGTTGAGACACTTGTCCTGAATACATATTGTATTGTAGGTAAGTCACGTGAACTGACTGCATTGCCAAAAAGGAAATAGTCCAAAGACCTGTTTTGGTATACACTACCCTAAGGGCGTAATGGCAGCACCGCACAATGCTTGATCAGAAATTTTTCTGTATATAAACGAGGTGAGGAGAAAACAGATTCAATTCAAATTTTGAGCACGACGGATCAATACTCTCTCGGTTTTGTTTGTCTTGTGGAATAAATAAAGTGTTCAATTGCTTGAAAATATTTTTCATTATATGACGTTGCAGTCGATGTGCGGTTGCAAAAATATATAAAAAAAATAATTTTAATTAAGTTTGTGTTTAAAGATCACCAATGGCATAAGAAAACCATTGGGGTAATGTAAATATGTATTGCTTATTATGACCAATAGCAATTAATTGCATAATAATAAGCTTCAGGGCAGTCGGTGCGTTAATATTGTGCTAACAAAATGCTGAGAGATGCCTAATTTACCTGAATGCTTAATCAACATCATTGTTAAACATTCTTTATCGGTCGGCTAACTATTTCAGAAATTGTATAAGAAACAACTTGCAACAATTTGTTAGTTTGTTTTTGAGTGTACAATATATGCGTGTTAAATATTATTTAATCATGTTCTTATCGGCGGTTACAGAAAAGAAACAAAAGTTGCGTGTATTTTTAATGAGATTATTACAACGGAAACACGCGTACCGTTTTGAAGTAAGCTAAAGAATCTAAGGTTAAAAGGTTCGGTATACGGTAGCTCATTTCATGCTCTCTTTTAACGTAATAAGTTGTTGGTGTTCATGCATCGTATTTATTGTGTTTCATAAATAATAAAAAATAACTTTAGAAACTATAACAAGTTTGAAATCTTATTAAAACCTTATACTGCTTCCCTGTAACCCTTCAAGCAAAACTTACCAGAAACCTGAAGATGAAATGGAAATGAATTTTGATAAAAACAACCTTGTTAATTATTAATCAATTAATATTAAAGTAATGTCAAGATTAGTAAATACAATATTTAGTATTTGTACAATATTTAGAAACAAAGCCAAATATCTTATTTCAAAGATATTTATTTGTGCATGTAATAACTTATAGTATGGTAACTTATTGTAGTTATTTCTATGTATAACAAGAGCACGTACACTTCAATTAAAAGATTTTATAAATAAATCAAAGGCAATGCAACTTGCATGAATGAAAATTTATAATTGCAAAATATGTTTAATAAGTCTTGATTTCAAAACAAAACCAAATGCAACATACCTTGTTTTAAGAACATATATTTTGTTTCAGAAGTAAAACATTTTTATTTTAAATACCACCCTTCTTGAAATTTAACATACCTGCATTTAAAAGATTCATAATTTAAAAGAACGCATTTGCAGTTCAAACAAGAGATTTATAATTAACATAAAAGTAATATTAAAAAATCAGTTGAAAGTAGTAAACAAAAGCAGAATCCGACCATTTCATTTAAGTCTACCTACATTTTTTTAAACTTTATTTTTTTGCACACCTACACTACGGGGGAACCAACAGCTAAGGTCATCTGTCCCCCATCTAACATGCAACACGAATACACACATCCATAGTTGAGGTGGCGGAATTTTCCAATTAGAAAAATCCCGTCGCCCCAAGTGGGATTCGAACCCACGACCCTTGGAACACGAGTGATGCACTGACACCACTCGTCCACCGCCGGCCCCTTAAAACTTTAAAGTAAATGCATTTACATGAACGTTGACAGCAAGGATTTTTGTTATGAAAACTTTAATTTATTTCAGTGTAGTTCTTAGCCGGAGGCTCCCTTCTGTACAGTAGTACAAGTTATCCTTCTCCTGATATGCTTAACTGCCCCAACACTCGTCTTCCCACTTCTCATCTTTCAGTAAATAATTAATAATCAACAACGCATTCTTTATACGCCGTGTCTGCTTAAGTTCGCACCATATGGAAAACTTTTTTATTATTAATTTTACGAAAAAAAGTTATTCTTCATAAAAAGTTCTGCATGTTCTAAAATCTAAAATACGATTGTATTTTAGAAAAAATTTGATATCTGATGATTATCAGATATCAAATTTTTTCAGTCGTATACGAGGTTTCTCAAAAAATATTAATTTGGTTCAAGAGTAAATTACCTTTATTTTTGACAATATCGAAAATTGTTATTAAGAAAAGTTTATCATAACTAAAAACTACGTTCAAATATGCAATTACATCCAATTACATGGAAAAAATCTTTTTTTCTTTTTTTATCCACAATAACAATGCAAATGTAACTGTGACTGTGGTTACGTGAAATCTAGGATGAATAGCAAGATTTTTTTCCATGTAATTGGATGTAATTGCATATTTGAACGTAGTTTTTAGTTATAATAAACTTTTCTTAATAACAATTTTCGATATTGTCAAAAATAAAGGTAATTTACTCTTGAACCAAATTAATATTTTTTGAGAAGCCTCGTATGCGACTGAAAAAATTTGATATCTGATGATTGTATTTTAGATTTTAGAACATGCAGAACTTTTTATGAAGAATAACCTTTTTTCGTAAAATTAATAATAAAAAAGTTTTCCATATGGTGCGAACTTAAGCAGACACGGTGCATATGAGCCATTATCCCGAAACCGTGCATTTCCGGTGTCGAGACACTTACAGCTAAACTATTTGCTAAAATATATAAATTTTGTTATATTTCGATAGGTTATAATAATTGTCGATGAAGTTCAAGTAAAAAAAAAACTATAACCAAAACTATTGTTTGTATTTTTATATTGATTTAAAGATGCTAAAACTAAGGACCGTCACGCGTAACCACCACGAGTTGTCAACTTTATTTGAATACTATGATGAAGCGAGTATAAACGAGATTATTTAAAAAGACAAAACAAAAAAAAACTCAAACGAATTTAGGATACAACAGATTTAAAGGCTACTTTATGTCTACTCTTTTATAAAATGCATATTTATAGTTGTAAGCACGTCATGACTCGTGACCGTCACATGGTTTCAAAAAGCACGCCTTTTCTTCAAGGTATAATTCTTCATTTCATAGTAATACATTTCTTCAAAGCCAGTGGTGTGTTGAAAATATTTTTCTTTAAGTATTGTTTTGTCTTTAAGTAGAGGTTGTTAATTCTAACCTAAAAACACCAACTACACCTGTGCTTAGTTTTTAGCGGGAGATTTATTCATTAAGTTTCGAGACCGTCACACTCAGGACGGTCACACAACCGTCACATTACGAAATACAATATGGTGCAGCTATAAAACAGGAAATAGAATTATTGTCGATTTTCTACAGCGCCAGCCTTCTGGAAATTTTATATGAGCATCGCCAAAAGATGTTTAAAAACACATGTATAATACCTGTTTTCTTACGCTTGATTTGCTCTGGAATCTACAATGTACAAAAAAAATGTTAAATTGTTAAAGATGTCCTGCTAACCACTTCATTTTTTCCAAAAGGTCAGACTGAAAGTGCACGGGTTTGGGATGATGGACCATATGAACTTCACATTAGATAATGTAATGATAATCTACGTATGTCAAATAAAAAGTCTAAACAAATAACTGTTCATAGTGTTCATATATTAAATTATTAATCATTTCGTAGATGTACATTTTCTCCATTACTTTCTATTACGTTTTTTTACATCTTATTATTATTATTTAATACTACTGTAAATAGTCGCATGTTTTGTCATTTTTTAAAATTCATTTGTACAAAATTTAAAAAATTAATTTATACCCCTTCCCCCTACCCCCGCGGCACCGCAAGTCCTGCAGTAGATCTGCCTAGTCGGAAATACTAATCTAGCTCCAAACTGCCTAGGTCTGCCTAGTCTAGAATCTGTCACTGAATATGCCTTTAAGTAGTAAAGCCATAAACTACAAATTCGTCTACAGGTGCATATGCATATTGGGGTGCTATTCCGATAATAATGTAATGTAAGGTGACGCAAATTCAAAGATAGGCAGAGAAAATATATATAGACCAACGACAGGAAGATACAGTATGCACGAATTCTCAAATGAAAATGGTACATTTTTAATAGATTTTGCCAAGGAGAAGAATTTGACCATTATAAGTACTTACTTTCTATAAAAGAGATAGAGATCTAGAAAAGAGATTTACAAAGGGACTTGGCGGTCACCAGATGGAAAAACCATAAATCAGATAGATCATATGTTAATTGAAAAGCCAGAAGAAAATGCGATTAAAAGTGTAAGAACTTATAGGGGGCCGGATGGAGACAGTGATCATTTTATGGTGGGAGCAAGGATGAAGGAAGTTATACCAAATATTAGAAATCGAGTAAAAAAGAAACAAAGTGAGAAAAAAGTGATCAGGTTGGAAAATGAAAATGAGCAAATAAAATATGAAGAGGCTATAAAAAAAGAGTTAGAGAGCATCATGGAAAATGACAATAGTATGGAAGAAAAATGGTTGGAGTTAAAAACAAGAATAGAACGTGCAGCCAAAGGATGTATTAAAGAAAAAAAAAGAAAAAAAGAAATGGTTTGATGAGGAATGTAGAAATGAATTGGAAAAAAAAGAAGACTACGATTAAAAATGCTAATGGAAGGAACAGAAGATACAAAAATTAGGTATGAGCAACAAAGAAAGAAAATTAAAACACCATTAAGGGAGAAAAAACGGAAGCATAATAAAAAATGTTACAGGAAATAGAAGAAAATTACAAAAACAATCAAATCAGGAATTTATACCAAGGAATAAAAAACGAGAAAAGAGGATTCCAGGGGAAGACAGTTTTTTACAAGGGCAAAAATGGTGAAACCATTACTGGGGAGGAAGAAAGCCTAAATAGATGGAGGGAGTATTTTGATGATTTATTAAATCAGGAGGGAGAGATAGATCAAGATGAAAGTAATCAAAATAGTCAAACGAACCAACATCAAGAGGAAGAGCCACCACCAAGCAAGGGACAGATTGTGGAAATAGTAAGAAAATTAAAAAATAACAGACAGAATAACAGCGGAATTATTTAGGTATGGAGGGCAAAGTTTAATTGAACATACGCAAAAATTGATGGATGAGATATGGAACTAGGAGCAGATACCGAAGGAGTGGACGCAAGCAATAATATGTCCACTAAATAAAAAAGGGGACAAAAGTGAATGACACAACTATAGAGGCATTTCACTTTTAAATGTAGCATATAAAATATTGGTAACATATATAAAGAATAAACTGATGGAGCAGACGGAACATATGATAGGTGAATATCAGTGCGGCTTTAGACAGGGCAGGAGTATAACGGACCAGATTTTCACGTTAAGAGAAGTGCAGGCGGAAAGTTACGAATATGGGAAACCTACGATGGTTCTGTTTGTAGATTTCAAGCAAGCCTACGACAAAGTGAAAAGAAATGAACTTTAAAAGCTTTAGAAGACTTGGGAGTTAGCACTAAGTTGATAAAAATAGTACAAGTAATGCTGAACAAAAACGGAAGGTATGGTCAGAATAGGTAGCAAAATATCAGAAAACTTTGAAGTCAGAGAAGGAGTTAGGCAAGGAGATCCATTATCATCGGTTCTCTTCTGTATAGTACTAGAAAAAGCTATAAGAAATGCAAGCATTAATAGAACAGGACTCATTTACCGGAGAAGACACCAGTGCCTAGCGTTTGCGGATGATATTGTGATCCTAGCAAGAAGTAAAGAGGAATTAAAAAGTACAGTGAAGAGATTAGAAGAGAATGCAAGAAAATTGCGCTTACACATAAATGAAGATAAGACAAAATATATGGAGTGGATAGATAAAGAATTTAAAAAAGAAAAATACTTGAAGGTGAATATTGATAGAGGAAAAGAGTACAAATTCGAAGAAGTAGACAAATTTACATATCTAGGGTCTATATTTACAAGAAAATCAAATATAAAAACGGAAATAGAAGTGAGGATAATGGCAGGAAACCGATGCTTAGGAGCACTCAATAGACTACTGAGGAATAGAAATGTCTCTAGGAAAGCAAAGATAAACATTTAGAAGAGAGTAATAAGGCCAATCGTAGCGTATTCGTGCAAAACATGAACATTAAATAAGGAAGAGCAGACAAGGCTAGAGGTGTGGGAAAGAAAAGTACTCAGAAAGATATTCGGAGGAAGCAAAATAGAGGACAGGGGATGAAAAGAACAAATCAAGAGTTGAAGCAACTTTATAAAGAAACGGGCATAATTGGAGTTATAAGAACACAAAGACTACGATGGGTGGGTCACATTGAGAGGATGGAGGAAATAAGAGTGCCTAAATTAGTAATAAAGTGCACAATCGGTGGGAAAAAGAGGAGGGGTCGACCAAAAGCAAGATGGAGAACGGATGTGGAAAAAGATATACGAACATTGAAAATTGTCAGATGGAAAGAGAATGCAAAGGATAGGAAGCAATGGAAGATAATAATCAAGCCATGGGTCACCTAGGCTCGCAGTGCTGACATATATATTGTTGTATTATTTGTTTTGGGTAGTTTTGCACAAATAATAAAATTTTGATGAAGGTATTTATTTTTTTTTTCTTCAAGCTAGATTATATGTTTTGAATATAAGAAAATCATTTTTTGAAAGTAAAATAAAGTAGCGAAAGTACATAAAGTAATTTTTTCCTTTTATTTTGGTTGTTGACCTGTAAAAATAAAAAGAGATAAATAAGAATAAAAATGCAACAATATGAAAATGGTTATCAGAAATGTTTGAGTTTTAAAAAGGATAGTATAGAGGGAAGAGACATGCCCGTAAAAATGTACCTAGTTATTAAAGTATTTGGATGAATTATAAATGAAAATTGATTAATTAGTTATTGTAAGGAGCAAGTTAGAAAAAAGTTAAAGGCAAGGAAATAATTGTGATTAAAAATTAAATAAGTGAGATAAAAAGTTTTATGCTGATAAGAGAAGAAAGTGAATAAAATTTTAGAAGTGAAAAGTGATAGTGGATAATAAATCTGCCTAATTAACAATCATTCTTATGAATGATTATTTGTTAGATCAACTTATAATTAAATTTAAATTTTGATGCATAAGAAATTAGAAGGGTCAACGAAAATTGTTAATTTATAAATTTTTGAAATTTTTTTTTATAAAAGGTGATTTTGTTTGTGCAAGGCTTGTATTTGAAATAATAAAATTTAATTTCTGTTATAAAAAGTCTTGTTATTGGAAGTAAGGAATGCTGAAAAAAAATAAATAAATAAATACTTACCAAAAAGGAGGATCATCCTGGAGCCATCGTTCATCTGGAGATTGTATGCAGAGGCGACAATATATAAGCAGTCATCATATCGTAAATAGTGTAAGTAATCAATAATCTATACCGTATTTGTTTTATTTTGTGTTTCCAAAGCGGAAATGTCAACAAAAATTATTTATTTTTGTAAGTTGTAGTCATTACAGAGGTGTTTTGCAGAGCGATAATTTAATTATAATTTTACTTATTTCCAACCTTCATAATTTTAAAAGACCCTGAATTGTCTGTATTGTCTCTAGTAGTATAGCTAGGCGGGTTCTAGCCCAAAATCCCATGTATTTTCTTATGGAGGTTCGTTTTGCATTTCAAGGTCATCCGCGAAATTCGAGGTTCATTTGCATATCATTCGCGGGGTCATTAGTGGATCATTCGCATATCATTCGCGGTGTTATGTATGTATCATTAACGGTATTATTTGCATATCACGATCTAATTAATTTAATTTGCGGGGTCATTAGCGGATCATTTTTATATCTCGCGGGGTCATCTGCATATCTCATCTCTCATCTCCCTCTCTCTCCTCATTTCCAACTTGTCATCATTTCCAGCTGAAAGATTTGAATTCCTAGCGCTGCCTGCTAATGCCATCTATCGGTGACGTCATATGATCGGTATAGTAGATTTCTATACGCCTGTAGATAGGCAACCCGCTATATTTTTTTATAAAACCATTGGAGTCAACAGGGTTTGAACGCTCGACCGTCTGGTTATAAGCCTAGGACTTAACCATTACACCACGAAGGTAATCTATTAAAGCACTGTAAACTGGTTATAAAAAAAAATTGTTGACTAGCGACCACGTACTCATAACATAATACATGTTAGTAATTTCATATTATCAGATATGATATCCATCATCTCAACAAAATCATTAGCAAAGACGTGTTTTGGTTATAAGTTTAAGCGATAACAAAATGATTGGAATTTCTTATTGTCAATATATCAGGGTTAGATTTAATAATCCGATATACATTTCACCATTCAAATATAAATTTCATAACAAAAGAATTAGCTTTTCTTGGAAGCGAATTTAAAAAAAACATTTCATTTACATATCTCATCTATCTCATAAATTTATTTTAAAATAAATCTTATGTTGACATTCCTATTTGATATTTAAATATAGATCTATAGGTCATCATATAATTCTGCGAAAACAATTTAACATGTAGAAACGTAATAATAAAAATTTGCTTTCAAGTATACAAAGTATCTCTAAACATTACAGTCAATCAACAGTCGGATTATCTCTGTTACATTTTGACCTGTTTAAATATACATCATAAACATTTTAAATACGGTTTACAAGTATAGCAAATTCTATTTGAAAGAAAACAATTAGCATCGTTCGTTATGATTTCTTAAAAAATTTATTTAAATGAAACTTTTAAGAATATAGTATACTGTAGAGCATTATTTTAAATTCAAAAACATTATCTGTAGCTAAAACTGTTTAATAAGTTACTTTCAAACTAAATGTTTTTGCATGAGAAAAAAAAACGTACAAACTAATTAGTCGTGCTGTTTTCGACATTCTTTAAAACTACTTTCAACCATAAATAAACAAACGTTCTTACAAATGACTGAAAGGAATTTAGATTTTCTAAATAATTTGTTAAGGGATCATCATCTTAAAAGCGGTATAAATTATTGTTTTAAATGACAATATTACTCACCCTTGTGTTATTCCATATAAGTTAGATATGTAGAAAATTTGAATATGTGTTAAGTACACTATCTATTTAAATAGCATAATACGAAAATGCTTTTTAAATTAGTAGCTCAGGATGACTAACGCATCATAATTTTAAAATATATTGTTATCTGTCGAAGTTTTAGTGAATGTTAAATATAAAACAAAAGAATTATCTTTTCCTGGAAGCGTGTTCTTGTTATAACATGAAAAAAAACAATATAAATCAGACGTGAATACTTGAAAGCAAATTTTTATTATTACGTTTCTACATGTTAAATTTGTTTTCGCAGAATTATATGATGACCTATAGATCTATATTTAAATATCAAATAGGAATGTCAACATAAGATTTATTTTAAAATAAATTTATGAGAGAGATGAGATATGTAAATGAAATGTTTTTTTTAATTCGCTTCCAAGAAAAGCGAATTCCTTTGTTATGAAATTTATATTTGAATGGTGAAATGTATATCGGATTATTAAATCTAACCCTGATATATTGACAATAAGAAATTCCAATCATTTTGTTATCGCTTAAACTTATAACTAAAACACGTCTTTGCTAATGATTTTGTTGAGATAATGGATATCATATCTGATAATATGAAATTACTAAAATGTATTATGTTATGAGTACGTGGTCGCTAGTCAACAATTTTTTTTTATAACCAGTTTACAGTGCTTGAATAGATTACCTTCGTGGTGTAATGGTTAAGTCCTAGGCTTATAACCAGACGGTCGAGCGTTCAAACCCTGTTGACTCCATTGGTTTTATAAAAAAATATAGCGGGTTGCCTATCGACAGGCGTATAGAAATCTACTATACCGATCATATGATGTCACCGATAGATGGCATTAGCAGCGCTAGGAATTCAAATCTTTCAGCTGGAAATGATGACAAGTTGAAAATGAGGAGAGAGAGGGAGATGAGAGATGAGATATGCAGATGACCCCGCGAGATATAAAAATGATCCGCTAATGACCCCGCAAATTAAATTAATTGGATCGTGATATGCAAATAATACCGTTAATGATACATACATAACACCGCGAATGATCTACTAATGACCCCGCGAATGATATGCAAATGAACCTCGAATTTCGCGGATAACCTTGAAATGCAAAACGAACCTCCATAAGAAAATACATGGGATTTTGGGCTAGAACCCGCCTAGCTATACTACTGTCTCTTGTTTCTGTAATCTTAGACAAGTTTAGTCAGATATACAACAATATATATTCCGATATGCACGTTAGAAGAAGAAGAGGTTCTGTACAATCTTAAAAATTGATGTGTCGATTATACTATTAAAAATGAATTTTAGGAGAATGAATAGGAAATGATGAGCATTATTAAAACCTTCATGTGCGCAGAAAGAGCATTTCAAAAGTTGTGGATTTTTGAACCACGGACCTACTGTTTGATAGTCACTGTAATTGAAAAATGTATAAATAATACTAACAGGAACCAAGATTAACCGGTTAACAAAGTAACACGATACACTGCATCCCTAACATATGAGCGGTTCTCAACCGACTTTTATTGGAAATTGTTAAGTTTTTTTCTCGAAAATTAAAAACATCTATTAATGCAATATTGGCTTTGCTGAGACCACTTATTGAATACCATTAACGACTTTATTGAGTCTATTCGCCTTGGATAGAATATGTTAATCAATTTATGTATCAAGAGATGTATGCAATAATACACCGATTTTACTTACACTGAAAAAAACATTCAGTTGGACAAACTAAATTTTATTTAACTCAACGACACATTTAGTTAGCAAAACTGAATTTTATTTAATTTAACAAAATATTTAGTTGAATTAAATAAAATTTAATTGGTGTAATTGGTGTTGTAGTTAAATGTTTCCATAAATTATGTAAAATGCTCTACACGTGTTTCGGTTAGTTAGACTTTTTTTAGAGATACTATTTTTTCTTAGAAAATAAATCTATTAAGGGGGTGGGGTGTTTGTAAAACTTGTTTGGTCATTTAAAATGAATGGTTATTATTATAGGATTTTTTAATTTCTAATTGTTCTAGCCAATCTAACCTCTTACCTTTCTTTTGTACATACAATAGGTCTACTCTATCTTATTTACGAAATGATAATTATGTTGGATCACTTCCACAGCAACCGGAAATTATAGAAAATTGTGTCTTATGCCAAAAAATGGTAAACTTTGTAAAAAACACCTGGTATAAACTGACTTTGGCGAATGAGATAAAAAAATCAATCACGAAAATGTATATTGGCTATTCATGAAAGTCTATTAAATTCTTCCAGAACTACATATATCCAGACAATTGATTAAACAAGAACTCATGACTTTTACTACATTTTCTATGTTTTAAAATGGTCCAGACATTTTAAAAAGTCAGAAATTGAAGAAAAAGAAAGTTTTGCAACTGAAGCTTTCTCATTTTAAGCTCCAAGATTAGAGAAATTCCAAGTAAGAACGACTCTTCAATTCGCTACGTGTTAAACTGGGAACAGTAGCAGAACTCATCGTTTCGTCCGCAATTGGATAGGACTTCTTCAGAAGAAAATAAATAGAACTCCGTAGAAAATAAGCATAGAAAAGAGCAAATAAGATACAAAATGAAATAGACTAAGAAAACAGAGTAAAAATATACACTGACTCAACACGTATACAGTTCCAGAGGGGTCTGAAAAGCGTTTCAGCTTTGCCTCTTCTACTATATCCTTTGTTTTGTTTCAACCTCAGCTATAGTTTGACTTGACTCAACTTTGACAAAGTTGACTTGAAACTTTGCAAGGTAGTAATGCTGAATTTAATCTTCACAGTTAAATTTTTTTTAAGTTCATGAAACTCCTGATCGCTGGTCAACAGTAGACGTATGTCGCAGTGCCATCCATTTCCAGTGGCATCATAAATAATTATATTTACATTGCAAGATGCCTAAGTAAATTTTTTTTTGGCAAAGAGACACTTTGAGGGCCGTGGCGGACAGCCGAGGTCTGTAAAGGTCCCCGAAACGAAGAAAAGATCTTACGCTACGTGCATTGTGTTAAATCTTTCCTTCTCCCCCAATATTTAATTGATAATGATAAAAAAAATTAATCGAAACTAAAGTCACGGCTGAGAATTATGAGGTGACCGATTGTGAGAACCTTGGTAACCACCTAGCGACCCGTCATAAATTAAAAAATTCAAATTCACTTCTAAGGCCAATGTTTTTTTCTAAAAAGCAAACCAAGTAATATGTATCTTCAATAAAGTAAATTATAAATATAATTTGTTTATACTTTATTATTATAATTGGGTATTAATATTTGAATCGGTGCGTGTAAAGGTCAAAACAAAAACAATCAAAGAGACCGGAGAAAAATAAATGTTTATAATCAGAAAGTGATAGAAAGCAAACGTTACGGCAATGCTAACGAAAGTGTTTGCCTTTTCAAAGCGCCTACACTATATCATCACGACTCTACCGGGTCCCGCTTCTCCGCGGAAATGGTAGACTTTATCATTTTCCAGTATCGATTTCGTGGTATTTTGTTCATTGTTGACAGAATAACAATTTTATTTATAGTATTTGTGCAAGTATTATCTTATGTGAAAATATTTTGTTTGTGTTGTTGATAGTAATGAAAATACTTGAATAACTGAAAACTAAAAAGGATCTCTGCAAAACATCGTAATAAATATAAAAAAATAGTAATAAATATTTTTTAACGATTTTTCTGTTTCTTTCATTTATGGGGTTTTTTGCGGGTCTGTAAAAAATAGTTAATATAAAAAATTTAATAAATAAATTACTGGATGTCGTTCTTTGAACATTTCTGAAACAGAGTAGTCCGGTTGAAAAATATTGATTTTCTAGGATTCTATACCAAATCTACGAAAACGTGTTTTTTCCCCATATAAAATACATGGGAAACTTTGAGGCACCCCTAAACATCGACCGATTTCAAAATAAAAAAATAGGGGTACTTTTTTTTTCGATATACAATAATCGTAGGGGGTGAGAGCACAAGATTTCCGACTTGGATTTTTTGTTGGACCACCCTAAGCTACACGCAATCGCTGCTAAAAAGTGTTAATTCTCCTGAAAATGGTGTATTAAACAAAAAGTTCCGAAACAGCTATTCGAGATAACACAACGTGTTGGAATAAAGCCCATATTATAGTTTAATTGTGATTCATTTATTATTACTATCCCCGAAGGGATCGAAGCAAAATGATATAACGTTTTCATAATGGAATCACTAAATATGATACAATCAAACAATTTAAATCCATTTAGGTATTTTTTAGTACAAATACAAACATTATTTTAAAGCTTACATTCACGGGGTTTGAAACAAATTGATTCTATGGAATGATTTATTCATCATAATGTACGTATACGTACTTTGTACATAAAACAACAAATACAAATTGCGCATTTCCCATAAGGACCATAAGGGCCGGACCATGGACAAAAGCATCTGCAAATTCTGCTGTAAATTGCATGATTATGTTTTTTTATTCTCACTTTGGCACCTCACGACTTATGTTATTCTACTCAGCTAGTCAAGCTGTATCGAAAGCGTAGGGTGCGTTGAAGCGTTATTCCAGCCACATTTAATTTTCCTCCGAAGGGAGCAAATCTTTTATTGTCTCTGAGGTTTACTTGGGACTTTGAGGTTTACAAACATAAAATGTACTGTGCTATGTTTTGGCATTGCTATGTATTGGATTTGTGATGGTTTGGTTTGTTATGTTTTTGTACTGCGATATGTTGGTCTCGGTATGTTTTGGTGCCGCTATGTTGTATACTGCTAACGTATGTTGCAAAAGTTTTGAGAATTTTTTTAAAACTCGATAGGTAGTATTACCGTTGGAAATAATCTAGGTATCTGTCGCCATAGTAACTGGGCCACCCCTAACCTTCAAAATAATACGCCGTTAGTTGTAATAATAGTTGTCAAAGATGGCATATAAATTAGATATTCGGAAGAGTATTTATAGTTTAGTAGGACGACTTAAAAAGAAAGAAATAGTTCGTCTATATCGAGATCAAAATATTTCTGTTGCCACAATTTATCGAACGATCCGCGAATGCGAAGAAGGTATTCAGTGCATGAATTTGCCAAAAAGTGGACGTCCGAGAGCGTTGAATGCTGGTGCAGTTGAAAGATTGGTCAACAGAAGTGAAGATCGAGTTGGAACTTCAACACGAAAACTTGGACGCGTTTTTCACGTCAATGCCAGCACAATCTGCAGGGAAATGAAGAGAAATGATTTAAAATTTCGAAAAAGAAGAAAATGTCCAAAATATTCACCAAATCAGTTGGACAGAATTCCTCGATGCTGTCGCAGTTTACGTCGAACTGATTTTGCTGGCAACATAAAAATTATTGTTGACGATGAAAAATAATTTACATTTTCGAACTCGGAAATAAAAGGTAATGATGGTTTTTATACAAGAGACTTTGAAAACTGTCCCGAAGATGTAAAATTTAAACGAAAAGAAAAGTTTGAAGACAAAGTGTTGGTTTGGTGCGCTATATCAGAGGACGGCATTTCACAGCCGTACGTTGGACGAGTTAGGGGCGAAGCTGTTACCGCAGAAATCTATACTCAGAGATGTTTGCCTAAATTAGTTAATTTTATCAATACTCACCATGCTAATGACAATATAATGTTTTGGCCAGACTTGGTATCCAGCCATTATGCTTTACATACACGAAATTGGCTAGAACAACACAGGATACCAAGAAACGACAACCCCCCAAATCTTCCTCAAGCACGACCAATCGAAAATTTTTGGGCTCTCCTGAGTGGAAGAGTTTATAACAATGGCTGGGAAGCTCAAAACGAACAGCAGTTAAGAAGAAAGATAATGCAGAAGATCGGAGAAATTGAGTTAGTATCTGTCCAAAATCTAATGAGAAACATTAAGAGGAAGTTGCGAGCCATTGAAGATCATGGCCCATTAGCAATCCTATAATATTAGTTTTATGTTAAGAAATATTGTTGGTTTCAGTTGTTCTTGTTACATTATAATAAATTATTGCAAAATTTTTTTTTTTGTTTTGTAAAAAATTCTCAAAACTTTTGCAACATACGTTATGTAGGTGCCGGTCATTTTTTGGCATTGCTATGTTTTCGTCTTGCTAGGTTTTTAGACAATTTTGATTTTCAAGACGAATTTAAGACCGGAAAATGAAACTTTACTTCACCAGGCCGGTAAAAAGCTCCCGGTACTGAAAGATTTAAACAAACGTCAGTTAGACAGATTTTATTCAGTAATAGTCGAACGAACATAATTCGTTGCAATCGAAGTAGCACAGTTATAAAGCAAATCTCCGTTAAAAATCAAGAAATTCGATACAGTATGAAATAAAACGTTGTACGTCCGGTAAACTATTCTCTGCAGTTGTACTCGCTCGTGCTCTCTCGTTGCCTCGTCTGAAACATCGAACTTGTGTTGTACGTAAAATTTCATTTACGGACGTAAATAACTATTACAACCTAAACGTGTTATACTTTCTGTTCTGTCATTTTGGTATTTACATTTTAGAGTGTTAGTTAGTACCGGATATAATGTATTTAAATATCCATGTTATCCACACCATTACTCTTGTATCACAATTTGTAAAAGCGGCAATTGATTAGTTACTATGATCCGCCCAATAAACATTATTTTGATTACGCTGTGTAACGTATAACACTTACTGTTATCTCCTAATTAGGATTCCTATTAGCATAATCTAATTTCATCATAGACAATTCTCAAAAATTGAATGAAATATACGGTTACATCTATTTAGGGTTTACGATGAGAAATAATCCGCTCCACTTTAGTGAACAAGAAAGCCTGTTAGATTATTTACTGGTTTTATGCTAATGAATGCAGAAAACTTGCAAATCTAGCAAATGCAAACAATTTAATTAATGATTAATTATTATATTTCAGACCAAGAAGCAATGTGTTGATAACATCAATTTCTCTTTCCAATTTCAATATTTCAAAAAGCTCGTTAAAACTCTAGGACCTCACATACTCTGTCACGTAAACACAGGTATTAACCTATCAAACTCCAATCGATATATCTCAATCGCTTAAGTACCCTACAAGATTAATTTCAAAATGAGTAAAATGTCATGGGTCACTGATTACAAACAAACCCGTTGCGTGATCTAAATAGCACATACTACACTTGACATCACAAACAGATGATTAAATGGCCCTTTTATAATTTTGCATATAATAGGAACTCCAGTTAAATGTGTACCTACTGATAATAATGGGTAGATATTTGATCTACCACCACGTATCACAAATTAATACAGGAATCACCTACAGAAGCAATACAATACGTAGGGGAGAATGACGTACGTAAAAGGCATACCAAATTTGAAGAGTAAAGCAGTAAGGTTATTAGTACTTAGTAATAGTAAAGCCATAATGTGTAAGTATTTCTTAAATAACAACCATTTACTCAAGTTTTGAGGTTAAATTGACGTACTTGTTACCGTCTGCCAGTCTGTACAATATTTCCATTACTCGTATAACGTTACAATAAAAAATGTCGTTGCCAGAAAAATAGTTCGATGAATTCAAGCTTATTTTTAAAATATTTGAGCAGCCTGAGATTATTAACTACTTCTGTTCTGTTAATTAGACTTACAAACGAAACAATGTAAAATGCACGAATGCTTTTGATAATAGCTGAATGGTTGTCTGGGTCGCAAGCCTGACTTACAACAGCAGAATATGGAGTTGTGAGTAAAGCGCTAATATATCAAGTTCTAAGTAAAAATCTCATACAATATTTCTGACCGTTGTAACATTATTTTGAAGAAACTAAATCAATAATAAAGTGTATTTTAAAAATTTAGTATTTAAATTAGTAATGTGATTACAGCTACTTTTACATTTCTGTAGGTTAGGTTTGTAGGTTAAATTTAAGCATCCTGTGCATAAATATTTTAATAGTGTTTGTGATACCACTGTCTGTAAATAATATTTTTAAAATTCAAATAAATGAATAAACTGTGATATATTTATTACAGCTACAACAAACTTAAAAAAGATTATTATTATTATTAATTGGCAACGTCGCAACAGATTATAAAAAGGCTATTTCATATTAAATAAAAAAACTAATAGAGGAATCAATTCAATAATAAGAAATAATTATTGAGTTCATAATAAAATGTGTACTGAAATCTCTATCTTTATTTAGAAATTATGCAGTCAATAATGTCTTTCATTGTAATAAAAAATTTTCAAAGAAATACGATACGTATAATTTTATTATACACACCAGCTCGAAGCCCAAGTTGTTTATGTAATAAATTACAGCAAATCTAAATATTTCATCATTATCTGAAGTACGCCATCGACGTGGTCATAACAAAACCGGACGGACGGATAATATAAATGGTATTCTCTCATAATAAAATAAAATATTTAATAATCTTAACTAATGATAATATTTCGCATGAATTACAGTTAATTATGGATATTATACAAACTATAAATTACACTCAAATCTCACCAGTGTGAGTTAACATAATGTCTTTTAAGATGATGTCTTAGTAAACATTTGTAATCACATAAATTATATTCAAATGATTTCTCACCAGCATATGTGTTTTAAGATTGGATTACATCTATTTTGAGGTTAAAGAATTAAAAAAAATTATCTTAAACTAATATGGTACTTAAATAACACAATACTTCATCTTTTAGAAATTGAAAGAAGTGAATGTCTTTGTTATCCAAGTAAAATTTATTCCTACAGTGCTTGTACGCACACGTGACTCCACTGCGGTGTTTACGTCTTCCTCCACTCATATTTTGGTTCAACTACGAGGGTCATTTTTAAGTAAGAACCGTTTTATAATGGAGTAAAAGAAACTTACGTTCAAGCATTTGTCAAGCCGTGGCACCAGCTTTTGGATCCCATCATCAAAGAACTCTGTCGCCTGACTATTAAACCAGTTCGTAATTGTTTCTTAAGCATGTCATCATTGTCCAAACGCTTCCCACCGAGAAATTCCTTAAGTTTTGGAAAGAGATGAAAGTCTGATGGTGCCAAGTCTGGGCTGTAAGGCGGATGATCCAGTACTTCCCAGTGAAAATTGTGCAGTTGCGTTTTTGTTCTTGCTGCAACGTGAGGCCGAGCGTTGTCGTGAAGCAGAACGACGCCGCTAGACAGTAGTCCCCGTCGGCGATTTTGAACAGCGCGCCTAAGCTTTAACAGTGTTTCACAATACTTCTCGGCATTTATTGTCATTCCTCTTGGCAAAAAGTCTATCAGAAGAATGCCTTTCCGGTCCCAAAACACCGTGGCCATGATTTTTCATGTTGAAGGTTCTTGTTTGAACTTCCGTGGGCGTGACGGGGAGTTTGAATGATGCCATTCACTGGATTGACGTTTTGTCTCTGGAGTGTAGTACGCAATCCACGTTTCATCTCCAGTCACAATGTGTCTCAAAAAATTGTCACCATCCTTGTGGTAGCGCTCCAAAAAGGACAAAGAATGTACTATTCACTTTTGTTTGTGTTCTTCTGTCAACAATTTTGGCACCCATCTCGCGCACATTTTTTTGTAGTGAAGTTTGTCACTAACAATGTGATAAATTACCGACCTTGAAACTTGAGGGAATTTCTGATGAAGCTCGTCAATTGTGAGGCACCTGTTTCGGCGGATTTCCTCATCAACGTTTTGTGTCAATTCTTCATTCATGACAGTTGGCCTTCCAGATCGTTCTTCATCATGAACATTTGTCCCCCCTTCATTGAAACGCCTACACCATTTACGCACATTACCATCATTCATTACACCTTCACCATAAACTTCAACAAGCTGCTGGTGAATTTCAGCAGGACGAACGTTTTTTGCATTCAAACCCCGAATAACGGCACGCACTTCACAATCGGCGGGATTACTGATAGACATGGCGACAAACTAAGCAGTATAACCACACAACCAGTACTGGCAGAGACGTGAAACGTAATGGCGGTGTAGTGGAGAACCGGCCAAGAGTTGCTGACCTTGAACTGGCGTCACCTGACTGAATGCGCAGACACGATGCGCAATCGGTTCTTACTTAAAAAATGACCCTCGTATAAATGTTCAATTGTTTGTTTATTTAACTCGCACAATCACCAAGAAAACACACCACACATTAACTGTTTGTCGCAATATGGGTACACTTTCACAGAACACAGGCAGAATCACTAATTGACTTGACAGATTTAAATGAATGGAATGTAGGAATAAGCCTCCATCTTTGGCATTGCTGTGCTCCCGTCCAATCGCATCGCAACCAATTAAAAGTTAGCCGAAAGCAACCGAGAATCGGCGATGGGACCTTTAAATTGGTAGTGATATTCTTTCTCTCTCGGAATTGAGCTTTCTTTGTCAACTTTCGCCTCTTACAATAACTACTCTTTGGCGTCGTATTAAACCTCTCCGTTATTTCTTATTTAAACCGCCGTCTTTATACCAAGATGGCGGCTCGAGCACATTTTATTCGACTCGGGACTAATTTCTTAAATTGTATGTATTTGCCAACATCCATGCCAATTTTCAACCATCTATTAATTTTCTCCGTTATTTGCTTAATTTTGATATAATTTTATTATGCTTTTCGTCATTGACCTTTTCATAGTCGATGTCTGCCGATAAGTCATATACCGTTGGAAAGTAATATCAACTTTAAAAAATAAAATGTTACAGCTTCAGGTATTCAAATAAAACTATTGTGTACATGCAAACAGAAAAAGGTGATTTATCAAAAAAATTCACGAACAGTTTCTGTTGCCATTGATAGCGTTGTACGTAAAATCGTGTTTTGGTGTTAGAACATTTGGATGTAAAATAGATCTCTTTGATTAAAGCCTTAGCCTAAAAATTGTTTCGGACAATGATTTAGGATGCTGTTTAAGCTCTACATTTTGATTTTTTATCAAATACTAAATTAAAAAATACTCACATTAATTAAAACGGTGTTTTAATTAATTTCTCATCATTTTATTTATATGTTTGTTGAGCATTGTAACCTCATCTTGTCATGTGATTGCCGGTAAAGTAGATAACGATACATGACGTAAATTGATAGATGACATAAAATGATCTAATTCATGCTTAATTCATGATTATTATTATACTCTTATTTAACTATGGTGGTGATGATTGATGAGTTTGGGTGTCTCAATTGTCAATTTCTAAGTTAAAGATTTTAGCTTGAAATAGCAGCCAGCAAGGTATGCAAATTGCATGTAGGCAATCATCAATTTAATGCCCAGTTTAAAAGACATCCATAATGCTACGATATGATCTTTAGCAATTAGACATGCAAAAGCTTTTCCATGTATGTACTATTTACTATGTGCATTAACTACAAAATCGTAGCTAACTGAATAAACATTGCAGTGCCTACTGTAAATAGTTTTTTCTTTCCGGCATAAACACTATTTAAGGCAAACAAGCAAATAATTAAGTCACTTCTTATTATTACTATACCATACTTGTTATATATTGCTGTGGTTCGCATATTTAAACTACGTGCACTTATTCTGCGATGTTATCACTAAAATCAATATTTGTATGTATAGTAGAGTGACCATATTTAGAAAATTAAAAAACGGGACAAAGTCTCCGTGAAATAAAAAAGGGGTAGGAGATAGGTAGATTAAAAATAACGGCGTCCCATTACCGAATAGTCAGATTTTGCCAGTGGTTAGATAACCATTAAATAAACCTAATTCCTATATACCATTTTTCTCGTACTTCTATACTTTTGGAGAAAAATATCATCGAAGTTCAGCTCAATGTTTTCAAATTTAATAGTACAAATGCAATGACACATATTTTGAAGTTCAAAGATATAAACAATAACAAACTATTTGTTTTCTGGGATGTGCACGCTAGCGTAATAAAGTAATAAACCGGTCTTTGTTTTGACCAAGTGTTTCGTAGAATAAGAATGACAGTTAAACAAAATTAAATAAACAAAACATGTTGTGAAACAACCTCTCGTTTGATATTATGTTTCAAAAACGCTATTTTTGTTTTGTGATTTCTGATTTGTAAGGCAATTTCAAATTCTTTTAATAAGCACATTAATCCCTATCTGTAATACAAGTCTGCAGGTTTGTGAATATAAAATTATAGTACATGTAATAGTGACACATATTTTGAAGTTCAAGTACATAAACAATATTATTTGGTTTCTCAAATAATAACAAATTGCAAACACCTTACACTGTAGGTTTTAGTAATAAAGACTATGTAAACAAATTACCATCCATCAGGGTCGTCAAAACGGTTCTATCAAAACATAAAAAATAATAATAAGGTTTTACTAAAAGAACTTTCTAGAATTCCAATAAAAAAATAACAATACCTATTGATGGATAGATTAAATTATCTAAACATGTCTGTTGCGACCAGTCAACCCGAAAAAACGGGGATAGTAGGTGTTGCAAAAATAAGGTGTCAAAAAAAAATTATAATACTAAGTTTTGTGCCTTCAAAAATATATAATTTTATTCACGCGATTATACAGCACAAGCTAAACAAAACCACTATTGTTCATGTCGAAATGTACAACTATTTGTGAACATTTATTATTTTGTGTTGGTGCACATCGGCGGTAGCGCCACGAAGAATCCAGCAAATTTCCAAACCTGTCGCAATATTCAAGGTTCAAATACAGTCCAACTTGCATGCACGCCCAAAAGTAAACAATGTCTTTACTTAATTAACTAATATCTATTTATTAACGAATAATTAATTAAATTTAATGATATCATTAAATGGGTCAAATTATGCTATTTCTGTCCGCGTTTCCTAATAGATTATAGGGGAATCCCCCGGATTAATACAACGTTCTAAGTTGTTTCAACAACATCCAAAATGTAATGTCTGCATCCTTGTTGTGCTCATTCATCAAATGTCACGTTTTTACTGATGGTGTTAATTTCTAAAGAGTTTGCATTTAATCCTATTCGATTTAACACTGACCTGCATTAATTATACGTATTTTTCTGAAAATTTTGGGAAAAATTTTCGAAATTTTCAAATACATTTAATCAAGAAAAGTTACGAAGGTTTTATGTTATTATATCTCAAAAACGACTGGGACTATCTAAATGCAATTAGGCATCCCCACCCATTACTAAGGGGTGAGGGATAACTTTTCGGAATTTTATTAATTAAATGGGATGACACGATTTTGTTTTTGAAATTCGAATCCACGTAAAAAATACGGATGTTTACACAAAATTACTAAGTTTGCTCCACTGATAACATAATTTATTAATTATTAGGTTAAAAATAAAGCTAATAATCTACCATTTCATTTCAATTTATTTAAAATGGATCATCCTTCAGAAGGTGTTCAAAATACCCCTCTTCAACTCCTACACACTTTTCTACGCTTTTCCTAAATGAATTCTTCTGAGTTCATAACTTTTTCTTTTATAAAATCCCACGGGAAAAAGGCAAGAAAGGTCAAATCGGGTGATAGTTTATTGGGAGAGATTGAGCAATATCCACCTGTTATAAAACACAATGGCGGGTCAGCCTTGCATAATGAGGTGGTGCCCCATGCTGTCGGAAGGTTGGATCCACATGTCAGGATGTTTGTTTAATTTCTTAAGAAATTTAATAGTTAATTTAAGTAGACATTAAATAAACTAAAATAAAATGAAATCTATATAGGTATTTAAAACAAGGCTTATTTTTGTTCCAGTTCGTTTGAGAGTTCCACCGGGCCGATCTGAGCGATTTTTTTTATATTAAAGCTTTCGCTGTGTAGATTAGTCAACACTACTTAATTTTTATATTTTTTTAATGTTTATATTTTTAATTTGAAAAACTCTAAAATATTTAATTTGAGACGGTCGAATCGGATATTCACTTGGGATGCCCTCTCACTTTCTCCGGTGGCGAGTTTCGTAACTACTATAAATATAAAAGGGTAATGCAGCCGTCCACTTCCATCATTAATAATCGGTTAACATGCGGTTAATGTTTAAAAAATTGTTAGATTGCGTAGACAAAATATTTAGTTGAAAATTATGGACAACAGACGAATTAAAATAATAGCTGATGGCAATTGCTTATTCAGAGCAGTTTCATATTGTTTGTATAAAACGCAGGGAATTTGCCAGTACTATGTTTATGTCATGTTTTTGAAATATGTACTAATAGACGTTTTCAAGAATGTTTTAAACAAGATCGATTTTTGATTTTATTCTTATTATTTCGTAAGGTAGAATTTCCGTATGTATGTATGTAGAATAAACCGGCGGGGAGGGATAAGCCAGAGAGGAATATATGTCGGAAGAGAGGAGGTAAGCTGGGAGAGAGGAGTGCTAGGCTTAGAATTTTCAACTGGTTATGTTTGGTTGCGTTTAAATAATCACTCACGAAAATCCGAAGGATTGTAATCACACATCGAATGTTGTATATAGGGAAATCCTTCAATGCCTTTGACCGTCATGTCTTGACGAGGTTTCCCTAGTTATTTTTATTTCTAACCGAATAATTAATAAATTATCTAACCAGTGCACAGTGGAGCAAATTTAGTAATTTCGTGTAAACAGAGCTTTTTAAGTAGATTCGAATTACAAAAAGAAAGATGTATCATTTCAAAAGTTCAAAATTACCCCGCTCCTTAAAAATGGGAGGGTGTAAAAATTTAAAAGCTACAGCAAACTTCCTACCAATTACCTGCCCCGAATTACATTCAGATAATTGTAGTCGTTTTTGAATACTTTCTATTTTTTCCATTTGCGTTGTTTTATAATCATTTAAAAGAAATAACTTAGTTTCGTTCTAAATAAAATTTGTTAAGGGACACTGCACACTATTGCGACACCGACAATTCTAATTTTTCATTTGTTTTTTAAATTTACCGTGTAAATAAGTTTGACATTTTGGAACAGATGTTCAACAAGGTTCAACTTTAAAAAATAATATGTTACTGTTTCCAGTATTCTAAATCTTTTTAGACACACGAATGCGTGTCCAAATGGCTTTATTTGCACACGCAAATAAAAAAATATCTTTCTTCACGAAGCGTTTTTAGAATCATTATCACTGATAAGTATTGCCTTAATATTGTCTGCTAAAAACTTACATAACCACCTACATAAACAACTCCAAAACAACCAGGACATTATAAGCGGGCGTTGTAGTTTATAACGCCCGTTCATCGTTTATTTATCAATCAGAGTCGGCGTTACGTTCAATAGTAATTTGTATCATTAGGCCAGGAACTAAATATATGTTTGCGTGAGAGTGCGTGGCAACACAACAAATAACGAGAATTTGCGAGGTAGTTTCTAGACCCGTGATCGACGAATTCTTTTGTACTGACTTCTGCAAAAATTTCTTAGATAAAATTAATATTTTATTCGTTAGATGACACGTGCTATTAGGACTTTTTTTGTTTTCATGTTGGTGCCAACCAACAACAAAAAGATTTCAATTAAGAATTTCATACCTGTTTGACTTTTGTAAATTTAGTAAAAGTTGTTACCATCCGACGAACATAAAAATTCCTAGTTTTATAAAAATATAAACAACGTCCTTGGCAACACCAACAATTATAAATTAAAATCAATTTTCTACTTGTACATATTCTCGTGAAAAATAAAATCTTGTATGCATCATGGGCTGTTCTGGAAACTTTTTAGTTATTAAGAAACAATTGTAGTTTGAAAGAAATTTATTTCATTGTTTTTTAAAATTCCTTTTCTACAATAATGCATTTTATGTTCATATCGTGTTCATCATCATCATATGTTCATTCTTTAAAATCAGTTTGTAATGTAGTCGGATAATTAATTTTTTTGTAAAGGTCGTTGTTTTGTATAAGATTTATAAACTTTTCATTTGTATTGGGTTACCTAGATTAGATTGAAATAATAAGTTCCTATGTTTATATTGTTATGAAATATAACTTCCTGTTTAATAACGCACCAATTTGGTTAAACCTATTTTATGCAATATGTTACTGTTTTTGTAAGATAATTAGTAGCAGTCACGAACTGAGATAAGAATATTAAGACTTTGGTAGTACTTTTACTGTAGGTCATGAAAACAGCTGCTAATTAGCATTCCATTAAGTACGTTCACTTTTTAAATAAAAAATTCTATTACAGGAAGACAAATTTCATTATAAAGTTTTAATCTAGTCAAGTCGAATATTAATTTTTTATGCGTAATTGACTTTATGATTACATTTGATTTTTAATTAAATCATACATTTATAACAGAGTTATAGGAAGGGAAGAAGCACTTTTTAATCAATGGTGACAGATTAATTTATGCATTCTGATTTAAATGACAACAATAAAATGCGTGGTCTAGATTTTTGTGTTTTTTGGTATTTTTTATCTTTGATTTCTTCAAAGAAACACTTCTATTTAATTTTTTAATGTATTTCCTTTCCTTGAACATTCATTAGCCTAATTAGCATTTAGCAAATGTTTGACCTAAAAATTGCTTGCTTACATGTGTTTTTCTACTAATATCTAAATTAAATAAAGCAATATTTGTGTAGGTCGCTTGACATTTTATAATTAATATTGACATAAATAAATACTATGTATGTAGATATAAAAAGGAAAAGAGAGAATATTTAAGTTCTTTCTACTAGTAATCCTCCTAGTAGTCTTTTTTATTAGTAATATTATTATTCGATTATTTATGTTTATTATAGATATTCGACATATACATACTAAGTATATACATAGTATGAAAACAATTCACCCTAAATATTTTTATTCTTGGTAAATTTGTACAAAAAATTCCGCAATACCCAACTTTAATATTAAGTTTAAAATTATTCTAATTATACTACTTAATTAATTATACTTAATTTTAGTTATACTAATGATTTTTTTAATAATAAAGTAGGTATATTTTGTACAATCCATAAAAATATTAATATTTTATTCTGGAATATTTTTGTTTGGCACAAAATCTTAAAACGACCCTGCAAACAATACGAGGTAAGCGCCATAAATTCTTGGCCCGGTAGGCTTCTACAGGTGCCAACATGTTCAAACTCGCTTGCGTCATAGTTGAACATGTAAGAGGCCTACACTATATATATATTACGGCTAGAAGCGTAATAGATTTTAGTAGCCACTCAAACATCGTGATGGGTGTATGAAAATGTCACAGCTAACGAAAATTGAGTACCCCGCGGTCCTTAAATTTTTAACAAAAGAAGGGCACACCCCTAATCAAATCAAACAACATTTAGTCGGTGTTTATGGTGATTTATCTCCTTCATATTCCACTGTAAAAAAAGTGGTCAAAATGTTTCCGTTCGGGGCAAGAATCTCTTGAAGATGATGAGCGCACCAATTGAAGCGGTAACGCCTCAAAAAGTTACACTATACACTATAATGCACCTGTTCATACTGCCGCAATTTCACAAGCTGCCATTCGCGAATGCGGCTTTGAAGCATTGGATCATCCACCGTACAGTTCAGATATGGCTCCTAGTGACTATTATTTATTTTCCAATTTAAAGAAAGACCTTAGAGGACGTCGTTTTAAGAACGAGAACGACTTGCAAGTAGCTGTAATTGAACATTTTGAAGGAAAAACTTCAGGTTATTTTTGCAATGGCATTGAATTATTAATTCCACATTGTAATAAGTGTAGTGACATTAGAAGAGATTATATTGAAAAATAAAAATTATTATATTTTACCAAGTTTATTTTTTCTATACCAGGCCGAGTATTTATGGCGCTTACCTCGTACATCATAAAACGTCTTGACTTTACTGAACCCCCCTTGTTCTGGTAGCCTCCCCATAAAAAAAATTCAAATGGTACGTATCATGTGATAGTTTATTTGACATGTATTTCAATTCTGGATATGACTATCATATTCTTTTTTATGTTACTTTACCTACCTACTACACTTTCAGAAAATCTAAAATAAAACTCTGATATTCCAAGAAATAATAATTATTAACATAATTCTAGTAGATCAAGACGGTTTGATTACAATAGTTAGTTTATAATGTATTCAAGATAACTTCCATACAATGATATAGTCTACTTTCAAACGACTGTCTGACATCATGAAACACTTACACATCTAGCATGTGTAAATCACACAAACGGTTTTACATGCAATGGAAATTTATAAATGTTTAAGTATAACTACATTAAAGCAGCTATACTGTAAACATTTAACAACCTTAAAAAATTTGAAAAATATGTAGACCAAAAACAAAAAAGAAATATAAAATACAGTTCTGTCTTACAACAAATACACAAAAAATATTTACTTTTTTATCAATAAAAATAATAAACTCCCTCCCTGATAGTTTCAAATTATTATACCTAAAACAAAGTGTTTTTAAAAAATAAAAGACTATTTTTTTAAATCAAAACATACTGTGTGAAAATTTGTTAATAAGGCCTTGTTTATTCCAATTTTGTAATTACTTAATATAAGTTGTTATTAATTGTTATATTTTTAAATCATCTACACACCAGATTGATTATATCTTTGTACGTGGTCTAGTAAATATCCAACTACATACCATATGCCGTCCCTAAGTGCCTCTATGTTTTATTATTATTACATAGATATTACGAGGATGGTCTGGAAAGTTTCCGACCTTAACGTGAAGATGGCAGCACTCGTCACTAAAAGCTAGGGAATGTAGTTGTGCATCTTTTGACAGGTATTCACCAAAATTTCAGCCATTTTGGACGCGCAGTTGTTATTTGACAATCGTTTGAGTGAGTCGATGTGAGTGTTTTTGTGAAAATGGAAAAAATCGAGTATCGAGCTGTCATTAAATATTTGTTTTTGAAAGGCAATACGCCTACGCAAATCAAAGATGAGTTGGACTTTGTGTATGGGGACTCTGCGCCATCATTTACCACAGTGAAATTTTGGGCAGCTGAATTTAAACGTGGCCGTACCAGCTTGAGAGACGATGAACGTTCAGGACGTCCAAAAACTGCAACCACTGACGATAACATCGCTAAAGTTCACCAAATGGTGCTAAACGACTGTCGAATTAAAGTGAGAGAGATAGCAGAGGCTATGAAGATGTCCAAAGAACGTGTTTGTCACATATTGAATCAAGATTTAGGCATGAGAAAGCTGTCCGCGCGTTGAGTGCCGCGTTTGGTCACGTTAGACCAAAAACGTGTTCGAATGAACATTTCCAACGCTCTGTTGGCGCAGTTTAGGCGCAATAAATCAGAGTTTTGGCGCCGATTAATTACTGTAGATGAAACTTGGATACACCATTATACGCCCGAAACAAAAATACAGTCAAAACAGTGGACTGCGAAGGGGGAATCGGCTCCAAAAAAAGCAAAAACTGTTATGTCGGCTGGGAAAGTGATGGCGACTGTTTTTTGGGATAGTCATGGAGTTATCTTAATCGATTATCTTCAAACAGGAAAAACCATTACAGTAGCATACTACGCATCATTACTTGACAAGCTGAAGGCAGAAACTGCGGAAAAACGGCCACATTTGCAGAAAAAGAAAATCCTGTTTCACCAAGACAATCCCACACCTCCGGGGTTGCCATGGCGAAAATCCACGAATTACGGTTTTAACTGCTTGACCATCCTCCTTACTCACCAGATCTAGCCCCAAGCGACTTCTTTTTGTTCCCTCATCTAAAAATTGCGCTCGGCAGTACAGAGATTTTCGTCAAATGAGGAGGCAATCACCTTCGTGGACAGTTATTTTGCAGAGAAAAACGCTGATTACTATTTGGACGGGTTAAAGAGATGGGAGCATCGCTGGGAGAAATGTGTAGACTTACAAGGAGACTATGTAGAAAAAATAAATAAATTTAAAGAAAAAATGTCTGGTATCTTTGTTAGGTCGAAAACTTTTCAGACCACCCTCGTACATATACGAATTATATGTCTTATCTGAATTACCTAGTTGTAAAAACTTTTTAATTATCGAATAAATTATTATTATTAATTACTATTATTATTACTTGTGTAGTTGATTCTTAACTAATTCTTTGTCTTGATTTGGTTGACTGATTTTGGTTGAATTGCATCAACTTTTACTCACAAAAGAAATCTAAAGTAATTAAATATAACCACCTAGTTGGCCACTCTATAGATGTCTTCTTTCTATGCAACTGACGAGGAATGTTTGATACCGGAACTGAAGAACAGGATCAACAAAATGCATAGGCGTTCCATCTTTTTCGAACAGCAGATTTCTGGAAAAAGTTTCGTCCTCCTCTAATATCTAGTAGAAGTAACTCCAGGTAATACTTACCACTGAAGTTTCCATTAAGGAAGAGGCTCTAATAATATGGCCACCCAGGAATGTCAACAATTAACTTCACTCCAAGTGTACATAATGTTAGATAATCGTTTGAAAGTAGCTATCGTATGGAGGTCAATGGAGGATATCTTGAATATCTAATAAAATAATGATTATAATAATACAACAAAATAATCCTTGTGTTGTGTAAAAATGTTGCAAATAATAATAATTATGCCTTGAAATACCAAAGTTTTAGTTTAGATTCTCTAAAAGCGCAGTATGTAGAAAAATCAATACAGAGTATGATACTCATATCCATAATTGAAAGACGTTATAAATGAGTAGTTACCTAACCAAACCAAACCTAACCTATGGCTGCTAGAAAAAGAAGAGAGAAGTAAAGTCAATGAATTTTAAGAATTATGAAATTAAAGTTGACGTGTTTTAGGATTCTCTGAAAACTTATCAAGAAGTCATCTGAAAAAAGCTGCCGAAGTCCCAGTTTTTGACTTTTTGCGTTTGTAGCAATTTGATTTATATTTAAGAAGTGCTTTTAATTTAAAATCTCCACGTTATAGTTTACACCCAGCGTAGTTCTCAGTATCGAACACTTACACCATAAAGTATTTGGCTTGATTTTTTCTAATAATCCTCCAAAGTATACCATCAATACATTTTGAGAGAGAGAGATGGTTTGATATTATTAGAAGCTCGCTATGAATTGGTTGCACATTGTATTGTATCTCTGTTGGGATCTTTCAGGATAAGTTTAAAGAATTGTTTCGAGTAGCTTCTACGACACTTGGTGGAATACATTCTATAGATGATCACTTTATCTATTATCCATTTTATTACAATAAATTTACAGCTATGTTTATAAAAGGTTTTTGAAAAATTTGTTACCGTTTCAAACTCCTATCAACACAGCGTGGGGCTCAACGAGGGAAGGGGAGAGTCAACAACCGTTGATACGAGAGAATGCTTCACTTTTGAAATTGTTACTAAATTTAGTTTTTTTAAATAGAACTCAACATCTAAAACTTTAATAAATTGTCACATGAAAAATTAGAAATTAACTATTCAGTTTATGAAAAATACCACAATGCAGATTTTTTATTTTCTTAAATATTTTTTTATTTAATTAGAATAAAGATTCAGGTTATAAGATTCTCACAAAGAAATATGTATAAACTAGCAATCCCGTTGAAAAATCAACGTTTTCGGTCGCATCAGCTGCCAATGAAGAAAGAAAATAGATCTATTTACCAAAGTTGAACTAATAACACCGCGGACAATCTGCATGCATACCGCCCTGCATCATTCGTAGGTACAATTAACTTATGTCTCTGATTTTAATACCGTTTGCACCAATCGATAGCTGGTTTCTTAGAACACATCTTTATCTTATATACAGATTTTTCAGAGGGCCTTTCGAGAGTCGAGTATAAGCAAAATGTGAAAAAAATTATCAGGAACATTGGCTCAAACATAGACAAAACGCCTTTCGCTGCGAAAATTGTAACAGATAACGGCAAACTGTAAGCGAATGAATTGTAGCTCTTAAAACCAATCAACATTTTGAAATTATAATTTTTTCGGAGAACTGTTCTCCCCATGGAATGTTGTCTTACTCCGCCCCTGGATGAAATGCCGGTAATTTAATTTACCTTTAGAATTGCTTTAAGTATAATCTATCTTTTTAGATCTTTTTCAGTAGACATCGGGCATCATAACTGGCTATTATTATATTTTTGATTTCAGAAATATACGTCATAGGTCGCGATACATTTTTGAAAATCTAGATAATAATTAAGTCCCTTCTAGGTAATTTCTTTCAACAAACTTATGACTGGTTCTTCTATGGGCTTACGAACATTTAAAGTATGATTAAAGCTTATTTTCATCTAATATTGCTTGCAAAACCAACGCGGGTTTTCAAATTGGCTGACATAATTATGTATTTAATTTTGTAAAGTTTTATATTAAATATTCTTTTATCCATCTTATTAGAATATTATATTGAAAGAAAAATAACACAGGCCAACAAAAAATTTGTGATTTGGATTTGTTCATTTTCTTGAAGTTTTGGTGGCTAATCTAATAAAGAATCAACATTTTTTTTTGTTTCCATCACGCACAATTTTTTAATAAATTTACTAGGTGTCATATTTACGGTTTTTTAAATATTTGCGAATAAAAATTAAATGACATTCTAAAAATTGCTACGCCACTGAGATTAAATTGTGTATAAATCAATATAAATAGACGTCTTTGTGTAACAAGCGCATTCATTAGTCTGTTTGCGTTCGGTCTAGGCAGTGGTTGTTTAGTGAGTTTAGTGAGCTTTTTGCAGTTAAATTCGTGTTTAAAATGCCAAGACTTTGTCAAAATAACCCAGATACTTTTTACTATGTGGGTGGTTGTTTTGTGGTCAAGAAATTTAGACGTAAAATTACATCACTGTTGAAACACCAATACTACGAGTATTTTAAAGTAAAGATTGGTGATCAAGACAAACATTGGGCACCACATGTTGTATGTAAGATATGTGAAGAGGGTTTAAGGCATTGGAGTAATGGAACAAGGAAATCCCTACCCTTTGGAATACCAATGATTTGGCGAGAGCCAACAAATCATGATGACTGTTATTTCTGTATGTGCAATGTACGTGGATATAACACAAAAAATTTAAAAAACATTTATCCGAACCTCAAGTCTGCAATTAGGCCAGTGCCACATGGTCCAGACGGGTCAATACCTGAGAAACCAACAAATTTAGAAGATGTTACAAGCAGTTCTGAACCTGAAGTTGATGAAAACAACTTTACCGATACCAGTGAAATATCGAGCGTTTCTAAGCAACCGCAGTTATTTTCCAAGACCTAACTTAACGACTTAGTTAGAGACTTAGGTCTTCCAAAAGATCTTTCCGAAATTTTAGCATCCAGACTTCAAAGTAAAAATTTACTGGCAGAAGACGTTAAAATATCGTATTTTAGGAAACGCGAGTCCGAGTATTCAGGCTATTTTGAAAAAAGTGGTTGGTTAGTTTATTGCACCGACATTTCCAGTCTGATAAACAAACTTGGGGGCACATACAATCCCGATGATTGGAGGCTTTTTATTGATTCTTCCAAAAGAAGCCTTAAAGCTGTTCTCTTGCACAATGGGAATGTTTTTTCATCGGTACCGGTTGCCCATTCTGTGCAAATGACGGAAAACTACGAAAATCTTAAAGTAATGCTTGAAAAAATCAAATACAATGATCATAGTTGAAAAATTTGTGGGGATTTGAAAATTGTGGGACTAGGACAGCAGTCAGGGTATACAAAGTACCCATGTTTTTTGTGGGACAGTCGAAGTAGACATCAACATTGGAAAAAAAAGGACTGGATAAGAAGAGATAATTTAACTCCCGGATCAAAAAATGTTCTGCACGAAAGTCTTGTTGATCCACAAAAATTCTTGTACCTCCACTGCATATTAAACTAGGATTAATGAAACAATACGTTAAAGCTTTAAATAAAGATGGAGACTGTTGAAATACCTTTGTAGAAAATTTCCCGCTATCTCAGACGCAAAATTAAAGGAAGGAATTTTCGTCGGTCCTCAAATAAGGAGATTAACGAAAGTTCAAGAATTTATTAATACCATGACCGAAACTGAGAAAGATGCATGGATTTCATTTGCTAATGTTATTGAAGGTTTTTTGGGAAACAACAAGGATCCTAACTACAAGGAAATTGTGAAAGACATGCTACAGAAATTTATGGAATTGGGATGTAATATGAGCATAAAAGTTCACTTATTACACTCGCATCTTGATTACTTCCCCGAAAATCTTGGTGACGTGAGTGAGGAGCAAGGTGAGAGGTTTAACCAAGACATGAAAGAAATGGAACGCAGGTATCAAGGTCGGTGGAATGTTTCAATGATGGGTGATTACTGTTGGTCAATAAAAAGGGACAATCCGGCCCTGGAATACAGAAGAAAATCCACTAAACGAAGTTTTTCATCCAAGAGGGAAAGATCTTCTGGAAAGAAAAGAAATTAAAGATTGTTTAAGACTTTTTTCAATTTAGTTTACTATTTGTAATTTGTTTTTGTCTCTGTATCAATAAAAGTAGCGTTTATTTTGACCAAATTTTTTATTAATTTATTTTCAACATTGATAAAAAAACCTTACGTGATAGGGCAAAATGACACTCGGATTTTAATTCAGCAGATCAAAATTATACAAAATCAGATGTCAGATTGAAATCAACTTTCAAAAAGTCAAAATTTGTTGGCCTGTGATAATTCACGCGTATAAGTAATCTAAATGCTTGAGTTATACAGCAACTAACAGCTAACAATTAATAAATAACAACTAAGAAAATCCTGCCGGTATATATAACAATTATAAATTAATAATTGCGCATGCCCATATTGCCCATACGGTCATATATTTTCAATACCGCTATAAACATTTAAAATTTTCGACTTTTTTTTTAATGTAATTTCATAATAATTTAGTGGTTAATCTGTTTCTTTTCTTGGCAGACATGCGCCAACAATTATTAATAAAATAAATCTATCACTTAAAATCTAACCTAAAATAATAATTATGCATTCACTCGTCATTTTCTAGACGTCGCGAGTTTCGATAATATTACTACATCATAAAAAAATTTGCTCGTAAAAACAGATTATAAAAAGCGTAAATAAAGAACAATTATAATACAAATATAAAATTTGAATTTGTCAACATTTTGAAGTAAATATATGAGCTAATTTTTAAAACATTAATTCTACTGGATGAAAATAAATTACATTACATTATAATATACATTTTTCTTTAATGTACGGAATTGTTTTCTAATATATTTTTTAAATCTACAGATATAAATTTAAGTTAGATTTCAAATAAATTTAGTAAAAATAGTTGCAATATAATAAAGTCAATATTAATAATAATAGTAGCTTTCTTATTTCTCGCTACCGTTAAGTTTCGCAGTTGTAACTATATAATACGAATTGAACTAAAGCACTTTATTAAAGTAGAGCTATGTTTCCCGGGTATTTTCCAATGGTGAGAAACCTTTGCGTAGTATAAATTCTCTGTATCTGCAGAGAAACAGTTACCGTGGAAGCGACTATCTCTACTTTTCTTTTATTATTTATTTATGTTGTTTTTTATTTAGTTTTGTTTTGTTTTCTTCTGGGATTTATTAATATAGATAGTATTCTAATAAGAATCTATAAACGTTATATATTATTACACTTCTTTTGAGGAAGTAGGAATCTCATAAGTGCTCGTTTTGACAAATTGCATATTGACATTGGCATTCACAATATTGGTGTTTACAAAGATAACAAGTCTTTGAAAGTAATGAAAAAATAAAAGGTATAATAAATGATGCGTCCCAAAGAAAGGCTTTTTACTAAAAAGACAGTTTGCTAGCTACTTCTGTTTTCTTTCTGCTTTGATGCTCATATTATCAATTTTTCGTACATTTCTTTCTATTTATTTATTTTTTGTAAAGTGTAATGTCCATCATTTATTCCCACATTTTATAATTGCACGTCTTACCTTTTTTACACTTAAAAACTGTGACACTTTTATAGTCCAGTTATTTTGGTTGAAAAGCATGGTTTTCAAAAATAAATGTTTACTAGGCAAGGGAATTTGTGGATATATTCTCTTTAGTTTTCATATAGGAGTTCTTTAAATTCCCCACAAAAAAAGTCGTCAAGCCACCATCTTGGGAAGCGGCGACCAATATTTGGTTTTTGACTTGTTTATCGAAATCCGTGCATTTTACAAAATCCTTTTTTGTATTCTGTGCAAACCTGGAGACACAAAATTGCATAACACTTTCTTTAAATATGGTTAATGTCATATACGTGTATTACCACAGTACCGGTATTTCCACGGCAAATGATTTAAGAAAAGATCTCGAAGCGAGATTACCGAGAGAGGTTACAGTTACACAACAAGTAATAGTTAGATCCAAACAGAGCTGGCCCGAGGGGGCGGTGCGAACGGTGCGAGCGCACTAGGCCCCGTGTTTCTGGAGGCCCCGCGCTGCTGACTGATTTTGCAAAATCAAAATGGCTTCCTTTTTTTTGTTTTCATCTGAATATACACCCATTTGAATATTATCACGCAATTAGTGCACATTTCACGTTCGCCAATCCAAGGTAAGATTGGATGCTGAGTCAATCACTGCGCTTGCAGATAGCTACCGCCGACTAGTGAGAAAAGTAAAAACCATACGCTTTATGAAGTTTTGTACAATATGAACATAGTATAGGATCACAATATTACCAATATTACAATATTTATTTAAAAGTAATTTATTTGAATTGTATCCAAATTTTGATACTGTTCTGAAAATTATATTAACATTCCAATTACCGTCGTATCTGCAGAAAGATCTTTCTCAACATTGAAAATAATAAAAAATCACTTGAGATCTAGCATTAGTCAAGAACAATTTACCCTGTGGCGGATTTAGCATTTGAGAGGCTCCAGGAGCAATTCAATTTTGAGGCCCCCTTTAAATGTTTTAGGTACCACTACAGTGTGCATTCTACGCGCACGTTTTTACTATATCATCTTTTCTAGATTTGTTGTTGCGGTTTTAATGATTTTGGTTGCGTAATACTTTCATACATATTTTAACTAATGTTTAAATAAAAAAAATGACACAACTACCATCCCTTCCAAATCTAACATTAATACACTAAAATAACAAATCTCCAAACCAAAGTGATAAAATAGTTAAATCTTACACCGCGCCGCGCCAATATGATTTGAATTTATGGTTCCACTGTAACAAACACATCTATTATACTATATAATATAATATTATTATATTTATATATATAAGTTTGTTTGCGTAGTCAATTAAAAGTTGTTTGAGAACCAAAACGCAACCACCGTTACATGTGAGCCAGCACAGTAGTGATTTAACTAAACAAAAGAAAGCGTGATCAGGTGACGGCTCAAAGCTACTACCACATAACGATGTGTTTTGTTATTTGCTATAGTGTAACCTTTAGTTTGCGAACAGATTTTGTGTAACATGAACATTAGTACTGGACGTTTATCGGAATATCCGCGCTTAAGTAAACGTCATCACTTATTAAGCGTGCCAACCAATGACGTTGCATTTGGTTTGTTTACGCTTTTCGAATAGCTAACGCAATCAGACTTTAGTTGGGAATAGTTTTGAACTGCCTCTGCAAACAAATCTAATAATGTTTCTTGAGCAATATCGTTACAGAGTTCTTCACTCGTGGAATTACCACCAATAGGAAAAAACTGAAAATGCTTAATTTAAGAATTTATGATACTACGTATTCTACTTCAGATTCACTTAGTTTGCATAGATATTTCATATACTATGTAAGCATATTCGCATTAGAGTTTACTAACTTCTCATATTAAATTATAGTTTTATTCAATAACGGTAATAAAAACGAGTGTAAAAATTTAAAATTAAATAATTTAATTTATTTGAGACCTAAGATATGAGGCCCTCCTCGATATAAGAGGCCCAGGCCCAGGCCAGGCCTCATGCGCCTGTGCGAAAATTCGCCACTGGATTTATCCACTTAGCTATTTTATCTATCGAATCCGAATTACCAAAAAAACTAAATTATGATGATATTATCAACGAATTTGTCATAAAACATGTAAGAACATTGAACCAAAAATCACATATTGTACCCTTATTCTAGTAAGTCGCATACCAATTTGTATTTTATAAGTATAGTATGAAGCAATTATTTTTGTTATTTAATAATTATTATAAATAATAAATTATTAAAATAATTTAATTATCCATAGTTTTCATGTACTCCTTACTATACCAAATTGTGCAATGTAATAAATAGCAAAATGCAATAAATTATTATTTTGTTGTACTAAATTAGTTTCAAGGCCCCGCAAGTGAACTTTGCACCGGGCCCCGCTTCTGTTCGGGTCGGTCCTGGATCCAAGTCTGTTAACATCTTCTAGTAGTAAGTATAAGGCCATGATGTGTTTAGGATATAAACCAGGTTTTGTTTATTGTTCATTTTTGCCAGGAGTTGACAAAAAGGGTTATTGTTACACAGTAGGTATACAGTGCATCCCCAGATGCGGTTCTCAAAAGGAAAGACCTTTTTTGGTATTGATTTTACCGAAATACATTTAAAAAATATATATCGGCATTTTCCCCAGTTTGTATATGGGTAATTCCATGTCAAGTGATCCAATGAGTTGTAACTCACCCTTTTTTATTTATTTCAAATTTGGCACAACTGTTATACTCCTAAATATAAGTAAAAATCTAAAATATTATATTTTTAGCTCAAGTGGTTCTTGAGTTGTGCCCTTCTAAAGTGTACAAAAATGAGTGATTTTGAGCAAGTTGGCGTTTACGTTTTCCTTTATAACTTTTGATAGAAATAAGATAAAGGAATGAAACAAAAACTGTTTTAAATTCCATCATTTGGGCTTTAAGATGATGGGTTGCATGGCATTCATTCATTCATTCATTCTGGGCGTGGTCTTCACTCTTCACCCACTGCACTGAAGCTCTAGGCTTATTGTGCCCCAAGAAGTGATTTACTCAATCAGACCTGTATCGCCAAGGTAGTTGAGGATACAGTTGATTGGTGCTGATGCAATTTCGCTCGGTTCAACATACTGAGCCCCGAAATGTTTAAATCTTTTAGCCCCGAGGGCTGAACATTCACATAGGACGTGTAGGGCTGTCTCTTCTTCCTCTTCACATAGCCTACAGGTTGCATCATCGACAATATTCATTATGTTGAGATGTTTATTAAGGCTACAGTGTCCTGTTAATAGTCCTGTTAAAAGCCTTAGTTGTTTCCTGCTCAGTCTCAGCAGTTCCTTTGTTCTCTTACTGGAAGGGGACATCATTAGTATCTTTGACTGCCTGTGCCCTGTAATTTCTCCCAGTAGGTTTTATGTTTATCTTTCAATAAGTCTTTGATAATCCCTCTTGCGGTTAAATAAGGGATCCCGCATGTAGGTTCAGGACCTATTAATCTCTGTTCGGAAGCTTGTTTTGCAAGTTGATCAGCTTTTTCATTTCCTTCATAACCCTGATGTCCTGGAACCCACTCTACACAAACATTGTTGCGTGTGGCCAGTGTCACCAGTGCTTCTGTGCAGTTAAGCACGACCCTTGAGTGAATTTCAGTACTTCCTAAGGCTTTTAGTGCCGCTTGGCTATCCGTTAAGATGGAGATTTGCTTATTTTCAAAGCCCCTCTCTATCATGCTTTGTGCACATAATATTATGGCTGTTAATTCAGCTTGGAACACGGAGGTGAGCTTCCCCAGGTTAACACATATTTCATTCCCTGTACTTTGCTCAAACACTCCTGCTCCAGAGCTGTTTTCTGTTTTGGAACCATCTGTATACCATACAGATCCTTGTCTTTGAATCAACTCTCGTTTTCGTTCTTCATCACCCCTCTCAGGTATTTCAACCTTAAAAGGTTTTCTGAAGTCCCAAACGGTGTTGATTTTATCAGATTGCATATTGAGGATACTGGTTTTTTCCAGTATATTAAAGATCTCAGAATTGGGTCCGAAGCTTCGTCTCCCTATCCCATGATCGCTAATTTTCAGTCTATATGCAGCTGCTAGTGCTTCTGATTCCACTACTAGGTGAAGTGGAGGTAGACTTAGCATTGTTTCCATTGAAGCCGTGGGCGTAGATGACATTGCCCCAGTAATACCTACACAGGCAAGTCTTTGTAGTTTATTTAATTTATTTATTACCACTCTGTTTCTGGTTTTGTGCCACCAGATAATAGAGGCATAAGTGATTGTTGGTACAACCACTCTTGTGTATACCCACAAGGTCATGCTTGGTTTCAAGCCCCAAGTTTTGCCTATTGTTCTCTTGCAAGCCCATAGGGCCCTTGTGGCTTTATTAAGTATCTTCTCCAGATGGGGATTAAAGGTTAGTTTGGTGTCTAAAATGACGCCCAAATATTTTGCCTCTTTCCCCATAGGTAACTGTTGGTCCCCTATTCGTACCTCCTTCAAATCTTGAAGGTTTCTTTTACGTGTGAATGGTATGACCGAAGTCTTAACCGGATTAACCGAGAGTCCTTCTTTCAAACACCATCTCTCCACGGTTTTCAGGGCCTGCTGCATCAAATTTGATATTACTCCCCCGAATTTCCCGTTTATGAGTATGGTTATATCATCTGCATATCCTTGCGCATATATTCCTTTCGCATTTAGTTCAGCGAGAAGGTCATCAATTACCAGGCTCCAAAGAAGAGGAGAGAGAACTCCTCCTTGAGGACATCCTTTTGTTACGATAGCCTCCTTGGTATAATTTCCAAGGGCTACTATGATTTTCCTGTTTTTTAGTGTCGCAGTAACCCAGCCTGTTATAGATTGGTCTACGCCACGCTCAACCATTGCTCTGGCAATTGAGTCAAAGGAGGTATTATCAAAGGCACCCTCTACATCCAAGAATACTCCTAGGGCAATCTCCTGGTTTTCAATTGCCCGTTGTATTCTTGTAGTTAGTTCATGTAAAGCTAGTTCACAGGATTTACCCGATTGATAAGCAAATTGGTTTCGATGTAGAGGTGATTCCCTCAGAATTTCGTCCCTGATATGTCTATCAATCAGTTTCTCCAAGGTTTTGAGGAGAAATGACATTAGGCTGATGGGTCTGAAGGCCTTTGCCTGGGCATAAGAATTACGCCCTGGTTTAGGTATGAAACAGACCCTAACCTGTTTCCAGCCACTTGGTATGTACCCAAGAGCCAGACTTGCCCTATATAGGGCACATAGTGGTGAAGCAAGTTCCTCCAAACCATGCTGTAATAATGCAGGAAAGATGCCATCTATTCTTGGAGACTTAAATGGTCTAAACGTATTGATTGCCCATTTAAGTCTTGTTATGTTGATTAGCCTTTCGGCCACTCCCCAATCTTCTCTTCTTGCCCGAGTGATTGGTATTCCTGACATATCATTGTCAGGATTTGTTCCAGTATCAGTAACACTGCCTGGGAAGTGAGTCTCTAGCAAGAGCTTAAGAGTTTCCTCCCCAGTATCCGTGTACTCTCCATTAGGCTTCTGTAATGAGCCCAATTTCCCTTGGTTTACTTTCAATAGGGCTTTTTGCAGTTTTGCACAAGTGGGTGTACATTCAATTTCCCCACAGTACTTCCTTCTAGAAGCCTCTTTTGCCTTCCGGACCGCATATCCGTATTTCAGGTTAGTGGTTTTGTACTCTGCCCAGTCCCCCGTTCTTTTTGCTTTGTTAAACAGTTTACGCACTGTTGCCCTAAGCTTAGAGAGTTCATGGTTCCACCAAGGGTTGCATGGCATACTTTAATATGAAAAAAATTATATTGCGCCCCTGAAGTCTTTGGCCTTGAATTTCTCAGTAAACATATAATTAAAAATTCTGAAAAAATTGGGCATAGAGTTGCATAACTTTTAAATATGTGTGTCAAATTTCAACTTGGGATCTCAATGGAATCGTTACTAAATTATTTTAACAAAATAGCAATGTTCAACATTTTATCATTAATAATGTTTTCAACATTGGGAACATTGGGAGTTTTGTTTTATAAATCATTATTTTCTGTTTTGGTAATTACTTAAAAGGAATCTAGATTAGATAAAACATTAATTAACAAATTCATGTACGAGTTTTTAAAATTTTTTAAAATTATTTGTGAAACGTTACCTAAATAAAATATCCTGGGCACACTTGTCCAGAAAATTTCTCAGGATTATCAGAACACGTACAAATTGTTGTCAACTATAATAAATTAAAATCACTATGACACGCAATAAAGAAAATTTTAATTTGATGCACAGTATTAATGTAAAATACTGCATGCTAATTCCATTTCCTGATAACTTAAACTGTATGTACGACCAGTCGCTGTATTTGGATCTACTTTAAAAAATTGGACGTAGAGTTGCATATTTTCTAAATATGTGTGCCAGATTTCAACTAGGGATCTTAATGGGATCATTATTAAATTATTTAAAAAAAATAGCAATGTCCAACATTTTAACATAAATATATTTTTCAATATTGGTAACTATATTATTGGTATTAGAGTTTTGTTTTATGAATGATTACTCTTTGTTCTGAGTAATTATGTACTTACAAAGAATCTGGGTTCGATAAAACGTTAATTATTCCTGAACGATTTTTTAAAACGTTGCATAATCTTTAAATTCCTATGTCTCCCAAATTTCAACTTGAGATCTAAATGGGATCATTAATAATATTCTTTTAAAACACCACTGTTCAGTACATAGTGACAGTATCAGTATGTACTATTGATTCCATAACGATCTAGGACAGCCAGACTAATATGATGCTATTTTATTTTTTTTCCAGTGTAAATGCATTGGATAAAGTAATAAAAAGTACCATCATATTAGCATTGTTGACCTAGATCATTATGAAACCAATAGTGCATGGTAATATATCATACTGAATACATGTAAATCTTAATTTCTTATGAACGGTTTGATAAAGCAAAAACAATTGTTCGGACACAGAAATTTCACTGTTTTATACCTCTCTCAGAAAATAATATATTAATAAAATTCTACTCTTGCTAGTGATCAGACATTTATACACTCCACATCTGATGAACTAATTAGACCTACATTAGAAATATATGAAATTACAGGTTTTGTTACATGTGAATACGACTGCAAGAGGTGGTTAGCCCATGTGATGTCGTCAGATAGTAAAGAATGTGAAGTTACCGCGTCATTTCTACATCCTGCTGGGCCTGCACCAACATTTCTATAAATACCAGATTCCCCAAGCAGATTTTAAGGAGAGTAGATCCAAATACAGCGACTGGTCGTACATACAGTTTAAGTTATCAGGAAATGGAATTAGCATGCAGTATTTTACATTAATACTATGACTCAAATTAAAATTTTCTTTATTGAGTGTCATAGTGATTTTAATTTGTTATAGTTGATAACAATTTGTACTTGTTCTGATAATACTGAAAAATTTTCTTGACAAATGTACTCAGGATATTTTATTTAGGTAACGTTTCACAAATAATTTTAAAAAAATTTAAAAACTCGTACAGGAATTTGTTAATTAATGTTTTATTTAACCCAGATTCCTTTTAAGTAATTACCCAAACAGAAAATAATCATTTATAAAACAAACCTCCCAATGTTCCAATGTTTCAATGTTGAAAACATTATTAATGATAAAATGTTGAACATTGCTATTTTGTTAAAATAATTTAGTAACGATCCCATTGAGATCCCAAGTTGAAATTTGGCACACATATTTAAAAGTTATGCAACTCTATGTCCAATTTTTTTCAGAATTTTTAATCATACGCTTTCTGCGAAATTCAAGGTCAAAGACTTCAGGGGCGCAATATAATTTTTTTCATATTAAAGTATGCCATGCAACCCATCATCTTAAAGCCCAAATTATGGACTTTAAAACAGTTTTTGTTTCATTACTTTATCTTATTTCCATCAAAAGTTATAAAGGAAAACGTAAATGCCAACTTGCTCAAAATCACTCATTTTTGTACACTTTAGAAGGGCACAACTCAAGAACCACTTGAGTTAAAAATATAATATTTAAAATTTTTACTTATATTTAGGAGTATAACTGTTGTGCCAAATTTAAGAAAAATCAAAGAGGGTGATGGTCAAAACTTCCAAAAAATTGGATCACTTGACGTGGAATTACGCATATATGGCTGCTACTATTCAGATTTCAACCGAACCAGGTAGAGATTTTTTAATATAACAAACATTTCTATGCCGCGGGGATGTATTTAGCGAACTTTCCTCGGTCTGAGAACGCCACATTTTTATCCCATCTTCGATTTCTCACCCACATTTCATACTTCTTGATCATCATAAAATATAGGCAAAGACTTAGAAAAACTCGATCTATACACCGAAATATGTAAAGAAATCGAGTGTGTGGGTAAGGTTGGTTTCTTTGGACTTCTGTTTTCCCATAGATATTGTAATAATATTTTCACAGCTTAATTTATTCATGCATACCTATCATCAGATAAAAAGGATATATTAGAGCTATATGTTAATTCTTTATTACATTATGTTTATTCATAATAAGGAAATTATCAAAATAATTTAATTTAATTGTTCATGAATTATTCTTTTTCTATATTTTGGCACAGCAAAGATTTGCAACTTCACTAAAAGAAAAAAAAATAAATTGTAAATTTATGTTACGTTCGGTTTTCTAGACTTAATCTCAGGTAAATAACGTTTTCTATAATAATGAACACCTTTTGCAGGTGAGAAAATCCAATTATCTCTCAAGACGATTAATTGAATCTTAACCCTTGTACCCTTGAAAGGTAAGTTTGGTAATAAACGTCTCCCATGGAGAGTTATAAACAAGATTTGGTTTGAAATAAGTTGTAAAAGAAAGTACGTAAACAAGTATAATTCTGTAATGATAAAAAATTTATAAAATATTCGATTTAATTATTACAAAGTTATATGAATTTAAAATACTGTAAAAAATAAGTTTTGAATCTCATATTTCTTATAGGGGTTTGTAGGCTTTCTAGATACCAATTGGAAAAAGATTTCAGGAGTTATTAGTGCTTGATAAAATCTCGGTAGGAAAGGTGTCATCAGCTAGTTTCAATGACAGGGAATGAGTGGAAATCTTCTCCATCTATTATCATATTGGAGAGTTGATGAGTTTTAGTGCTAAACTAAAGCGATATAGTTCAATATTCGAAATTGAACTAAAAAAGGAAAAGTTTGTTTTACTTACTTGTACATTATTGGAAGTTATTTTTAAACAATTAATAAATGTTTTATTCGGCATGTCTTCTCGCGCTCCACGCTGTAAGCCACAAAGAAGATGTCAATTTGTAGTTCCTATAGAAGCGCACTAAGGTTTCTATTATAGATCTAATGCCGGTATCTCTTTTGCTCTTCTAATATAAAAAGAAAGGAAAAATATATACTATACTATAATAATTAAAAAGCTAGAACAAAATTAATAAACGATATTATTAACTATGAAGATAAAGCATCAAATGGTGTGAAGTTAAGTTAGTTACTTACGTTGTTTATGGACCGATCTTGACGTGATTTTTTTCAGTTCTTCGGAGCTTATGATACACAATCTCAAACAACCGCGGATTTTACTTTTAGTGCGAGGTCGTAATCCATCACGATCGATTTCTAACAGACGTAATAATTAAACTACCCAGAAAATAAGTCTATAATATTATTTTTAAATACATAAAACAGATTTTGTTTTAAAATTTCGTTCATTAACTTCATCCTTTTTTAACTAGATATTTGTAGAAAGGATAAGTACTAGTATAGGTACTAAAATTAAAATTTGAGATGGCTATAATTATGAAAACAGTGAGGAAATTAGTAAAACTAGTTTTTTTAGTTTCAATACTTTAGTAATTTCTTAATAATATACCTCAGTTATGTTTATCCTTCAGAAAATCAAACGCTTATTGCTGAATGTTTCAGAAAAAACTTCATTCGATAAAACCGATTAGTATTCCAAATAAGAACAAGAGATTTGAAGAAGATGGGTTTTCTTTTTTTGTCGATTGGTATCCGGTGCAGCTTTTAAAAGGCGATTCTAACCAAAATTAGTATTATTGGAATCAGCTGCGATGGCGAAATGGGATTTAGTAGAGGAATTCAATTAGTTTAATTACCCAAATAGCAATAAAGGAGGGTCATGTCCTTTTTCGTATCCTTCCGCTGAAATAAAATCAAGTTTGTTGATACAATCGTACATGCATAGTATATACGTACGTACTTACATTATTATTAGTACCGTCAAATAAGGTGAAATAAGGGATAAATCTCGGAATGAAAGTAGGAAAGCTGTATTTTTGCATGAACCTTTGTTTTGACGTTCTGAAGACTGGCTGAAAAGTCTCCTATAATCCCGTCACAAGATATTAAAAGTCAAAGGTCACGAAAATCGGTTTTTCGCAATTATCTTGTTTTCTATGCGTCATATGTTATTTAAGGTTAGTATAAAACTTGTAGATTAGATAGATCATAAAATTATCTACAATTTTTATTTCATGCATTTTGTCGTATGATCAACCGTTCTCAAAATATAGCGCGGACAGTGGCACGCGCGCATGTAAACTGCGAAGCCAGGTATATAGTTCGCTATACCTAGTTAATTATTGAATAAAAGGGCACAATAATGAAACTATTAATTTTTATTCTTTTACTATTAATTAAAAACTGTTAACATCGAATAAAAAATAATAATTTCAATGTTGTGCCATTTTATTCAATAATTAACTTTGTATAGCGAACCATATACCTGGCTCCGCAGTTTACATGCGCGCGTGCCACTGTCCGCGCTATATCTCGAGAACAGTTGATCATACGACAAAATGCATCAAATAAGAATTGTAGATAATTTTATGATCAACAGGTTTTATAATAACCTTAAATGACATATGACGCATAGAAAACGAGATAAAAGTGAAAACCCGATTTTCGTGACCTTTGACCTTTAATATCTTGTGACGCGGACACGAAATTATAGGAGACTTTTCAGCCAGTCTTCAGAACGTCAAGACAAAGATTCATGCAGAAACACAGCTTTCTTACTTTCATTCCGAGGTAGAATCCTTATTTTACTGGAGTATATAGATTTCTAGAAAATACTAAACGGGTTATTTCAATCAAAAAACTTTTACTATTGAAAACAATTATTGTAAAGAAATAAATATCTATTATTGCAAAAATAAATGTTTTGTGAAAGAAGGAATTTAAAACAATATTAAAGCTTTTTACAGGTTTTCTACGCTTGGGGCATGGTGCTGACGTAGGGAATATAAAAAGCATTCGATAGCATGTAGGTGGAAATACTGATTGGCATTTAGTTTTATTTTTACGACAATACCTAAACTGTACATAAGATTTAATAATATTTTTTACATTAAACAAATAAATTCATATACAGTACTAGTTTTAATATTGCACAGTAAAAACATTTGTGAACTTTTGCCAGCTTTGATAGATTAGTGGTTATCAGAATACAAGATTCGCAGGTGCCATCCCCAGCACTTTTTCAGTTGAAGAGAATTATCCGTGTCTTCTTCTCGGATAAAAAAATAAAACCGTAGACCTCTTCACAATGCAATGTTTAGCACAATAAAAACGGAAATTCGCTAGATTCGGCTAAATTCTAGTAGGGTCAGCCGTACACTGAGAAAAAGGTTTATTTCCAAATACAAAATATATTTAATTAGGTACAATTGAGAGTTCTTTAATTAAACCTAACAAATGTTTTTTAGTTTAATATTGCTGTTTTTAAAAGAACGAAACAAGATATTTTGCTTCAAGTTGGTACTTTATTTGAGTATAATTTATTTCAGTGTTGTAAATATTTTTTGACTTAACGTTATCAGTTTAGTTGACCAGCTCTTTATTTAAATAAAATGAATTATTATAATGGGATTGATTTAATGTGAAAATTGCAACAACTGTTTGATAAAGTTCTCAGAACTAAATTATGAATTGCTGATATTCTTTATTTACTGGAAGCTTGCGTTCCGTTCAGAATATAAAATATTTATTTAAATGAATTGCAGTTATTTTAGTTTTACGATCTCTTTGTTCATAAAATGTTCGTTAACATGACGCGTGCAAAAAGATTGCATCACAACATATTTGATCTTCACTAAGTTTGGAAGTTCTATTACACTGGTAATTAATTGCAGTTATAGTTAAATTAATAGTTAATTGTGATTACTGATTAAGTGTTTCCTATTTCAATGAGTGACCAAAAAAGTTAAAATTCTTTTAATCTTAAGTGGAACTGGAAAGAACAGCTGATTGATTATTTTAAAGGTAAGAAAAACTTGATTGATTAGTGCAATATTTAAGTAAGTCATTGTGCAATTCCTAGAAGTACCAGTAACTAATCAAAGTACTAACTATATAGTCAATTAATTTTTAAATAGTTTTATATTACACTGAGAGAAGAAAATTGTTAAATCAAAGAATAAACCAGAATATTCTAAACTTTAAATACGTGCAATGTGTGCAAAATAAAATGTTAATTTTGGTTTGTTAGTTCAACAATCTGCATCTTTCGTTTAAAGGATTAAACTGTTTTAACATTCATTTTAAACAAAATTAACATTGTTAAGCTTATATTAAACAATCTCTAATGTTGTGAGAAATGTTTTTACCTATTCGCTTTAAGTTTTAAGAAAATATAAATATCAAACAAAACAATTATATTTAATTATCATTAAAACTTCATTCAGAGCAACGTTGGTAGTCAGCTTAACAGTCTCTTTGTTGAGTCAACAATAAATAATTTTTGAACAAGAAATTTTTGAATCAACATTTTCATTGCTCTCAGTGCATACATTTATCATGTTTGTTTAAATATTCGGAGTTTGCAGATTCACGAATAGTGATGAAATTATCACTTATACGAGTATCATCGTTGGTTCCACCGGCACCATGAGAAAATGCAGTTCAAGCCAAGCAAGGTAACAGCAATTTTGGAATCCTACCACTCATGAAGCAAAAGCGGGGATTATTTTACACGTGAAGGTACAAATATATTGCATTAAATCAAAAAGTAATAAGTATCTTATTCATTATTTTTGTTACAGAATCCTGGTGCACTAGAAGAATGTGTAAACATAAAATACTAAAATAAAATGGCCAAGTTTGGATTGACCTTTCAACAGTTCATTATATGTTTGTAGTAGTGAGTCGTTCAATAACAGACATTCAAAAGGTTTATGTTGCCTATTTCAATAATACTTGATAAATATTATGTTGATGTTTCATTTATTAAATGATTTTCATTAATTATTGGCTAATTTCACGCCAAATCACCTAGAGCCATTTGCTTCCAGTCTCAGATTATTTTCAAATGTTTTTCTTGTATAGACACATATGAAATGACATTAAATTAATTTTTTCAGATTTCATGGATGAAAACGGCCGAAGGTTTTTGAAAATTTTGATATCTTTGCAAATACTGCTATCCTACACTCCGCATCATCTGACTTATTGTCATTACTCTGTTTTTTCCGAGTTATCTGGCTCATCCAGGTGTCAGATTAAAGCTAGTTTTTAGATCTTTCAGATTATATCAAGAGACGTTCAAAGACATTGCACAGTAGTGTTTCACAAATTATTGCTCCTGTGAATATCACACCTTTGAATCTTGTTTTATAGAATTACCTTAGCATAGACGTGGTAAAAAAATAAAAAGGGTGTTCCTTGTAATTTTAAAAAATATTTTTGAAAAAAATTGTTCTCAGAGCCTCCTCTTTTTCTACTGTTCAATGTCTGTTGCACGTTTCTTGATATACTCTGAAAGATCCAAAAACTAGTTTCAATCTGATACTTGAATTAGCCAGATAACATAAAGATAACATGAGAAATAAGGGAGTTATGACAATTTTAGCCAGATGATGCAAAGTGTGGGATAGCAGTATTTTCGCCCAAAAAATTAATTTAATGCCATTTCATAATTCGAGGGCATCTGATCAGAGGGGCGAATTGTGATTTTTTGTTTTGTAATGCATTAATCTGGCCATACAAAACATTCGCCCGTTTTGAGAGACAAAAGATCACAAATTTGGTGATACGCCCCTCTAATCTGATGCCCTTGAATGTATCTACGCAAGGAAAAAATTTGAACAAAATCTGAGGTATCGAAGCACGGTCATGTTTTAAAATTAGGTGATTTGGCATGAAATTAGCCTATTACTAATGTAGAAAAATGTTTTGTATCTGTAAATTTGAAATAAAACACATTAAAGGTAAATCAGATGTTTTATTGTCTAAAAAGAATGGTGAAGTTTTGTGAACAAAACATGATTTCATTCAATTTTTATAAATAATTAAAAGAAGTAACAATCAATTCTATTAACAGTTTGATTTAGTTGTGACATGCATACTTTAATTATGAATATTTTGCTTTTCTTGGGGTAAATAATAATTTAATTTCTTTTAAACTAGCCAACCTTGCAATAAAATTTTCATTAATGTAAAAGAACAAAAAATTTGGTTCTTACAAATAATCCCGAATTATGAAGAAATAATCCGAAGAATGAAACAATTCTGAAGCATACTTACGGGAAGACGGCTATGTTACAATGTTACAAATATTTTACTTATGTTATGGCAAATAAGCCATAGGTTGTAGGAATTATATTTAGTTCTGTGAAACAAACAATATATTTGACTTAACTTTCCGCTTTGTTTCTTTAGAAACACTTTTATTTCAGTTACATAATTCTTGACTACTAAATTATTGCTTAATTGTAATATTGAACTTAAGCCTTTGGTTCATATAACTGTATCTTTGTTTCGCCGTATTCAACTTTAGTATTTGTTTACCTCAAATAAATTTTAGTTACATCTAATAAACCTTTTTCTCTATGTAGGATTAAAGCAAGAGAGTTCCACCATCTTGATTCCTCGCCCAAAATCAAACAAACACATTTGACAGTTTGTGTGGATATTGAAAATTTTGACTAATACAGGGTGTGTCACGACGAGTTTTCGTTAGAAGAATATGGGAAGCCAATTGGAGTTGCGCTTTGGAATTTTGCAGGTAATGGTTTTGGGTTACGTGCTTTTGTTTTAAAATAATTTCTGTTACTTCCGGTTATACCAAAAATGGATGTCCACCTCTGTATTTTAAATAAAACACACCAGTTTTTATTACTGATATGTATTCCTGATGCAATTTTGAAACTAATTTGTTTATAATAAACTATGCTCCTAAAATTAACCGATACTAAGATATATTTCCAAAGAATACTACATTTCCAAACAATGTATGCATGTGCAAGTTTGAAATTTTAGATGGTTATTTTTAAAAGTATGCGGCATCAAACAGATTATTAGGAACTTTAAAAAATAATACAGGGTGTTTAAGAAAGAATGCCAAACTTTGTATGCATAGAATATCTTTGTATGCATATCTCGTGATTTTTAAAGAGCAACCTACATTTTTTTAGTTTTAAAACAAAGGTACGTAACTTGAAACCACTACCTGCAAAATTTCAAATCGCAACTCCTATTGGTTCCCGATATTCTTGTAACGAAAACTTGTCGCGACACACCCTGTATAATTGCACAAAAAGTTTTCATTTTACTGAACAAACTTCTGTTTTCTATAGTCAAACTTGTTGCCTTTTAGTTATTTTATGAGAAAAATTCTCAATAGAATAAAATAAATTGCAGATGAATTAAATATATTCTTCGAGCGGATTTTCTAGAAAAATATCACCAAAACAAACGAACGAAACAATCAGTTACTAAACAAATTTACACTGGGAATGAATAGTCTCAATGCTAGATACCCCTTTTTAATATGGCTTGTTTATACCTACGAGCAAATAGAACCAGGAGAGAACATTGCATTATATTCCACGCGACGGAACTGCTAGAAAAAGTGGTTTATAAGAGTGAGTGAGAGAGGGTACGAGTGAGTGAGAGAGGGTACCGGCACCCGATGAATATCGATCGATTGTATACGTCAACAACCCCGACCTGACACGGACAATATCGAACGTCGTACGTCAACAACCCCGACCTGCTCAACGTGGTTTATATAATGGCCGACTTCCGTCGCGTCGGTTCCTTACCCCCGACCATTGAAATGTTCTCTCCTGTTTCTATTTGCTCGTAGGTTTATACTGAAAGAATTCTCAGATAAAAAGTGTACGAAACTTAAAATATAATTTTGGTGGTTGCTAATATTTCGTGAATTTTTGCGATTAAAAGCATTGAATCGCCCAAAAAAATACTAATCATACACATGACAAGAAAAACATAAAAAGCATGTTGTTCTCTCCCTCAATGTATGATTTACCATTTTTTTCTCAAAATTCCCGTCTGCTTGATCTTATCTTCAACCAAATTTAGAGCTAAAATAAACTTTTCAGGATAAGTAAGACGTAATCAACAACCAGAGCTGTTTAACATAAGGTTGATTTAACTTGTAACCTAGCAACAGGAAAAGAAGAAATCAAAACAATTATCTCGAATTACCTTATCTTATGCCATACGTTCAGTATTTCAATTGAAACACACCCATATCTCATTCACAACGTCAAGCTAACCAGAAAGAAGCATACAGAATTTTAAAGAAACAAATGAGATGCCGTTAAGAAATCAAACACATTTCTTATTATTGCTCTAGTCGAAATGCTAGAGGTTGACTCAGCTAGAGTTCCTATATAATAATAGGTTATATAAGATATTAGGACATGCGGATGCAATGTCAAGAACAACTTGATTTTTCATAAAGTATTTTCACTTAGCAACTCACAAAATATATACTATTCCGGTAAAAAAATTTCAAACGACTTTTTATAACTATTTATATGACGAAATAAAATGTTAGGTTAGTTGTTAGACCACCTACAATTTAATAAGTTAATTTTAATATTTCAGTTTATTTTCACACGAATACTATTACTACATTATGTTTATTTATAATTTGTGCAATGTTAAACCAGAATTTTGAACTCATTGACATTATTGTTTACATTGTCATTTTGATTCGGTAACAATTTTTGTAGCCAAGTTGTTATGCCACTATTGTTTCTCTGGGATCAAAATCAGGAATGCAACATTTCGCTTAGATGCTGTGACCTTGAATTGGCAAATAGAAAAAAAATAAGTTGTACGTCAAATTATTATTCTTTTAATGACATATGTCATAAAATACAATTACATAGTTTAATTATAAAAATAGAGCATATCTAATATTATTTTATTTTTATTCCAATACTTAGTTATTTTTGATGCGCCTATGGTATTGAGTCAACGTTTTTTTTTTTTTTTTAATTATAACATTTGTCAGTTCAACATTACAGGTGTTATGCATGACAGTTTTGAAGTAAGATAACTATGACTACATAATATTGACGTTATTGTGTTGTGACTTAAAGCTATCATATTTACATATATATATATACACACACATACTTATATATACATATACACATGCACACACACTAGCTGCGTTTATCTTGTGGAGGCTGGCGGTATTGGCCTCTATACGTCTAAGTAAGCAATCTTAGTCTTCCTCGTCGTGAATAATGTCTTGGGGAAGTTTTCTCCTCAATATTTGGTCAATATTGCGCTGGCCAAGATTATAATGTATTGCTCCTTCGCATTTTTCGAAGTTTGAAAAGAAGTTCCTGGTGCTTGTGATAATATAATTTTTAATTGGTGAGACTCCCAGCTCATGGTGCAGTTGTGCATTGCGGATGAACCATGGGGCATTCACTGCTGTTCGCAGGACCTTATTTTGGAATCTTTGGAGTTTTAAAATATTTGATTTAGAGGTGTTGCTCCAGACTGGAGAGGCATAGAGTGCTAGAGGTCGTAGTAGGGATTTGTATAGGAGGATGGTGCATTCGGGTCTGATTGGAGTTTTGCGATTGATGATAGGATACAGTTGTCGTAGTCTATTATGGCATTGCGTTAGCTTTTGGTTGATGTGGTAGCTCCAATTCAGTCCTGTGTCCAGGTGTACTCCGAGATATTTGACTGCCGAGTCTCTGGGGTTCCAGGGTATTGTGGTTCCATCGATAAGGATCTGGGTGGGATCAACAATTCTCCTTAGAGTGAAAATTTTGCATTGGCATTTAGAAGGGTTAATTTTTATATTCCAATTTTTGAGCCATTTAATGAATTTGTCTGTTGCGTTCTGTAATTGTCTGATTGCTATTTCCAGGTTTGTGTTTTGTGTTACGATGGCTGTGTCGTCAGCAAATGTTGCTATTGTGGCAGGGATTTCGGGAATGTCGGAAGTGTATATATTAAAAAGGAGTGGGCCTAGGATGCTGCCTTGTGGGACTCCCGCCCGTATTGGTTTGGTTTCGGAGATTGTTGCGTTGATTTTAACGGCAAAAGTCCGATTTTCTAAAAAAGAGAAAATGACAGCTTGGAGGTAACGTGGTATTTCGTAATCTAGGAGTTTTTTCTTGAGGCCTTCAACCCAAACCTTGTCAAAGGCTGCGGCGACATCTAGGAAAACTGCGGTGGTGTAGCATTTGTTTTCATAACCTGTTTCGACAAATTCGCTGATTCTTTGTAATTGATGGTAGGTTGAGTGTCCTTTTCTAAATCCAAATTGAAAGGATGGAAGAATATGTAATGCATTGGCTACTTTGAGTAGACGTATGTGTATGACTTTTTCGAAAAGCTTGGAGAGGGTAGTTAATAGGCTAATTGGTCGGTAACTAGTCATATGTTCTTTGTTCTTCCCAGGTTTGGCGAACATGAGCACATGAGCGTGCTTCCAGCTTTGAGGAAAATATCCTATTCTCAGGCATGCGTTTATCAGGGTTGATAGGTAAGCCAGACATTTACTAGTTAGGTGTTGGAGGACAATGTTGGGTATTAGGTCATGGCCAGGTGATTTACGTTTGGGTAGTGTCTTTATAAGTTCGCCGAGTTCGTTTGGGGATGTGGGTTGGTTGTTGTCGGTGATGACAGGGTGGTGTGTTTCAATGTAATTCAAAATATGTACCACTTGTGTAGGGGTACTGGAGATTGCCTGTGTGAAGGTCAGTTCAAGGTGATTGGCAAATGCTGTAACTTTTTCGTCATCTGTGTAGTAGGTATCATTGTCTAATTTAAGTGTGGGTATCTCTTGAGGAGCTTTTAGGATTTTTTTAGTGGTTTTCCACATCCCTGGGTCGCCGGGGCCGATGTCGGCGATGTGTTTACGGTAGCATTGTATTCTATAGTCGTCCATTTCGCGTTTTAATTGATGTGTAAGGTTATTCAATAGTCGTTTGGTTTCAGGGCTTCTCGTGCGTTGCCATAGTCTTCTAGTTTGGCTACGATGCTTGATCAGGTCAACTATATAGCGAGGAGGGAGATTATAATCAGGTTGGTGATGTCTGGGTTTATTTATGGATGCCGTTTTGGCAGCATCAACTATCGATGTGGTGATGTTTGAGACAGCTACGTCGATGTCTTCCTGCTTGTTAAGGGTTGAGTCAACGTTTAATACATGGCAATCGTATCACGAAAAGTCTTTCTTACTCACCTAAATTTTAAGAAAAATCAGCCTCCTTGAAAAAAAATCGTGTGAAATTTTCCTGCTGATGTCAATAAATTCTTTGATTCGACATTATTATAATACTATCTATCTATATATTTAAAACGCAAGGCTTATTTTTGTTCCAGTTCGTTTGAGAGTTCCACCGGGCCGATCTAAGCGATTTTTTTTAAATTGAAGCTTTCACTGTGTAGATCAGTCAACACTATTTAATTTTTGTATTTTTTTAATGTTTATATATTTTTATTTAAACAAATATAAAATGTTCAATTTGTGACGGGCGAATCGGACATTCACTTGGGGCGCCCTCTCACTTTTTACGGTGGTGAGTTTCGTAAGTACTCCCGCTTATAAATATAAAAGGGTGATGCAGCAGTCCACTTCAATCATTAATAAGCGGTTAATGTTTAAAGAATTGTTAGGTTACGTACACAAAACCCGCATAGTTGGAAATTATGGACAACAGACGAATTATTATACAAATAATAGCTGATGGCAATTGCTTATTCAGAGCAGTTTCATATTGTTTGTATAAAACGCAGGAAATTTGCCAACTCTATGTTTATGTCATGTTTTTGAAATATGTACTAATAGACGTTTTCAAGAATGTTTTTAACAAGATCGATTTTTGATTTTATTCTTATCATTTCGTAAGGTAGAATTTCCGTATGTATGTATGTAGAATAAACTGGCAGGGAGGGGTAAGCCAGAGAGGAATATATGTCGGAAGGGAGGAGGGTAAGTTGGGAGAGAGTATTACTAGGCTTAAGAATTTTCAACTGGTTATGTTTGGTTACGTTTATTTAAATAACCACTAACGAAAATCCAAAGGATTGTAATCACACATCGAAAGTTGTATATAGGGAAATCCTTCAATGCTTTTGACCGTCTTGTCTTGACTAAAAATAACTAAAAATGACGTGCTGCCATATTTAAATTCCCGCGCCGTGTACATCTATTGTATTTCAATCAATACTAAATAGGTAAGCAAAAACATTTATCCATTGTCATAGATTTTGCTATTAAACAGTGTTATAATGATTGTATTATGTTTAGTTTGATTAATTTTTAGAAAACGTTAATTCTACAAAATTGGCGATGTTCGAGTACGATTATAAAATTTATTTTAGATATCTACTTCTTACAAACTATGATCCACACTACCTTAACAGTTTAGCAATCGACATCAAACGTTATCTTGCTAAAAAACCGATTATTAAAAGAAAACTGAATGAAAAACGTAAGCTATATTTTGACGCTAATATTTTGCGCCAATAACGCCCCCTTAAGGAAGTTGTGGGGATAGTCTGAGCCAAAAGTATGGAGCTGTGCTATTTTGACAAATATAAATCATTACATAGGTTTCCTTCAAATAATGGGTCAAGGATACTAGAGCTATATTAGAATACATGTTAAAGCAGTTTAGATATTATTTATATATATTTTTAAATAATTATTAGTCTTTTTAAAATCAGATATTAACTGTTGACCGTCTAATCCAAACTTAAGAACCAAAAAAAATGACGAAAAAACAATTCTTCTAACCAGAAATTTCATTCAAATTTACTTTTTTATTAGTAAAAATAAAATAATATTACTATGTAAACACTAAAAACTAAAGAAGATCTAGAATATAAATAAACTATACGCTTCTAAAGTAGCGAAAAAGTGAAAACGTTGCCTTAAGTTGGCACCAGTTGTTGTTCTGATGAAAACAAATTAATCAGTAAATAACTTTGACTCAAGTTTTGAGGTTATCTTTCCAAATATTACAAATATGTGTATATACAACGATGGTTGAACACTATTTATTCAGATTCATTTAAAACGTAGCAGTAAAAAAATTCGAATTGACAACTGATTTTGTTTTCGAGATGTAAATTACGAGCGGTCAGTGATGCTGCATGATGCTAATTTCTATGGTTCAAGACCAAGATCATAGATATTTGTGGCAAGTGTGAAATCTGCAATTTTTAAACACCTTATAATATACGACAAATATAGATGGCACCACAGCCACTTGTCGCTATCAATGTTTCAATGCTACGAACGAATATATAATGGATTGACACGAGATGCAAGCAGTCATGCATACATGCACTAGGTAAAAATGAATCATTATCGTCTAAAGGGAATTGTGTTTGAAATCCGGCATCTCTAGTAATATATTTTTGGAACTTTATTGGGACGCTCTAATAAATATAGATGGCGTTGTAGAATATTAAATGTTTTCGATATGCGGTAGTTAATGACGTAGTTTTTCTGATTTTTACAGATCAAATATAATATTCATGTTACTATTTATGATAATTTTAAGTAGAATATTTAGATTTTATAATTTTTGAAATATTAATAAAATGGGATTGCCATTTATAGATCCTTCTCAATAATATGTTTGCTGTACTGGTGATTATACATATTGTAATAAAGCTACAGCATAATTTTTTTTAACAACTTGCCGCGAGAGTTCATATCAATCTTTGGCGTGTCTCAGTACACAAGAATTTTCATTATACATTTAAAAGGTTTAAGAGCAAAATCATAGATAGTTAATTATAATAGCATAAGGACGGTTCTTCGAACCTTGACCACTTCGTTCCCTGAACTAATATAATTATTTTAATGTGGGTACGAACCTTGAATTTAAGTACACTGTTTTCATAGCAAAAGAAAACTGCTTTTAAATATGTCAGTTTTTTTTCTTCGCTAGAATTAACTTAAACTTTGCACCGCTATGCGGACCACTTAAATCTATATCGCGTAGTTGCGCCTTTTGTTGGACAATTTTCCAAGTAGGATACATATCCCGAACAAGCTCGTTATAGTATACTATAAGGATTTTCAAAATCCTGATTATACCAGGATTTTCTTTCTACACAAAAAAAATTAAGCCGAAAGAAGAATTCACGATGATTAAAATGCAAACTTTATTAAGTCAATCTGTATTTAAAAACGCAATATGTTGATTTAATGATCGGTGAATTGCAGAAATATTTTATATTATGTAGCTTAACGATGTTAACAAACAATAAAATACATTGGGAGAATTATAGAGAAGCAGAAAAAAACATTGCAGTAAAATTATTAAATTGCGAAACTGTGAGTATTATTAACGCGAGATCGATAACTTAAATGTGATCCCAGCAGGCAGGCTATGGAACATGTTAAAATGCTTAATAATAAATAAAAATACTTGCAGCTTTAATTACATTAACCTTAATGAAAAACAATTGATAATCCAAGAGAGATTCTCAAAATTTAAACATTATTTTATTAGTAGCATTGAACAAATTAATAGCAGTACTTTAATTGCTTATGACAATTTAGAAATTGTGAGACATATTTCAACTTTACCCAAATTTCATTACAAGATTTGCACAAAATGATTAGCAGTTACAAAAATAAAAGTTCTATGGACGGGATCACATTAAATAAATTTAAAACAGCATTAAGGCAAATTATTAAAACGCAATTATTATATTAATTATTTTTAGAATATCAATCAGGTTTTAGAAAATACCACTTTTGTGAAACCTCATTAAATATAGTGCTATGGTACATTGTAAAGTGAATAATACTACTAGCTTTATTATAGTTGGTTGTATAGTATGACTACTGTACGTGTACCTATTTTACATACAAGAACAATGTCCTCATATAATAATAACATTGAGCGCCTTTTAATTAAATTAGACTCGTATATTTTTAATAAAGCAAATAAAACATCAGAGTTTATTTATTTAGCTCTAGTTAATATTTTTAGGAGACGTTTTCGATTTATAAGCACCGATGCTGCATGAAATAAAACAGATGCCGTGCAACCGTTCGATTTATGCTTTTCAGTTCACACTAACTCAGTACCGAGTGTTCGATTTAGCAACAACTGCTGCACGAGATATGCACTCATGCAAATTTTTTAACATGAAGTCGAAGAGCTCGTGCTGTGGCTAGTACATCAGCTGATTTTAGGTTATAATGGTTTGTTTAAAAGTTTCTGACGTCGTTTCATGCGTATTTAAGGTAGAGTTCCTATATAATAATAATAGGTTATATAAGATAAGAGTTAGGACATGTGGATCCAATGTCAAGAACGACTTAATTTCTCATAAAGTATCTTCACCTATCAACTTTCAGTTGTTTGATTTGACAAATTGTTTCTTGACAAAATATGTAAATCGATGTCAATAAATTCTTTGACTCAACATTATTATAATACTCTTAATGTATATTTACTAACAAACAATACATATTATTATTAAAATAATTTAATACTATAAAGAAACATGTGTATTAGGATGTAAAGTAATGTAAATTTTGTTATACAATCTAAAAAACAAAGTGTCAGACTATTAAGATCAAGTACTCCTTGACATTGGATCCAGCCAATTAAAATCCGGCATCGTACATGTCCCAACTCTTATTCTTATTATTTAATATTATTATAGAGGGACTCTAATTTTTGTCGCCGCCAGTTTTCATAATAGGAAGCTTCATTAACTATAAACACCTAAAGATGGCGGTACGGTCCGCAAAATGGAATTAATTTCTTTAAAACAAAAATTTGTGCTCACAGTGTTGCCAGACATGCGTGAACTTTCAAAATATTTTAAGTTTAACTGAAATCTTTAATTTTTAAATGCCAAGGAATAATTTAAGGTAGTTGAAATCAAAAAGGGGAATATAAAACTGCTAAATATATTTAAAAATATTAGTTGTTCTTGCTGGTTTTAAGAAAAGGAAAAGTATTATTATATTAAAATATTGAAAATATATATTCGTTTTAAGAAATTAATCAGGACTAATTAAGAGTGAAATAGTTTATTTAAAAAGTAACCGTCACATACTCTTAAGTAAAGAAAAACAACATTTACTTCTGGAATTTGTTAAATAATAATTAAAAGATTAGGAAAGTTAAATTATTTTTAAATGTCCCGCGAATATTACCACCCAACGCTTCCTGGTGCAGAAAGCATTCAACTAAAAATGACTGATTTTCGTGCTGTTATATTTAAATTTTCGCGCCGTGTACTTCTATTTTATTTCAATCAATACTAAATAAGCAAGCAAAAACATTTATCCATTTTCATAGATTTTGCTATTAAACAGTGATATAATGACTGTATAATGGTTATTTTTTAAAAAACGTTAATTCTACAAGATTGGCTATTTTCGACTACGATTATAATAGTTATTTATTTATCAAGGACGAAAAGTGAATCTTTAAAGTATGAATAAGTTGTTTTCGGCCGAGGCGTTTAGCCGAGGCTGAAATTACTTGTGAATACTTTAAAGACACTTTTCGTTCGAAGTAAATACAAAACTTTATTTCATACTGGACTGTTACCGTATTGAATTAGTACGAATCAAAAATTTGAGATTTCTAAGTAATCTGTAATAATTAAAGTGCGCGTTGAGTAATTTCTATAGCAATGGAACTGTTTACAAACGTCAAACGAATTGAAACCACGCCACGTTTTTGGTATATTACGATTTCCTATATTGTGCCTTTAAAAAATGGAAACAAATTGCATTCCACAAGATATTCTGGATGAAGCTGATCAGGTGAAGAAAAATTTAATGCCCAGTAAGTCCAGAAATCAATATGAAAAAGAATACGAGTTGTTCTGTGAGTGGAAGAAGGGACGGAATATTTCGACTGTAAATGAAGATATCCTCTTGGCTTATTTTTCTAATAAAGTAGGTAAAAAGCGTAAAATTAAAATAAACATTATGATCACTATCTTATTATAGTCAAAATCGCTCAAATGTTCTTCACTTTGATCCAAGTATTCAATGTTAAAGTCGACACTACGTGCCAAAGAGGATACTGATATTGGAAAGTTTTTTAAATTGAAGGCGTTTTTGAAACAACAATCGGTTGGGTACGAAGCTAAAAAATCGCTAATTTTGGATAGAGGAGAAATACATAAATTCATGACCGAAGCTAGAGATGAAACGTATCTTCTTATCAAGGTATTGCAATTTACATTTTAACTATTTTTTTTATACGAATAGCTTAAATTCGTAGGTTGTCATGTTATTTGGAATATGTGGAGCTTGTAGACGAGAAGAATTGTACAATGTATCTATATATGACATTAAGGATCACAATGAAGTTCTTATCGTAACAATACCGGATACAAAAACAAACCAGAAGAGAGTGTTTACGATAACTAACGAAATGGATGGTATAAATCCTATTCACTTGTATAGGAAGTATCGGGCATTGCGTCCAAAACATGTTAATCACGACAAATTATTCATATATTATAAAGCTAATAAATGTACCGTTCAGCGTATCGGGGTGCATTCAATAGCGAAAATACCGTCTCAGATAGCTACATTTTTGAAGTTTCCAAATCCACAGCAATATACTGGGCACTGCTTCCGACGTACTTCCGCAAGTATGCTAGCAGACGCCGGTGCGGACTTGGTAAGAATTAAAAGACATGGAGGATGGAAAAGTTCTTCTGTGGCGGAAGGATATTTGGAAGACTCAATTGAGAACAAAAAGAAATACACAAAAATGATATTAGAGTCCCAGAAAAATGTTGTTCGAACCATCGCGCCTCCTGTTGTGGAAACCTGCAACGCAGAAAAGGCAGATTCGAGCTTGATGTCCTTTTCGGACCAATTGCCATCGAATATCACTGAAGAAAACACATTAAATATATCTGCAGCCTCACTTTCTAATGCAGGGCCCGTTTTCAAAGAAGTGACCAACTGCACATTTAATTTTTATATTAATAATAATAAGTAATGAAGTTGTTACAGCTAATTTTGTATTTCTGTTAATAAACCATTTTTTCAACTTTAATTTCAATAATACTTACCAAATTAGGACTTTAATATTTTACTTTAAAGTACTAGTACTTTAAAGTAAAATAGGACTTTAATATTTTACTTTAAAGTACTAGGACTTTAATATTTTACTTTAAAGTCCTAGTACTTTAAAGATGCATTTTTCGTACTATAAATGATCCGAAAAACGTCAAATTATGAACGGGTATGAAATAATTTATTTTAGATATCTGTTCCTTACAAACTATCATACACACTACCTTAACAGTTTAGCAATCGACATCAAACGTTATCTTCCTAAAAAAACGATTATTAAAAGAAAACTGAATGAAAAACGTGAGCTATATTTTGACGCTAATATTTTGCGCCAATAACGCCCCCTTAAAAAAATGATGATAAATATAATGTAATAGAGCAATACAATGTGTCAAATATTTATTGTTCAATAAAAACGTCTCAGAGCACGTGTTGTTCCATAGAGTTGAGGTTAGGTTGTTTTGTTTATTGACGCGCGCGTTCGGTTAATAGTTCTTTTTCATGTGCTTGGTGTTCGAGCTAATTTCTACTATTTCAGAACTTGCTCGGTGCGTGCAATATATCAGTGGTATAAATCGTTATTAAATATTAGTTATAATGAAACTTCAAGAGAAGGATTCAAATTTTCCTCTGGAAATTTCTTCAAGAAATAGATTAAGCATTGGCAAACAATCCCATTTATTCTTCTAACGGATGAGATTTTGTTTAAAATCTTAGGTTACGTTCAACTTTTTAATGTATAAACATTCAAACAATAGGTTTGTTCTTTCTTGTCATAAGTTGAGATATCACACGATGACGCGTTCGTTTCTTGTAACAAAAAACTTGTTCGTCGTTCACTTGCTATTTCGAACAGGTTCCGAACACGCTCTACTTATAAACTGAAAGACAAATTAAATGAGACTCGTATAGGTACTTAGAAAATCAACTGCGCGTACAGGTGGTTGTTGGGTTGCCTAAATATATCAGGACCGAACTTAAACTGAAATATTTCTGATGCAATTTATTTTCAAATTTCATCAAATTCGCCGGTTTTATTTGTATTAGGAACAAGAATTAGTCATACAAATATTCAAATTATAAAAAAATCACTATAATGACGCTAACTATTATAGAAATAATCTTTACCTAATGTTATACCTTTAGATTATTTCTTTTCAAATGAAATCCGTAAAATAGCGGAAAGTTTAATTTTTGTTGTTAAGTTTGCAGCTTTATAGATGATTCTATAACAAAACATGTTTTCAATTAAATAAGATCCTAATTTTATTTATTAATATGAAAAACCGAAAAACACAAGATGTAATTAGTAAATTCAATTGGAATAATGAAACAAAATAATGTATATTTATTGAACAGGGATTTAAGAGCATTAATAAAAGGGATCACACGTCCAAAACCAACTGTTATTTGTATACTTTATGATGTTATTTTATTTTTAGAGTATTTTTTAATACAACTTTTCAATAACATTTAAAATTCTGTTAAATGTATAACATGTAGGCAACCCAACAATCACCTGTGCGCGCAGCTGATTTTCTAAGTACTTATACGAGTCTCATTTAATTTGTCTTTCAGTTTACCTCCGACAAGTAGGTACAAGTTGCACTCTCGACTGCAGCCCCTTTAGCTAATAAGAAAATGCACGCCTATTCCAATATGTCAAATTATTGTTAATAATCTTAAATAATAATAATCTATTATGCTAACATGATGAAAATCGCAAGTGATCATAACGAAGCACAACATAGAAATCCAAAAAGTAGTAAAAGTAATCGATATAATTACCCAGTACTATAAAGGTTGTTCACGCGGGGCTGATTCTTTACTGTGTAATAATGGAAAGCCCAAATTAAGGAAGTAATTTTCAGTTTGAAGAAAACTTTATAAATAATTAAGACTTTACCTTGGAAGATTGCTTTAAAATACTTAACTATTATAGTTGAAAACTTTTCAAATTTGGTAGATTCCCAAAAAATAATTATTTAAGTTTAAGAAGTCTATTTAATACTCGTTTATACTAACTATGATATTTAAATAAAACAGCTTAAGACAAAATTAGATTCATAAATGCTATAAATCTCTAATTAAAACTTTTCACCGATCTTCTAAGAAAATATTTAAAATTTCATAAACCATAAGTGGTAACACGGTCATGTGATTAAGGGAGATTAGCAAGCGAATAAGCTATAATGTCAATCGTAAGTCGTTTGCTAATAATCACCTACCACATACTTTTATTTAGATGTGAATATTACTTAGTTAGGTCGAAAAACCAATTCGAATATTTAAACCAATTTTTTTTTATTAACGCTCTATGTAAATAAACAATTTTTATAACCGCTTTACTCAATTCCTTGAAGATAATTTCCCACAAAATTGAGTAACTAATCCAATTATCATCGGATAAATGCAAGAAAGCGTCTATAAGATACCGTTCGTTCATCGTCGTTGTTTCATAACGAAACTGTATCTAATTTTCTGATATGCAAAAAGTAGAAGTTTAGTAAGACATTTACTATCGTTACTCGACTGTAAATATTAGAAATTCATGAATTATTATGATAAGAACCGTCGGAACGGTAACGAAAGATTAATGTTGATAACGAAGAAGATGGAACTAACAAGAATGCCTTCTCCGTGTAATTTATGGGAATTTTCGGATAAAACGTTGGCTGTTGGAAAACACATGCAATAACGTGATAAAGATAAATGCAAATAAATGTTCACGAAATTTCTAGTGCACACCTACCTGTATCTGTTACAGGATTAAAAGTTTATCTTAGAAACTCTCTTCAGTATAGAAAAATGTGGTTAAGAAATTATGTAAATTTCTAGTGTTGTAAAAACAAATAGCTTAATCCACTACCGAATAAATGCAAATTTTTGTATTATTAAGTTACTAATTTTGAAACTTATAGAAAAACTTTACCTAAATATATGTAAATGCTGAAGTAATTATTTTTTACAGATTTTCTTAAAATTAAACGAAAAGTGATTAATTTGATTGAAAACAAAAAACAGATTTGGCGTTCCAATCTGTTTCATAAGCTTGAACGTTCTAATTAATTTTAATTGTTTTTAAAGGTGTTGAACTGCATTTACATCATCTGTAACGTTTTTATATTGACAGCACAACTAAAAAAAGGTTATGTTAAGATTAATGAGAAATTAAAGTACCTATTATTCATTATGGGAAATAAGCAAGAAATATGACACTATAATATCAAATTATGTTGTATAAAGAGTAGACCATTTAGGAAGTGTTACTGATTACCATAGCAACTGTACAAAAAGTAATTTGTACTAGAACCTAGAACAAAAAGTAGTCTAAGCTAATAGGCCAGTAACCGGGTAATTTATTTCTGCAATCTTCTACAGAATTGATTTTCTTGTTGGTAGATGTTTGAGGGTGTCCCCTGAATGTAACGTCAAGTTGGCGGTACGCGGGAGGGGGGGAGGCTAAACGTTAGCCGCCATCTTGGAAAACACGTTTTATCAAATATCTCGTGAACCGTGCATCGTATGAGAAAAATAGTAGAGATCGTTTTCGTAGATAATAACATTTTCTACAACTTTTATTCGGTTTAACTTCCAACATGGTTATTGCTAAATATATAGTTAACTGTTGATGATACATTAAAAATGGTAATAACCAAATTTGTAAAACACAAAATTTCCATTAAAATTTATTTGAAATTTTTTTCTATAACTTTAAGAGCTATAACGCTGTAAATGCCGAGTTCACGCACAATAGCCACGAGATTATAACGATATATATATTAATTCATGCGCCTATATATTTTAGATCGTACGGAACAGCTGCCTCTTTTAACATTCTCCGCTACAATTGCTTCGAAAAATTGGCGAGTAACACTGTAGCGAGGGTTTTAACACCAATGTAGTGTTAGGGCTACTTATATGTCTCTCTTGTAGGAGATAGTAAAACACAAGTAATAACTTTTATGAGATATTTATTCGACTTGTTTATTATTCTCGTTGCCTAGTACCATTCCGTATCTATGCAAGTTGTGAGCCATTCACAACAACGCCAAACTAAACCTCTCTGACTGCCGTGCTAAGCGAAAACAACCTATCTGCAAAACATCAACTCAGAAATATACCATATATTTTCGTAGCTCACATTTACATTCTATATAGTACATTTCTACATTGCAGTTTTTCAGATAGGTTGTTTTCGCTTAGCACGGCAGTAAACATCCAACCCAAGATACGGCACGTTACCATTCTTTTAGAACCTCCACCAGGTTCAAACTTGGCCTGGATTTTATCATGATCCAGAAGAATGGGGTTGGAAGTGGACTACAAATGGACTTCAACCAATTCGAACTACTATGGCCTCCGCACCATCAAGTTTGCTGCAAATAATATCTTGCAAATGCACAAAAAAATTGCTGGGCTGCCTGTGGATGCCGAAACGCTGGCTTAAACTGTTCCATTTTTTGTTCGAATCGTAATTAGTGTTTCACAAGACAAGATTTCTTGTCTTGTACGACTACTTCTTGTCTTGTCTTGCAAAACAAGACAAGAATTCTAATAAACGCTTGTCTTGCTTCATTCTTGCAAACAAAAATCTTGTCTTGCTTGCAAGGCTCTTGCATTTTCTTGTCTTGCATGTTTGCGGTTGAAATTTATGCCGGGACTTCCCCGTTTCTTGATTTTCTTGGAATTCTTACACTGTCGCGACTCGGAGATTTAGCTGTTAATTAGCTGTGCCGTTCTGTTAATGAATCACACCATCATTGTCAGAAATCAATTGGACTTCGCGTAGCATACGTATGGAGCAATAAATCGTATTCAATATCGATAAAACATTTAACACAGGCAAGGGCACATTTAAGGACAGATAAATGGCGCAGCGAACGAAATGAATATTTTGCTTATAAACGGGTAAGCGAAGGTACTGACAGTGTAGTGCAGTCATACAAAAGTCTAGCCTGATTTTGTTGAAAATGGTGAAGCCTTTATACGTTAATTCCTGGTATGACGTTTTCAATGGCTAATAATTATAATAAAGTACCAAACTTAGGCGTTTAATTACATTTCTGTAATATTTTCTTTTATTGTTTTAGCTTTTAGGTTATTACGTAATTTCTAGTCACCTAAATGTTGATATGTTAGTCAGCACACTAGAAAATATGTGTAATAGTGTAATAGAAAATATTTTATATATTGTTTTTATATTTTTTGTTTTATTTATATAGCTTTTAAATAAATAAATAAAATGTTATAAATTCATGATATATCTAGACTAATACTGCCAATAATAATTCAAACGTACCAATATCTTCAAAGCCTGAATTTTAGCAAGACTGCAAGAAAATGCAAGAAAATCTTGCTATTCTTGCAGAAAAAATTCTTGTCTAGTCTTGCGGAACTGATTGCAATTCTTGTCTGGTTCTTGTCTTGGAATTTGTGCAAGAACAATACAAGAACAAGACAAGAACAAGAAAAATGCAAGACTCACACATGCGACAATGTGCCAGATACATTGGATGCCATCGAAGACGAAATCGATAAAGATGAAATTTTCGATTTAACTCCTACTGATATAGCGGAGGAAGAAGACAGGGATGTGGAAGGCGATGAGTGTCTTCCTTCATCATCGAAACAGATGAGACTTATGACGTAAAATAACGTGCCACTTTTTGTATAAATAAAATGTTTTAATCCGTTTTTTATTTCAAAAAATTAATTTGCATTTATTGAACTCCTTTTCTCCACCTTTCCCTTCTCATAATTATTATTATTTTTATCATTATTATTATCATCAACATCATCATCATCTATTACTATTATTAATTTTTATGATGTGGGTGAGTACATACAATTGTACTCGTATCTTGCTACATTGACAATTTTGTATGATAATACGTTCTACCCATGCAAGTAAGATAGATCTATAAATTATGAGTACTTTTTCACACTATTTGTATTATTAATAGATTCACTACACAGTTTTGTCATTTTTCTGAACATTTTTCGCCGTTTTATGTATTATGAAATGTTTTCCGTGTAGTACGAGCAACATTTCCACTGATAATTCACGCGGTGCAATAATTTACCAAGCTATAGCTCTTAAAGTATCAATTTTATAGAATAAAACTTCAAAGAAATTTTATTGGAAATTTTGTGTTTTCTTACTTTTTAGACTTAGGAAGCTGAAATTTTACAGGCGGGTGCGCTTTGCCCCAAAGTATGAGTATATTTTTAATCCTAAAAAACCCGAAGGGGCCGCAGGGGACATTTCTTAAACAATCATTATGACTATATATCTCTTGAATGGCGTAAGCTACAAACTACAAATTTTCACAGATTATACTTGAAGCAATTCTGAAGATAAAAAATACAAATTACCAGCATTTCATCCAGGGGCGGAGTAAGGCAACATTCCAAGGGGAGAAGAGTTTTCCGCAAAAATAGTTAACTATTATAAATACTTGATTATGAGTAATCTGTAAGAGATACGTATATGCCATCCTGGACTTTTTTGTAGATCTTTTTGAGAGCTACAATTCGTTCGAGAGTTTGGCTTTATCTGTTACCATTTTCGCAGCGTAATGCGTTTTGTGTCTGTTAGAGCCAATCTTCTATATTACATATTTCATACTTTGCTCATTACTGGATCTAAGATATAATCTTACTTATTAAGCTTTGCTAAGAAATAAGCTATCAAATGGTGAAAACGGCATCAAAATCTATTCAGTGATTCTCGAGATTTACCGGGTTTGACTAAAAGTGGGCTTACAAAAACTAAATAAATTTATTATTGACCTTGACCTAAGAAAACTACACTTCTTTCACTCGAAATTCTAATCGAAATAAAGAACAAATTATACAAAAGTTTTATAACAATCCACTCTAAATAGGCAATATTTTTCCCATGTAGAGTAAAGTAAAACATTCAAAAGTCAAGAGTAAAATCTTACTCTGAAATGATTAGAAATTTGACTGTTTTAGTATAAAAAAGGTTAATAAATTTATACTAGCATTGTATGGAAGTTAACGAACTCTATGGTCTACACGAAGGTACAGATTAGAGTTATCCTATCCTATAAGTTATTCTATGAAATAAAGGGTTATGCATCCTCATGCCTTAATCAAATCTTTTTTTACAGATAGTATTTTGTTAATAAAACAACATTTACGACAAGAAATCTTGAAATTATTCACGAATTAATTAATAAATAATTCTTTAAAAATTATTTTGTAAACATTCACGAATTAATTAGTAAATAATTCTTGACAGGATTATTTATTAATTAATTTGTGAATATTTTTTGTTCGTTTTATTTGTTTTATTTGTTGTTTTATTAAAAAACACTATCTTTTGTAAAAGAAAAATCTCGATTAAGGCACCAGAAGACTAGAATGCAATACCCTCTATTTCATAGAATAACCTAAAAAAATAATACAGATATCAAATTACAAAAATTTCCACATACATACAACACTACTAGCTACTTGTATATACAAAGTGGTCCAGACCACCCGTACACCCCTTTTAAAATGCGGGGTATTAAAAATTCTTAACAAGACGATGGGTGATCTTGCTAATGTTGGTGTGCTCTTGGAATGACGCCAAAATGGAACCCTCTGATTCCCCCTTGTAGGGGGCAAGCGGGGCAACTTTGAAAATTTAAACGGGAACCCCTAAATTTTATTGCATATTTAGATTCTACTCATCAAAATATGAATAATTTATTTGAAACATTTTTTCATCTTCGCAACAGGTGGCGCTGTAGTCGCAAAAACCGATTTTTTGCATTTTCTGCCGTCTCACCTTGGCATATTTACAGGTGCAAATAACTTACTTAAATAAATTACTTACCTTCATAAATGACAATCGCTGTTCCGCAACTGCTCTTCGAACTGCCTCTTAAAAAAATGCTTCTAAACTGAATTATGTATCACTGGTTGTAAACAAAAGAGGTCGCACATTATTAATTCCCGCAGTAAACATACTATGATTCCCGAAAATGAACTCTCGCATGCTGGATGGTAAATAAAAACATTTGCAATACATAATTCTCGGAAAATTAACACCTAAATAGACTTGCGAAGTAAAGAATTGCAGCAAGTTATTTTCTGTTAAAATTAAATATTAAATTAGTACGATTTAAATATTATTTTGCCATATGCAGAGCAGATTACAATTTAGAATGTTTTATCGATCATTTTTATTAGTTAAAAAAGTAAACATTAATTACATATGCTTAAAATAAATATTCAGATAAAGATTAAAACGATTAAATTGACAGAACAAATGAATTTACTCTCAAAGTAAATTTTATCTAGGAAGTAAAAAGTTTTATAATACCGGCCCTAAGCAATATATAAATAAGTAGACGTTAAGGTTCAAAATAGATCTAAAAATTTCAGAAAAAAATTGTTGTTACGTACAACGCAAGAAAAAAAATCTGCTCGTCGAAAACACCTTAGGGGGCGAAAATCTTTTCTCGTGAAAGTACACATTAGCAAAGCTTTTTCATCACTATTATAAAAAAATATACAAAACTGTTATTTGTAATTGTAAATATGCCTGTAAATGCCAAGGTGAGACGCCGGAAAATGCAAAAAATCGGTATTTTGCGATTACAGCACCACCTGTTGCGAAGATAAAAAAATGTTTTAAATAAATTATTCAGATTTTGATTAGTAGAATCTAAATATGCAATAAAACTTAGGAATTTCTATTTTAATTTTTAAAGTTGCCCCCCTTACCACCCACAAGGGGATCAGGGGGGGGTTCCTTTTTGGCGTCATTCGATAGAGCACATCAACATTAGTAAGATCACCCATCGTCTTGTTAAAAATTTTTAATGCCCCGCATTTTAAAAGGGGTGTACGGGTGGTCTGGACCACCCTGTATAATTACATTCGATTCTGTCAAGTAGTCATTGAAATATTAATTATGTAGACACGCTTTAGGTCAAAACTAAAAAAAACGGACTTTGTAACACAACTCACGGACTTGTAACATATAATTAGCAAAAATTTAAAAACTTAAAATCAGATAATTTTACAAATTTACTATTTTATACAAAAATAAATTGTCTAATTGTTTTTGTTTGAATTAATTTGACCGGTTAATTTTTGCTATGCACATTCAAACTCAAAGTTCAGGACTTTTGCATTCGATTGTAGTAGTATTTATAAATACAGTATATTGCAATGATGTAAAAAATAATTTTTTTAATAAAATTTACTAAATACATATTTGTGGTTGGAAATAAAATTAAACATCTTTAAATTTATTTCTAATTTGCAGAAATTGTAGAATTTGTAATATTTTGATTAGTATTCCTTTTTCCAATCCATTTCTTTAATTCTCTAATAAAAGAACGGATTATAAATTACCTAAGGTTTTCCTAATTATGATTTTCTGTAGAAATTACGCCAAATAAACTACAAAAATTATTTTATTGCTCAAAGTTATTTAAATTCATGATACATACTTTTACTTAGTTATAATGTCCTTTCATTTTCCCTTAATTTTATTAATAAAATGTCTGTGTGAAAATAATGACCATCATTAATAAATATAATGAACTTCATTCATTTCATTTTTATATTCCTTTCTATTCGTAATTTTATAACTTATTTATTTCAATTTATTTCACTTTATCATATTCATAAATTAATTTATTAATTATTATTTTTCTTATATTAAACTACACAATAAAAATTCATCATTTTCATAATAACCGTAATTTCTCCATTTTAATTATTGAAATAATAAATTGTTAGTGGCGCCATTTGATAAATCATTCGATTTTTGATGTTATTTGACTAATTTTAAAATAAATCAAAACTACATATATTTTTATTGATAATAATAAAACTTTAATTTCAGCATAATTTTATAATTCATAACAGCTACCATCCTTCTATTTTAATTTTTTCATTCGGTTTTTCGCTTTGATTCCTTAGTTTCATCTTAATTTTCCAATCTTGCATCTACTTCTTCTAAGCTCTTTTTATGGCTTTATTATATCATTCTGTTTATTTATACTTTCTTTTTACTTTTGACATTTATGTTATGTTATTATTTATATGCTTTGTTATTTTCCGCTAGATCTTTTCTACTACTTCCGTCTTTTATAAAATTTTATTTTATTCATCATAGATTTCTTCATTCTTCATATAGATCATATCAATTTATTTCCTACCCAATTTGTATTTGGTAAATTCCTGATTTATATTCACTTTAACAGTGGAAAATAAGATATATTAATAATATTTTTTCAATAATTTTTTTATTCTTTATTCAAATAATTTTTGAATAAATTTTAAATAATTCTCTAATATAACTGAAATTTATGCTTTGCTTAAATCTAGTTAAGGTTTTTTTGAATTTTTTCCTTAGTTGAAACACAAATGTGGGATTTGTGCTATAACATCTACAAAGCGGCTGCAGCCGCACGATAGGCCTGCATAATTGTCCCTCCCTCGCGCACAAGCTTCTAGAGCCTGGTTTCCAGTTATGGACAGTAGTCATTATTATTATTATTATTGGCTAAGTAAGGCCTCAAAGATCTTTTCAACGTTTTGAGACAAACTGATCTTAAGTATGTAAAACAATAGTCGTAAGTATGTTTTGTTTGATTTAATAAATTGATATTTCCGAAAATCAACTAATCCAAACTAATTTACTCCAAACTATTAGGGTGGCCGTTATACTGCAAAAATTAAAAATTTTTAGGTCGGTAGCTCTAGCTCTCTCTAAACTGTTAAAAAATTAGGTGTGCAAAATCTCAAAATCAAAAGCACATTTGGTCAATCCATTAATCCATGCCATCAAGAGGATAAAATTTAAATGGAATTTAACATGGGTTTGGTGCATGGCTAGAGACTTAGTGGCATACCTTTTTTTATATTCCTATGTTTTAAATTGACAATTCGTATGACTTATATTGCTGAAGTAACTGAACACAAATCTGATAAAATTCAAACTGCCAAAAAAGCGGTTAAACTAAAATCAAAATGAGCATTTTCAAGGAACTGTCAGTTTTTTTGGCATCAGAGTCGTGTTCAGCAACTTCAACAACATAAGTATTCAATTGTTCGTTAAAAGTTAAAACAGAAAGATACAAAAATTATTCAACAAAGTCTCTAGAAATGCATTAAACCCATGCTAAAATCAATTTAAACTTTAACCTCTCGGTAGCACGGATTAATATTGACCAAATGTGCTGAGATTTTGCACGGCTCATTAATGGCATTTTAGAGAAATTTAGAGGGAGCGACTAAATTTTTTCAACTTTCGCAAAATAACGGCCACCCTAATAACTATACTGTTTTTTAAGATAAAAAGCTTCGGGCCCAATGTACAAAACTCACTGGCCCAGAGTACAAGACTGTCTGGTACCTTGGGTCATGTGTTATGTCATTAAATTGTGTATAACATTAGAATTAGGTGATAAATATATATTTTTACGCTGTCTATCATAATAATCACCATATACTACCATGCATCGCTAATAATTTCAATTTCATTGATGTTAATGAGATAAATATCCAATCTTAAAAAAACAGCCCAAAGTGATCACCCAGTAGCTTAATTTTAATAGCAGTGAGGTTTTAAGTGAAGCATAATTGTTTTGTCAGCGACTTCTTTTTCGAAAATCCAATTTTAAAAAAGTTTTCCATTTGGCAAGAGAATCCACAAGCTATATACACAATCTCAAAAGTACTAAAATATTTTCTTATGTATCCGTCAATATGCTATTGAAACCTTAATCTGTAATCAATAACGACACCCAGATTGCGAGCACAGAGTATAGGAGCATTATTAAACTTAATGTTGAAATTCTGCAATACAAAGTTTCTGTTTTCAGTGCTACCAAGCAGTATAAAAAATGATTTACTTGAATTGATCTTTAAGGAATGAGTCGCAGCAAATTTAACATGCAAGTCTTCATTAATTAGATTACATGCTTGTTAATAATTTTCGTATTTAAAAGATAAGTAAATCTGGGCATCATCATCATCATATGATGAAATTTGCAATTTTGTACAACAGGACGAATAGATGCTATATAAAAGAGGTCCTAAGAGTGAACCTTGTTGAACCCCATGCCTTATAAGTTTGAGAACGAAAACTTCACCTTCAATGCAAACATATGTACCTACTGCTTCCTATTAGTTAAATAATTTCAAAGAATAGCCAATGCTATGAAGTCATAAGTGTTTCATAGTTGCCAGTAAGATTTCATGATTAATAGTGTTAAAAGCTTTGGAAAAGTCAACTAAAATTGACGCAGTGACTGTTTTAGTGTTTTATTTATTTATTTACATATTATGGTTGAGTTATTAATTAGTTTCAGTTTCAGTTCTAATTAAATTTCTCTGTAGAATATTTATTGTTTTATTTATGTCTTGTCTTTAGTTATGGTGCATTACAAATGTATCGATTTTGTATTGGATTGCCATCTCTATGTTTATTTAGCATCATTGTTCACACTATTTGGTAGAATTAATGGAGCTCCAAATATTTATCTTTTATACGAAATCGACGATTATTGTTTCCAATCGCAGTGATATCGATGCCAATTCAACAAGTACGAGATATAGGTAGGTCACAAGCAACAATACCGAATAAATATTATTAGCTAATATTACTACATCGTATATGAATTTTGAAATTTACAATGCTGCCGGGGAATTTGTAAACATGCTCATTACACACAAATTAAAAATAGCTTGGGCAATTGTTTATTGTTCTGTGGGTTTAATTTCCTAGCACATAATATTGTGTTAGGAATTATAAAAATCGTATACTAGATAATGTGTTAGAAATTGGCTACTAAACTTCAGTAATATACAGGTACTCCTTTGAATTTTAAAATAATTAATTATAAAACTGATAACGTATTGTTAGTGTATTAAATTGAAAATTTAAATTGTTATCCAAAATATTACTTTCATTTTTTGACAAAAAAGAAGTAGCAGTTATTTGTGCCTAAATGTATCAAAATTCTTACTTAAGTTCTAGTAGGGTCAATTTTTGCATTAAGTTATTATTTTTTACTATCTAAAGATAGAGACTTGGAATCTTTTGAAATGCCTTCAGTATTAGACCAATATAAAATATAATATGTTTAAAATGGGGCAGATGCCCACTGTGAAGAGCATATTCGTTTTAGTAAAATACCAATAAATGAAAAATCAGACTAGTGGTTTTTGAGAATTTTTTTTAATTTCTATTTAGAAAACACTTTCATGTTTTTCTATGGAATTGTATTCGGAACTTATATATTTACATTATTTTAAAGGGAAAATATATTTTATTCACAATCATATTGCAATATGCACATTTCATATGTTGTAAAAACCTTGGAAAGTAAGCTATTACTATAGCAACACCAAAGTGGTTAACAATTTCCTTTACATGTCTGTAAAACTGACATGTAAAGTTATGGCCAACTTGTTTTTCTGAATAATTTAAAACAGGACGTTTTATCCGATTTAAATTTGAGTTTTTATAAATATATTTAACGCTAAAAACATATTTTTTATTTAATATTAGTTTTATTTTTATTTTTCCGTATTTTATATTTAATAATTACAATGGAATTAATTAATTTCTAATTTTAAAATACTGAGCGCATACATCGCCATCTAGCGGCAAAGAATGAAACCTTACTTAAAATTTCTTTTGGTCGATAGATGGCTTTGATTGAAATTATGACAGTTTATAAAAAATTTATTTTAAAATTTAAAATTACTTTTTATTTTGATTATCTTAAGTCTAATTATTGTGAATAAAATAGTATACATGTTTCGTTGGTAAAGTTTCCACGCCTCGCGATAATTGTTTGACCTCGACGTACCGTCTCGGTCAAACAATTATCGCTTGGCTTGTAAAGATATCCTTTACCAACTCAACATGTAATATACTATTTTAGTTCAAAAATGGCACATTTGTCGTGAAATGTTCTACATTTTTGTTTGTTTGTTTGTTTAATAGATATTGTCTTGAGATATTTACTTTTCATTGTATCAAAAGAGTTTTATAACAGAAAAATACCATTTTTCTACTGTTACGCCACTATAATGTAACCAAGAATATAAGCAATGAGTCACCGTCCTTATAAGCACCTGAATAAACAATGTGGAGACCAAGCTGACAGAAATCGGCTGATGATGTAACAACCCTCTCAGCGGCGTCACAAATTATTCTTTGGTTATGAATGACCGCATAAACCCTGTAAAGGGGGATCCCGGCGATTCCCCTTACTATTTATTTATTTGACTAATTATCCATAGCTCAAGCTGAAATAAAGAAAAATTAAACAACATAATAGAGCATGGGGTGGGTAAAACAAACTCAATTCACGCTTAACACTGTTTATATTGCAAAAGAGAAAAGATAAAGATATAATTTCATATAGTAATATGCAAAACATAAAAATCAACAGGATATAATTAAACCCCAAATAATATGACCCTAATAAAATAAAAGGTTAAATATTTCGGAGTCGGCAAGTAACTTCGAGATTAAATGAAAAACGAAAATTATTTCAGAGGATGAAAAATCTAGATTTAGGCCTCTTTTGTTACTACAAACCCATTCGGTGATTTAATACAAAGAGTATTCTTGCTGTACCCCTAACAATTGCATAAAATGAATAAACGTGATAATTCTAAATCAAAACAGTTGAAGATATGTATATAAAATTGAATTAATGACCCCAAAGGGCAAAGAATAAATATGATAATATCTAATAGTTAATTCTACAAATAACAATTCATAAATATAGTAATATACCATAAATAATTAATTAGTTCATTAGTCTATAAACACTAATTCGACTAAGCATTGATTCTTTAAGTTAATAAACTATTTAAAGATAAATTTCCAAAGATAATTTAAAATTTCAAAATATTTGCGTTCTCTATAGCTATACAAAAATATTTCACCTTGAGTGATAACACATGCAGATGCGGCAGTAACTGGCACGAGAATACGTCGCCAAAACAAATTATACAGATTACACTAAATTAATATTTCAGATGTAATCATCAATATATAAACGGTAAATAACATGTAATAAGGAAAGATCTTACTTATTACAACAGCACTAATTGGATCAGCGGGTCTGCTATTACACCGAATATGAACGGTGTTAGTTGCTGCAGGATCCACTTGTACCAGTCCATTCGACAGTAGTTCTTAATGAATATTGTATTGTATTGTATTGTATATAAAGAGAAAAGGAAAAAAAGGCTGAAATAGAAAAAACGAATCTTAACTCAAACTACCCGCAAATTTGATTATCTAAATAATTCACCTGAGATTGAATACGCCTTTAAAGGAAAATCTCCGCAATCAAATCCGAATAAAGCGGTTATTCAATAGAATAATTTACGAACGAGGTCCATACAAATTCCACAAGGAAGCTCCAAACTTGAAGATAGCGGAGCCAAACGTACGCAAGGAGAGCTAATATATCAATCGTCCGTTGGACGTAAAGCAACAACAGGTACTTGGAGAGGGCAACATGATACGCACTCGCGAAATGTAATATTTCGTTTAAGAGTCCTTACAACCCTAAATATTATTTGTTAATTAAAATCTGTTTGGGGCGTTACTACACATCTCGAACTCATCGTTTGCTTATCTTATATTTTATGGTGTTTATGAGATCCTCGTTGTATTTTACAATCTCGTCCACGTGTTTGGTGGTGACGCAATTCTTGTAATTGAGATTACATTTTTTATATAAATAAACATAGAATTGCTTCACCTACTTAAAGGAGTTCGTTATTCATTTTATCATTTTATATTTTGTTTTCAATCAATTATCATCCAAATTCTGTTACACTTGGTGCTTATTTGTAATTGTTGGGAATAGTTGAAAAAATGGATAATAAGCCACGTTCTTCAATGAATAATTCGAATAAATCACCTAATCTCTGTTTTATTTGTACTGTGTTCATTGATACTAAATCTAAAAGTTATCCGTTAACTGCAGCAAATCGTACGTTGTATACAGATTGCTATCGAACGAATGTTACACGAAATGGTGCTGATAAACGCTATTCATATAATGTGTTTTGTGTGTTTAGCAGAAAAAGTTGAAGATCGTCGTTTTCAAGTTCCTTTTCAATGGCCTAAAAATTGTCAACATCATGTTACTCAACCTATTCTGAATTTGTTTTCAACCATCGAATCATGTTCTGCTCCAAAACAAGCTCGTTATGAAAATCTATTATCATCATCGTCATCATCATCTGAATATGATTCTGAAACCGAACGAAATTATTCTATTCATCCTCCAAGCAATCCAAGAGATTTTAATCCTTATGATCAAGCTGCACTTAATCAACTAGTTAAAGAACTTGGTTTAACTAAGGATTAATCAATGGTACTAGCGTCTAATATGTTGAAACACAATGCACTTGCAACTGATTGTCGAGTTGGTTATTATTCGAAACAAAATCATGAAATACTTAATTTAGTTGATGAACATAATGTTGAAAGTTATGAAGCAATGGGTTGCAACACGTCCTAGGAGCTTCACATTATGGATAAGCATATCAATGATTTTCCAGCTAATTGTAGTGATTTTTCAGATGAAATGGGTGAACGTTTTCGTCAAGATATTAAAATGGCTAAACAACTTTATAAATTTTATACTTTTGTATCAATTTCCTTCGAAAATTCTAAATTCTACGAACAATTCCATAGAAAAACATGAAATTTTTACTTTAAATCTGAAAATTTCTATTTTTCTTCTACATAGAAATTTTCATAATTTCTTTTCTCAGAAATTACTTGTCTGATTTTTCTCATTTTTTCAGTATTTTACTAAAACGCATATGCTCTTCTTATTGATATTCTTAAGAAAAGAAAAACGTTCTAAAACTGTTTTCAGAAACATTTCAGACGCATTTAGAACTCACTCTTAGCTTTAAAAGGACCCGAAGATCATTAAATCGGACAAGCAGTTGCAGAGATGATTTTTGACAAAACACATATATTCAATATACGTAACTAGGCCAGTCATTTAAAACATCGTAGGTCGCAAAAAATTGCACTGTTCTGATTTTTTGGGATGTTGTTAGTATAGATACCAATAGTGTAAATCCAAGTTTGCAGCTTCGAAAGACCTGTGCTAACTCCGTGATGCTCGAAAAATCTAGAAATTTTCGGATTTTTTTCATTTTTTGGCCTATAACTTCTAAAAGGTACTTCATACGAAAAAAGTCATCCTGTACACTTTTAAAGTAAACAGAATGTGCTAAAATTTGCGTGCAACCGCAGCTCAGTAGGTCCAATAGGTCCCGAGATACAGAACTTCAAAGATTGCCCATTTTTTCCAAAAAGTTCCTTGTCTACCCTCAGTTGGTGGGCTCTTTCTCTACCCCCCATCACTTCTGCACCTGGTGGTAGGTTCTGTAGGAATGTTGGGCAGCAGCCTCTTCGGTAGGGGGTATTATTTGGTATTGGCAACAGATCGGAGAAATATCCCGTAACGCAGGACGTTGAGGGAGTCGTTTTCTCCCCCACTATATAGCGCCACGAGACATTTGTTGCCAGCAGAGGCTATCTCCTCATGAGTGGAGTAAGCACTTCAAATACTTAAAATACCCATCCTACAATGAAAGTCATAGGAAATGCAGTTGTAGCGCAGTTATTTGGCGTTAATTTAAACACAAGCGGAACCCTGTAGAACCAATAGTACCCTTGTTATCAGGAAAAAACGAAAAATTAAGGAAATCGGTTTTTCAAGAAATGGAGCCAAACGTTCTACTCTGCCTTCACGCCCCTCCCAGAAAACGTTGCTGTTGGAGAAAGTACGTTTGTTGTAGTGGATGGACTATACTTGCTGCACAAGGTTATATGGCAACGGAACAGTTCAGTGAGGGAAACAGTAGCTGCTTACATTACCTACACGTTGAATCATTTTGGGAAAAATATGTCAGTTGTATTTTTGAAGAATCGACACTGATCAAAGTGCCCCAAGAAAAGTTATTGTCCAACCAAAAAAACAAAAAGCGCTTATTCAACTTTATTTGCACTAGATTGGATATACAAGGGATCGAAACGAAACAAGCCCCAGAGGACGCCGATTGCCTAATTGTGAGGACATCATTGGAGAAGAGCGAGGAGTGGGAGCAACTCATAATCACTGGAGAGGATGTCGACCTCTTGGTGTTCCTTAATGGATTGGGCTCCAGCATAAAATGTTTTCTTCCAGAAAAGTGGCAGGGCTGGAACATGTTGTGATCAATTATCTTCAACATTCCATTCCAGGAGAGCCATTCCCCCCTGGAATAGTGTTGTTCCTTAACGCCTTCACTGGTTGCGACACCACCTGTGCCCTTTTCTGGCAACGGAAAATGAAGATGTACGTTCTTTCAAAACAGCCAGACCTACTTGAAGCGGCTAACACGTTTCTCAACCATGACGCCACTCATGAGGAGATAGCTTCTGCTGGCAACAAATGTCTCGTGGCGCTGTATGGTGGGGGAGAAGACGACTCCCTCAACGTCCTGCGTTACGGGATATTTCTCCGATCAGCTGCCAACGCCAAAGTCCACCTCGCTCATCTGCCCCCAACCTAAGCGGCTGCTGCCCAACATTCCTACAGAACCTACCACCAGATGCAGAAGTGGTGGGGGTAGAGAAAGAGCCCTTCAACTGGGGGTGGACAAGGAACTTTTTGGAAAAAATGGGCAATCTTTGAAGTTCTGTATCTCGGGACCTATTAGATCTACTGAGCTGCGGTTGCACGCAAATTTTAGCAAATTTTATTTACTTGAAAAGTGTACAGGATGACATTTTTCGTAGGATGCACCTTTTAGAAGTTATAAGTCAATAAATGAAAAAAATCCGAAAATTTCGAGGTTTTTCGAGCATCAAGGAGTTAGCACAGGTCTTTCGAAGCTGCAAACTTGGTTTTACACTATTGGTATCTATACTAACAACATCCAAAAAATCAGAACAGTGCAATTTTTTGCGACCTAACGCGATTTTTGTGTCTACGGTGACTGGCCTAAACGGAATTTAATCGGAAACGCGTCGTCAGAATTTTTCAGATTTGCATCTACTCACAAAAACGTGTCGATTGATATATAATTCGGCTAGGAAAGTTTCTACACATTCTATTTCGCAGCCTTGTGTTATGTAACACCTTTACCCCTAGTGGGAAACCTACAAAATGCAACATTGTTTTATCAGAAAATAAATAGTAAGTTAAATTAATTAAAAAATATTTATTGTTGATCAATACCTACTTAACTATAACAACCTACTTATAAATTTTTGTAGTATTTAAGAATATTTGGAAAAGGTAGATTAAATGAGAAAAAAAGGAACTTTAATCAAACTTTTATTTTTATTTTTTATAAAAATTAAATTCTACTAATATATAAAAAATATGTAGATAATTGATAGTAACGTTTAGAATTATTGATAGTATTATTGTAGATAATGTAAACGAATATTAATATTATTATAAATTATCTATATCTTTTTTTATATATTAAGTGAAGTTAAATTTTTATAGAAAATAAAAGTTTGTTTAAAGTTTCTTTCTTTTTTCTCATTTAATCTACCTTTTGTCTAACATTCTTAAATACTATAAAAACGTATAATCAATTTAAACATAGCATTTACTGTCTCCAGCCTTACTTTGTGGAACTCTATAATCATGAAATATAATATAAATACAAAGATTAGTTAAAGTTTCGCAAGTTTTATTAATATCTTAACCTGACAATATTGTTTCGACACTTTATGTCATTATCAAAGGTTGATAAGATTGATAAACAAACACGTTGCTAAGGATAAATACATACAGAAAATAGGTAACTAAATACAATACATACAAAAACTAAATATCTAACACTTCTAATAAAGGAGAATTACTAAGCTCAGTTTGTTCATTCATTAAAGGTACTGTGCGTTTATGTCTGTATATTTCAAAAGCTTCTAAAATGTCTAATTTGTGTTTGTTGTTGCAAAAAATGTAAGAATTTAATGTTGTTTTGAGGTGTCATTGGGTGATTCTGTTCCAAAATGTGTTTGGCATTATTCGATTTTTCTGGATGTTTAAGTCTATAAGAGCGTACGTGTTCTTTGTATCTTATGTCGAAATTTCTAAGTGTTTGTCCAATATAAACCGAGTTACAAAAAGAACAATTCAAACGGTAAATGCCGGATTTCATGATATCTTGTGTTTTGTCTTTAGCATTGAATAAAAATGAAAAAGTGTTGGTGTTAGTTTTATAGGTTATTTTGTAACTGGTGATTTTTCTTATTATAGTTGCAATTTGTTCTGATATCTTGCCAAAGTATGGTATTGATATGTAGTTTGTGTCTTGTATTTGAGTGTCAATTGGAAATATTCTTTTGATAGCTAACCTATAATCTTTTTGTTGAATTAAAGTGTCAATCATGTTATGGTTATAATGGTTTGCATGTGCTAATTGTTTGATGATTGAAATTTCTTTATCAAAATGTGATTGTTTCATTGGAGTAGTTAAAGATCGGTGTACTAAAGATCTATAAGCTGCTAGTTTATGCATTTTATGATGACATGAATCGTTAGGTATAGTGACGTCTGTGCTTGTGGGTTTTCTGTATATGGAAAAATCAAATTCATTGTTTGTATTTATTGTAATAGTTAAATCCAAAAAATTAATAGCTCTATTTTGTTCTGTTTCTAGTGTAAACATGATGTTTGTTGAAGACTGTTAATAAGAATTAAAAATTCATTGATAACCTCAAAAGAACTGTCAAAACAAGCTAAAATGTCATCAACGTAACGAAACCAAAAAATAATGTGTTTAGATAAGAACTTAGACCTGTTTTTGCAAAAATTGACTCTACTATGGTTACAATTCCAATACTTTATTAATTTTATTGTGAATGCAGAAAACACAAAAGATGAAAGCCACAAAATATAAATAATTCATTGACCAGCAAAAGTACGTATTGAAAAAGTAAATGAGATGAGATCCGACAGTATATCATTATTTTTTAAACTTAAGCATTTTCAAAGCAAAACGCAGTTTTGATATTCTACAAGTAGATCAATTTAGCAAATTGTCTAATTATTCAATCTGTTTAAATATTTTATTAACACGTAAATATTGGAACAATTTTTGCATTATTTCCTCACAGGAAGTACATGAACATGTGTAGAACAAAAAAACCACAAATTTACTTTCTATTTGTAGGTTAAACAAAACATGAAATTAAAAGGTTAATATAATCAGAACAAGTTAGCAAATTGGCAAACTTTTTGTTTCATAAATTACCTACTATAATAGTAAACTGGTTTTGTTTTTCTGCCAATGGTAATTTATAATGTTTCCTTGGAATACATAACCCATAAACTCAAATAAACATAAACAGAATGATCTATTAGAGAAGTGCATTTTAGTTTAGCATAAAACCAGTATGTCAAGGAAGCGAAGCAATTTAATTTGCAATAGTACAATGTAAATGGGCGCTTAAAAATGGTGGGTTTGAACAAACCATGCCGCACAAATGCAAAGTAAAAAGGGGTCTATTTAAAATAAACAACATGAATTAAAGAAATTGTCAGTGGTGTAGCAAGTTTTATATAACAGCTTTTGTATTAGTCAACTATATGTCCTATAACTTGTAGCGATTATGAAAGATGAATTAATCAAGTGTTTTTTTTAGGCCAGGTCATCTAAAATGCACGTCCCTAAATTGATTTCAGATTCTTAATAAACATGTTAATTTTCTTCTAAAACAAATATGATTTGTATTTCAGAAATTATGTAAAAAGTTCTAGTCTTTCATCAAGACATCAAACACTCTATAAAATATAGTTATAGATGGTTTGATTTAGTTTTAGTCGTAACTAATTACCAGAGCCAGGAAAGATGAAATGATAAGGATTAATATTGTCAAAAAGCTCTTTAAATCATAGGCGTCCGGTATATTTTAGCGGATTAAATTAATTATTAACGAATTTACCAAAATCCGTTGCCTATTTTTGTATTATAACGCATACACTTAAATATTATTCGGAAATAATTTTATCTATTTGATTAACCATGTGGTGATTTTAAAGGGTGCAAAATTATATTTATGGGTCATTCTTTCTGAACTCAACCACCGGCTAGATCCAAAAATTGGCGCAACTTATAAAGACCGGCAGGGGCTCATTTTAAAGCTTGAAACCTCAACTTTCGAATGCCACATGTTTCCTATATGAAAAAATTTATAATTGACCCCTAAAACAGGGTAAACACGTATCCAGTTCCAAAAAGTTGAAAAAATTAGAAAAGAAATATTTTTTAAATTTTTTGTCCACTGCTTCTTTTTCCTAGAGTGCTTCAATTTCGAGCAAAATTGAGAACAACAATTTACCATTTTTGAAAGTTTCCAATTTTTTCATCGAAAATGGCGTCAGATAGAAAAAAAAATGATAAGAGTAAAAAATGCTTATTTTTACTCGATAAATACGGGAAAAAATTACAGACCGATTTATGGCCATTTTGAAAATTTCAAAATCGCTTTAAATCCGTCGGGGGCTCATTTTAAAGCTTGAAACCTCTACTTTCGAATGCCACATGTCTCCTATATGAAAAAATTTATATTTGACCCCTAAAACAGGGTAAACACGTATCCAGTCCCAAAAAAAATTTTAAAGTTGAAAAAATTAGAACACAATTTTCGAACTTTCAAAAATGGCAAATTGTTCTCTAGGAAAAAACGCAGTAGATAAAATTTTTGTATTCTTTCACGAAGAATGAGATGCCGTTAAAAAAATTTAAAAAATATTTCTTTTTCTAATTTTCTCAACTTTTTAAATTTTATTTGGAACTGGATACTTGTTTACCCTGTTTTAGGGGTCGAATATAGTTTTTTCATATAGGAGCCATGTGACATTCGAAAGTAGAGGTTTCAAGCTTTAAAATGAGCCCCGGCCGGCCTTTCTAAGTTGCGTCAATTTTTGGAACTAGCCGGTGGTAGAGTTCAGAAAGAATGAACCTTATATATTATTTATTAAACCACCTCGAAATACAAGCAAAAAAATATTCAGAACCTAAAAACGAGAAGTGATTCCTATCCCTTAAATGATGGTATAAGAGGGTGTTGGAGGATCAAATAATTTATATCTAGGTAGTTTGTATTTTAGTATAATATAAAAGTATTCGAAGAAAAATTTATTTTTACAGTTCTACCAATGAGAACGGACATATTTAAAAGGTACACTTACACTTATTATTAGAAGAAGTTGTAATTGTGGATATGAATGGCATAGCACTCATCAATTTGCCGAATTAGGTGCACCTTCCTCAACTATCACAATGTAACGCCACTGCCACCACACGTGTTAATTTGCTGACATGTAAACTGATATTTTTTTAAGATTAACACAGTTCACGCATATTGGACCACGTAAGTACTAAATAAATTTCTTTTTGTATTTATATTAAGTTATACTGATTTCTTATGTTGAAGAGCTGTGAATGTGATATATTACATAAACATCTTACTAGAATTTACAATCTCTGGCAAAGGATGTACAAAACTAAACATTTTATGTGTGAATTACATAAATACAAATTAGCTAAAAAGTTTTGGACACATTTTCTTATCATTTCATCTTTCCTGACTCTTCTAATTACCTACCCTGCTCTTAATTCTTTGTGTGCAATAATTAGTTTTCACTTACCTTTCAAATATTTATATACAGAAGTTCAATGCAAGGTTGTTTGTAATTTATTTGAAAGTTCTGTAAATGAAGCAATTATTAGTATAATACACATGTTTATACATAAATTAACTTGTCATTAATTTCTCATCATTTCTGTGGTAAACTTTTGAAAAGTAAAAAATGACAGGTTAGAAGAATTATAGCGTGCAAGTTTTTGCAGTATGAACTTATTGGCAAACTTTTATAACTGCTGTACGCAATTGCAACAATTATTAATTGAATATGGCTTGTTTGAAAATTGAAGGCCGGAAATAATTGTAGCCATAATAATTACACGTAATTAATAAGAAGTGAAATAAGATTGGTTGACAGCTATTAAAGATTAATTAAGTATACTATTATTATTGTACTATTCTTAATAACATATACCGTTATTAACTAATAGTTATTATTATATTATGTGTGGTATTTATATAGTGACAATGCCAAATTGCCAAACAGACCAAGCCATACCTCGGGGCGCGTAGATTTAGAGAGCACTTGGCAATTAGGGCAGTGTTCCTATATACAGTGTGTCGCAAACTGAAGGCAAGCGCTTAATATACGAGATAGAAGAAATGTTAAATTAGAAAACCCTTGCAAATCTTGCGCTGATTTCAGATATCGTATACAATTTAATCTATCGTTTTTAGTTTTCAAGTATTTGCGAAAAATGAGATTTGGCAAATTTCTTTCTTTCCTAAATAGCGCGCAAACCGTTGATTGGATACAGTTTCAACTTGCACATTATTAAAACACTTTTTTATTATAAATTTTTACATGCTATTTTCTTTACCTATATCAACTTTTGTTTTTCTTATAACGCTTAACAAGTGCTTTATAACCATATCTATCTTTCTCAGATGTATTGCTATTCGCTATTTTTCTTTTGCTTGCAGTTTTTGTGCCAATAATAATTGATTTATTTACGTGGCAATCTTTGTAAAATAATCTTTATGGGCGAGCTAGAAAGTTTGTGGGGCGAGTGACGAAGAAGCGAGCTTCCATAATCTAGTGAGCCCAGTAAAGATTTGTTGCCAAGCGTGCAGCATACAAAGTTTTATATTCATCTTCATCAGCATTTATTAATTTATTGTATATTTTGCATACAAAGACAGTTTATAATCAAAAACGGTAGGGCAATTTATACCTAGACGTTATCATAGTGTGATTAAGCAAACTAGTTTCCATTAGCTTTTTGTTGAGCGAGCAAGGGTTAAGTGCGGTGAGGGAGGGTAATCAAAGGACTTAGCTAGTCATTGTACAACACCTCATTTTCTTCATTTTTATCGTTAATATTAACTAAAAAACTATTCCAAGGGAATCATCATCATTCCAAGAAATTTTGCGAGAGAGGAGTTTTTGCGAAATATGGATCATAAAAAATTTGAGCGCCATAAGAAAAACAGAAATTGACATAGGTAACTCAAAAAAAATATAAAAACATGTTTCTATTAACATGTAAAGATTCCTTATAAAAAAAAGTGTTTTAAAAATGTGCAAGGCAAAACTGTATCCAATCAACGGTTTCTGCGCTATTGAGGAAAAAAGAAATTTGCCAATTGTTATTTTTCCAAATACATACTCGAAAACTAAAAAAGATAGATTAAATTGTAGATCTGTAGTATAGATTAAACAATATTTGAAATCTGTTTGAAATTCTGCAAAACTTTCTTTTTTAATTTAACCAGGAGATACCAATGTCAATGCCTTCAGTTTGGGACATGCTGTACAGATAGATGAGAGTAGCAATTTTTCCAGTTTGTTTGGATCACTTTTTCACTTCACTTTTTCCACATTCGATACTTTATTCAGTTAGCTAATTGAATGTAAAAATTACTCGGAAGATGGCTATATCTTTAAATCTATCTCTCTATACTAGTACTAGGGTATAAATACTCTATACTATACTATAAATAAGAATACAATGTTAAATGTTCAGTTTGGGTAGAAAATATGAATCGCTAAGATATAAATAGTAACAGGCCCTACTTAATTCATTTCTCAGATAAGCAATGACAAGTTTTACCCTCGACATGTCGTAGTTTTAGTATTATTTAGATAATCTTGTTTGATGATGTGATAATGTTGTTTGTTTAGATAATGATAACAATATTTTATAAAAGGTACTGTACTGCACGGACGGGCGCAAACGTATCCCTAGCACTGAGATAATTGCTTGCTATCAGACCATCAAATATGATTTTTCTTAGAGCACTTCGACTGCTTGGTCCCGCTAAGGTACCGGCTCGACCAGTTTAAGCGGGCACCGTTACGTTTCGATGGGCAGCAATCTGTTGTAGGTATTATCGAACTAGCGAGAACACCGAGCTCTGTGTTTTATATCTGTATTCTGTGTTGCGTTTGCAGCCGCTGCTGGGCCCAACCTTCTTGGGCAAGACAGAGTGTGCACTGGCCCATTTTGAACCGCCAGTACACGTGAGGCATTTGGAGGATCTAAGACGCTACAGCACATGGCGGATGGATAGCACTGTGCTGGACGATCTGCCTTTCAAGCGGTATAGAGTACGGTGCGAAAACAAACCGCCCGTGATCATCGTGAACGAGGAGCAGCTGCTCTGGCCCAAAAGACATACGGAAGGCAACGAAGGAATTGTGTCGGAGGAAGTTGCAGCTAGTACACGTGATCCGGTCGCTATTCGACCGACCAGCTGCGGCCGTCACAGCCATGTGCAGTTCTTTGACAGTGACAATTGTTATCATTTTCTGGTGATATAATACACTTGAGTTCAAAATTCCAAAGGCAGCTTTGATGGAGTTACATTTTGCTCATACTTTATCATGTGTATTTGTTGTAATGTAAAACTTTTTTTTTGTAAATACTATCTTAATTTTAACTAAAATATATCAGTTTGCGTAATTATAATAAACGTGTATGTTTTTTACATCACTTAAATTGAATATATTTTAGAAAAACTAGACTTTTAAAGGTGCCCGTAATAATGTATCCACCGATAGTACTACAGTTAAAAATAATGAACAATTTCGTTCTTCGTTGTAAATGTAATGACTCTAAATTAGGGAAGCTTGAACAAGTTGTAATACTGTGTTGAATGGTAGGAAATATAATTAAGGCATGTTAAAACCAATCGTACGTTATTGTAATTTTAAGTAATGTGAAATACTTCCTGGTAAATTAATTTCTAAATATGGTTTTATCCATTGGCTATTCATGATTTAAAGGATAACATTTTGCAGAAATAATGGGTATGATGGGTATGAACTATTACTCAGAAATATGGAGAATTTTAAAAAACGATTACACCTTTGTGTGGCAACCATTTAAAAGATGTTATTCCTAAAGATTAAAATTGCAAAATATACTGATATTAGTTAGGATTTGTCTTATGGTTTTATTGTTTTTCGACACTCGTTTCATAGTCTTATAAAATTAAGCCAAACCTGTTGCTGAAAATGTTTTAAAACACATATTACCTTTGTATAGGGTATTCATAAGAATAAGAACAAAGAGAGTTTGAAGAAATAATAGATTTTTCAGTAATTTCTTATTACTGAGAAAGCAAATTTCTAATTAAAAAGTAATTAACTCCAATGCACGCTTTAGTTATTTGCAAACGATTATACTAATTAAGTGATTATTAATACATTGTATAACAAAAGTATTATGCATGTGGCATTACCATTTCTAATAATTAAATATTACTTCTCTATAATTACTATTTTATTACTGATTTTGATTATTTATGCAAAATAAAAGGAAATTGATTAATTAATCATAAGTAAATACACTCTTATATAAATATTATTTGTTTCTGGTAAAAACAAAATATTTTCATTATTTTTTGTTGTTTATATAATTTGTAATTACCTGCTACTACAACAAAGAAGTGTAATTATGCAACACATTTAACAGAACTGATTTTACGTTGTCTGTTTAAAAATAAGATTAGAAAATAAACCATTAGTTTAATAACTTGAAATGTTTCATTAAAAATGCTAAAAACGGTATCTATTACAAATCGAATACTACAGACAAACAAACATCAGCATTTATAAATAAAATAAAATTTCAACTGTTTAATTTATTTAAAAAAATATATACGTAACAATAGTAAGAGAAAAACCAGAGAAAATCACTGTACAAAAAGTTTTCATCGCATTCATGAAATTTGATATTTGAATATCCCAAAATATCCATATCCACAACGTATATCTCACCGTATACTATATACATGTTCCGTCAAGAATAAGCTACGAGTTCTGACAGCCTAAGGGTAAAAATGTCGGTATTTTATTTAAAAAGTATGCTAGTGTTGTTTACAGGTAATATTACTATATTACTAAAAAGAATTGTCATGGTAACACTTCCTCCCACTGGTACATAGAGACTGAAGGTTTAGCACTATTATTTTATAGCCACTAGTAAATAAAAAAGCCAAGAGATACACACGTGATTATATTTGTTAGTGTTGATCCTAATGACAATAATGACATATAGTTCATTCATTAAAAAACTCATATATGACTTACAAGTAAATGAAAATGTGTGGAACATAATGAATTCTGTTAATTTTCACATACTATACAGCCCATACAATATTTGTATTTGGCGTCCGTCGAGCTACAACCCCCACAGTAACTAAATCGAAAATAGACTATACCAGAATTAAGTGTAAATTATGTGTAGGTTCAAAAAATTTTGTGTAATAAAAATGACCTAGATTTTTAAAAAAACATCGTGGGGGTTATGAATCCCCGGTGATCCACAACCCCCACCCACTTAGAAACACATTATCAAAGAAACAATTATACAGGCATTATCTGTAAATTATGTGTAATTAATGTGTAGTCACCAAAACCTTCTACGAAAAAGAATTACGTACCTATTTATTTAAAAAAACATCGTGGGGGTTGTAGCTCACCGGCGAGTCACAACCCACCCACTTAAAAATGCACTATTAGAAGAATCTATTTATTCAGGATTCATTGGTAAATTATGTGTAATTTATGTGTAGCCACCAAAACTTACCACAAACAATGGTTAATTAGTATTTTAAAAAACATTGTGGGGGTTGTGAGACACAGTGAGCTACAACCCACCTCCTTAAAAACACATTATTACAGAAAGTTCTTGACTCGGTACTTATCTCTAAATAATGTGTGATTTATGTGTAGCTTCCAAAGTTTTTGTTGCAGCAACCCTTACCACGGATAGAATAACTCACTGATTTTTGTGTAACAACCCTTACTTCAGAAACCCACCCTCAATATTGAAATATTGGTAAAATCACAGTGAAAAAAAGGAAAAGATTCTACTTCTTTATACAGTAAAAAAGTCTGCAATTTATGTATAATTGATAGGATAACTCACTGATATTTGTGTAACAACCCTTACTTCAGAAACCCACCCCCAGTACTAAAATAACGGTATAATAACAGTAAAAAAAGGGAGAAAATCTATTTCTTTATACAGTAAAAGACTCTGCAGTTTATGTGTAATTGATAGGATAACTCACTGATTTTTGTGTAACAACCCTTACTTCAGAAACCCACCCTCAGTACTGAAATATCGGTATCATCGCAGTGAGAAAAAGGAAAAATTCTATTTCTTTTTACAGTAAAAGACTCTGCAATTTATGTGTAATTGATAGGATAACTCACTGATTTTTGTGTAACAACCCTTACTTCAGAAACTCATCCTCGGTGCTGAAGTATCGGTATAATCACAGTAAAAAAAGGAAAAATTCTATTTCTCTATACAGTAAAAGACTCTGCAATTTATGTGTAATTGATAGGATGACTCACTGATTTTTGTGTAACATCCCTTACTTCAGAAACCCATCCTCAGTACTGAAGTATTGGTAAAATCACAGTAAAAAAAGGAAAAATTCTATTTCTTTATACAGTAAAAGACTCTGCAATTTATGTGTAATTGATAGGATAACTAATTAAAAATTCCCAATCAAAATGCTAAGATTTTTACATAACATAGATTTTGACGCTAGTGAGAACATTTCGGAGAAGGGCTTCAGCCCGATAACCCCATTATACACCACTGCTGTATCTTAATCATAAATAAAATATTTTTATTATAACTACTAAAAAGTTGGGCTTATTACAAACGATAAAATAGAAATATCTTGAAGCTGTATATAAGCGAAATTACTGCATAAAGAAATATAATTTCTCCTTTTCTTACTGTGGGTACTGAAGGTAGGTTTTTGAAGTAAGCGTTGTTACACAAAAATCAATGAGTTATCCTATCAATTACACATAAATTGCAGATTCTTTTACTGTATAAAAAAATAGAATATTTCTCTTTTCTACTGTGATTATACCGATACTTCAGTATTGAGGGTGGGTTTCTGAAGTAAAGGTTGTTACACAAAAATCAGTCAGTTATCCTATCATTTACACATAAATTGCAGTCTTTTACTGTATAAAGAAATAGAATTTTTCCTTTTTCTACTGTGATTATACCGATACTTCTATTGAGGGTGGGTTTTTCAAGGAAGGGTTTTTACACAAAAATCAGTGGATAATCCTATCAATTACACATAAATTGCAGAGTCTTTTACTGTATAGAGAAATATAATTTTTCCTCTTTTTACTGTTATTATAGCGATATTTTAGTAGTGAGGGTGGGTTTCTGCAGTAAGGGTTGTTACATAAATATCAGTAAGTTATCCTATCAATTACACATAAATTGCAACAAAGTCTTTTACTGTATAAAGAAATAGAATTTTTCCTTTTTTTTTACTGTGATTATACCGATACCTCAGTACTGAGGGTGGGTTTCTGAAGTAAGGGTTGTTACACAAAAATCAGTGAGTTATTACACATTAATTACACATAATTTACAGATAATGCCTACATATTTTTTTCTTTGATAATGTGTTTCTAAGTGGGTGGGGGTTGTGGCTCACCGGGGACTCAGAACCCCCACGACGTTTTTTTTAAATCTAAGTCATTTTTATTACACAAAAATTTTTGAACCTACACATAAATTACACATAATTTACACTTAATTCTGGAATAGTTTATTTTCGATTTAGTTACTGAGGGGGTTGTAGCTCGACAGACCCTTGTATTTCTCACTTTCTCGGAATTAACCGCATCCACACCCGAGTTGGAAAGACATTGGCGGCGTCGCAAACAAATCTTTCTTTATTAATCATTCTTTGTATTGTATCTCTTAGTGTATTATTATAATAAAAGGAACAAAAACACATGATTTACAAGTTGCAAGTTTACAAGATTGCAAATATTTTTTACAAACATTCTACATTTCAAGGCAAGCCGCTGCTTGCAAATATCAAGCCGTGGCAGACCGTTGCGTACCGAGGATAGAATGTCATCTCCTTTCTGGGATTTCTGGCTCAAGAAATATCATACAGAGTGTATGTACTTTAACCTGTAACTCACAACTTCCTTATTAGATAACTAATAACAGTTACGGAATAATTTCCTGTCAAGATTTTAATGCTGATGCTTTTCAAATATTGTTTTACAGTACATATAATGGGATGATTAATCATCAAGCTTCAATTAGAAATGCAGAAATGCTTAACAAAATATATTTTCTTCTTTATTCGTAGAATTCCCTATAAATTCGTAGGTATATTTGATAAACACCCCATTCCATAATATCTTTTAGTTGCAAGACTATTATAAAAATATTTTTAAGAAAAGTTGTAGAAGATTATGTAGTCTATAGAACAGATATATACTCTATATAAACTATATAGAGTATGTACTCTACATTGAAGATCCACTTTTCCATATATGTACTACTTAGGGGTTTCTTTGCCTTTTGCATGTTGCCGAGTAATTGTATTGCTTATCAACATAGTCTTCTGAAGTATTTCCTAAAGTAAGTCTGCTTTTTAAACTACTTTTACAGCTGTGCATAAGTACTAAAAGAAGTAGCAAAATGTACCGTTTAATAAAAAAAAACTTCTCAACTGTGGCAAAGTGGATCGTGGTAGGCTGATAAGGAATTTTTACGATAAGAAAAGTGTCTGAGGAAACTGATCAATGGTAAGATATAACGAGTAAGATATAAAGACAGAATAGTACATTCAGTTTGGCAGTATTTTATTTCAGCAAAAATGCCTCAAAGTAATTGGCGTGTTGACTTACTAATAGATATATATATATATATATTACTAATAGATATAATAATACACCATACACTTTTGTTATGGTGACCCTTAAACATTGGACGTTCAACGTTATATTTTGAAATGCCAGCGCATTTCATAATGTGTAGCATTTGTCAGATTTACTTCAAACTTTTCAGTCCAGAAATTGCGGTTTTGCAGTTGAGTACGACTGTAATAGTTATTTATTTCCACCTTCTATGTAAATGACACTTTACAGGCATTTATGGTAACTATGTAAATGAGTAGAACAGTCATAGCCCTGAAAATTTCACAGGATGCTAAAATAGATCTGTAAAATTTTAGAATACTCATCGAAAAGAGCTAATGGAAACTAATTAAAGATTTTTCAAACAGTTTATTATAAACACCACCAAGCTAAATATTTACCAGCTTTGATTCACTTTCGAAAGTCATTCCAAATTTCCAGCAATCATTTTGTGATTGTTTCTTTCAATTTCCATATTAATGTTTGTGTTGTAAACATATACAACTGGAGCTAATGGTGCTTCGTTTTCTTTTTTAACATTCTTCCTATCGCAACATTGAATCGTTTTACCAATTTCTGTTTCGTTACACATTGATTCGGCCACATAGCGTTTGAAACTGTTGAAGATTTCCAAGACCCATGTCGTTTAAAGTTAAAATATCAGCATCGGCGTTAACCAACAATGTAGCCGACGTACGACGCTAACAGTGACCTATATATGATGTCTCATTTGCTAAACTCAACGACTTTGCTACAACCGATGGGAATTTTCCAATCATGTTTATACATAGTACCTATATAGTGCATTTTCCTTTCCGATAAGACAAGAAAACGATCATTTTTAACATGGGTTGGTCGCAATTTCATGTAATGACGAACTAGATCGACATGGTTAAAACCACTTACATCAAGAAGAATGCCAAATGCTCTGCTGACGTGTGTTTTGGTACAATTCGGTACCTTCACCAACATCTTTCGTTTGGTGCCTCTTCTAAAGACTTTTGTACCTCTGCTCTACTCAAATCGGCTGATTTTTTTTTTTCACGTATCCCAACGATTTGGTTTTTAAAAAGGCCGATACTTTAGAAAGATCTTCTTTATTAACGTTGTCGTAAGAGATTAGAGGCTTTATTACTATTGTCTTTTTAGGATCGAATAAAACGCCCAAAGCAATAAAGATTTGTATCACACTAAAAACAAATAAATAATAATAATAATAATAACTGTTTATTTCCTCACAGGTTAAACCTAAAATTAGGAAATATTCTGTACACAATTAAATAAGTATCTGTGACTTTATACTTAAATTAAACATAAAAGTAAATTAAACATAAAAAATTAAATTAAACATAAAACATTAAAAATAACAGTCTAATCAATTAACCATTCATTCATCAATTATTCATCGTATTTATTTATAACAGCTGCAATAATGGTAGATATATTATCGGACGTAATATCGCATTCACTACAAATAGAATTAAAATTTGAACACATCACAGTTACAGGGCTACTTCGTAGAATATTGGTTCTAGTAAACCTGTTATAAAAGAATAAGGCACTTCTAGAATTTTGTCTGGGTACATTAAATGAGATTTTATGTAACAAATTCGGACAATCAATTTTGTTATTTAATAAATTGTAAAGAAATTTAATGCTAAGAATTATCCTTCTCGTTTGTAATGATATCATACTCAACGTATTAAGCGATACAGTATATTCGAATTCATGTTTTTGATACACTCCTGTTGACAAATAAATGTTAAATTTCACAAAACGTCGCTGTACAGATTCTATTTTGTTAATGTAAACATTATAAATGGGATACCAAATTAAGAACCCATATTCTAATTTTGATCTAACAAATGCGAAAAATAGAATTTTCAGACAGAATACGTTAGTAAAATCTTTACAGTTTCTGCAAATAAATCCTAAAGATCTGCTTGCTGCTAATACTGTCTGATTAATGTGATCAGTAAAACTAAGTTTATCGTCAAATACAATACCCAAATCCTTAAATATATTTAAGATATGTAAAATGTGACTATTTATTTTATAATCATAAATTATTGGGCAATGCAATTTGGTAAATGACATAATAGCACACTTATCTACATTTAGGTTGAGGCGATTGTCCTTACACCATTTTGTTAATTGAGCAATATTCTTTTGTAAACATATACAATCATCTTTGCTTTCTATTCGTTGAAAAATCTGCAAAAAGTAAATGTTCGCATTTTAGATTTAACGAAAGATCATTAATGAAGATTAAAAAGAGTAAGGGGCCCAAGTTTGATCCTTGAGGAACGCCGGAAGTTGGTGTAAAAGGAAGTGATAAAACGCTACCATATTCTATATAAGATTTGCGATTGAAAAGATAAGAATATAATAATTTTATCAAAGACTGAGATAATCCAATTGCTTCTAATTTATTTAAAAGTAGATGTAAATCGATTTGGTCAAAAGCTTTTGCTATATCTGTATAAATCACATCCACTTGCCCTTTAATATCCAGCGTTTCTGATACGTATTGAGTAAAGCAAGCTAAATTGGTTATTGTTGATCTTTGTGAGATGAAGCCATGCTGATTTGGTGATATGTATTGTCTAACATGAGAATAAATTATATTGTAAACAAGTGACTCAAATATTTTAGAAAAATTACTCAATACAGATATTGGCCTGTAATTATTTATTAGAGAAGGATTCCCTTTTTTAAGAATAGGGCAAACACGCGTCCTCTTCCAAATATTAGGATAAGTAGATGTATGTAGAATGAGGTTGAACAATGTGTGCAGGGGTTTAGCAAATATAATGGAGCAATCGCGAATTAAGCAAGTAGGAACCATGTCAATACCCGAGGTTAACTTATTTTTAAATTTTTTGGTAGCATTTGCGATTTCATCCTCTGAGATGTAATCAATATTTATTACAGGTAGGTTGTTTATTGTAGAATGACTATGAACAAAATTGGGATCTGGCTGAATGTACACGCTTGAAAAGTAACTACTAAAAGCATTTACTACAGCTTCTGGAGTATCGTACTGATTTCCGTTATAATCTTGTACTAACCCAGGGATTCTAGATTGCCGTTTTTTGGTATGAATATATGACCAAAACTTGTTAGGATCTGTAGAAATATCGTTTTGTATGGCTTGTTATAATTGTTATAATTATTATAAACGAGAGATATTTCGATCTTAAGAGAGGACCGCAGGTGCTTAAAGCGGGAATAATAGAAGCTAGAGTTATACTTTTTAAACTTTGAATGCATTTTATTCTTTTTTTGTATTAAATGTATAATCTTTTTATTATACCAAGGTGGATATTTATAGTGATATGTATTATTATGAGCTAGAGGAACAGTTGCATCGAAGATTTCATACAATTTTTTGTAAAATTCAGTGCATGCTTTATTAATATGATGAGCAAGAAAAGACCAGTCTGTTTTACAGAGGGTATCATAGAGAACTGGGAAAGCCTTTTTAAAATTATAAGTCTTTTTACATGACTTAGCAGAAAATTTTGGCAATGGCTTATCGACCCTAACAGATACACATAGTGCTGGATGGTGTTTATCTTCTTCTGTTAGGGGATTAGTATCTCTGGATACAGTTACATTGGTAGTACTAAATACTAGGTCCAGTGTACGACATAATGTATTAACAATAGCATTATATTGATCAAGTCCAAGAAAAGATAAGTAATCGTTAACAATAAGAGATTGTTTATCGGTAGGATTTATATTGTAAGATGGAATGTTAAAGTCACCCAGTATAACAATTGCACCATCACTAAGTACATCTAGAGTAGAAAATGTTTCAAGAAATATTTCTAAACTTTCAGATGACAACAATGGCTGTATATATATATCGCAAAAATATAAAAAATTGAAGCATTAATGACAATTTTAATACCGACAATATCAAAAGTTGGAGTACTTTGTTCCAGAGCTGTAAGATATAATTTTGTAACATTGTTAGAAATTGTGCTATATCCGACATTAACTGCTAATAAAACGCCTCCTCCTCGAATAACTGCACAGGCTTGAAGGTTTCGGTCTTTGCGAAAAACCAGGTAATGATCAGGAAATAATTCTGCACTTGAAATGTCATTAATTAACCAAGTTTCCGACAATGAAATTATAAAATAATTAGAGCAGCAGGTTGCATTATAAACCGAGGTAACTTTGGACCTAAGTCCTCTAACATTCTGGTAATAAATATCCAAGATATTATCTATGTATATGGGTTTGGTATCAGTTAAATCTAATGTATACTTATCAGAAGCAGTTGGAAAGATCTTTGATTGCTATTGTTACATACATGAGTTTTGGTAGAATTTTGGTAGGAAATTTGGTAGAATTCCGCTCCCACTATACCTAAACCATAGATACAGGAAATGAGTCATCACAAATCACCTGGGCAACCAAGGGAGACTTCCAAAACTTTAGTGCATTCCCTCTCTCTCTCTCTATTGTTTGCTGTTTTCTTTTCATATATTCGTTACACAATAAAGAGAGATGGAATACAATAATGCTTTGGAAGCAACCCGCTGTAACCCAGGTGATTTGTGATGACTCATTTCTTGTATTTATGGTTTAGGTATAGCTTAGATTGTTAAACTTCGCATTGACACAGAGCCTACTGCTTTATTTCCTTATACAAAAAGGCCAATGGTCAATGGCAATGGTCAATTAACCAATCAATTGAAATGATCTGTAAACAATCATACAAAAAGTGGAGTTATTATAGACGTATGAACTTTCTGGTTATAATTAAAACTTTTTAAATTACTAGTTCAATACCCCCAAGCTCCAGTGCATTAGGCTCCTAGCGACCAAAAAAATGTTTGAGTTGCTCTATCTTACCGGAAGATAGTACTGGGTTACGATAGTAAAAAGTTATGGACTACTAAAATTAGGATAAACCGTGTATATTGCTATTTATTATTTATCTTATTGTCTGATTCCTGCAAACCCTAAGCGAAGTTCACAAGATAATTAAGAAAACATATCAAAAGGTTTTGTCTCATAATGCACTAGGAATTCAAGCACAATTTACAATTTCATCCTTTATGATCAGAGTATTCTAAAAAAATGAATCAAATTCTTGACCTGTTAAGTTACTTTTACCACTTAAACGGTAAAAGTAAGTCGGTAAAAGTAAAACGGTAAGTCGAAAAAGTGTATTTTATGGCCCGATTACATATGAATACCTGAAAGTTCAAAACAAGTTCAAAAAAGTTTGATGTGACATCTTTTTACTGATGTAATTAATGTTCCTGTATGAAAGTAAAGGTATGAATAACATTTCTAGTCGATCAGTTCAATTTTTATAAAAAACTAATTTAGGTAATACAATGGCACATAGTGATTTTACAATAATACAGTGCAAAGTCTATAGTAAACCCTATAGTTTTTACGTTTGTTTCATTTTTCTTTTGTTCCATCTTATGAACGTCAATTTTTGCGTTTCGCAAAAAATCTTATCAGCTAGCCAATTAAAGAACTAATTGTAGAACAGAAAAGTGTAACAGCTATGGCGCCTTGGCAACTGTTATGGAAACTACCACTACCCAGAATGAAGTCCAGTGTCAGAGAAGTTGTTTAGAGTTAATCAAATGATAAATAGCATTGATCTACTACCTGTGTATAAGTCTGCGACAACAGGCAACTTTAACAAACATCCTGATCACTTGGTCATTGTCCATCGTAAGAAAAATAAGAGGAAATTTTGGGAAAATGATTGTGAGGTGAACTTTGTTTTAAAATATGAAAGATAAATATACGACGAAACAATAAAACAACATAACTTATAATATAGGAGGTAAGTACTTTACTCTAAGCAACAAGAAATAGCTACTTCGAAAAACCAAAAAGATCCAGGCTGAAAATTGCGGGGCGCCGTTTCAATGAGACAGGGTTCGTATATACAGTATATGAAGAAGGAGGTCTAGCACTTCTTGGTTACACCCCCGAGATAAGGAAATTCCATTTAAAACGAAAAAAATCTTTATTTCTGATTTTATGTCTGATTTTAGAAACTGCCCCCACGAGTACGGCTTCTATCCCTACTGTACATTTGAATATCTGTACTTACCTAAATTCAAATTTTTTCAAAAAAGAAATTGGTGATATGTCGAACACAATCACCACACTACGTGGATTCTCAGTAATATCAATAAGCCGTTGAGATCACTTTCCCACACCTACAGAGCAGTATACCTTAGCAAACTTCATATCTCTGGTTCTATAGCGCCCCTTCATGATCCGATAACTAATAAATTAATTATGGACTACAAATCATTCAAAAATTGTAGAAATATGAATTATATCTCTTAAATGAAAGATACAATGTGAAGCAAAAGGTTAAACTCTTAGAAAACTGGTAATGTAATTAATTCTAGTATCCTCTTTGCATCCTCTTATCTGTGCTACTGTATTTCATTAACAAGAAAGACTTGAAAATTCAAGGTTATATGTACTTAAGAACCACAGATCCAGAGAATATAAACTCAGAAATTAGATTAAACTTCAATCCTAGTGTTTACCGCTAAATTGAATTTATTAGAAAATCCTTGAGGATATAGACGATGTTGGGAAATGAAAACCTAAACAAGTAATAGAGTTATATCAAGCATATTAAGACACTCTAGATGAATACATAACCAAGATTCGTAATTGCTCCTTTTGAAGCATAAAGCTTCAAGTTCATCAAGTTATTAAGGACGAGGTTTTTCTGCACGTACTTGTTTTAGGGACATTTTATGTAACAACTAAGCTACTTACGGAAAGTCCTACCTTATACCATCCTCCGATCTTGAAAGTTTGTTGTTTTCTAGCCTTTGTGTCTGAACTTTATTTGCTTCTGACTTAATATTACCTCCAGCACTTTCATTAATCTGCAACCTTTAGCTACTACAAAATGAAAAATTCTTATCTAAACAATTGTTTAAGGAATGTTTTATTTTCACAGATTCTTTTTTATATTACGGATTTCATCCATGATTAAAAATATATGGTTTTAAACTAAATCTTCCGGTTTTCAACCTTGACGTCAATCCAAGCAAAGAAATATATCCTCGTATGCCTTCCTAAAATTCCTTCTTTTAATTCAGTTTCGTTCTTACTGATTAAATCAAGCAATTTCGAAACGTCAATTCACAAATTTCGATAATCGTTCAGCAAGGCAAATGTTTAAAAACTTCTTTTTTACCACTTAAATTAAATTTTCTTCCTTTGAGACTCAGCATCTGACAGTTCGTATTCCTCTTCAAATTATCCGATTGGATTGCCTTCATTTCGATTTAAATTTTACATTTGATTATTAAATTGAAACTTTATATTAGATTTTGAGATTGGGTAGGAATTCGTTATCTAACCGATTTTATTATTTGTACAAATATTTTCTACATCATTTTACCAACACTGCAAATATTTTAGGTTCGGTAATTGAATTTACATCCCTTTATAAACGTAGATTTGCTTTAAGTGATGGTGGTTTAACTTTAAAAGGTAACGTCAGGTTAGGCCTGTTAAATTTATGTACCTACTTAGGAAGTTGGAAATGCGTTACTGAATTTCACAGACTTGTTTGCGAATGTATTTCAGCTATGCTACGGTCTTGATGACTGTTTTGTATGTCATTAGAAGGGTAAAAGGGTAAAGCGTTTTCGTAATAGTTTTTAGAGGACATGACCTGAACTAAATCTGTTGTAAGTACTAAGTAGGCAATTACGTCAACAGTTAGGTCAACAAATCTGGGTAATTATTTTAGGTATTTTATTTATGTTACTATACCTCCCTGTTTGTCGTATATGAATATGAAGGCTAAATTTATTACATTATAGCACCCCCATAACCGAAATGACGGACACATTAACTGCAAATGGTTGTGAATATCGAACAAAGATGACACCATCATACATACTAAGATATTATTCTAGCCTTGATAGTGTACTGACTAGCGTGCTCTCTCACTCAAGTGCACCGTGATCGACTCCAGGTGCCGTCAATTTTGGGGCAAGGTTTTTCTGGAATTTTTCCTTAGCTTTAACACAAACATGGGATTTGTGCTAAAACATCTATCAGCCGGCTGCAGCCGCACGATGGGCCTGCGTTATAATAATCACCCATCCCTCCCGAACAATCTTCCAGCTTCTGGGGCCTAGTTTCCAGGTTATGGGCAGCAGTCGTTATTATTATGTATTGCTATGGTATCTTACCATGCGTATAATATGCATATACCTAAAACAATATTTTAACTGGTTGAGATTTCTTTATTATGGCTGACTCTTAACGAGCAACTGATCAAATCTGCTCCTGGTTCAACAAGTGGAACATACGAGTCAACTCAGCGAAATGCCAAACTAAAGTGTTTATCCTAAAACGCATCCCAAACTTACCTAACATCCACATCAGTAATAATAGCATCGAATGGAACCCAGCCGATAAAGCAGTCAAAATCTGGGAGTGCTTTTTGACACGCGACTGTCATGGAAACTACACATTAACCAAAAGCTCAATCAGAATTATGCACGACTTGTGCAACTATCCTCTAATTAATAGAAAGTCAACACTAAAAATTCAGTGTGCAACCCTAATGTACATATCTTTAATCAGACCGCTGGCATTGTACCCATCACCCATCTGGAGCAACACCGCGAAAACAAATTTAACCAAACTCCAAAGGCTTCAAAACAAAGTGCTTCGCATCGCCGTAAATGCACCATAGTACATAAGAAATGAACAATTACAGTATGAACTGGGTATCTCAACAATACAAGAGTATATCAGTGCCAGAGCTAAGAAATTCTATATCAACATAAACTCCTGCGAGGCATCGGCACACTATCATCTCAGCAGTCGAAATATCCACACCCGACTGAAGCGAAAGCTACCTCAGGACCTACTAACCGATCACTCTACCGACTGATCACAATTCAATTGGAGATGCCAATATATCTCAAATGCTATTTTACTCAGTTATTTGTAGATAGTTCAACCCTACCATGTATAACATTTATATTGTTGATCTGGTAATAAATAAATTTAAAAAAAAACAATGTCATTTTGGCTCGTGACTTTGGTGCGTTATCTCAATGAGGCACAAAATTCTATTTTATAAGCTGTAGTCAATTTTTTTAGTTGCTATTAGGGCATCCAATCCCGGGATCCCGAGGATTTTTCAGTCCCGTTAATCCCGGGATTATATAAATTAAATCCTGGGATTATAAAAATTCAATTTCCATTCTTATTTAAACGTGGCAACCGTGCGAACTCAGAGGACTAATTTATTATTAGTTGTTTAAAAAGTGGGACTTCCCCGACGCGCATACTGTTTTGTTTGTTATATCTTAACGTAGTCTGTATGTAATACTATAGCTATATGTAGATAGAAACAACTTTTATTTTAGAGTGTGTTGATTTCCAATCATTTTTCGTGTTTATAAATTGATGACAAGTTCTTTTTAGAAGCTTTGTTAAATAATAATCATTTAGTAAATAGTGTTTAATAGTTCTTAACACGAAAACTTGTAATCTTGCAACAAAAAAACTTATAACAAAAATAGATTGAATTGTTTTGTTTATAAACAAATTCGAATACTTATACTTACTTAACTGTGCATCTTAACAAAATAATAATTACATATTAGTTATTAGATATAATAGACAGGGGCGTCCCCAGCGGTGTGCGAAGGCGTGCACGTAACACGGGCAGTCAGATTCTAGGGCAGCCAAATGAATTTAAAATTAATATACTATATGGCGACGGGCAGCGATAACAAATTCCAAATTTAAATTATCGGAAAAATAATATAGGATGCTATTAAATTGGTCGGGGTTAGAAATGCTAAATTGTATTATAAGAACTTATTTTTCTAATAATCGTATTTTTGTTACAAGATTTGTTACAAATTAACATATAATTTACGACAAACATTGGGGGCAGCAGTAATAATCTTTACACAAGGGCACCCAAGTGTCTGAGGACGCCCCTGATAATAGAAATATACAAAGATATAATGCGTAAAATTTAGCGTTTGCATCTGTTTTTTTTTCTAATCTGAAAAACGATATTTAACAACTGTATGGACGTAAATATATGAGGGTACGTGTTTTTTTAGGTTTATTATCGATCATGTCTACTTCAAAAGAATCCCTTATATATATTGCACATAAAACAAAAACAGAAGATAAAAATTCAGTTTGGTTTTATTTTTTAACTGAAAAGGGTCGGAGTGAAACGGCTAAGTGCAAACGTTGTCCAGCTATGTTACAAACCAAAGGTGGATCGAAAAAAGGCCTGATGGTTCACTTGTTCAAAATCCACAAAATAGATTTAAAGTCCAAACGACTAAACCAAAACATGCCTAGTCCATCAAACACAAGCAATGTCGCTAGTTCAGGAAGAGGAACCGCCTAGGTCAGTAGATCAGAGAAAACTTACTGGTTTTTTTGTGTCTAAAAACGAAACCACTTTAGAAGCCGTACTGGCAAGAATGACAGCACTGGATGGTATATCATTTTCTAAATTTATAACTTCGAAGTATTTGCGGGCTTTACTGAGAACTACATTTACAGTTCCAGATTCTCCAACCACAATAAGAACTTTAGTCTTTAACTACAGTAGGAAAATTCGTTTATTTGTCACACAGGAATTACTGCATCAAAAAGCAGAAGGACAACGATTTAGTTTAACATTTGATGTATGGACTTCTCTATCAAATAAGCATATTATGAACATAAATGTGCATGCTGAGCAAGAATTTTGGAATCTCTGATTACTAAGAGTTAAGAAATCTGACAGCAGAAGTAATTATTCAAACATTAGAAAACCGACTTACTGAACACAAGTTACAGATGATCTTGTAAGCATTACCACAGATGGAGCAAGTACCATGACTAAAGTAGGGAAAATGATAATTCCAGAACAACTATGTATAGCTCACGGAATATAGTTGACGGTTATAGATGTACTATACAAAAAACGTATACTTACCGAAAATAGTGAAGAAGATATAAGAAACCGATGATGAAGATGAAGATCTTGAGAGCCTAGAAACAGACCATGGATTCGTGATTATCAAAGTCAAAGAAGATTCTGCCACTTTAGAAACGGAGAAATATAATATTTATTCTACCGTGTCGAATATCCGAAAACTAATCAGAGCCTTTAGAAAATCTCCAACAAAAAATGATATCCTTCAAAGTTATGTTAAAACTGAACATGGCAAAAAAATGAAACTTATTTTGGATTGCAGGACAAAATTGATCAGTCTTCTTATGATGTTGCAAAGGTATGTTCTTTTAGAAAATTGTATTAAAAAGGCAATGCTTGACCTCAATATGACGATTCCGTCAGACGCCGAATGTCAACTTGTTGCAAATTTAGTGAAACTTCTAAAGTCTATAAAAATAACAGTAGATGCTTTATGTTAACGGGATATGAATTTATATAAAGCAGACATTGCGTTAAAATTCATGCTGAGTGAAGTACAAAAAGTTTCAATTGCTTTATTATCAAGTTTGGAAAACTCTCTCAGATTCCGAATTAAGCAACAGTAAGCGAACAGTTTTTGCTAGTATTCTTTCTTATTTACAAAATCCTAGTAGCAATGAGACAGATGATCTCTTCAAGATAGCTAATAAGAAAACTATACTGCATGAAATGATTAAACTTATAGAGAGGTTACAAAACACTAGAAATATTTCAGAAGATACCCAGCAAATAGACAGCGAAGAAGAAAATGATGAAGATGAGTATGTTGGTATTGCCGATTTTAGACAAACAATATTTGAAGACGCCCGTGAAATAAGTCTTGAAGAAAAGCTACATAAAGCCCTAAATGAGAGTGTGGTGCGGCCAAAATCTATAAACGACCAAAATTTAAATGAAACTCTTCCTCGGGAAATGGACTTGTTCGAAAAAGGTGGATCTCGTAAACCAAACTTGCAGATGATATATGATTTTTTAATCACCATACCACCTATCAGTGTAGAATCCAAGAGGTGCTTTTCCGCAGCTGGAAATCTGTGTACTAAAATCCGTTCTAGTTTAGCAGACAATAATATGTTGGACGAACTGGTGTTTTTACGTTATTTTTTTTAATAAGTTGTTCCTGTTTTGTTTTTATATTTGTTGATATTTTCTTTTAATTAAATATGTAAAATCTTAAATAATTTTCTTGATTTTTATTTTAAATATATTGTATACACAATCCCGAGATTCCGGTATCCGAAAATTTCAATTCCGAAATCCCGGGTTTGAAAATATACTTCGGGATTGGATGCACTAGTTGCTATGTAGTTGTAATTTGTTGGCTAAAGAATTACATATATTCACATTCTCAGACTGCATTCTCTTTTGATTTTAAAATTTTGTATAATTATGGCTTTCATTTTGTACGTTACTATATTTTTAGAAAAAAACTCAAATTTTACAAATTTGATGTTTTCTTGACTCAAAATTTTAGTTGCCATTGGTATAGTGAGACACCATTATGTGTAAGACTGAGAAAAAAGGCTTAAAGTTGGATAACATATTTATTGTTGTAGTGTAATTCAATATAAATCAGTATACATTTTAGTTGACTAACATACAAGGAAATGAATTTCCTTCAAAGATTTATAATGGCCGTAGACAACATTATTTCGTGTAAATGTAATTTTTCTGAAATCGTGATTTCAAATGTTTTCAAAAAAATTAAATTACTTGTCTATAAAATACAGAACTAAAAATATAGGTAAAAAATAAATTAACTACATTTTCTATGAAACTAAAAACAATTAAATTACAACCACTCGCATCGAGCAAACTGATTTAGTAGCAAACTGAATTTTAAACTTGAAGATAAACTATTGAAATGGCCAAAAGGTAATCCGCATTTAAGACAATTTCTTGGAAATTATTTGAAAGAAATTATACAGCAACCCTTTTATGTGAATTCTCGGCTACTAGACTGACGTCAGAGCAATATCACAGTCTATGCTAGGCATAGACTCGTAAGCTTTAGTTAGCTCTGCCTGATATTCCTTACAATGTTACTCTGTGCAACTCACTCATTCAGTTGTTTATCATTGACATTGCAATTTTATAAACTACATTCAAACATACAATTTATTGGCTTGTAATTTCTCCAACATAAGTTTCTGTTAACAATTTTCAATCACCTTGAACATATTCGCTTGGAGAACTCTCTTCTATTTTCTACATAAATGACCTTTTTTCTTTCTCAAAGGCTTTTTTCTCTCGCACCTTTTCACGTTCTTGTTATTTTAAGTCAATTATCCTTCATCAACAATATGCGAGATATTAAGTGGCGTAAAACACAGGCAGACTTAACTTTAACTTCAGATTTAGGTATGAAACTTGCGAATCTGCCTTCAGATGCAAGTGACACAAAGACCAAACACTTGCTAGACTTTTGACTTCCCATCAATTCTAATTTCCACTATGGCACGCACTACCCATAAATTCTCAATTTGGTTATTGACCATTAGTTTTTCTTCTTCCTCGATCTTCTATTCCTCAAGTCCCGAGCGTTCACTGCAGTCACCGCAGAAGACCAAACTATTTCACGAAGGCCTCAAAGTGATCGAGTATTAGAGAAAAAGTGAACTGTATATCGATCTTTATTCTGCATGACGAGTACGTTCCTACAACTGTTCAAGGATATTAGTAGAAATTATGGATTCTTAAAGATGAAAGTATAGCAGCTTAAAAATAGGGAACCATTCTAGAAAAGGCGTATGATTTACCGGCGAAATTCGTCGATTCGTGACAGCGAGTTGTACATTGGGCCTGAATTGCTGACAAAAACATCGAGTTGGAGAGGTGTCTCGGATGTGTTTGATGCAATCAAGATTATGTCCAAAAGGATTATAGAAGATGAAGATGCTATAAGACGAAAAGCCATGCATCTCATTTAAGTAACATCGAACGTGAGTTTCTGATCGAAGTATGAACCTTATCGCGACCAAACAGATCACAGGTGTGGCCCGGTCTGTCGGCGACAACACACTAGATGACCATGATGGTCTTTACATCAGCATCTAGGCAACAATTCGCCATTTATCATTTTTTTAAGAGAAGGGTGGCATGTCTGATTGTTGAATGGCTTCGGCAATGAAGAGGATGCCGAATATATTTACATATTGCATTATTCTTCTTCTTGGCAAGTCCTCATGGAACAGGTAAGTTATTACGGTGCTCAATTATTAATGACATTGTCGATTACTCCTTGCAGACGCAGTTCTACTAATGAGCAGTGTCCTTTCCTAGTGCAAGAATCTGCCAAAACAGGTACCCAGGAACAAGCAGACGACCTCAAGGTGATTATGTAACTTGCGACTCGATACGTCGACTTCCGGTTGTTCCGGACGTTCCTACTGGCAAGTTTAAAATACGCAAAAAAAAGCTTTTAACGTTATTCCTAACGTATTTTTTACTCTTATTGCTTATTAAACCTTGTCTATAGATTTTTGTAGCAATTAATTACTAAGAAATAATGCTTAAATCAATTAAATCCTCGTGGTTTAATTCTCCTTTAAAATCACTTTTAAAAATAACAAAATAAAAATAAATAAAAATAATAAAATGATTTTCCTTTGTAATTAGATTCCTTTGCGTAGATATAAATAAATAAAACACTTGGTTTCATTACTTTTGCGTTCCGACTCTAATTTAAAATTCAAATGTGCTTTGAAAGCTTTCATCCACTTTAAATAAGGGTTGGTTTTCCTTCATATCTGGAACTAGCATTTTATTGGAGCTGATAAAAGTGTGGCTTTTACAGAAGCGTTTTCATTTATCTTGTTGCCATTAGTTCGCATTTATTTGTAGTTACAATTAAATTTCAGGTTATCATTAATTATACTCCAAACCCTGTAAGTTCAAATGCACGTCACACCCTACGTCATAACCTCAAATGACGTCATTAATTTAGTATGTTTCCATTATTTACATGAGTATTTATGTATGTGTAAGCAATTTAGCACATGTATATACGTTTGTGTTGCCAGGTACACACAGATGAAAATAAAAATCGACTGTAGATTGATATGTAAACTACAAACAGCAGTATTGCCAACAGTAGAAAGACAAATATGAAAGTCATACGCAGTTAATTCTTTTACAGTTTGTATTTCAAGTATATAAACTCAAAATATAATAGACGTGAATAAATAAGATGATGTTTTTACTAGATTAGAGCAAAATCTACATATCAAATTACATGTGAAGTTATAATAACTCAAAAAACTTTTCAAATAAACACTCATATCTATTTATTTTTGTCAAGTTTACAATTACCGCCATTAAAGAATTTGAAAAGATTATTGATGGCCTGCATCGGAACTTACAGGTTATGAAGTATAGCTTTCATTGATAAGAAACAAAGGTTGTAATGTTATAGGAACAGAATATAAAGAATGTACTTTGATTCTTTTGTTATTAGTCTTTCAGAAACGTTCTGAAAGTTACGACATAGTAATGTTACCTAAGGGATGAAAAAGCTAGTGTCAAATATCTACTGGAAAATAATGTGCCTGCACATAATGGACTCAGATCTCAAATGTGTGATTGAACCGTAACACTTTAATACAGTTGAGGATTCGTTTACATAAAATCGATAGCATGATGTTGATTTTCATTTCGTTTGAAGGCACTTTTAAAAATATATGTACTACGTTTTTCTTGCGCAGTTAAAAATATTTTTTTAATTAAATGCAAAAACGATGTATACTGAATGCTTGTTTGAAATGAGCAAAATGTAATAAATTAAAAAAAATAGGTATTTTATGTAAGCAACGACACTAAATCATGGTAATAAACCCTTATCCATCTTTGATGTTTCTAAAAATAGAGTTTTTAAAGTTAAATGTTTAATTTATCAGAGAAAATTTGTAGTTTCCACTTTAGATACACAAATTGCTGGACAATATACAGGGTGTTTTTTATATAAAGGATTTTGGCTTAATGGGTAACATATCTATAAAGGAAGAAGGCAAAAATGCATAAAATTCCACACTATCTCAAAAATAAATTTTCACTAAAACCTGTTGGGCACCCGGAAAATTAAGCAAACTGAAGACGGCCCTGGTGTATGGAGGAGCTATTATTTCTATGTTGATCAGTCATTTAACTTAGGTTTAACAAAAAGCTGTTTACTATTTAAACTGTTTATTAATAAATACATAAATTTGTCAAGTAGACTAAACAATGACAGCACCTAAATAAAAAGGGATTTATTTGTTATTATTACAACTACTCAATTTCCGTATTAGGTTGCAAATCGTTATTAATGGTAATCAATTTGAATTGTATTTAATCTCGGACATCGTTAGAAATAATAAGTAAATCGGTAGCTTAATAAATTCTATTAACAGTTAAAATTGGTGTAAAACGGAATATTAAAACATGACATGTCCTTATCCCGAAAATATGCATTTGCATAGCTGTAATAAACTACTAAAAACGTACATGATCGTTCATTTTAAAAATAACAATGGTATGCTAATGGTATAGTACGATCATTTCTATCGATTAAAACGGCGTAATAATTATTTTTTTTTTAAATTAAAGTTAACCATTATAGGTCCTTTAATGTTATTACAATCTGATCTTTTTGTGTAGATCAATGAGCAATTTTTTTTCTAACTTAGATTATTACGTTTGAAAATTCTTAAACTAAGGTCTTTACTCACTAGTTTGCCTTGTGTTCTAGTAAATTAACTACACTAAACTTAATATGTAGCACAACCCGCACAATGCTCTGCTTTGCCTATCACTCTTTCACTAATTCAAAAGGCTTCGTTCTCTTGAGTCTTCTTAATATATTTGTGTTGTCCAGGAGCTGGATGGCCTCGACGTTCACGTGGTTGAGTAGCCTTTGTTCGTGGCTACTGGCAAATTTGGCTATGGTTTGGTCAACAGTATCCATTTGAAGGTCATGATGAATGTCTCTGTTTCGGCAGTACCAGGGTGCGTCAACGATGTTCCTTAGTACTTTGTTCTGGAAGCGCTGGATCACTTGAATGTTGCTCTTGCTGGCACAACCCCAGAGTTGAATACCATAGGTCCAAACTGGTTTTAGTACTTGCTTATACAGAAGCAGTTTGTTATATGTAGACAGCTTGGAGTTTCTTCCAAGTAGCCAATACATTTTTTTCAGTTTTATGCCTAACTCTTCGCGTTTCTTTTTAACATGGACACTCCAGCGGAGTCTAGCATCTAAGGTCATTCCCAGATATTTGGCCAAGTCAGCATAAGGGATCTGGGTATCGTTGATTCTAATAGGTAGATGTTGCTTCTGTTTATTAGTAAAGTCTACATGTACAGATTTATTTTCGTTTAACTTGATGCGCCAAGTTTTAGTCCAGGTGTTAATTTTATCAATGGAGGTTTGAAGCTTCTCTGCGGCCTCTTCATGATCTTTTCCGACAGCAATGACTGCGGTGTCGTCAGCAAATGTTGCTATTGTTTCATGTTCAAAGCTTGGGATATCACTAGTATATAGTAGGTAAAGTACCGGACCTAGCACACTACCTTGTGGTACCCCTGCTCTAATTTCCTTTAATTCAGAGTAAGAATCTTCCTGTTTAATTCTAAAATATCTTTCGGATAGGTAAGATTGTAAGAGTTGTGAAAGTTGTTGTGGCAGACAACGGTTTAGTTTGTGAAACAAGCCTTCATGCCACACTTTGTCGAAAGCCTGAGCGACGTCGAGGAAGACGGTGGAACACACTTTTCTTTCTTCTAGTGATTTTTCAATGACGTTTATGATCCTGTGGACTTGGTCGATGGTCGAGTGGTTTTTTCTGAATCCAAACTGGTGGCAGGGAATCAGATTCTTTTCTTCTACTATAGGTTTTAGTCTCTTAAGGAGTATTTTTTCATATAATTTCGAAATGACTGGTAACAACGATATAGGTCTATATGATGCTACGTCCTGAGGAGGTTTACCTGGTTTAGGAATCATTATAACTTCTGCAACTTTCCACATCTTAGGGACATACTTCAGTCTGAAGGATGCGTTAATAAGATTGGTAAGTTTTACTATAGCTTTTCTTGGAAGTTGCTTCAATACTTCGTCAGTGATCAGGTCAAAGCCAGGAGCTTTTTCGGGTTGATATTTGTTTTAATTTCATCTGATACTTCCTTTGGCGAGGTAGGTCTGATGATAACATCTTCTTGTTCCGGTTGATTCCAGTCTTGTAGTTCTTCTCCATCGTTTGGTTGGAAAATACTCTCTAGATGTTCTGCAAACTATATGCTTTTTGGGCATTATTTCGGGCCCAACTTCCATCTGTATTTCGAATTGGAGGCTTATGTAGAACAGGCCTTTTTAATCGTTTGGTAGCCTTCCAGAGTGACTAATCTGTTTTGTTGTCATTAGTTAATTCCCTCAGGTAGTCTCCAATCGACTCGTTTTTGATACGCTGAATTTCGCGCTTTAATTGTTGAGTTACGTTGTTCAGAGTTGTTTTGTCTCTTGGTGCTCTAGTCTGTTGCCATTTCCGTCTGAGCTTTCTCTTTTCTGAAATAAGGTTCCTAATCTCTTTAGGATAGTTATTTCCTTTTGTTCTACGGGTAAGCTGAGGTGTATTATCCCATGCTGCTTGTTGAATGTTTTTGACAAACAGATCAACTTCGTCATCTAGTTGCTCTTCTGTTCTTAATGGAACTGAAAGCTCAATAAGTTCCTCAAGTTGGATTTTGAAGCTTTGCCAATCTGTCATCTTATTAGTTAAGCTCGGTGGATTTTCTTTTTGGATTACACTGTCGCTTAGTGTTAATAGTATCGGAGAGTGATCTGAGTTCATATCCCATTCTTCTTCAACATGGATATAATTGGTTGAGATGTTCCTGATTACAAAGAAGTCTATGAGATCAGGAATTTTATGCAGGTCAGTAGGCCAGCACGTCGGCTTACCGGATGATAATACTTCGCATTTAAGCTCTGTTGCTGCTGCTAAAAGTTCCTTACCTTTAGTTGTAGTTAGTCTAGATCCCCAGTGTGTGTGCTTTGCATTAAAGTCACCTCCAACGATGAATCTATTTTCTTGGCTAGTGAGGAAGTCTACACATTGTTCTTTCTTTATAGTATGTCTCGGTGGGCAATATATTGCCGTGATCATTATTTCATATAATTTAGTTTTAATACTTACAGATGTGGCCTGTATTTTCGCTGTTTGATAACCCATTTCTTGGTGGTGTAAAATGGATTCCTTTATAATAATTGCACTTCCTCCTTTTGCTGCATTATCCGGGTGGATTGTATGATAGGCTTTGAATCCTTTAAATTTGATGTATGACTCTTTCGTGAAATGAGTCTCAGATATGAGGCACACATCAATTTTCTCTATGTCAAGGACTGCTTGCAATTCTTGCTGGTGTTGCAGCAATCCATTGGCATTCCATGCCATGATTCTTAGATCATTAGCCATTTTTATTTTTAGAGATAGCTCCTTTGGCGCTATATTCTAGTTTGGTTAAACGCTCATCAAATTTTGTGAACAGTTTTTCTTGGTTATTTAATTTATCTAGGATCATTTGCAAAGTCTGATCCATGGACGTAGTTTGTTTTGTGTTTTGAGAATTTTTATTAATATTAGCTGTACCTGCTACAACTTGACTATATGGCATAGTTACTCTTTTATCTGACATATGTTGTTTTGTTTGGATATTTGTTCCAGCATTTACCTGTTGTTTATCTCTTACTGGTTGTTTGGGTAAATTAGGTTTTTTCATGGACCTAGTTTTCAGTTTCTGCATTTCCTTAGCGACTATGCATCCTCGATAACTTGCAGGATGATTTTCGCCACAATGGACGCATTTCGGTACTGCACTTTTTGGTTTTGTACACTCTATAGTAAGATGCTTACCAGTGCATTTGACACAACGTGGTTCCTTGGCACAGTATTTTTGCGTATGTCCATAAGCCTGACATCTTTTACATTGAGGTACCAGCTTAGATTTTTTAATTGGTTGTATTTCAACTCTAATACCCATTATATCTGTAATGCTAAAAATTTTATTAACATCTTCATCTTGTCTGAAAACTAGCATAAACATATTTAATGGTTGCTTTGTTTTCCACTTAAGTTTATTTATAGCATCAAGTGCTTTGTATCCTCTTTTACGGAGTTCTTGAACTATTTCATCTGCTTTGAAAGAATGGTGTAAATTTTTAACGACTACTTTTATTGGCCTGTCTTGCTTATTTTCATAAGAATGCCACGAATAATTATTTTCTGAGAGCATCTTGGTTAATAATCTGTAAGACTCGCCATCTTGCACATTAATTTTAATGTTTTCATTATTTATAATTTTAACTTGAAATTCCGTAACAATTTCATTTATTTTTTTATGTAATTCACTAAAATTTTTGATATCGTCCACTATTACAGGTGGCGGTACAGGTATTTTTTTGTTATCTTTTGTTTTCTCTTCTCTATTAGATGTTTCTTTTTGTGGGGGTGTTAGTGACGTATCCATTCGTCTCTTTTTATGATTTTCTTGACCCTAATCCACTCTGTCTCTTTTGCTAATTCCTCCTCATCGGTATGGTATTCTATTGTTTTCTCATTTTTTTGCGTTTGATTTAAACTTTGTTCTAATTTTGCATAATTTTTTTGAATCATTTCTAGTTGAGCTTGCAGATAATTTATTTTAGCCATCATCTGGGTTTTTTCAATCTCAGCTTTTTTCAATTCATTATACAATAGTTGTTCATTTTGCGTTGTTGCATAATTTTGTTCACCTGGTTTATTTTTATCGTTATTAACCGGTGATGGTAAATTGACATCAGGTTGCATTGGAACTCCTTGTTGGATTATTGTTTGCGCATTATGTTGTTGTTGCTGCGAGGTTTTTTGTATCGATGTGGGAGGAGATCTTGAAGTCTTTCCACCTTTTGTAAACATCTTTTTTAATTATTTTTTACCTTACGTTGCGTTTACGTGTTATATCAAACAAACACAACGTCATGTTTTCTGACCTACTTTTATTGCACTATTGACACTTTCACTGTTATTGTTAACCAATATGGAGCGAGGTCGCGACACTTCCTTACTCATCGACAGTTAAACAATAACTAGTAATAATTAATGACGTGACGTAATAATTCATTTATTTAGAAGATGCTTAATTAGATGTAAAAAACAGTCCAGGTTTCACTAAATGCATAAACCTATTTTATTTTCTTAACAATAAATAGTAAGTGACAACCCCAAATTGGTTGCAATACAGAGGGTTTATTAATTGGCAATACTTACCATATTTTGTATGCTTTTAAAACGGAAATTACAAACAAATGATTTTTCTGAAAGTCTACCGCATTGAAAAGACCTTTAGTTATATTTTAAATATTAAACAAAATACGAATTAAGAAATCGCAGAAGGGAAAGTACCGCATCCACTTCAAATGTACAGTGATCTGTTTATCGAATTACAAGTTTTCAGAAATTATTGTCATCTGGATTTGTATAAAAGTTCCTTAAATGTGTTCTTACATAATCGTTGGAAATATGACACCATTCGTGTAAGAATCAATTAATAAACACCCAATTGCGGTAAAAGACGAATTGAAAAACAAACGTAACAATATGTAATTACTAATTACCTTAGGTGTAAAAAATGAATGCCATGTTTCTTTCCAACATGTGTTTTAATACAAACACAAATGCGTAGTTAAGGTCTCTAGATCGGGTCATATTTCTAAAAAGTACCCTATTTATATACTCAGTAATAACTTCCTGCCACATTATTTACGTTAAAGCTTGCAGACAACCATAAATTAGCTTTTTTATGTGACATACAACAACAATTTTAACAACACCTAAAAGGGTATCACATTTTTAAATTAAATTTGTACAAATTAAGGTAGATTAGTGTTACAGGGTCGGACTCGGAATTTAATAAAACTTTAAAATTAATTTTCTCGAAAACTATTCGTTTGAAGAGCAAACTCTATAAGGAAGATTTTTGCTCTACTGTATTCCAACTATCTACCATTCGTCCAAAACCCTTCAATAAATAAATACACCCTGTATGCAGTGTCTGCCATAATGTTGGGTTCATACGAGAAATTTTTTTAATAGTCTAATTGGAAGAAAGCACTTTATGAGGCAACCACCCTGCTTCCAAAAATACTTGAAATGTAACGTTGACAAGTGAGATTAGGTATCTGTCATATTCGCTATTTAAAAAAAATCGGTTAAAACTATTATTTGTTAAAATACGGAAAGATTTTATTAAGAAAAAATGCTTCTAATGACATTTTACGTTCGCATACCGAGTTTGAACGAGATATTCCGACATAAGTATATTTCTGTATATGGAATTTATAGTCATATAACCTTGATAATGACATCTTAGCTGTCGAAACAATTGTCAGGTTATAATTTAATAAACATTGTAAAGCTTTTTATTAATCTTTATTGATTTCACAACATTCTAACGGTAGATTGAGGATGAACGGTTATTTGGCTGACAACGGTATTCTACACTGTAACGTGTTAAAATTTTAGATTCATTTTAAATATATTGTAAAATGCATTTATTGTAAATAATTGTAGTACGGCCCAGTACACTTAAATATATTTTCGTCGGTTTAAAATTGCAGACTTTATTTCAAATCTAATAGTGTTTTTCGTTAATATAAAGGTTCTCACGCAGATGAAATCGTTTTTGCAATAAAAATACAGAGATAAAACTGCCTTCTGGACGGAATGATACGTCTAAAAATGGATTCAATTCAAATTTATGTTTCCTTGTACGTGCTTATTTTCTTTTTTGATGAATAGATTCTTCGAAAATATATATTAAAAAGGAACAGTCTGAAATAATTTTAAATATCAGGCATCATGCTACGAAACAAATTTCTTGCTTCCGTGAAACCCCGTAGAATATTCGAGAAAGAATCTTCTCATTGGCGTGAAGTGTGTCATTTATATGCCTAATAGGGTGGTCGTATACTTCCCTTTCTTAAATTAATAGTTAACCGGGAAAAAGTTGAATTTTTAGTCAGTCAGTAAGATTTTACTAAACGGCACGCACGTGAGAGTGACTGCCTAGCAGGATGCATAACGGCAAGGTCTTGGAGAATTCGCTCGGTAGACGCGAGCTTTTGATACGGTCCGACAAATGCAACTAATTGACTTTTGAAGATTGTTTTGTGATCGTTTCGTTTCGTTTTCCGTAAAAATATAAGCTAATTGCTTTATAATACAGTTTATATCTTCGAGTTAATAAATTTAACAATATACTCTGAAGGAGTTCGCCAAATGAAATAAGTTTGAGTTTTCCCGTTCAGTTTACCGATCAGAAATTTAAGAGCTTCAGATTAAAGCTTAGTATTTTGTTTTAGTAAAGTCGATAACTAATCCAGTGTGCTGTTAGTTTACGCATAAATTTGTACCGGATTAAGAATAATACCGTATTGGGAATAATGCAACCTTTTGAGAAATAAAATTGTGTCAACGTGGTAATCTTTTAAATGATAAACGTTTCTTTTGTAATTATATGGGTCTAAATTCTTATTAATGAGGATACCGTAAGTCTACGTATGACATAATTATCGTAAACTTTAGTTCATAAACAATGGTTATAACTTCAGCATCGATACCAATGATTCAGCGTTCTACCTATTATAATGTGTGAGGTACTTTGTACCTAGTCTTTAAATGAATTTAAAGGCATTATTGTGTTATTGATATTTGTGGAATTTAAAGGATTATAAACTACAACGAATTATCAAAGATTAGCCGATAAACTGTATGTTAGAAGTAAGTTTTGTAATGAAGATTTATTTGTACCATTTGTATGAAAACCTTTTGCTAATAATGCAAGCGTTTTCTTCTCAATAAGGAACCTTATTACAACACTATTATGATTGTTCTTATTATTGTCTTTTGAGACAAAATATTATCTTTATCTATGGATAAATGAAAATTTAAACTAAACCTTATTGTGATAATATTGGACCGATAATTAATTAAAGTTATTCAATTATCTAACCAGTCTAATTAGTCAATTTAACTAATTATGATTAATTACTTAATTTAGTTAATTTTGATCAATATAATCCAAATCTTTTTTACTTGGGGATTCGGATCAAAAATTGTAATGACTTCGAGTAAATGGCGCCCATATTCCTTATTATTGCTGCAAACCTAATTTTTCTTTACAATCTATAAGCTAGAGAAATCAGTACTTACCCCTGAATAATAGTTTGTCATCAAAAAGAGATATTTTGACAATTGACAGTCCCATCGAGGGCATTTGGCTTTAGTTCAGTAATTTTTTTTAATGTTACAATACCATATTTCCAAAAACTCTTTAATAACTGTCTGAATTAGTCGCTTGTGATAATGAATGCAGAACTTTTCAGAGAATACTTTTCCAGCTAGCTAGGAATAGAATGATTACGGTGGTGATTATGCATATTTGCCTTTCGGCGTAACGCAACAAACAACCACAGCTTTGTAATTACTACCCTTATCGTCTGACAAGAGCGTGGTGCTGCTATTCTTATTTGTTTTCTAGAGCGTTCTTAGGTCATTTAGTTGGTCTCAGCTTAAATTAATAAATGATTATTGAATTGTACTTGTAGGGGTGGGGATGGATTCTTCTTGACTGAGGATGTGATGTAGCTTTTTCATCAAAACATTGAGCAAGGGCAGAGAGAATCATACGTTTGGTAACAGGGTCATGAACAGGTAATTTAGGGTGAGTGATACAAAGACAATCAGAGGTGGAGTTCCATTGGAGCCCTAAAACTTTGCTAGGAGCATTACTTAAATTCAAATTCTGTTCTATTAGACTGCAATACTTCTCTTAAAAAGTTTTCGGAATTGGAGCACCACTTATGGATGTGAAAGCTGAAAACGTTTAGGAGTTTATTTAGTTCTTGATAGAGAGCTCTTAAGTCGTCATAACTATTGCATCCACATTGAATATCATCTACATAGGTTTGGGTTAGGATTGCTTCAGTTACAAGAGGAAATTCGGACTTTTTAATTAAAGCGATTTCATGTAACACACGAGTAGCAAGATAGGGGGCACAATTTGTGCCGTATGTCACTGTTAAAAGTTCAATGGACTTTAGGGATTCTTGGGGGATCATCTCTCCATAAAATATTTTGCAAGAAGGTTTGCTTTGGATTGATCATTACTTGTCTGTACATTTTTTGAACATCCGAAGTTAGGACAAACTGAAATAGACGAAACTTACAAAGTATGTCATAGAGATCAGGCTGAACTTGAAAACCTTTAAGAGTCACGTCATTGAGTGAGTATCCTGAAGTGCTTTTGCTACTTGCATCAAAAACTACTCGCAATTTAGTACTTACACTTGCTTCTCGAATTACACATAAATGAGGAATAAAATATTTATTTTCTGAAATAGAATTTAATAAATTTAATGGAACATATTGAGCATGACCTAAAGCAATGTATTCGTCTATAAAGTCTTTGTACCTTTTGAACAACTGTGGGTCCTTTTGGAACCTTTTTCAAGAGTTACGAATTGTCTTTTGGCCATTGTGTAAGAATCGCCAAGTTTTTTATGTTCAGAAGTAGTTTTTAAGGGCATGTTAACTTGAAATCGACCATTTTCTATAATTTTTGCTGAAGAACAAAATATTTCTTCTGCAAGCGCATCATCAGGGCTGAGAATTTTATTATTGGGAAAAGGGACATCTTCAATCTCCCAAAGCTTTTCTAAGGCTTCAGTTAAATCTGAAGTTTGTAAAAAACAACAAAGTTGGGATTGTTCAGAAACTATGTATGGGTCATTTTCAGCGAAATCTGACAGATTAGCTAGGTTTGAGATTGCTTGAGAAGGGATGGGGCCACCTATAGTGTATCCTAAATATGTATTCATAAGTGTTAACAAATTGTTTTGAAGTCTTATAATTTCACCAGTGATGATTTTATAGAAAACATCAGCTCCTAATAAAATATCTATTTCAGATGGAATGTAAAATTCTGGGCCAGCGAGTTGAATGTATTCGGGAATAATTATTTCTTCTCTTCTTAGGGATAACTGGGGCAACTTGCTAGTAATTGTTTTTAATACCGAGCAAGTAATTCTATACTTACAATTCTTGTGTATGTTAGAATATATTGTAATATTTACAATCTTGTTAGTGGCTACTTTATTTACTCCATTTATAGAAATTTGGCGAGTAACTAAGGGGAGCTTGTCTTTCAATTAGATTTTCAGTGATACGTGAAGTTGTGCTACAGTTAGCAAGAACTGCTTTGACCTTTAAAGGAATATCTTCTATGGTAAAAACTGTGACAATTGCAGTAGCTAGTAGTGTTTCTCCACTAGATGACAGTGTAGAAAGAATGGTGTTTGACTGAGGGCTAGTCTGTGGAGGAGAACTTGATTGTGTGTGTGAAGTAGGAATTGAGGGTTCTGAGAATGACTGAATATTGAGTGGAGAGCTATTGGAGACATTTAAAGAGGGTGAATGGCTTTTGCGAGGAATTAGAGTTTGTTTGTGATTCGAGTTATTCTGAAAGTTTCGAGAATGTTGAGAACTTTCAAAATTTTGTTTGTAGCGGGGATTCAAGTGATTGTTGGTAGGTGTATCTACATGTAGAATTGAATGATGCTTTTTGTTACAAATTGAGCATCCTTGAGAATTGCATTGACTTATAAAATGCCTTGAACCTAAACAATTGTAGCAGAACCTACTATTTTTCACAAAATCACTTTTTTCTTTTGAAGAAAGAGCAGTAAATTGAGAGCATCTGTAAATTTTGTGATTATCTAAATTACAATACAAACACCTTACATTACTACTTTGCGATAGGTTAGAACCTGGAGTTTGACAACTTTGTGCAACATGAACATGATGCGAAACCTTTTGGGGTTTCTTCGTTGTACCATTTAATTCTGGAATCGTTCCTCTTTCCAAGATAATGCATCTCCTCTCCAAACAATGGAGAAGATCTTTTAATGTGGGCAATTTAGTAGGATCGGTTTCAGAGTCATAAGAACGTTTGGTACTAAAATCCAATTTTTCACACAGAACATAAATTAGAATTAAGTCCCATTCTTCTACCGGAACTTGTAAATTTCTAGGAGCCTCAACATTTTGTTTAATGAGAGTAACAAATTCTCTTAAGTTAGCAGCATTGCCTCTACTTAAGGAAGGTATATGTAAAATACTTTTATTCACAATCATATTGCAATATGTACATTTCATATGTTGTAAAAACCTTGGAAAGTCAGCTATTGCTATAGCAACACCAAAGTGGTTAACAATTTCCTTTACATGTCTGTAAAACTGACATGTAAAGTCTTGACCAACTTCTTTTTTGTGAATAATTTAAAACAGGACATTTTATCCGATTTAAATCTAGGTTTTTATAAATGTGTTTAACGCTAAAAACATCTTTTTTATTTAATGTTAGTTTTATTTTTTTTCTGTATTTTATATTTAATAATTATGATGGAATTCATTAATTCTTAATTTTAAAATACTGAGCGCATGCATTGCCATCTAGCAGCCAAGAATGAAACCTTACTTAAAATTTCTGTTGGTCGATAGATGGCGCTGATTGGAATTATGACAGTTTATAGAAAATTTATTTTAAAATTTAAAATTACTTTTTTATTTTGATTATTTAAGTCTAATTATTGTGAATAAAATAGTTTATTTACAATCGTATTGCAATATGTACATTTCATATGTTGTAAAAACCTTGGAAAGTAAGCTATTGCTATAGCACCACCAAAGTGGTTAACAATTTCCTTTACATGTTTGTAAAACTGACATGTAAAGTTATGGCCAACTTTGTTTCTGAATAATTCTGAATAATTTTGCTAAAAACATATTTTTTATTTAATATTCGTTTTATTTTTATTTTTCCGTATTTTATATTTAATAATTACAATGGAATTAATTAATTTCTAATTTTAAAATACTGAGCGCATACAGTGCCATCTAGCGGCGAAGAATGAAACCTTACTTAAAATTTCTTTTGGTCGATAGATGGATCTGATTGAAATTATGACAGTTTATAAAAAATTTTAAAATTTAAAATTACTTTTTATTTTTATTATCTTAAGTCTAATTATTGTGAATAAAATAGTATACATGTTTCGTTGGTAAAGTTTTCACGCCTCGCGATATTATTTGACCTCGACGTACCGTCTCGGTCAAACAATTATCGCTTGGCTTGTAAAGATATCCTTTACCAACTCAACATGTAATATACTCGTTTCGCCTACCTGATCAGAAAGTGCTTTTTAAATGTCCTGTTTTGAAGGCAGTTAAGGCTTCTTTGTGGGCCTCTTATGTCAAACTTTTTACTGCCCTCTTATGTCAAATACATAACCTCTACACTACTACTAGATGAAACCACGATTTATTTATGTTAAGTTGGAGATACTGTAAAAATTGTAATTGTTTTTTAAATTGTCATACTTTGACCACTCCTGTGCATTATTCTAAAAAGATTTTAATCAAAAAATGAAATCATTAGTTTTTAACATTAAAAATATAACTCATTCGTAAAACTTTTAGCAACAGAATATGACGGAAAATGTAATTTCAAACATATTTTTACATAACCTTTAAAAATATAAAAAACATACGACAAATTTTTCTACGCTTAGATCATAACTTTGATTTTCATGTCTTCGTCGATAAATTTGTCGTTTGTTTTTTTCTTTTCACAGTGTCATTGTATGTATAAATGGAGGTTGTGACAATTAATTAATAAAAAGAAAATTGTAATTTCAATAAATTATACAATGATAGATTAATTACTCATCCTAATTAAAAGTCATATCCTGTTCCTTTTATTTACCAATAATAATGAAAACATTTACTATACGGCCGTGTTGTATGTAGTGTAATGATTATTAGGTTAATTTAGTTAATAAATTACTAAAAACGTCTGGCGTTATTTTCATTTTCATTCATTCCCTCTAACATATGCCTATTTAATTTACTAATAAGTTACGTTACTGTTTAACTTTTGGAATTGTTTTTTAAACTTTCAAACAGGTAGGCGAAAAACTTTTGTATGTCACTTGGACCGAAAAGCATTTGTAGCCCTAAGTTGTGCGCTGCCCTCGCTACGCTACGCTTCGCTCGGGCATCAAACAACTGTGGGCTACAAATGCTAATTTTCTGCCCTTGAGACACAATATACTATTAATGTGTGCAAAAATTATTGACACTTGATTGTCATATCTACATTTTAATGTGTCTAATGCAATTTGTAGGTTACCAGGAACCAATGTTAAATTTTTAATTAAATTTAATGGTTCATTTTGTAAATAGCTTTTTAAGTATATAAATCTCTGAACCTCAGACAGACTTGGTTCATCTTGGATTAATGTATTAAACAGTTCAATAAAGGTTTTCCACTGAGTGGGATCACCTGTGAAATGAGCAATATTAAGTTCAGGAAGCTTTACACCTATATGTTTTTGAAACTGACTTACCGTGTTGCTTTGCATCAAGCTTATTTCTAATACGTGATAAAATTGTACAATATTTTGATTCAATTTCATTTCTATCTGATTGTTGAGTTGAGTCTAAGTTTTCAATTTGATCTTGAACATTTTCATAATTTCCAAAGGCTTTAATTAACATTTCTTCCCTAATTTTAAACTCGTGACTTTCATTCACAGAGTCAGAGTTGACATTGACCCAAGTTTCCACTCTTGTTATTGCGGATTTATATTTTGCACGATCCTTTGTTAAAACTTCCATTTTTATAAATAGTATATGTAGTTATCACTAGTTTCCAAAATTTTTACTTGCAGTAATACGCTAAAAGTTCAGTTCAAGCTACTAGCATTTCTTAAACTCACCACTTTAACTATAGATCAAATTGTTTTATTTTGACGTGACTGCTTCCAAATTTTGGGATTTCTATATTACACTCAGAACTATTTCAAATATGGGCTCTGGGCAGGACTAGAACAGGGCTGGGTAGGGCTAAAACAGGGGTTCTTGATCCGGTTCGAATCTGGCCAAAATGTAAGGGTGGAGAGGAATTCTTCTTGACTGAGGATGTGATGTAGCTTTTTCTTCGATGTGGGGTTCAACTAAAAATGGACTGTATGTTTTAGAGCTGTACTTGTTGTACAACAATTAATACGGGACTAAGTACACCAATATATGCAGAATCTTGATAGTTTATTCATATTTGTTACATGGAGTAAATATCTGACATTATTTATTTTATTTTGTTGACATTCTATTATTTTATTACAAAACCATGTCACTAAGCTACAGGGTAATAGCAAACTTGATTTATATCAATTCGAGAAATCAGTAAAATTGAGAACTGTGCAAGCTGGGCCTGAACAGTACTGTAGCTTAAAATAAAGGTTAATTAACTATTTATAATTGTATACAAAAGTTATTTAAAATTGCTCACCAAAATATTCTTCGCAAATTAAATTTTGGTTAAAAATTTCGCATAAATTCTCATGTATGTTAAACAGCTCTTTAAGTAGCAGGAATCCGTGAAAACACATTTCACCAAAAACACCTCGTTATACTATGGGGGAAATATACTTCCCGAATTTCATGTTTCTATGTCCAGTTTTGGGCTGGTGAGAATTGATGAGTCAATCAGGACATTTGTCGGGCATATACAGTATGTACCATAGAGATGTACCAAAGTCACGAAGTGTACCAAAAAAAAATTTTAAAACACAAAAGTTTCCTTGTGGGAATATCTCGTTCAAACTCGGTATATGAATATAAAATGCCATTGGAAATATTTTTTCTTAATAAGTTTGTTTTTTCTATATTTTAACAAATAAGGTCATTTTCACCGATTTAAAACAAATCTAAACCTGTCAACTTAGACGTATTTCAAGTATTTTTGGAAGCAGAGGCGATTGCCACGCAAAGTTTTTTCCAATCAGAATCTTAAAGAATTTTCCTATACGGATCGAGATTTATGGAACACACTCTATGTAGACTACAGTAGTTTGCTTTATTTTCTTTACAATGTATATATAGCGTTGAACGAAACTACTACTACAGAAAGGTTCATATGGTTTAGTTTTGTGCAAATATATAACTTTAGTAACTTTGTGAATAGAACGAATTAATAGTTTGAAACGTATTTCTCATTTTGCTAACGAACAATAATTCATTAGCTCCGGGAGAACGTACAGGTGTAACGGCAGTTTGTTAGAAAAAAAAAAGCTTCTCCAATAGAATATTTTAAATTTTTTATATAATTTGAAAGATAAATATTAATTAAGTATTGTTTCCTAAAAATAAACAACTCTAAAACTTTATTTCCAAGAAAGTGTAGAAAAAACAATGAATACTACAGGTATTGATATACCAACAACAGAATACTTTTTATTAAGCTGGAAGTAACACGCTGAAACTTCCTTTCATAACATACCCGCCGTTACAAGAGCCTGAAGGATGTCTAAACAAAAACTTAGAATACACATCAATAACTGTGAAAATTGTTTCAGGGTATATTCGGTTTAATTTTGGTTTTCAGGTCGAGCCATCATTTATGCTCTGAAAAGCATAAAATTTTCAATTTTGTTAACAGCTATTGACACAGGTTTCGATTAATATGATTGATAGAAGTAACTAGCTACATTTTCATTGTTGGTGGTTAATACCTCGTTAAACTGCTTTTTATAACATCAATAAACGAAGTAATGCTGATAATGTGACATGTATTTAATGAAAAATAATACATTTTTGTTTTCAGAATACATAGAATGTGGTACGTAAAAACCCAAAGAAAGCTTATCAAGAATTCTTACATTTGCAATTTGCAAAAATATGCCGGATGTAGAGCGTTCGAATGCCATTCTTTTAACAAGCTGTTTAACTGAAATCAAAAGAAACAAGAAACTGAAGAATTCTCAAAGTTCTTGAGTTGTTTAAGAAAATATATTTACCATAGAGTAACAATGTTAAAAAAGAATTTTTTATTTTCATAAATCATAAGCATAGAAAATAAAGAGACATTTATATGCTAATTATGTGGCGTTTCGACAGTTTGGACGCTATAAAAACGGGAGCCCCCTTTTAAAGGAGTTCATTCGAAACCTTTCCAGATTATATTGTATAAATTATAGAATTATTTAAGCTAGACTAGAAAAATATTGCTTTCATTTAGGAATTAGAAAGTCAGAATTATTATCACATTAGACAGTTTTGACTAATTTAATTTAATTACATATTTGGAGACTTTTTCTGAACCTTGGTATCTCAGATTTTTCAAATTTGAAACAAATATTTGGACATAGCATAAAAGAATTTTACGCATTGTATTATTTCCTAAGTACCGCGCACGCTCAGGGTTTGGTCTCTAGATCTCTAGACCTCTCGCTATCAATTTGAGAATACTATTACACAACCTTCGAGTCAGTAGTTAAATAATAAGGTTTACTGTTTAATAATTGTCATTTATATTACAGCTAACGCACATACTAATGATAAACAACTTTCGCTAACATGTTTGTCAATAATACCTGGCTCGTTGGTCTAGGGGTATGATTCTCGCTTTGGGTGCGAGAGGTCCCGGGTTCAAATCCCGGACGAGTCCTATTTATTAATTTTAACTGCAGTATACTGGGTGGTACTTGCGTATTATATCAAGCGTGCGAAATCATGGTAATTTTTGATATAGATTTAAAACGTCTTTCAAACTATCTTTTAGGTGTCGAAAATAATTTAATGGTACCGCTCATAAGAGAACCAAGTAATGAACCAATTTGAATAAGTATTTCTTATTGGTTTTTGTCAAAAATCTTTAAATAAAAAGGCACACCGCGCACGCTCAGGGTTTGGTCTCTAGATCTCTAGACCTCTCGCTATCAATTTGAGAATACTATTACACAACCTTCGAGTCAGTAGTTAAATAATAAAGTTTACTGTTTAATGATCGTCATTTATATTACAGCTAACGCACATACTAAGGATAAACAACTTTCGCTAACATGTTTGTCAATAATACCTGGCTCGTTGGTCTAGGGGTATGATTCTCGCTTTGGGTGCGAGAGGTCCCGGGTTCAAATCCCGGACGAGCCCTATTTATTAATTTTAACATCAGTATACTGGGTGGCACTTGCATATTGTACCAAGCGTGCTAAATCATGGTAATTTTTGATATAGATTTAAAACATTTTTCAAAATATCTTTTAGGTGTCGAAAACAATTTAATGGTACCGATTATAAGAGAACCAGGCAATGAACCAATTTGAATAAAGTATTTCTTATTGGTTTTTGTCAAAATTCTTTAAATAAAAAGGGCACCGCGCACTCTCAGGGTTTGGTCTCTAGATCTCTAGATCTCCCGCTATGAATTTGGGAATACTATTACACAACCTTCGATACAGTAGTTAAATAATAAAGTTTACTGTTTAATGATCGTGATTTACATTACAGCTAACGCACATACTAATGATAAACAACTTTCTCTAACATGTTTGTCAATAATACCTTGCTCGTTGATCTAGGGGTATGATTCTCGCTTTGGATGCGAGAGGTCCCGGGTTCAAATCCCGGACGAGTCCTATTTATTAATTTTAACTGCACTATACTGGGTGGTACTTGCGTATTATACCAAGCGTGCTAAATCATGGTAATTTTTGGATATAGATTTAAAAAAATTTTCAAAATATCTTTTAGGTGTCGAAAACAATTTAATGGTTCCGATCATAAGAGAACCAGGCAATGAACCAATTTGAATAATTGTTTCTTATTGGTTTTTGTCGAAATTCTTTAGATAAAAAAGGCACCGCGCACGCTCAGGGTTTGGTCTCTATATCTCTAGACCTATCGCTATCAATTTGAGGATACTATTACATAACCTTCGAGTCAGTAGTTACATAATAAGGTTTACTGTTTAATAATCGTCATTTATATTACAGCTAACGCACATACTAATGATAAACAACTTTCGATAACATGTTTGTCAATAATACCTGGCTCGTTGGTCTAGGGGTATGATTCTCGCTTTGGGTGCGAGAGGTCCCGGGTTCAAATCCCGGACGAGCCCTATTTATTAATTTTAACTGCACTATACTGGGTGGTACTTGCGTATTACACCAAGCGTGCTAAATCATGGTAATTTTTGGATATAGATTTAAAAAAATTTTCAAAATATCTTTTAGGTGTCGAAAACAATTTAATGGTTCCGATCATAAGAGAACCAGGCAATGAACCAATTTGAATAATTGTTTCTTATTGGTTTTTGTCGAAATTCTTTAGATAAAAAAGGCACCGCGCACGCTCAGGGTTTGGTCTCTATATCTCTAGACCTATCGCTATCAATTTGAGGATACTATTACATAACCTTCGAGTCAGTAGTTAAATCGTCATTTACGTTACAGCTAATGCACATACTAATGATAAACAACTTTCGCTAACATGTTTGTCAATAATACCTGGCTCGTTGGTCTAGGGGTATGATTCTCGCTTTGGGTGCGAGAGCTCCCGGGTTCAAATCCCGGACGAGCCCTATTTATTAACTTTAACTGCAGTATACTGGGTGGTACTTGCGTATTACACCAAGCGTGCTAAATCATGGTAATTTTTGGATATAGATTTAAAACATTTTTCGAATTATCTTTTAGGTGTCGAAAAGAATGTACTGATACCGATCATAAGAGAACCAGGCAATGAACCTTGGTCTGAAATTGGTCTATGGGTATGATTCTGGCTTTGGGTGCGAGATGTCCCGGGTTCAAATCCCGGACGAGCCCTATTTAATAATTCTAACTTTAGTATACTGGTTGGTACTTGTACCAAGTGTTCGTAATCATGGTAATTTTTGGAGTTTGATTTGAAACTCGTTCCATAATGTCTTTTACGTGACGATAACAATTTAAGTATCGTTAATAAGAAAACCGTCAACCTATTTGGACAACTAAATCGTATTGGTTTTATTTATCTATCAACTTGAGAATGATGTTCTACAACCATTGAGGCGGTAGTTAAATTATAAGGTACAGTAATCGCCCTTTAAATTGGAGCTAACGAACATACTAATGATAAATAAATTTCGCTAAAATGGTTATCAATAATATCTGGCTCGCTTTGGGTTCGAGACTTTCCCTGTTCAAATCACAAACGAGCCCCATTGATTAATTTTAACTTTAGCATACTGGGTGGTACATTGTGTATTGTACCAAGCTTGTGAAATCTTTGTAGTTTCTATCCAAAAACTACTTATAAAAAACATCCTGTTTTTAATCCGATTTCCGCGTTCAGAGCTGCTGCTCACAGAATTAATGGTCTTACATAGAAAGAATCTGAAGATCTTATTTAATTTTTGTGTATGGGTTAGATGAGTACTTGACTTACAGAATCTAAAATTGGCAGTTACAGTTTGTTACAGTTACTAAATAAATTCAATATTTTAAGAAACTGTCAAAGTAGGAGAAGCTAAGTACCTGTATCCATGACATGAAGTATGTCCTATTTGTCTGATCAACAATTAGGTTTTGAGTCATTGTTTTGTTGAAACTTACCTGAAACAAACAAAAAATAATTAATTTTCATATTAAAAATTTTTTTTTAATTAAATAATGTTTGTAGTTCAGAACTAAGCCTAACTAAGATATCTTTAAGATATCTCGAAAAATATTCTAAGTTACTAAAAAGCAGTTCTAAAAACCTATGGTCTATCTACATCTTTACCAAGAAAAATATAAAGATCATATAATTTTTCTATCATTTTTTTGGTGTTTGTCCGTTAAAACTAGTCTAGAAGACTAACCATTAATTTTACTCTAATACAGCTTAAAACTAAGTACTTGTTAGCTAAAGTCAATCCATTGATGTTCTTTACGTTTTTCTAATTAGTATATAAACTTCACCTGCGCACTATGCTCTGCTTTATAATTAAGACACACTACACGAGATCCAATGGTTTGGTCCTCTTCAATCTTCGGACATGGTATTGATTGTCCAGCAGCTGTAGAGCTTCTGCATTGACATGAAGGTGGAGCCTGGCTTCATGCTTGCCGGCAAACCTTTTGATCTCTTCTTTAACAGCTGGGATACCAAGGTCTCTTTGAAGATCAGTGTTGCGAATATACCATGGAGCATTAACGATGTTACGCAACACCTTGTTCTGAAATGTCTGGATACATTTGATGTTAGTGTCACTGGCACAGCCCCAGAGCTGGATGCCGTAGAGCCTCACCGGTTTCAGGATCTGATTGTAAATCAGTATTTTGTTATGTGTTGACAACTTTGAACTCCTTCCAAGGAGCCAATAATACTGTTTGTATTTTAGGCCAAGCTCAGTTTTTTTTCTTTTTCACATGCGCTTTCCATCGAAGTTTGGCGTCAAGCGTCATGCCGAGGTATTTAGTATTCATCTCATAAGGTACTATTGCACCATTAATCTCTAGAGGAATTGGTTCTGCTAGTTTTTTGTCAGTAAAATTCACATGGATGGATTTAAGCTCATTGAGTTTGATCTTCCATTGTCTAGTCCAATTAACTATTGTTTCACTTGTTCTTTGAAGTTTTGTAGTGGAACCTTCTTGATTTTGATCAACTGCAAGAAGCGCAGTGTCATCTGAAAATGTAGCTACAAACGTATCTTCTAAAGCTGGCAAATCGCTGGTGTATAGTAAATAAAGTATAGGGCCAAGGACACTTCCTTGAGGCACACCTGCTCTTATTTCTTTCAAGTCCGAGTATTCGTTTCCCTGCTTAATTCTAAAAAGTCTGTCCGAGATGTAAGAAGTCAATATCTCTACATACTGTTTCGGGAGTATTTTATTCAATTTGTATGTCAAGCCTTCATGTCACACTTTGTCGAAGGCTTGAGCAACATTTAAGAAAATTGCTGAACATACTTGTTGTTGTTCTTCAAAAGCACGTTCACTTATATCCGTTATCCGATGGACTTGGTCTATCGTTGAATGTTTTTGTCTAAAACCGAATTGGAAATCAGGAATTAGGTTATTGTTTTCTATTAGAGGTTTTAATCTCTTGAGTAGCAGCTTTTCAAATAGCTTTGAAACTATTGGCAATAAGGAAATGGGCCTATAAGACATCGTTTGGTGGTTTTCCTGGTTTTGGCAACATTGGTAACTTAACTGTGGTCTACAGTTTAAATAAATAAATAAATAAATAAATAAATAAATAAACATGATTACTTCTGCCACTTTCCAACAAGTGGGGATATGTTTAAGTCTAAGTGCTGCATTGAAAAGGTATGTGAGCATAACTATGTCTTTTCTAGGCAGCTGTTTCGGAATTTCACCGGTGATGAGGTCAAATCCTGGAGCTGTTTTCGGATTCAAATTTGTTCTAATCTCCTCAGCAACTTCTTTTGGAGTAACAATACTCAAGATTTTTCTATCATGATTACCAATACATGAATTTCTGAAATTATTTAATCAACTACTAAGGTTTCAAAAAAAAACTGGCCGTTTTAATGTGTAATTAAATGAAAAAATGAAAATCTACTAATCTATAGGTTTTTGAAAACTAGGAAAGATAGAAGAATAAAACAATGGACTTTTAGGCTAGTGCTAATGGATAGATAGAGAAAGCTACTGAACGAGGTTACTCAACTGGAGTTCTATTTAAGATGTTCAGAGTTACGTTCATTTTGTGTAAAATTGTTAGAAAATTTTACCCATATGGCCAGCGTGATCGGATCTGTCCAGAACATATTGTTCCTTATGTTGAACAATAATAAAAGTAGATACTACCTTTGTGATTTACATATTAAAATTACAGCTTATTACAACTTGAACCGACAATCGTTTTTTTCCGAATAAGCACAAAGCTTCTCTGGGCGTTCTGTACCACTGTTCTCCTTGAATGTTAAAAATTTAAATGTCTAACCCAGACTAATGACCATTGGTCAGAGCAGGGTACATAGACATAAGATTGAGAATAACTGTGAGAACATGTGCCACACACTCAAAAGCGTCACTTTTGGCCCATGAACTCCATGTAAGGGACCTCGTGGGAGTGGGTGTCTTCAAGATCTCCAGAGTTGATTGCATAGATTTCAATTGTCATTTATTAAAGTGTCGTTCTTGACTCATGACACTTCGAAGAGGGGATGGGGTGACCAAAGGTCAAACCTGACCTTGGCAGGAAGGTCTTCAGATTCGATTACATATAGTTTCGTTATCATTCTTTCTCTAGCTAGTCTCAGTGTCCATGAGAAAGCGTGACGGACGGCGTGCCGGCAGATGAACGGACAGCACATAAGAAGTACACTTAGGCTGATAACTACTAGTAGTATCGAGAATTCCAAATATCACTAAGAAAAACATTTAATAGGGCCAAATAAATTAATTTAATTCAACTAAATATTTAGTTAAATAAACAAAATTTTATTTGATTTAACTGAATATTTAGTTGAATTAAATACTTTTAATTGGTCCAACTAAATGTTTTTCTCAGTGATATTCCAGAAAATTCGAAACTTGAAGTTTTATGGATTTCAAATTTGAAGGTTTTAAGAATTGAAATCAATCGGTTAGAGATTACAATTTTTAAAAGTAAAACAAAAATTTGTAAACTTTTAAATAGTTTTAGAAATCTAAAAGTATTAAATATGTAACAGTCAAAAATTGAGGATATTCAAATTTGAAGTTAATTGCGATTTCAGAGAGCCATTGCTTCAATAGTTTAAAGATCTGACGATTACAAATTTCAATGAAACACAAAAATGAAGCTAATATCTTTGTCAAGAGCATTTTGGCAGATTCACTGTGAAATATGATATGTCATGAGCAAATAGATTTATTATTCATGTTCGTCTGCAGCTGTAGTGCTCAGTAAAACCAACTGCTAGTAAACAAAATAAGGACCGCTATAAATACAAGTAAAAATACGAGTATACAACTAACCTTTAAGCATTATCATATTAGTATGGATATAGTATAGATCGATAACAATGACAAATGAAGGCTGAGAAAATATAAAGATATGTAACCTTCTTTAGTGAAAGTAGTTCAGCAATCGAAGCAATTTAAATATATACAAGGTGTAATTTTCTGTAGGGGATGTAGCTCATATGGTAGAGCGCTCGCTTAGCATGCGAGAGGTACTGGGATCGATGCCCAGCATCTCCAATTTTAATTATTTTTGCCTTCATTATTATGTAATGTATCTTGTATTACCAATTTAAAATTACCTTTATTGTATTTGGGTATATACCTAATTTGGGTATTGTCAACTATTTTATCCCTACCAACATGGAAATCGCCTTCTTATTTAGCAGGGAACAATGAGAATACGCCTGAAACTATGGTTTAGTTCATACCATATACCAACAACTAAATCTGCTAGGAAGACATTGTAAAGTATTTTAAGTAGTAACGTTCGTAGTAGATATTTAAAAAAGAAATTTTCAAATTAATAAAATTGGAGATGCTGGGCATCGATCCCAGTACCTCTCGCATGCTAAGCGAGCGCTCTACCATATGAGCTACATCCCCTGTTATTATTTATACATTAACAATTTAAGCGTAACCAATTATTGACCTACTTTCTCTTTTTTATAGGTAATAATATAAAAAATGTATTTTTTAATTATTACGGGTGCTGGTAGGCAACACTTCGTACCAATTCTCTCTATTATGGTTGCCTATGCTATAAAGCTATAATTGTTGACTCCACAATAGGGTGGTCCAACAAAAAAGCAAAGTCTGAAATCAGAAATGAGAATATAAGATTATGCTCTCACCCCCTAGGATTATTGTATATTGAAAAAAAAAGTACCCCTATTTTTTTATTTTGAAATCGGACAATGTTTAGGGGTGCCTCAAAACCCTTAAAATTGCCCATGTATTTTATATGGGAAAAAAAAACTTTTTCATACATTTGGTATAGAATTTTAGAAAATCAATATTTTTCAACGAGACTACTCTGTTTTTCTTCAGAAATGTTCAGAGAATGACATCCAATAATTTATTTATCAAAATATTTTATATTAAAAAATAGTAATAAATATTTCTTAACGATTTTTCTGTGTTTCTTTCATTTATGGAGTTTCTTGTGGGTCTGTAAAAAATAGTTAATATAAAAAATTTAACAAATAAATTATTGGATGTCATTCTCTGAACATTTCTGAAGAGAAACAAAGTAGTCCGGTTGAAAAATATTGATTTTCTAGGATTCTATACCAAATCTACGAAAACGTGATTTTTACCATATAAAATACATGGGAAACTTTAAGGGCTTTGAGGCACCCCTAAACATCGACCGATTTCAAAATAAAAAAATAGGGGTACTTTTTTTTCGATATACAATAATCCTAGGGGGTGAGAGCATAAGATTTCCGACTTTGCTTTTTTGTTGGACCACCCTACTCCACAAGACCATGTAAGTTTTTTTAGCAAGTTTCTTTAATATAACATATTAAAGATTATTTGTTAATTCATTGTTGTTAAAGTGACTTTTTCATTCTTAAAGCGATTATTGATACGTAACTTCCTAGCAACTTGTCTAATGTTATGCGAACTAATGAAAAAATGTAATAGTTATGAGATCTAGATTGTTTTTCTAGTTAGATTATCTTTCTTCATTTTCTTCGTCGCAAAATTATTCACCAACAGGATTTTATAGTCATTCATATATTCTATGCTATATTTTGACTTATGGTTCTTGTCCAAATTGCTTATTTACCATCTAATAACTAGTCTAACTAATCTAAAAACAGATAAAAATCAGACTGGAAAGTTGAGTTCGTCGAGGCGATATTATATCACCAAAACTCTTTACCTTGTCCCTGGAGGACGTCTTCAAGAGGTTAGATTGGCACGGTTTTGGGCTAAACATAGATGGAAGCTACCTAAATCATCTTCGAGTCGCTGTTGACGTGATCCTCAATAGCAGCGACATAACTGAACTCGCAACTATGTTAGAGCAACTAAAAACTGCCTGCGAAGAAATTGGCTAAACTATAAACTATAATAAAACAAAAATAATAGTGAAAGTAACGACGTGATTAACATCCAAAATCACTCAATCGAACTCGTCAAAGAATACGTCTATTTAGGACATAACATAACACTTGGCAAGGAAAATCAATCTCTGGAAATTAAGAGGAGGATAGCTTTAACATGGACAGCCTTTGGGAACCTGCGACACATATTAATAAACAAAGAAGTTCCAATCAACCTCAAGAGAAAGGTAACAACCTATGGGATGGAAACAATGGCCCTAACACAAAAAAGCGCTGATAAACTAAGAGTAACTCAGAGAGCCATAGAAAGAGCAATGCTTGATGTAAGCATACAGGATAAAATAACAAACACAGAGATAAGGCGAAGAACAGAAACAACAGATGTTATGGAAAGGATCGCAAGACAAAAATGGCAATGGACAGGACACATCGCACGGCAAGATATGGACAGATGGACATCCAAGGTCACAAGATAGAGACCGAGACAAATCAAGAGAGGCGTCGGTAGACCCCAAAAGAGATGGGCTGATGACATCAGAGAAAAAGCAGGAAAAAAATGGATCAGATCAGCTCAGGACCGACAGACATGAAAAGATACTGGAGAGGCTTACGGTCAGGAGTGGACAAACCGAACCTGAGAAAGAAGAAGAATAACTAAAAGTTATAAAGGTTATAATACGTATTCATAATTGAATATTTGGACTTGGAAACTACCAGGTTTTCAACTTGAAACTTTAAAACTATAGAAAGCTATAGAACTATTACAAGCTTTCAAGCTTTTAATTCTAATTAAAATGAAAATAAACCAAATAACTATGTAAAGAATTAAGTAAAAGTTTAAACATCTCAGTTTACCTTTAAACTATAAGATCTTGAAATATTGAAATGTAAAAATATAAAGCTCTAGTACTATTTACAAATCAACATCAATATCAAATTCTGTAGCCCAGAAAAGAAAGTAGTAGTTCGCTTGTCGTTTGAGTCAGACACCGAACGAACAGATTTTGATAAAACTATAGGTAAATGTTCCCTAGTTTTAACTTTTGTATCGAGTGGAGATGGAACTGTATACGATTTCACCTCCAGAATCTGTTTGTTCTTGAAAATTTTTAAACTTTTATCTTACTTATGTAGTATATTGTCTGCATCGAACAGTACTATTATATTTTATTGAGTTAAGAAAAACATTTATGCATATAGTGCGGTTTAGAGATAAATACAACGACTGATGTCAGCTAGCATGACTGAAAATATTTGAAGTAATAAGATCAAACAAATAAGATTCTAAGATGCTTGTTTCAAATTGGTGGTGTCAGAGAAATCCACATGATGATTTGAATATTTTTTTACAACGGTTTAAAAACAAAAAGATTGGTAACTTCGGCTACATTAGGATATTTAACTTACCAGCCTCCCGATTAGGTGATGTCTGTAAAAAAGAATCAAGTCATGTTTGAGAAATTTGGTTTTTGTTACTAACACCCAAAGTTAGTTTATGAGAAGTTGCCTCACTGCCCTATACAATGCATGTTAAACGCGGGCACGGAAAAGAGTAATGGAGGGAGAACAGCTAGACGACTACGTGACGACATTGATTGACCTTTAGTGCCGACTATACCCTGCATTAGTTGTATTAAAACGATAATACTTTTTCTGATTGAACCATTTAGTTGGAAAAAGTTAAGTGCATTTTAAGGATTTTTATGCCTTAATACTTTCAGGTAAGTACCAAATAAAGATATAGCCGAATTTCGCATTTGTAATCCTGTTAAAAGTTAAAAATACTGTTACATATTTAAAAGTGACGAGTTCTTTAGCATGATAAATAATATACATAAGAAATGAATAATAAATAAGTAAAAATATCTTAATAGAAAAAGGAATGATTTCATAATAACAGCATTTAAATTACAAAACATACTAAGTAAAAAGCAGTAAAAATGAATTCATCAGCTTATTTATATTGGTAGGTCGCTGATAAGAATAGATTACTTGTCGGTTATCAGATAATATTATTTTATAGCTTCGTTCTTTATTTTATTTACTTAAAGTTTGGTAGATTTTGTTACTTATAATAAATTTATTTTGTATTGGAAAGCCCGTTTTCTAAATTATTAATTATGCTCAAGTTAGCCTTGCTGTCCTAGATCATTATGAAACCAATAGTATGTATAATAAATACATAACTAAAATATGGAATTTTGATCTTATTCGGAAATTAACGCAATGACTCTTCCCATTATATTATTATTCTTGTTCTGCAACAATAATTGCAATTGGTTCGTTGTAATACTTTTCCTCGCGCAATTCTCAAAGGATGCAACTCTTTATGTTCTTCGTATTATACAGTACTACAAAATTCTACAACCTAAGATCTGTCCTCTTATTGCATCTCCAAATGACTTATAATTTAACTGTATTACTTCCGACACTACATTATGTTCTATTTTCGCCTAGTTTATGTAATAACATTACGCTTGTGCCTATTCTAGGCCAGTGGTGTAAACAAGTAATCTGCCAAATTAATTATTTGTCTCGGTCGTTGTAGTATATGAATAATTTTCCTGCCAGATATTTATTCTAGAAATATAGGGGTTGTATTCCAGTAAGTTGGCTGTGTGTATATGAACGCCAACGCATGTCCTAAAATTAAATTGAATTTAGTAAATCTCAAGATAAATAGAACTTAACTTGGACACAAAAGCGTCCTTTATTTGCTTTTATCAGATATTTACACTGAAATGTTATAATACACTTGTGTGTACGTATTATTCGAATTTATTCGTTGGTAATATTGGCAGGTATATTGTGAACTATTTAAATATAACAAAACTTATTTATAGTCATATTTAAAAGTTTGCTGCTCACAGGTTCACACGCTTTTTAAACACATTTAACAATAGTCTAAAATTTGATATTTCTTAGATAGTACCCGATTCTCTCTTAAGAAGATTATGTGAAAGACATTTAATTAATTGATATAGTAACAAGATAGAATTGTGGATCTGTACAAACTTTTTTCGTTAAATATAATTCTATTATAACAATATGTCATACCTATTGATCGTCTCACGTTGAGACTACAGTGTGTGTTCTTATGGACAACGGGGTTGCCAAACATCTTGCAAGCAACTTTTAAAAACACTTTCTAAATATTGTAGTTGTAACTGCATAAACCTTTATAATCCCTATTGTTTGAGCAAGTTATATTGCAGGTAGTCACTTTTTCTGACAGCGGTAGTAAAACAAAATTTCAAAACTTGCTGTTCATATAGTGCGCGTATAAAGTCTGGAACTATCGAAATAAATCTTTTATTAAGTATTTTTGAGAAAAATCCTCGAACACGTCGATTTTTATTGTAAAGGAGACATATTTTAGTGTAATCGTTATTTGTAGATCGTCTTTTGTTTCCGAGTTATGACGATAACGTAAATTTTTTAAATGGAAGCCCTAACTTTTTATGATGGATTTGGAAAGATAATAAAGATATTTTTATTCTTCGCTCTTTTTCTTGGAGATTTTATTCCATCAGGTGAAATACTTTATTAACGTACTAAGAACAATGTTTTTTCGCTAATAACTGTTTCTTTAGAAACTTGTTGAATAATTACTGGTAATGACTGCCTCAGTAAAAGAATATATTATCAAATTTGACAAAATCTGTTTTTCACCAACCTTTAGTACACAACCCATTCTGTTTTTAACAATATCCGCCATACATATTGTACTATGTATTGTATATGTACTAAGCCTTGGTAGTGTAATGCCTGGCGTGCCGGACTTTCACCCAAACGGCCCACGATGGACTCCCGGCGCCGGCAGATCTGGTTTTCTGCAGATTTCCTTAGCTGTGACACAAATGTGGGATTTGCGCTGTTCCATCTGTAAGTCGGCTGCAGCCGCACATTGGGCCTACATAATAATAATCGCCCCCTCCCTCCCGCACAAGCTTATAGCTTCTGGGGCCTTGGTTTAGGTAATGGGTTGTAGTAGTCATTATTATTATATTATTATTATGTGCGTTATGTAATACTACAATACGAATAGTTACAACAAACAACACGACAATGTTAACAATAATACAAACGATAAAACCCAAACAACTAAGCGAAGATCTACAGACGCACAAGCTATCAAAATTTGAAACCAAATAATTATTTCTGTATTAAGAAATTTGTTTATATGCGTTCGGTGACAAATAATAGTGCCGATAAAAAAACGTTATGCTATAATTTCAGTAAGTACAAACTGTATTATGTAGTTCCACGAAGTAAAAGTAGAAAAAACCAGAAGGGTTTATTGTTTACTAAAATCCTTTGCACTTCCTGCTTATCCTAAACTTTCGTTTTTGCAAGTTTCTTTTGAAACAAGTTGAACAAATGAATGATTTTATCATGATGAATCATTTTACCGTTAAAATTACGTTTGGGACTTCCTGTATTTACCTGTGAATTAAAAGATTAAAAATATCATACAGAAGCTAACCAGCCGTTATTTTTATTTTGAAAGAATTTGAAGACAAAAGAATTAAACAAAAAAGTATAAGTAATAAAATATCGAATATTTAGAAACATGTACGATGTAACAATCCCAAGTAATGTTTAATAAAATAACAAATATATGTTAATAAGACTTTGTTTTAATTCTCCTTTTGTATGGTTACGATTACACTTTTTCGGTTACTGTTTTCAAAAGTATAGAACTTTTGGAATCTTAATCCACATTTCTATAAATTCATACAGTGAAATAGGTGGCAACATCGAAGCACAAACTCCCATAAGAAATACATTGGCTACCTTTCCTTCGCTGTAGTCCGAACGTGAGACGACCAATAGTCAGAATTTTTAAACCAAAAGCCTCTGCTAATTTCGATCTGTCAGACCCTACTAAATTAACGTAAAAATTAATGTAATAGATGGTATAGTATGTTTCATTTGCCAACATTGGGCATAGAAACTCTTGTATTGTTGCAAGAATCCAACATGAAATCCTTCCCTAAGACACAATTTTCATGACAATACTAATAATGTTGCCACGAAAAGATTACTTCCATTTTGCTCTAATATGGGATTCCTAAGCGGTTAAAGGAAATACCGAATGTTTCCATTAGAATTAACCCCTTTAAAATGGGTTATAATTAAGCTTTCTGAGTCTTGTAAATTTTTCTATTCCCGGGAATGTCGGGTAGTAATTTTACATAGGAAACTAGAAAGATTCATAAATTGGTTCACTAAAATCATTTTGATTATTTAATCCTCCAATCACTTTCCCCCAAAAGTAAGTTAACGAAGAACACAGCAGGCACACAAATAAATTCTCCTATCATAAAATTCTTTTCTTCTCTCTTTTATGTCAAAATCTTTCCTATTTAATGTTAATTGTCGACAAATTCTAAGTCATTCATAACTCTGACAAAAGGTGTTTTAACAGAATACAGCCATTCAGTCCAGCAAGTATTATTTGGAAAATTGATTTGTACTTTAACCACTTTATTAATAGTAGCTAGAAAGATTACTTGGCATTGCACCCACAATTTTTATTATTTGTTAAACAAATGTACGCGTCAATGCACCTGCGCATTCAGTTTCATATTATTGGATATATACTTCCAGAGGCGAAAAATACTAAGACCTTATGCAACTAAATATTCTACCTTACAAATTCGACATATTTAAATACAGAAAAGTTGACGTAGTTTAGAGGTTTTTCACCAACGGTCTGGAAATATTTTTATATCTGGTTTTGTCAAGTCCCTCTAAACGTTTCCCTCCGTACAAATGGACGATGCATTTTTCTCCTAGAAAACCAACACAAATGATACATTCATTAGTAACCCTCTTCTCTGGCTACAAGACGCTTACAATTTAAGAAAGACCAAAAACACATCTCTTAACTATAGATGCAACACAGTCCTGCGACTCGCTTGGGTTGTTAAATGCTTCCACGACTCTCTGCAGCTCTGAAATTGGACCTCTGTTGTAGAACGCAAAGGCGGTGTCGCATCCCATGAAAGCATGTATGAAAAGTAGTTGTTTTTTCATGTTACCGAGGCCTTCATGTAATTCTTTGCTTCAGTAAACTTTTCTAGCGGTGGTGGAATTTTCGGGAACTAACATGTTCCTATTTAAAATACTTTTTTTCAATTCTTATGCATATATTATATTTGACCACTGAGACAAATTGTTGAGAAAAAAATTGAAATTGAAAATTGAAATTTTCTCAATTTGTCCCAGTGGTCAAATATATATAGGAATTGAAAAAACCGTGCATTTTAAATGGGAAACTTCTCATTACAGCGAATGATTAGAATAGAGATAACAAGTTCATATTGGTCTTAAAATTTTCAATTTTTTTTAATCAAATGGGCACCCGGAAAACCAAAATTCCAACATGATCCAAATAAGAACCACCCTAATGTACAGTGTACACGGCACATTGGGGTTGCGTCAGGGCAGCGATGAGTACAAGTAGATCTGAGTCCGCGCAGATTACGACAGCTGATCGTCCTGACCCGCTTCAGTTTTCGCCGTTTGAACAACCAAGCCATCCGCGTCACTAGGGGCCTGAAAACGGAAGAACTTTGCTTTCTTTGAAGTTTGCCTTTTTGAGTTTCAGAAAAGTTTGTTTATTTTCAATGTTCGACAAGAATTGCTCTTGTGCAACAGTCACGGCGTTGGATGGAGTTACATCAACCTCCGCAGCTGATTTCCCTACACCTCGTCGATTACGCACTGCATCTTTGTTACTTTGTTCATACCAGTCGAATACTACGATGACATTTCTTCCGTAATTTCGGTTGACGTAGTTCAAGTAGGCACAACACACATCACCGTGCGTTACTGGAGGGGGCCAATATACTCGGTGTAAAAGATCTCCGCCGTCGAGAACATAGCTGGGATTTTCAGGTAATTTATTGCTAATCTGACACATCTAGTGGATTACTTGGATAATCTTAGATTTTGTTCCCGCGCGAAGTACAACGTTATCGAACAAAGACTGGGGGTACATTGCCAACTCGTACAGCAGACAGTCTTCAAGGTCGCTCTTACTTCTTACAACACAGGCGATGCGGTGGAGCAACTAGTTAAGGTTTACGACAGGATCCTTATTAACTGTTGTTGTCTTCCCCATGGCGGTCAATGAGAACACTTGCGACTTCCTCTTCAGAGTCCATTTGCAAATGTTTTTCCTATGATTCCTCTGGCAGCATTTTTCCAACTCCTCGGTTGAGTCACAATTAACTCTTTCGTCGACAACGATTCTTGAAAACAGAGAAATAAGCTCTTCGGATTTGTTGAAGGGTGAATGTTGATTCAACTGAACTACAATTTTTTTCAAATCACTGCTAACTCTAGTTTGCCACGATCTTGATAAAGAAACGTGCTGGTCGGAGGATTCACCTGTCACCTCAGCGAAATCTTCCACTGCTTCTGTCACCTGGAGACTTCCCGGGATGGTGCAAATCCAACGACGCTATCAGACATATTTCGCCCTTGTGTCAAGCCACCACTAACCTACATCACCGGGACGGTGCCTTCTAACAATTGTATTTACATCGCGCCAAATGCAAATAACTATTTATCAACCTGAAAATCTGATTGTGTGTTTCAGAAACATTACAAACTCGTTGTTTCTTTAACATAACCATAGTAATGTCGTAGTGTTTGGAAGAAATTCCTGTTTTTTTTGTCGAAATTTGTATCAAATTAATTTAAGTTTCACAGGAAACTTAAATGTTAAAATATTTTAATATTCTTCTATGCAAGCCATGCATTTTAGTGCGAACAGTAGGTTTCTATGGTTGTCCATATGTCCATTCCCAAGTTATAGGCATTTTTTTTAAATTTCAAGTTGGCGGACGTTTTTTCAAAATTTAAGGGAATTCCCAAGGCCGGATTATTGACGATTTTTCTGGGGAAGCATAGGGGGGCCTAAAGAATATATTTCAGTAGGGATTTTTTCCGTCTCTTTCCAAATTTAGGTCTAATTTGCCTATACTGATATTCTCGTAAATGTCTCTAATATTTCATAAAATTATGAAGTACTATCTGATATAGCAAGACAATTTACTCCAACTTTGTACCCTTCACTTTTAGAGATTTACTTGTCAATTTGCAAGTATAAAGCTGCAATTAATTGTTTTAACTCGAGCTCACTTTATTTTAGACAGATCAATAAGGTTTTTCTAAAAATAAATTATATTCTTCATCAATGGAAATTTGACATTGACTTCGAAAAAACACAAACGGAATTATTTTTTGTACATTTACTTGTTGAGCAAAAAACAATTCAGATTACAGTTAAAGGTTTACTAAAATATGACCAGGATAACCAGACTCGCCATTCATTATTTAAGCTCTAGGGGTTTAAATGAATGAGTGTTTTAATTATAAGTCCAAATTACATTTTAATTACTCATGCTAACGTCAGCGATGAAACCTTCAACTTAGTGCTAATGGAAAACCGAATAAAAAAGGGAGATTGGAAAACCTTTTGGGACGGATAATTCTTTGAAAGCCTTAAAATCTTTTTGAGTTGATCTGTCTTTTTGAATAAGTGTTTTTACTTTTTGTAGTTTCTAATAATAAAATGTTGACAGTCATGAAAATAAAACATTAAAAAAAGAGTTGTAATTTTGTTTTCTTTGCTAAATAGCTATGAAGTTAAGTGTAATTGGAATGTTTTCTTAAGGTCAACCTTTTTAATTTATGCATTATTTAATAAGATAACAAGTTCAACAGAAAATTTTCTTTTCTTATTATCCTAAGTAAGTCTCTGAGTATTCAAAGGTAAAGATCCCGTACTTTTCCATAATTCCATATTTCGTTGACACTGAAACCGAAAGGCTCTACAATGACAGCAAGAGTGCGCCAAGAATTTTCACAAGGTTCCACCAAAACAAGAAAATTTAAAATTTTTAAATATTCAAATCTAAAGCTTCCTTCCGTAGTTGCTACATCTTATCACATTAAATTATAATATTATAATATTTATAATATTAATAAAATGTAGGTATCTAAAGTAATTAAAATTAAACTTGATAAAAAAATTCACATTTTTCTTTTTGAATTTGGCGCCACATAACTAGTCCCGGGAGTCGAACCGGGCCGCTCAGGTGAGAGTCTAGCATGCTTGTACTACACTACTGAGGCTATTAAATCGAATCACAATAATATCGATCAAACCAATTATTAAATCCACACAAATCGAAATTCAAATTATTGTTGTTTATTAAATAGGGATCTTCTTTTAATTAAACAGTGTCACAAACGGAATTATTTGCACTTAAATAATTCATAAAAACAGCAAGTTGCATTCCAACTGATGCAAATATCATCCAAGGTTAATACATTTCTTCATAACATTATATAGCGTTGGCTTAATGATAACCACACACGCGAACCAGCTGTTCTCGTTCGAAGAACCTCTAATCATCACATGCAATCAACCAACACTCAGCCACAGCTGCCCGCCGAACAAGGAAATACCAATGAATACGCAGAACACCGCGCCTAAAGATTCACGTTAATATGCTAATGTCTTCAACAATATACAGTATATAAACCCGGCTGCTTCAAATACAATGCAGTCGTTCCAACGACTCCAACGAATCAACAACTTGAAGCAGACCTGCTAAGAATCATTTTACTTATTAACTTGTAGGGGATCTAGAAGCTGGCGCCCAGGGGCGTTGCTTACCTGACTAACCGCTTAGTATTAGGGATCTAGACGGTGGTGTTCAGGGGCACTGCTTACCTGATTCCGTAATGATGCTTATTTGTAGAGCTTTATACTAGGAGCCTAGAAGATGGTGTGCAGGGGTACTGCTTACCGGGTTTCCTAATGACGCTTAGTTCTAAGATAAAGTTACTAGTACAGGGTGGTTCCGACTACTCTCATGTGTAATGCTAGTTTTAGAAGGACTTGTTCGTCCTCATACTTTGTGTACTATTGTAAGCCCAATGTAATCCTTGTAACTTGCTGTTTAGTATATCATTAATTTGTGACTTGTGTTTACTTTCTATCTCTACCCTTGCCTACGTCCCTCAGTCCGAATACCCCAAGTGACAAAGTAAGTATTACATTCGATACTTCCTTTTGATATTTCCATATATAATTTAAAATTGATAAGGTTAAATAAAATGATGAATGCTATTAATTTTTATAATGATTTTCAAATGTTAAAAAAATTATCATTCTTAAACACTTTGATTTTTTATCATTTTTAAATTATTCAAACAAAATTGAATGATTTTGACGTTCCACATAACTTTAATAATTCTTATAAACAGAATTAGATTCTAACCTAAGAATGTTCAATTTTTGAAGTAGCTAAAACACATCTTGTACCTCCCACCAAATAAAACTACTTAATTGTTAAAAAATGGATTCCTTTATATACTCTTTTGCAAAACAATAGAATTTTCTCAAAAACAGAAAAATCTGGGCATTTCAAATTTTACATAACAAAATTTATAAACATTTGATAAATGCAAAAACTAATTATACAATCTTATAGAAAATAAAATTCTGAATTTAACCATATACAACACATGGGTTGAAAATGGGTTGAAGTTCGCGCCAAACACTTTTTCTAACTTGTTTGATTTATTAATGTTCTGAACCTAAGTAACACTAGATCCAACTGAAATCTCCACAACCTACAAACAAATTTCTATATGCCCCGCAGTGAAATCTATTCATAAATTCCAAACTTTTCCAAACGGAAACCTAATACAAATTAATACAGATATAGAGTGGAAAGTTAACATCATTTCTATTCCAATAGAAATATTTATATTGTTCTTCGTGTAAAATAGTACTGTTACGTGGGGTTTTCGTGACTGGAGGACGTAGTCAGAGGTAGAAAGGAAAATAAACGCAAGTCATAAAAACAACTATATACTAACAACAAACGGTAGAATACAAAAGGTTACACACATAGGTTATACAGTGTGAGGACGTAGGTACATGTCCTCCTAAATCTAACATAATCATGAGGGTGGTCGGAACCACCCTGGTCTAGCCCAGAATCTACAAACTTGGCGTAGGAGTTAAACTCCTGGCGATCTACAACTAAGCGAAAGGAAACCTGGTCACAATTCCCCCATGACTAAGCGAGAGAGGGTTTTAGCGCAACTCCCTCATAACTAAGCAGAACTAAGCAGTAGAGGATCAGGTATTCAGCATCCCAGGATGCCAGAATCTAGACCCTCTAGTATTAATTAATGAAAGATCACATACCCGCTTGTTTCTTGATGAGGCTTCTTCCGAGTCTTGGCACAGACTGCTTTTTAACCCAAACAAGCGGGTTTATATACTGTTGAACGCGGAAGTTAAACTCAGGAAGGTCATGCTTCCTAGTTGCAGGCTTGTGGGAGGTTTGCATTCGAGCCAACCGTACCAGTCCCCAAAGTGTAGGTTGAGCGGAAGTGTGCTGGTTTCTTCTTAAGGAATGTGCAGCTGGTTATGAATTACGTAGGTTGCCCAACATATACGGAGTAACGTAGGCAGATATGTTGCATCCCAACTAATGCAGTTGAGATCCGTCGTGGGTGAAGCGGGAGCGTTTCTTTGAAGGAATGCACAGTTGGCGGCAAGTCGTTAGCGGCGTGGCAGCGGCTGCTGGACTAACGTGAGCAACTGAGTGTAGCTTTGTACGATATACTGTACGAACGGAAGAGAAGTTGAGTTTTGTATATAATATTGAATTGTAAATATTTCCGTTTGTGACAGTACATACTAAATAAATATGTCTGCTAGTGATGATTAACGCCGAAATGAACACCATCATGTTACCACGATAGCTGTGTTAGTTCTGAGGTGATTTTTCTTTCGTTTTTACCATCTGTTACGCCCTTTTCCTTTAAAAGAAAGTTGGGAATATTTAGGTAGGGTGCGAAATTGTTCCCAGATAGTATTTACTAGCCCAGAAGGAGTCGATGTTCGCGAGATTTTTACGATGACGAGAGAGCTCAAAGATGTTCCGATCTCTACACAATTCCATAAAAAGGCGCCATGGGCTCTACCACTAAAAAAATATATATAACTACGGAGGATAGTGGTCTCACACTAGCGGAACCAGACGTTTTGTTTATTACCCAAGTAATATTCTTCCACAATCTCAACAAAAAAACTTACCACCGACCACTGTTTCCCTAGAAACAAACACAGTGCTAAAAACTAAGATAAAACATATAAATATACAGTATATAATAAATCAAACAATCATAAATACAGATAAATAAATCGTTTAATTAAGGCCACCAATTTGTATCTGTATATTATAAGCAATCATGGGTAATCATATTTTATCTAATACAGGTAAAATAGACAAAAAGAGTTAAATCTGGCCACTTTTGGATATATCCAGTCGTTTCACACACAAAAAGAAAAGAGAAATGTATTTGATTGTTACTAGTTGATGACCGATGATCTGTATAATTCAATTAAATTCTACCATAAAAAGGTAACTTGGCATTAACAATTTTGTAATTTACACTTTTAGTCTATGATAGCACTTATCTGTACCAATTCCTCGCATCAGTTTGGTCGAGAGCCACAGTGGTTTTGATGTGTTAATATACTAACGGCATCTTAAACTTAATCCACGTCTGGTTCAGCTACTGTATTCTTAACCAGATTATCCAACCAATACTACTAACATCGAGTAGACTGGAACTCAACCAGGAAAACGTAGCAGAAAACAAAGAGAAAAAAGCCTCTGAAATAAATAAACTTTGTAATAATCAACTTGAATTAATGGAAAGTAAACACAAAGGTAATCAACGAAGTTACTCAGAAATTAAACGGCTATAAGTATTGCCGCATCAGGTGCCGACATTCCCAATAATCCCTCCAACGAGGTTAAATCTGGCGCCAAACCAAAACGTCTACTAGGTCATTAATGGAATTGCTTAACGGGCATCAATAATCCTCTAGCAGAGCCTTTGAAATACTACAATTACCAAAATATTTTAGAAAAATAAATTCCCGTTTTTCAGCACTTAAACTACGCCATAGAATTTTACTACACCAATCTTATCCAAAGTCCGCCAGAAAAACAAGAATGGCTAATCACTTTTTATCAACATTTCACTAGAAAAATGCAGTATGGCCACAACAAACTTTTAACTGTAAATATAATTCAAGGCTGGATTAAAAGTATAAAGTTTAGCCCAATCTACAGGAGAAAAATGTGCAATAAATCAATATACATTACTTCCAATGCTAACGAAAAAGTGACCAGTGTATAGCTACAATTTATATGGCAGCAACCAAACTTTGAGGAGCTTACTGTCCGCACGATCATTGTCTGTACAGCTCCACTATTCAACAAGATACAGATACATCAGTGCGATAATGACTCTTTGATGACCGGATCGGTTTTGGATTTTTTAGTTTAGAGATGGGTGGTCGCAAATCAAGCCTGGACTGTGGTACGGAGAGACTAGTTAAATAGTATATCCCGTTAGTGCTCACCTGAGCACTGGCCGGAGACCGTGACGCCAAGTACTTTTCTGAAGGATCAGCTTCTCTGAACGTTCTTAGCATACTCGGGCCCTAGAGGATTCGATTCGAGTCACATAACTCACGTGTTTTCCCAGCCCTTAAGTGGGTTGCGGTACCCAAGCGAGAAAAACTGATAACGACGGAGTTGAGTAAGGGTGGTGACCTTAAGAGGTGTTGATACGCACATATGGACTATCACAGCCTCGACAACTTTACCTTCACCCGAAACAAACCAGATCTCTACTTTAGGTAGTGTCAAATGAAAGCTATCGAAGACTCACCAAGTGTAATTTGCAAATTGATACACTTGATTGGTTAATCCTTGCTTGATTGGTTAATCCTCACATACTAGACTAGGATGAAGGGATGTATTCTTTAGTGGAGATGGATTTCGACCGATAAACACTTTAATAGCTCCGGCGCTATGATAGAGAGCTAGTAGTGAGTGATAAATAGGATGGCACTAGAGGACTGGCAGCACTCATATAAGAGAGTGACACGCTAAGTGAGCGTATCTCAATTCCTCATCCAAACAAGGGTCATGGCAATTAAGCTAAAAGACAGGTATGTCATATAAATCCATAACCTACATATACAGCAAGATAAGTTTCATTATGACAATTTACTCCCAGACTTACTAGACAAACTGGCTCCGCCTTATGTTAGGGCGGAACATAAGGCAATATTAAACAATGAAAGTGACCACTTTCTTCTTAATCCATTCTTGGCTACAGAACTAGATGACGCAATTAAAAAATCTAACAGTGCTCCTGGTTATGACCACGTAACTTCAGTAACCACTATCAGTTTTTATCTCTGTTACCACCGACCGGAAAGCAAATTTTACTTTCCGCATTCAACGATATGTGGTGCTCAAATATACATGTTGATAAACTCAAAACAATATTAATTACCCCTATTTTAAAACCCAACAAGAATCCAGATTCAGTAAACTCATACAGGCCTATCTCTCTTCTTTCTTGTATCACCAAGACATTTGAAAAAATGATTTACAACAGGTTATATTGGTGGTTGGAACAAAATAACGTGCTTCCCATTAGGCAATATGGTTTTAAGAAAAACATGGGCACAATTGACGCGCTTACTGATTTGGTCACGGATGTTCAACTTTCATTTTCAAAAAAAAGGCACTTGGGAGCTATATTTATAGACCTGGAGAACGCATATAATTGCGTTAACCTGGAATTACTGGAGAAAAAATTACAAGATCTTGGTGTCCCAATGCTTTCAGCTAATATGATTTGTAATCTGTACAGAGATCGGCAACTGTATATTCGATCTTCCACTAATAACCTAATTGGCCCCAGATACGTGTCATACGGCCTCCCTCAGGGATCTATCTTGAGCCCCCTTCTTTTTAATCTATATACAGTCGATTTACATAAAATTGCTAATAATGATATCAACATAATCCAATACGCAGATGATCTGTGTATATATCTATGCCATGATAAATTAGACGAATTGCAAAGGAACATGACCAAGGCCATGTCCAAAATAAGAACCTGGATAGACCATAACGCTCTTAGTATATCGCCAAATAAATCAGCAGTAATATTTTTCTCCCGATCAAGATTAAACTTTCCTCCGTATATGTCATTCGCTGAGTTAGATATACCTATAAAAGACGAATACAAATATTTGGGTTTAATACTAGACAAAAAGTTAACGTGGTCGAAACATATCAGTTACCTGACAACTCAATGCGAACGTTCTATTAATGTTTTGCGTACCCTAACACGTGTTACATGGGGTGCTGATGTTAGTGTTTGTTTACTTATATATAAATCTATTATAAGATCTCGGCTAGATTACGGGTGCACACTGTATAGTTGTACATGCAAAACAAATTTAAAACGTATAGATCGTATTCAAAGCAAATCCTTGCGATTATGCATCGGTGCCATGCAGTCTACCCCAGTCCGAGCATTGCAGGTAGAAGCCCAGGAGCCTCCGTTGTTTATCCGACGCGAATTTGCTATCAGTAAAATATCTACTTAAGTTGAAAACATTGGAATTCACGATGATTTTGTCTAAGATCCATGATCTACGTATCTTTGATCTAACATCTTCGTTTTGGAGTAAGAAATCATCCCCTCCACTAACAGTTGGTTGTGGGCAAATTCATAACCTTAATGTAGAAATATGCACCAGCAGAAACAGTAATAATATCGAATACTTTCAATACATAAAATCGCCACAGATCGAATTTCCCAACTATAATGGCCAACCTCATCATGATAAATGTCTCTTTCTGTCGTTGTCAGATAAAACTTTCGGTTCTAACCTGATTTTTACTGACGGCTCCAAAGACCATCGAGGCTGTGGTTGCGCCTTCTATGATAAGACTAATAATGTTAGGACTATGTTCAAATTAAATCCTCTTGCTTCCATCTTTACAGCAGAGGCTACTGCTATCCTCGAAGCTTTAAAGTATGTTGACATTAATAATTTGGAGAAGGTGACCATTATGTCAGATTCACAAAGCGTTTTGGAAGCTTTACAATCGAAGATACCTATTTCAAGAAGAAATCCAGTAATTACTCACATACTTCACCACATTGCTAAACTGGAAAGTAAAGGTACAGTGATTCAGCTATACTGGATTAAAGCTCATGGAAATATCCAGCCTAACGAAATAGTAGATTCCTTAGCAAAGCAATCTAGACTAGTAGGGTGCAACTATTCCTCACTTCACGTATCTGCACAAGATGTTACCGCCTTCTATAAACTAAAAGTCTCCCAATCTAGTTGGCAGAAATATTGGGAAGAATCTAATGTTATCTGTACTACTCAATATTCGCGGATTCATCCATCCGTAAACATCAAATCATGGCACACGGATCACAGTAACATCTCACGTAGATTTTATACTACTATCACCAGATTAAAATTCGGTCACGGTCGGTATCCTGCACATCTATATAAAATCGGAGTTCTTAATTCTCCATCTTGTAGTAACTGTAACGCACAGATAGCTAACCTAAATCACATTTTTCTCTCATGCCCTAGATATAAAGATGAGATTGATGCATTTATTGCCAAATTGGTTACGTTAGGCGTTTCTCTACCAACAGATATAGCTAGAATCCTATCATATAACAATATAAGGGTTTTTAAAATTATAATTGAATTTCTAAAACAAACTAGAATATTGGTATAAACCTGAACTCATTGAATGATGTCCTCTTTTTTCTTCCGATTAGACGATAGAAAGATTGAATGAATAAACCTCCGTTTACCTTCCTATATTCGTTACCTGTCTGTCCGAGGTCTACCTGTAATGTCTTTCAAGTCGCCATGATAGACCCCTTGGCGTGAAGTAAGTGTCCTCGTCCAATCATGTGTGTCCATTAGCAAATAGATTAGATAGTAGACTATTGATTCATGTTGACTTAATTGTCTCGTTCTTCGGTTCTGAATAATCGTTTGAGTTACTTATGACTCTTGTTCATAAGTCTCGGCAATGGGCCAAGACCCGTAAGCCATTATTAATAAAAAAAAAAAAGTTTCATTATTCGCAAGACAACCGTTACGCGATATATGAGCTCTATTAGCTGGCAGTGGATGGCTATCAATCATTTACCGAGTGCTCCACGTCTCTACCTCTATTTTGTAACATCATATGATCTCTATTATACAACTACAACAACTAATCCGTAGTACAATTGTCCTTTACCGTAATAGTTATTGCGTAAAGGGTGAGTTGGAGAGTGTTCAAACTCCAAACTACCACCACAAATGATGTCACCTGCTTCGACAACAAATCGACATCCACCATCAGGTCATCTTTACAGTAAGCTGTTAAATTCAGCAACTCTACATCTCAGCACCAGCAACATCGCCGACATTTTTGTTAACTCCACAAACGTTAACAGGTTATCGATCCATAAGCTTGATTTACTTATGTGTGAATAATAGTGTCACAAACGGAAATTATTTTGACTTGAATAATTTTATAAGTTCTACAACTTGCGCAAATATCGTGCAAGGTTACACTCAGTTGCCCAAGCAGTTAGTCAAGTAGCCGCGGCCTCATTCGAAGAAACGCAACACAGCTGCTGCCGCGTCACCCACGTGTGGCCATGCCAATGCATTTTATCTACTAAGGTTAGTCTGATCTGTGCTGAACAACTCACGTTCGTCCACATGCGGTCAAGCCAGAGCCAGAGCAGCTGCGCATTCCTTAAGAATTTCCGCTCCAACCCACGAGCCTGTAACCAGGAAGCGTGAGCTTCCTTGGTTCCATACTTGGAACACCAACCTACGGATTCCCACTATTATGTTAATCTCTTCCGCGTTGAGCAGTGTATAACCAGCTTGCTTTTAGCTTACAATTCAGTCAGTGAAAATGACTCCAACACAACAACATATCCAAGCAAGCTGATGAGTACCTTTTAATTTCTTTACTAAGGGGTGGACTAAAATCTACTATCAAGCGGTAGTGATTACCTGTCTTCCCTTCTGCTTAGTATGAGGGGATTGTGCCAAGACCCTCTCTCGCTTAGTGGTAATAATCTAGGAATATCTAGAATCTAGCACCCTACCGTGCCGATTACCTGATTTCCTAGTGCTTAGTTGTAGATCTAGTACTAGTGTGGGGTGGTTCCAATCACCTTCAGGATTATGTTAGTTTTAGAAGGACATGTACGTCCTCACTCTGTATAACCTATGTGTGTAACCTTTTGTATTCTAATGTTAAATGTTAGTATATAGTTGTTTTCATGCCTTGTGTTTTCTTTTCCTTCTACCTCTGACTACGTCCTTCAGTCACGAAAACCCCCACGTGACAATAGAAGGGTGTTTCAAAATGACTTAAGTTCCGTATCGTGGCTCAAAAAATCCCGGAATGTTGTATGATGAAGAAGTGAACTGTTAATATATTTCCTAATCCACCTTCCGTAATAAGTAAACATGTACATTGTACATATATCATTTGTACAGTTTCTCTTCATGCATTTATAAGATTTCCTTCTACTGAAATTTGTATTGGCCCGCCCTTAAAAGAAGTTGTCCGGAAACTATACATAAACTACAACGGGTTTATAAGGATCTCCTTTCTCCAAAGAAAGGCGTGTCTACACTCTTCGACAAGAAAAAGAATATCCCAGATTATAGCATGGTGATAACTACCCCTGCTCGATCACAAAGTTTTTCCATAAAGCAGTTATTCAATTATTTTTGATCATCCATGCAATATTTAGTGTTTTCTAAAGAGATACTTCTGAAATCGACACATTTTTTTTGAGTAATGTAATTTTAGTAGGCGCTATAGACTTTCTCACTCGCGAACTTGAAAACAGTTTTCATAGTCTCCGTAAGTTTGAACTGCACTCCAAGAACGAAGAAAAATAACAAATTCTCTATAACTAGAAGCGTCCCTAACTTAATTGACGGTGAAGTGTCGATGCCCTCGCATAAAAAGGTATTTCCTTACAGAATAACAGTTGTTTGATAAGAAATTTGTACAACTGGGCTCTATTAGAAATTGCGTAAAAAGAGTGATTACGACGTATCGTGGCTTATAGATGGCACTTTGAAAGATTTGAAACATGCTTACACTTCCTTGTCAGTAAAGTTTAATAGCAGCGTATTCAGTCAGCAATTAGTGCTTCGTTTTGCTTTTAATGTTAAACTCCAAAACATAAACATTTAACGTTAACTTAAAATTAAGAACAAAAGAAAAGATTTAACAAACAACAGGTTTTCCAACGAAAATTCTGAGATTACCTTAACTCAAGGAACTGCTGGAATCTTGCAACAAGTAAATATTACTAAAAACTATGGCTCCTATTATTTTCCATGGAAGACAATTTACTAATAGTTGCGACACAATTATAACTCTTCAACTATAGGTTGGGGGTGTTCTGTAGTAAGTTTTCCATAAGGCAAATCTGGTCCCAACAAATAATAAGACAGGAGGTGAATAATACTTCGAAGATCATACTTGGGTATCTTTTGCTTATTTATATTTTAGTAAAAAGTTAAACCAGTTAAACTCAAATATGTTTTATTACATCAGTGTTATAAACCTAAAATAAATTAATTACAACCAGTTGTTGACTGACCTTGAAATATTTGCTGTACAACTTAATAAATAAATAAGTTAAACCCCAACAAGAAAATCATATTTGAAATTGTAAGGGTGTTACTTGGTTACAAATTTAAATTGCTTGGGATTTATTACACGATGAATGAAGCATTTTAGCTGAAAGCCTATTTAGGTCGGGTATAAAAAATATCGAGTTACATAAGCAAATTCATTATTGGTCGAAAATGATTTGATCACATTTAAACTCGGGAATGAAAAATGATCCTTTCTTCGTTCAATCCATGCTAAAGGTTTTTTGTGGTTGCACGAACGGGGGAAAGAGTTTCAAGTCCAGGAGAATCTTTCGTAGCGTACAGTATGCATCAAACTAATCGCTGCGCTTTGATTTTGTAATTCTAGTCTGCTGTGGTGGATAGAGATTTGTTCAAAGTTGTGGTATTTTGTGGAGTTTAACAAATTCTTCCCGTACCATTTGAGTTATATAATTCAACCAAGTTCGTTATTTAAAATACGTTTGAATTTTAAATGTTGATGAACGTTAAACAAATTCGAGTTAAGTGAGAGATTCTGCAAAGAGTCCACTTTCTGCGATGATTGTTTGAAATTTAAACAATTGTTAAAAGTCAAAGAAATTCCGGCCGTATTGTCTGAGGGTTATTAATTTAACTCACTCATGATCATTGAAAGATTTTTGAAATTTAAATAGTGGTTGATTTTAAGCAACCTCAAGGCAGATTTCATGAAATTTTCCTACCGCATCGATAAACTTTGTTAATCCAGTAGTAATTTATTAGTGGTTGTAAAAGTCGAATTTTGAAGTCTGTTAGAATTTAAACTTGTCAAGTTTAAAAAATTGAGGTCAGAACTATAAGGTGGCCATTCCACACTATGTCTCGGAAACCATTGGTTGTTCAGTGCGATGACCCGCTTTTCAAATGCTTTTTGAAACCATACGGAAACTTCAGCAGTACGATATGGCCCATCTACCGGCGAGGTGTTTCGGGTCCAAAGTTGTTTTTCAGCGCCGTTAGTAAAGGTTCCCTGCGTTTTCCTGTGACGGTTCTATGTAGAAAAATGTTTCCTATAATGCATCTTGCACTGATGAAACACGAGTGCCTCGTGGTTTTACCGTTAAATACCTCCACGATGAAACAATATTAAAATCAAGGTAATTGTATGTACACAGAATTTGAAGACTTTATAAGCACTGATCAAAAGAAAAACATGATTTGATTGTGTGTTTAATTGCAGAGGAGAACTTTTTAACAGCTGTTTTGTCGAACATTATATATACGAGTAGTTATATTTCAACCATGTCGGTATGTTTAACTTTCGGTATTTCGCTTATAGATACTTTGACTGACGATATTATGACCTGATCAGCCATATGAACGTCCATTATTTTTACGTTCCAATTTAATATATTGTCGGTATTTTACTTGCGGATTTTATGATTACTGTATTTTGAACTACGCCCTTCACAAGTATTTATAGTCGGTTTTTCTTTCGTTGGCATTTCAGTGCAACAGATGCTTAACCTCAATTTTCTCAATTTCAAAATTATTACTTTGAGTAATTTTTCTATTGATGAATTAAAATATAGGCAATTATAAGTAACATGCACATTTGAACACGTTAGGCATAAAAAAGTATATCTGAGAAATTGAAATTTTCATGAAATTTAGTTAAGCTTACTTTGATATCTAGGATTTGGGTTACGTTAATCTAATTTTTCGATTTAATGAAGTTTACGCCAATCTTAATGTGAGATTTATCTAAAACAGACAAGGTGTATTGTAATGAGTAGTTATGCAAGTATTTATTATCTTACCTTAACAATGAGTAGTTATGCAAGTATTTATTATCTTACCTTAACAATGAATAGTTAAAAAATGTGTTTTCATGGTAACGAGATTCCACGGTTGTATAAGTTACTTGTATTTCAGAATTTTAAAGCATTCAGCTAAAGTATTGTGATGCAACTTTGTGAAGCAGCTGCTTTACCACATATTTAATACAATCTTGAATGTGGGTGCTGCTTTTTATTAATGATATCAGATAAACAACATATAATTATGTTCCACCTTTGGAACGTTTATTGAAATACTGTAATTAGTTTGGATTTCCATGTTATTGATACCTAAACGTATGCAAATGAAGTTTTTTAGGATATAATGTTCAAATTTGTGAAGATAGGAAGGTGCAAAAAGGTATTTTTTAGTAATTAAGCTTATAAATAGATGGTCGAAAATTGTATTTATTTTATAAAGTTAATTTTGGTCGTTCATAAGGGTGTTGTATATATCATTAGAACGGGGATTTTTTTAATCTATAAGTTTATATAATGAGTTTAAGTGATAATTAAGCTTTATAGATAATAGTAGGGTTAAGAATATTTAGAAGTGTCAACAGTAATTGTTTTATACAAAAATCACATCACATTCAATTGTTTCGGAAAAAAGTTATAAAAGGACGGCCATTTTTGTAGCAAACTGTCTTTCAATTTACATCTTGCCGAAAGTGCACACGTTTTGTTCAGATTAATAAAAAAATTAAGGTTATGTTAACCTAATATAGAAATGTCAAAGTTTTGAGGTTAGATTTATGTTAAACGTCAAAGTGATTTAATTAAAAGTGTTATTTAGAAAGTGCCTCAATTAAAAATAAAAGTGATTAATTAATTTCAATGATGGAATTTTGTGATCAATGGAACAGGGAACAGTTAACGAATAATAAATGGAGTTTGAAATAAATAAATAATTTTTTACTCGCCATTTATGAATGGGAATTGTATTGGAATTTCGTTTTGTTAAGCACTTTGAGTGGGATTTATTTTTGAAATACTTTATGATTGGATTGTTGACATCTCTTTCTTCAATTCTTTGTTGAGTTTAATGATAGCAGACAGCTGATACCAGGAGTTTCAGTATATCATGTTGGTATTTTCAAGACGACAATTTTAAAAATCAAAAGGAAAGAATTGAGTTTTTCTGTAGTAATTAGTATAATTAGTGATAAGAAATTTTAATGATACCAAAAAAGGGCATAAAAAATTGTAAACAAATTATTCTCTTTATTTCAATAAGTAATTTTTTATAGTTAAACAAAATGAAATATTTGTTTTGAAAGGAATTTAATTTATTTCCAAAATTAATGTATAATAGTTAATTATTTTGGGATTAATGAAAATTAATTATTGAATTAAAACCAGAGAATCTTGTATTAATATTTTTCCTTTGCTAATTAATATAAAATTATTGGAATAAGTTAATAATATCCCAAGTAACAAAATCTGTCTATACCAAATGCAGACTGCGTGTACGTCCTTACATTTCATCAATAATATCACATATATTTTTATTAGCACGTGTGCACAATCTTTTCCTGGTATAGACAGATTTTGCTACTTGGGATTGATTTTAAAACGGCTTTTTATTTATATTGGAATAATTTAGTTTGGAAAACTTTTTATAGTCGTAATATTTTTTTGATTGATGTGTTAAAATAAAAACACCATTAAATTAAATGTTATAATAATAAAATTATGATCATTTCGAAAGACTAATCTTTCTTCTTCAGATTACAAAATGTTAGTTACCTGTAAAACATATATGTATTTTTAATTTTTTATATAAATTAATAATATACAAGTGGTGAGAGAATTAAAACTTTTCTCTTTATATTTACATTATAATATAAAATTTTTTTTAACTTAAACAATATTTTAAAAAGATAGGTGGAATTTACAAACCATTATCTATTTTAATCTACATATTGATTTTATGTGTTTTAAGTAATACTTTTATGTTAAATTGATTAGAAAAATAATAATTTTCTTATTGTGATTCTTTCATCCAAAATGTTTAAATTGATAATTTATCTATTGTCAATGATTAGATAAAATTATATTTCTGCTTTTTTATTTCATATAAAAGAAAAAATATATTTGATAGTATCAATTTACTTTTTCACCTGTTTGATTACATTTATATTACCTTTGATAATGACAGCTTAGCTGTCGAAACAATTGTCAGGTAGAATTTGAGAATCTTTTTACTGGCCAGTTATTTTACTTATTTTCTGATTAAGGAGTTGTACCGAAAAATAATAATAATAATAATAATCATGAAATATAATATAAATACAAAGATTAGTTAAGTTTCACAAGTTTTATTAATATCTTAACCTGACAATATTGTTTCGACACTTTGTGTCATTATCAAAGATAGATAAGATTGATAAACAAACACGTTGCTAAGGATAAATACATACATTTATACATCCATACAGAATACGATAAATTTCTATCCACGTTTTATAAACCTATCAGATACACAATTTAATGACAGAGAAACACAATTTCTTAACAAAGGCTTCAGATTTTGTCTTTTTCCAAAATTCACTAACAAAATTAAAGAAATCTTAGCTGTTGAATGTGTAACTATACTCAGAAAAGATCACAACAATTATGCAAAATTCCAAATCTTGAATCTGATAAAAGAAATATCTTTGAAAAAGGACAAAACACAGAATAAAACATCTAACCTGTCACTACTTCAATCTATCAGACATAAAATTACAGAAAACAATTTAATTTCTGTTAAAGCAGATAAGGGTAACACTTTGGTAATCCTTTCGAAAGATGTTTACACACAAAAGGTTAATGATTTTATTAATAAAGAAAATTTAGATGTTTTAAACAAAGATCCTACCACAAAATTTCAAAAAGAAATAAAACAAGCTTTAGCAAACTGCAATATCTGCTTTAACTGAATTAGAAAAACAACAAATCATACATAAAAACCCACAACCACCAAGACTATATGGACTGATTAAAACACATAAACACAACATGCCTATACGACCAGTAGTATCATATATCAACGCACCTAATCACACCTTGTCCAAGAAACTCAACCATATTATTAACATCATAGGATACAAATCGAAATACTCTGTCAAAAGTTTATTAGAATTAGTAGAAAAACTACAGAACATACATCTTCCAGCACATTCAAAACTTGTAAGCTTTGACATTTGTAACATGTTTTCAAAGATTCCACCACAAGACTGTATTCCTTTGTTAGATAATTTCCTAGTTAATAGTAATGTAGAATTAGTAAAAAGATTAGAGTTAATTCAATTATTTGATCTTTGTATCAGTCAAAATGATTTCACTTTTAATAATATAATTTATTTACAGAAAGATGGTTTACCTATGGGTAATTCTCTGAGTCCTCTATTAGCTAACATATTTGAATTATATCGAATATTTGAATTAGATCTTTCTAAACACATTATTTTTTGGTTTCGTTACGTTGATGACATTTTAGCTTGTTTTGACAGTTCTTTTGAGGTTGTCAATGAGTTTTTAATTCTTATTAACAGTCTTCACACAAACATCACGTTTACACTAGAAACAGAACAAAGTAGAGCTATTAATTTTTTGGATTTAACTATTACAATTAATACAAACAATGAATTTGATTTTTCCATATACAGAAAACCCACAAGCACAGACGTCACTATACCTAACGATTCATGTCATCATAAAATGCATAAACTAGCGGCTTATAGATCTTTAGTACACCGAGCTTTAACTACTCCAATGAAACGATCACATTTTGATAAAGAGATTTCAATCATCAAACAATTAGCATATGCAAACCATTATAACCATAACATGATTGACACTTTAATTCAACAAAAAGATTATAGGTTAGCTATCAAAAGAATATTTCCAATTGACACTCAAATACAAGACACAAACTACATATCAATACCATACTTTGGCAAGATATCAGAACAAATTGCAACTATACTAAGAAAAACCACCAGTTACAAAATAACCTATAAAACTAACACCAACACCTTTTCATTTTTATTCAATGCTAAAGACAAAACACAAAATATCATGAAATCCGGCATTTACCGTTTGAATTGTTCTTTTTGTAACTCGGTTTATATTGGGCAAACACTTAAACATCCAGAAAAATCGAATTAAAAACATTTTGGAACAGAACCACCCAATGACACCTCAAAACAACATTAAATTCTTACATTTTTGCAACAACAAACACAAATTAGACATTTTAGAAGCTTTTGAAATATACAGACATAAACGCACAGTACCTTTAATGAATGAACAAACTGAGCTTAGTAAATTCTCCTTTATTAGAAGTGTTAGATATTTAGTTTTTGTTATGTATTGTATCTAGTTACCTATTTTCTGTATGTATTTATCCTTAGCAACGTGTTTGTTTATCAATCTTATCTACCTTTGATAATGACACAAAGTGTCGAAACAATATTGTCAGGTTAAGATATTAATAAAACTTGTGAAACTTTAACTAATCTTTGTATTTATATTATATTTCATGATTATGGAGTTCCACAATGTCAGGCTGGAGACAGTAAACAATAATAATAATAATAATAATAATATTAATCCGTCCGACGGGCGAAAGGGAAACCGGTTCCTATTCCGAAACCCGGCAGAGGAACCGTTAATAAGTCAGGCCCTCGCAAGAGAGTTCGTCGGGGTAACCCAAGATGACCCGGAGACGCCGTCGGGAGATCCGGGAAGAGTCTTCTTTTCTGCATGAGCGTTCGAGTTCCATGGAATCCTCTAGCAGGGAGATATGGTTTGGAACGCGAAGAGCACCGCAGTTGCGGCGGTGTCCGGTGTCCTCGGACCTTGAAAATCCGGGAGAGGGCCACGTGGAGGTGTCGCGCCAGCTCGTACCCATATCCGCAGCAGGTCTCCAAGGTGAATAACCTCTAGTCGATAGAATAATGTAGGTAAGAGAAGTCGGCAAATTGGATCCGTAACTTCGAGATAAGGATTGGCTCTGAGGATCGGGGCGCGTCGGGATTGGTCGGGAAGCGGGTCACGGCTCACGTGTCGGGCCTGGGCGAGGTGATGGCGTGCGTCCGCGTTCGTCGTCGGCGCATGCCGGCGCCGTGCGTGGCTCCGCATGCCGGGTCCGAGCTCGGTCCCGTGCCTTGGCCTCCCGAGGAACTTCCTTGCTGCGAGGCCCCGGCGATCGGTTCGCGCCGATCCCGGGTGCCCTCTTCGGCCGCCATTCAACGGTCGACTCTGAATGTCAACGTGAAGAAATTCAAGCAAGCGCGAGTAAACGGCGGGAGTAACTATGACTCTCTAGGAAAATAATTTTCTTAATTAGGAGTTTCTAGCTTCTGCTTAGACAGAGCTATCCCAAATCACTGTTATCATCAATCTTATCGATTGCCCGACTGTATTCACTAAGAGAGTCCTCCCTGTGGCTTATTTTAGACCACAAACTTTATTAAAAAGTGTATTGCCCATATTTCTGCAAAGCGGACCAGATATAAAATTCGGTCCCGCAACACTTTTTACCCATACCCCTCTCAACTTCTTTTCGTGTTTAAGTGCAATCCCATCATAACATCAGAAACCCCCCATACGAGAATTTTCTATTCCACCCATTATGCCTCAAAGAGCATAATTGCCCATGTGGGGCGACGTATCGTACCAGAAGTGGTCTTCTCAACCACCAAAGGACACAAAATTGCGTAGAGAAGAATTTCCAATGTTCTCATTGCCCCCAAGCTTTTACCTCCTATCCCGGCCAAAGACTACATGAACGTCAAGCCCATCATGTTGAGTACAATCTAGAAGTCGGAAACGCAACTACCATCAAAAATAAAGCGTGGAGCAATCTTGAAATCCTAGATCTTGCAAAGGCCGAAATTGAATATACAGGACGCTTTATAAATAAAGACCTCGGTAAAAAGTTTGGTAGATCGATTGACAGCATTAAGGGCCAAAGGAAAAAAACAACTTATTTAAGAAGTCTGGCCAAGCTCAAAGACGATCTACAAGACGAAGTAATCATTGACCTATCTAACTCCCCCCAAACCCCCAACCTGGTCCCTCAAGAGAGCGATCCTCTCCCGGTACCCAGTTTGGTTTCTCCCCCGAAATTTTTCAAACCAGTCCTTCCTCCTCACCGAGCCAAACTCCCCCCCTCCACAACCTTCCCAACCTCAACCATCCCCCCCACCCACGCCTGATCCGCCCCAGGATTCCCCCTTTACTAAATGGTTCAGAGACCTGCTTCGGACTGAAGAGCTCACAGAATTGGAAATACGTCTCCTTAATCTCCTAATCGAAGGAACGCAACAAACCATCTCCAACTCCTTGCAGATGATATAATTAAACCCAAAGCGAATAGTAGACAAGGCCCATCGCTAACCCAACAATCGATACCGAAGAATATCGTAAAAACAAACAACATCAAAAAGGAAAAAAAATACAACAAGACAGCCCAAAGAGCTTTAGCATGCAAGAATGCCCAAACTGTTTACAAAATCGACAAAGCGAGGCTTGCTAACAAAATATTCGACCCTACGGACAGCGATGATGACCAAACGCCTTCAATAGAGCAAATTGAAGACTTCTATAGAAATCTATTGAAACCTCCTACAGCAGACGACAACCATCCCATCATACCCAAAGGAGACTGCGAAGAAAACAGTCCCAACCTATACCATCCAATTACGTTGGAAGAAGTGACAGTATCTCTCAAAGGGAACAAATCTAAGTCCAAAGGCCCCGACGGTGTTTCCTTGGCCGCACTCCGAGCTATTCCTCAGGCTAAATTGTCTCTCTTATTCAATGCCTGTCTATTCCTGGGAGTGTGTCCAGAGAGCCTATGCCTATGCCGTACTATTTTAATACCTAAAAAAGGGAATCTAAAAGATGTCTCCAATTGGAGGCCTATTACTATCATGTCTCAAATTCTTAGATGCTTCCATAAAATATTGGCCCGACGTTTTCAATCTCTTCCTCTTAATAAGCTGCAAAGTGGCTTAGTACAAATTGATGGTTGCCTACCCAACAACCTTATTCTCCAGGGTACTATTAAAAGACATCCTACTGAAATATAGCCATACCATATCATCTCAATAGACCTGAGTAAAGCCTTTGACTCAGTCAATCAGACCTCAATCCAAAGAGCACTAGCTAGATTTCGAATCCATCCCTCTCTCTCTAACTATATCATGCATTCATATAAAAATACCACAACTTTTAAATGCGCGGGTGCAAAAGGTGCTGCCACAATTCCCATCGAAATTCAAAGGGGGGTCAAACAAGGGGGCCCCTCTCGCCCCTGCTTTTTAACATGGTGTTAGACGAGCTATTGGATAGCCTAGCAAACTTAGATGCAGGCCTAATTGTCAACAGCGACTCGGAGGCCAAAGTTCCGGCTCTGGACTACGCTGACGACCTTCTTCTTTTTGGCAACACTATAGGCGAAACCCAGGCATTATTGAATAGATGCCAGCACTTTTTTGAAAGACGTGGGCTCTCAATAAATCCGGGCAAAAGTATAGCGATTTCGGCAAGTGTCTCCCCAAAAAAGAAGAAGCTTTTCTTTGCGACGACCCCTCGTTTCCAAATAAACGGCACGTTAATTAAACAAATTGGACCCAACGACTTTTTCAATTATTTAGGGGCCACATACGGGGGCGTTGGACTCTACAAATCCAACCATGATCGTCTAACTGATCTATGTGATAAATTATCCAAATCCCCCCTTAAACCGTACCAAAAACTAGAGTTGTTAAAGGCATTTCTAATTCCAAAAGTCCTACATCTATACATAAACTTAGCAACGGATAGGAAAACCTTGATTAGAGTGGATAAAATTATCCGCCGAACTATTAAAAAAGCACTCCATCTTCCAGAGTCCACCCCTTCCGCATACCTCCATGCCTAAGTTCGCGATGGGGGGCTTGGAGTTATGAGCCTGTTAGAAAGTGTACCCACAATACTGTTCAAGAGACTCAACTCGCTGTAAAGAGCGGGCAACCACACTTTGCTGGAAGCTACATTTATTTCAGCCTGGGGCCGAAAACTACTTTCCAACTTGGAGAAAAACTTACTTCTGAACGGGTTGTCGGGGCCCGAAATTAGAAACTTCTGGGCAACAAGTCTCGATCGCTGCTACTTCGGTAATGGCCTAATCCAGGGCAACGCCAGCAACACTAGCTCTAGCTGGATCTCAGAACCACCCCCCTTTTGGTGTGGTTCCGACTTCATAAAAGCAATCCAGTTAAGAGGAAATCTACTTCCCTCCAAGGGCAACATGTATACGCGAGGAGACTGTAGGCTGTAACAAGACCGAATCCATTTCGCATATCCTCCAAGGCTGCCGATCTACCCATTGGCCAAGAATAAGACGTCACGATCATATAGTTCACCGCCTAGCCGCCGAAGCCCGTAAGAAAAATTGGACGGTTGAGGTGGAACCTAATATTTGGGGAGAGGACGGTCTACGCAGGAAACCTGATTTCCTACTAAAGAAAGATCAATCTATACTGATTATTGATGTGACCATCCATTGGGAAGGGCCAAAATTTTTACAACAATCTGCCGATAATAAAACAGAGATCTATTCCTCTCCTCCCTTCGTGGCCGCCCTTCAGCGTCGTAATCCCCATCATTACTGGGGCAAGAGGAACGTGGTTCGCGGGGAACGATTATGTTTTAGACCAGGTTGGTTTGAGGAGGCAATTGGGGCATATCTTAATCAGGGAAGTTATCAAGGGTGGGATATTAAGTCACTCTGAATTCAATAGAATCGTGTGGCGTCGCCAACACGATAACCAATTGCCCCCTTAAACTATGCCAAATTAAAGAACTTACCTTATAATTTTACTAAATAAGGTTTTCTTTCTTTTCCACAGGAACCGAGGACCCGACCCGCAGTTCTCTCTATCTCATCTGCACCCAGTCCTTGAGTCGATACCCAGATGATGTAATCTCCGATCGCACTTATTTGTTGTTTGTAATTAGTCTAGTATTGTTATTTCTACATTATTTTAACTTGTTTTTATTAGGCTAAGTTTATCTATAGTTAAGTTATTTATAACTCAATTTACAAAACCTATATGTGTAATTTAATGAAGTCTTGAGGGAGTAGATCTTACAATATTGCTAAGTCAAATATTGTATTTATATTATTTAAGATATCTAAAGGACGGCCCTTAGCCGAAATGCTTATTTTCTTATTTACATATCATATTTGAATCTTGATCTGTATTCTACTATGTTAAATAAAGCAATTGTAATAGCCAAATGCCTCGTCATCTAATTAGTGACGCGCATGAGTGGATTAACGAGATTCCCACTGTCCCTACATACTATCTAGCGAAACCACTGCCAAGGGAACGGGCTTGGAAAAATTAGCGGGGAAAGAAGACCCTGTTGAGCTTGACTCTAGTCTGGTACTAGTCTTGTCACGTGTTTATGATCTGTCATAACTTTTATGACACATAATAGTTATTCTAATTAATTAATATCGTGTCGAAATTGATGAGAAGACGACTTGAAGAGCTCCTAATTTACCCTTTAAAAATTAATATTTTATGAACGTCTTACGAAAGCGACAGCACGTCAATATATCCCTGAAGTAAATTTCTAACTAACACTTCGTGAAGGCTGTAGATAAATTCAAAATAAGCATAAAAAATTATTGTGCCTAGTTGATTATATTTACTAAGCCCTATCTACGGTAAACGACACTATCACTCGCTAGCAAGTGCATATTTTAATTACAATCTCAATTAATTACTTAATTAAATCCTTATTCAATCTAATTAATATTTGTCTCTCAAATATGTACACTTCAGGCTATAAATTCTACCCAGGCTGTCAACTCTGAAAATTATGTAAAGGATAATTTTTAAATGCAGTACAAAGCGCAATTAGATTAATTTAGATCACAAAGGCAGATAATAAGAGCAAGTTGACTGATATAATTAGTCACTTCTTCGCTCACTTTAAAAATAGTTCAGATCGCAAAAGCTTTTAATTATAAAAGAAAATTTCTTCATTCTTATACCTTAATGAAATATTTCAACTAGGTTAAAAATACTTATAACCCATGTTTTACGAAGTTAAACTCATATAAAATTCATAAACCCAACACTCCAAATTGCTCTAGACACAGGGTAATAAAGTTGAAACAGTTATTTGGGAACCATAAAAATTATTTCGGTTTTCCTCCCCATTATAAAATGAACTGAACTTGAAATGTTGTGAGAGCGCCCAGAAACTCAGGCTTTCTGTTTGGAATGAGAATTGACGGTTGTTAGGATACAGTTTCTATTATAAGGATTATGTATACAATTCCGCTTTAGATTTCCAATTTTCAGTTTAAAGTTGTAATAACTCTTGATTGGATAAGTAGGTAACATAGTAGTGCTAGCAACTATAAATGTTCATTTCTTCTTGCTTGTTCAAACCGGAAAGGCGAGAATTTTTTTGATACGGCAAACCTTATTTGTAAACTAGTTATCTAGATTTTCCATTTCATTGGTTGAAAATAAAATTTCTAGATTACGAAAAAAAGCCGGTTTTGTGGAAGAGATTGTTAAAAGTATTGATTAAAGCTAGGTTAATAAAATACTTTCTTTCCCTTCTCACTTTTTAATTTGTCCACGTACTCCCTGGAGTACCAACTAACAATGAACAATCCTAAAAACGGATTAGTAAAAAGCTGTAAACGAGAATGAAGGACTCTTTTTTAGAAGGTTTTGTTTTCTCACATGTTTGCATTTGAAATAGTTTTGTTATGTTGAATAAGTGTTTTTTATTGTTATAGCTGAAATAGTTGAACTCTAGAATTCCAACCAGCTGAAGTAATCAGACTCTACGACAATATAGAAGTAGCTATAGCTATGGGTATTTTGCGACTTAAGGTATGCAAGCAATTGTTAAGAATGTAATACGGAAAAGAATGTAAGCAGAATTGCAATATTGTTATTTCTATGTATGCATGCATATTGCAATATGTGTACTTGACGAAGTTGCAGTTACGAAGTTATATTATTCGTTGCATATTACGCACAGGAATCTGCTTTAAATGTGGCTCTGTAACTGTCAATATACTATTATATACACATTGTATTCTGTATGTTCTGCGTCTTATTTATTACTCTAAAATATTGCATTCTTAGGATATAAAGGACATAAAAAGAAATTACGGGACACTTCATTGCCTCCGCTTAGATTGACACATTAGGATGTAATGATTAGTTCCTTGTTTGACAAAGTTAAGTTGCCAATCTTTCTATTTATTTCTTTGTTCTTGCAATAAATCCAACTGATACATTAAACTGATTTTAGTTGTTTTTGACATGATTTAAACATAGCGAAAGTATATAATCCAAATTTACCCTTGTAATGAAATTGAATTAACTGAGAAAGAACATTTTATTTCGAGAACCCATTTAAAGAAAGAAAAAAACGTCAAGCCATAGAACCCGATTTCGTTTAATTATTACCCGATGCAGACATTCTTGTTTTTAAAAACACCTACCATATGCTGTGCTATATTTCCATAGATTTCCCTTACTCTATCTAGTTCACGGCCCAAGGTTATGTTCCTTTCTCTCGCGAGCACGGAAGAGAAACAAAACTTGAAGACTTTCATACGGTACTTAATATAGACTTATGAAGTTACTTAGCTGTCAAAAACATTATTTGATTACAACGAAAGAATGTTCATATAAGAAGTTCAGCTTATTTGAGAAATAACGTAAATAATGATTTGAGAATTGTGAAATGTGATTAATAATTTAGATAGCTTTGTCTATTGACTTGAATGCACTGACACCTCTCTTTGTTGCTAAAATTTAAAACAAATTTATCTGTACTTCAAAAAAGAATAAATTGTCAAATTATTTTGTGTTTTCTGATGTTTAGTTATTAATTTATTATGTGCGTCAACAACGACTAAGATCAAATCAGTTATAAAGAACGATCCAAATCGGCTGGCAAAATGAGGTTTTCAAGAAAACTTCTATCTTGACTAGTGTCAACTTCTACTCACGATTCGATGACTTTGTCTGTTAAATTTTTTATTTATAGTAAAACTATCGTGCCAGAAGAGTATTGAATAATGCTAATGCTGATTAGCACTTCGACGAAGAAGCCCTTGAAACCTTAGACTTATGTTTTGACGCACGGCGGGATCTATTACAGAAATTCTTGTTTTTCGCATGGCTGCAAGTTTTCATGAAGTTCTATTTGTGCCTGGAAAAATTGAATGGTTGACAGATTTAGAATGTGCTATGGTTGTCTTATATGCTTATAAGACAACCATGAGGTGATGTCACCTCATTTGAAAATAATTTTGACGATTCTTTAATCTATCGTTGGTTTTCAAATACTTGGTAACACAATATTACGCGGTTGTGCCTAAATTAAAATTCGAAGGTCTTTAAAAAAAACGCAATTTGAATACCTACAATTTATCTTGCAGTCAAACATTAATTTACCTTGAATTTTATGAAATTATTTTTTATAAATGTTAATTCTTTAGTTGTTATGAACTAAGTTTCTTTCTGCAATAAAGGATGAAACAACTTAAAAACTGCCACTTATGATTTTATTCTTCAGCAAATAATAATAGCATCTTGAATAAATATTCAATTTTTTGAGTCATTTAGGTATGCAATTCATCCAATTCATTGCAGACCATCCAACCACATTTAGTCAAAGGAAACTTGTAACGTGAATGCAAAACAGTAAAATAATAAGAAAATAATAATTGATAGTCCATAAGAGCACCATACGTACAAAACAAAACTCTCTTAGTCTTCTCAGGGGGGGTTCGGCAATGGTGATGGACCAAAACTGTTATATGATTACGTAAGGTTAGATAAATAAGTAATTTAGCATAAATACCAGAACAAAATAACATTTATTAAAACAATAAGAGATTCAAATTTAAACAGTGATTATAATGAATTGAATTACCCAGAAATTAGATGTACATAACTGATTATAGCTTTATTTATCAATGTTAAATAAATAATCAATCATTGCCGTGCAATATGGTCATATTTTAAAAGTTGACCATAATAACCGAAACACATGAAATATTTGAAAAGTATTAATTGTATAAATAAATTAATATATTGTATCACTATAATAATCGATTTATAACAAAGTAAAAATTGCGCTTAAAAAAGCTATATAGATAAAAAAGACTAGTGAGATTGCCATGACGAGCAAAAACAACTGTATACTTAATAAACTAATTTATTTTTGAAAACTAATGTTGACGTAACACATTAGTCGTCATAAAAACTAAAATTCTAGATTTTTCAAATTTTTTGTTGCTAAAAATGTTTATTTTAATAATTTTAATTTTTAAAAAATACAAAATTCTTCATTTTTAAAAAATTTTATTTAATTTTGACCACTTTCCCGAAGAGATACAAAAAAATGGTTCAACCATGGTTCTTAGAATTTGATGTACTATAAGATTCCAAAAAGAAAAATTCAAAAAAGTCAACAGGGAAAAAGGCGACCGACAGACCGACAGACTTCACGGATTCAGAGAAGTACTACCGAACTTCTTTCCAAAATCTGATTGTGTGTAATGCAACAATTTTAATAATTATAAAATTGGCACAATGAGAAATGGTTCATTTAAATTAGCACGTAGCTCGAACGAGGAAACGTACCCAAAAGTGAAGATACAAGTTCCATGTAGATATTAATTTTATAAGCTCATACGCACCCTATTACTTTTATTTATATACCAATTTCAAAATAACAATATTTTAAAGAAAATAATATAAATTAGGAAATATATACAGTAACGATCGAAACTTCTCAAGAAATGTGCGCCTGGTGAAGGGAAGTGGCGTTATAAATGATTAAAAATTTTAATTCGCAATTCGCCCTGAATCAGGTACCAACAAAAACAATTTCATTAATTACAAATTATTCTCCAAACAACGCAAGTTTTAAATGCTCAAAACAATAAATTGTTCACCACCACAATCGATTAAACTAAAACTTAAACTAAATCATTACATTTAACGATAAAACTGCTACAAAACAACTTCTTTCAATGTTTACAAAATGACAGCATCACGACAATCCTCTTTTAACTAAGTAGTCATCTACTAATGTCTATTTTTTAGAAGAATTGGAGAATGGTTCAAATGGGTTTTGCAGCGATTCAACGCGTCAACCTTTATCCATAAAGAAGTAATATGAACTAAAGTTTAGCTTATATGCACAGGTGAAACCTCATGTGATCTGAAAACATTTTTAGCGTTAAATTCGCGTTTAGCGTTTTTCTCCAAAAAATTGTTAGGTGAGGTACTTAAATTTGTACATCGTCATTTAGTGGATGAAAAGGTCTATCAAACTTTAGAAGAAAAAGTGGGTGTTAAAAAACTTAAATGACATATTTAATAATGCATATAGAGAAATTCACCTGCAATTCCACGCAGAGCTTGCTTGTCGCAAACAATTAAATCCAACTTCCGCTGTTGCAAGGGATAATTGAATTCCGTCAACAGTACTAGAAATTATTGTTATATCTCGAACATTCGGTGTGATGGCTTAAAACGAAATATTTTTATATTTTCAAGTGTGTTGTTCTACAGAAACGAAAATAATAGTAGGTACATAATAGGTAATAGCAATTCCGCTTAATAATAATATGCCTGTCAACACTATTATAAAAAAATTATGGATCTTTATTTTATAAATTTTATTTTATTATACTACTTAAGCAATGCATTGTTTTCGTTGTAATTTAAAAATTATCTGCAATATCACCTGTATTTAATTTGTATACGTTTATAACATCAGTAATGATTTTTTTTTTATCTTCATACTATTTTCTAATTTAATGGATGAGACATTGACAATTGGTTCTCCACATAATTAAAAAATAGCAATTATTCTCCTCCAATAGCATCACCTATAAATAAGAAGTTGAATTATCAATGTTTGTTAAGAAGGTCTTTTTATTTAGAAATATAACATTTACACAAATATAATTATTTCATGCGTTAAATCAAATGATAGACATGCTAGGATGTTAGGTTTATTTAATCACAAAGCAGCATGTTAGTACACGTAACCTCAATTTTAACATAAAAAGTTTGAATTTACAAAAAGGATATAAATTGTTTAGGTTGTTTTATAGTAATGCATATTTTATGTAAACCATGTTGCATGTTCAGGATAGTTTATCCATTTTCTTAAAGGATTTTATCTTTCTTTCTTTATATGGCGTTTGTCGATAATTAACGTAAAAGAGAATTTTCTTGTTCCTACTAAGCTGCACCAGTTTCGGGAAAATTATTTACTGGAAATATGTAAAACGGGTCATTATTGTAATGTCTATAATCTCCTGTATTTTAAAAATGTGTTAATCTTTGTGAAGGTATTAGCTTTGCTGATATGCTTCAATTTTTTCAAATATTGATTTTATTATAATATTTACACCGTTGTATGAATATAGGCACTTAGGACTGTATGCTAGACAAGTTTGAGTATAGTTTGACTTCATTTATGTTGTTATTTGTATGGAGTCTTGCAAAGCATTGTTTGATCTTAAAAACGTAGAAACGTATTTTTAATTTTGTTTTCCTTTTATTGTAAATATTTTTCTATGTAAACTGCATAATCATTTCTGGTCCAAGTATAGCTGGAGTTAATAAGTTTTCTTTGTGATTAAGTTTTAATGAGATTTTTTGACCGTTGGTCGTTTTTGTTAATTTTCTCAGTTAATGTTGATTTTAGACTATAAGTGTCTGATGTTGTCTTAATCGTTATTTTGCCAGCTACATTTTTGTCTTTTTAGATTTAGGATTAGTGCTAATTATGAACACATGTTTTTGTTAGTGACGTCACGAGTTTGACGATTCATTTTTATTTTGTAAAAATGTGTTGGTTTATCAATTGTTTTCTGTAAAGCATATAAAAAGGCCAGTAAAATTAACAAATTCAGTCGATTAAACGCATTACGGGTATCCATGCTCGACTCCAGACCAAAAATTTGCAAAATAAAGTTAGGTTAAGTGTTAACCACATGTTTTTTTGTAAACAATCGACAATTTTTAACAAAGTGTTTATGGAACTGAATAGTTACTTGAATATTTAAATGAAAAAAGATTTATTTTCGTTCTTCAACAATTATATGGAATTGTGAACGATTTTATTAAAATAAATTTAAGAAGATTTCTATTGATTTCTATTTCAACAATTTGGTTTTCGACCTTGAATGGAATGGAGATCAGCTGTTTTGGAAGATTTCTGTATTACCGATGGTACAAAAGTGGATATTGACGTATAATATACAAGGTTGGTCAAAATAAAATGATTTGGTTCAATTTTTAAAATAACAAAATCATTAAGATAATTATTTAATAAATTCAGAATTTATTTTCTTAATTAGGAGTGTTTTCGATAACAAAGTTGTAACATTTAAACAAGTTCAATTTGTTTATTCACAAAAATAAGTAATTTTTCGTTAGATGAATTTATTTAGAAATTGTAAATATTTTTCTTATCTGTTAAACTTAACTGATGTCAGTTTGTTCAAATGGAGACCAGTTACAACCCTCATGTCAGGTTGGTAACAAATATTTAACACATATGAGCAAATTCAGGGAAGATTTTCCATTTTTGTTTTACTTTTCTGTTTAAGTATTTTATTCGACTTTCTCTTTTGAAATAGATTTTCCATTTATCATAAATAAATATAAAAACTGCGTTTCAATTTATCTATGTTTTTATTTGATGTCTATGCAAGCATCCATTCTTTTTTTCTCTCATATAGAGTTTAATTTGCTGTTGTCTAGTTGCAGAAGTCCAAGTGCATTGGTAGTAAGTTCTTTTCTTCCAGATTTTTCTTCCACAAGAATCGATAAGATTTTCTTTATATTTCATTTATCTCCTGCTTTATTGAATTAAACCCGAGTCAGTCTATTGGGAGAAAAGAAAATTGTGGGGTGTTTTTTATTTATTAAATCCAACGTAGGGTTTTTATGAAAGTCTATTTTTATTTTCATTTAAAACCGAACTTTTAATGTTCACCCGAACGTGGGGCTTTCTGAATTATCATTTAACTAAATTTCACCTCATACTTTTATTGGCTTGCCCAGAACGTGGGGCATATTAAATAATAAATATAATTTTATTTATAAAAATATCACCTCAATAGATATTGAATTTTGAATGTTGTTTAAATATATATTATGCATTTTTAATACGAATGTTTGATATAGTATGAAGTATTCCATAAATCTTCAATGAATACTTATCTGGCAGAAATCTACGTTAAAAAAATAAAACAAAAAGATTCATTCTTCTTTGGTTTATTGTCTATAAAACTACAAAAAGAATTTTAACATTGGTTAAAAAATATTCAGAACACAAAGCTATAAAGTTATACAATTTTCAACAGAATAAAAATTACAAACACAATATAAATTAAAAATCGCAACTAATTCACTAAATACACTTTTTTTTTTTTTTTTTTTTTTTTTTTTTTATTTGATATGGATTTTGGTGCTTCAACAGCAATGGTTATTAGCACCTGTATGAAAAGTTTACATTGATTATATAGTTAAAGATATTATGGTAAATTAAATATTAAGTATGGTAAGTATGATAAGTAGGTAAGTATACAAAGTAATATTTTTGATTTAAGTTATAATTTAAGTGCGGGTTTTAGATTTTTGTAATAAGTTTGGTTAGTTGTAGGTAGTTCAAGATCCGGTTTTGATTGAATATGTCTGGATTGAGAGCCTCTTGTAGGGTATTGGGAAGTTGGAGATTCTTCCGTTGAGTAGCATATTGCGGACAGATAATTAAGAGGTGCTGTATCGTAAGTGGTGTGGCACAACGAGGGCAGTTTGGTGTTGGACTTTTGAGGAAGAGATGACCGTGTGTGATGTTGGTATGTCCAATTCGGAGGCGGGTAAGTAATATTTGTTGATGACGAGTAAAGCAGTGTATGTGTTTCCATGGATGCACAGTGGGTTTGATGGATTTGAGTTGACTGTTTGATTGGGTCCATAGGGTTTGCCAATGTTGTAGAATGATATGCTGTAGTTTTTTTTGTGCATCGTGATATACCATTTTATTTATAACCGTGGATGGATTGTGAAAGGCTTCTTTTGCTAATCGGTCGACCTCTTCATTTTTGGAAATGCCGACATGTGATGGAATCCATATGAAGGTGATGGTCTTATTTTGTAGGTAAAGCTGCTGTAGGAGATGATGGATATCTTGAAGCAGGACATTGTCAGGATATAGTTGCTGAATTGATTGAAGTGCACTGTATGAGTCTGTTAGTATGACTATGTTGCTGTTTAAGCTCTGTTGCGAATACATCAGTGCTTGATGAATGGCTGTTAACTCAGCTGTGTAGATCGATGTAAAATCTGGGAGTTGTATCTTCTCCTGTCCATTTTGCGTTAATACGGCACACGTGGCTTGGTGTTCCATTTTGCTTCCATCTGTATAAATTTCTTCTGGGCCATCAAAGGTGGTGATGAGTTTCCGAAGCTCGATTTTAAGTAGAATCGGCGGCGTGGTGTGTTTGTTGAATTTGAGGAGCGTGGTATTTATTTTGTAGGGAGGTAGAATCCAAGGAACATTTCGGTGTGGTGATGGTCGGTAAAGGTTTGGGAGCTTAGCGTGAAGTTGTTGTTGGATCTGGGAGAGGCGAATATGGAAGGGTTTGTTAATGCGTGGACGATTGTGATATTCAATATGCTGATCTTGGAATACAATGTTTTTATGTGATGGATGTTCAGGATGCGTTAGGATTTTAATAGCGTAATTTGTTGTGAGAATGATTCGGCGAATGGTGAGTGATGGTGTGCTAGCTTCAATTTGTAGACTGTCCACTGGGGATGTTCGTAGAGCACCAAGCGCTAGTCGTAAAGCAGCATTTTGCACTGGATCTAGGGTATGGAGTATTGCGGGAGTGGCTGCTGCATAGATGGGAGCTCCGTAGTCTAATTTGGAACGAATAAAAACCCTGTATAGTCTAAGCACTATTGACGGTTAGACATGACTTTAAGGATGTTAAAGGATTTAAAAGCATTGATTTTGAGTTCTTTTATATGTCGTCTCCAAGTTAATTTCTGGTCAGGGTACATGCCAAGAAATTTGACAGAATCCTGATATGCTATAGCTTTATTATTGAGCTTTAGTACCGGGTTAATAGGTTCTCTGTAAGTTCTGGTAAAATGCATAGCGTGTGTTTTTTCTGGTGAAACGGTAAAGCCGGTTTGGTTTGACCAATCCTCTAAAATGGTTATTGCACGTTGTAGGTGCTGTTGTAATAACGTGAGATCTCTACTGCTAGTGTAAATGGCAACATCGTCCGCATATAAGGCAATTTTAATGTGTTGCGGAAGTTTGTCCCCAATGGTATTTATAGCTAATAAAAACAGGGTTGAACTTATAGGTGATCCTTGAGGTATGCCGTTGTTCATAGATTTTTTGGATGAGTAGGTATCACCTATCTTGACGCAAAATCTTCTATCATTTAGGAAATTATATATAAAGGAAGTGATATTTCCAGTGATGCTCCAACTTAGAAGTTGTTTGATTATTAGGTGTTTCCAGGTTTTATCATAAGCACTTTGTATATCAAAAAAAATTGCTATAAGATGTTCATGGTTTGCAAAGGCTTCGTAGGCTGCTGATTCTAGATTAAGAAGGTGGTCAAGAGTTGAACGATTTTTTCGGAAACCGGCTTGATGAGGATTTAAAAGGTGTTGCGTCTCAAGGTACCACATTAATCGTGAATTTATAATTTTTTCTAATAATTTACAGGCACAACAGGATAAGGAAATGGGACGATAACTAGTTGGTCGGGTAGGATCTTTATCAGATTTTAGGAAGGGTAATATTGTAACGGATCTCCATAACGTTGGGAAGACTTGGTCTGACCAAATGCGATTGTAGAGTTTTAATAGATGTGCTTTTGCTGATAGAGGGAGGTTTTTAAGCATAATGTAAGAGATTCCATCCGGTCCTGGTGTTGAATTGCCGGCTGATTTTAGTGCATGATTTAGTTCTTCCATAGTGATGGGTTGGTTAAGCGGATGGCGTGAGTCAGTAGGTAATTGTAAAGCGGTATTTTCAACAGATCGTTTTAATTCTTCGAAGGTTGGATTATGATAGTCTTCATTGTTTTTATTTTCCAATGTTTGTGCTATTATCTCGGCGATATGGTGAGGGTCAGTAACTGGTTCGTTGTTGATGTCATAAACTAATGGTATGGAAAAATTTTTAGGCAAGCCTTTAAAACTGTTGATTTTATTCCAAAATTGTCTGTTTGTAGTGTTACTATTGACTGATTGTATAAATTTAGCCCAAGATGTCTTTTTACTTTCGCGTATGATACGCCTGGCTTTGGCTCTCAGCAGCTTAAATGTAATGAGATCTTGAAGTGTTCTAGTTTTTTTATAACGATTGTATGCTTGGTGATGGGCATGTATGGCTTTTCTGCAGTGGGGAGTCCACCATGGGACTGGATAACGTTGGATGTTGGGGGTTGTCTTGGGGATGGAGCATTGTGCTGCTTCTAACATAATATTATTAAACAATTGGATTTCTGAGTCTATATCTTGATTTTCGGAATTTGAGGTTAGGTGTTGGATAATATGTGTTTGATACTTGGCCCAATCAGCTAATTCGAATTTCCATTTTTGTTGTAGTTTGACGGTTGATGGTGGAGAGGGAGAGTGAATGGTAATTTTGATAGGATAGTGGTCACTATCATGTAATTGGGGAAGGGGGGACCAGGTTAACGTAGGGGCTAGCGACGGAGTTGATAAGGCCAGATCTATACTGGAGAATGTTTGGTTAGCTACGTTAAAGTGTGTAGGTGCTCCAGTATTGGTAAGACAAAGATCATTGTCTATTATAAACTTTTCAATGATGCGTCCTCTTGTATCGAGTTTTTGCGAACCCCATATAGGATTATGAGCGTTAAAATCGCCGACTATAATCAAAGGTTTTGGAAGTTGTAGAAATAGATTTTCTAAGTCGTTTACAGTAACAGCGGCGTCTGGTGGTAAGTAAATATTACAGATGGTGAGTCTAGCGGGAGTGTGTAATTGTACTGCTACTGCTTCTAAATTCGTTTGTAGTGATAATCTTTCTGAGTGTAATGTGGCTGTTATAAATGTTGCAACTCCTCCGCTCGCTATATTTTGTATTGGTCTTGGTGTGTGATAACATTTATATCCTTTTAATTGTATTCTATGCTCAACTTTGGTAAGCGTTTCTTGGAGGCAAATTATGTGTGGTTGGTGAGTACGTATTAGCAATTGTAGGTACTGTAGGTGGGTATAATAGCTATTAATGTTCCACTGCAGAATTTCCATAAGTTGATTTAAGATGAATAAAGGTCCTGGGATAATTCATCGTCAGTCGTAGTTGGGGTGGCGTGTATTGCATAATGTGGATCCAAGAGTTTGTTAAGTTTAGTAATTGTTCTTGTAACTTTCATTTTGAAATACCTGGATTGTAGGTATGGGTGTAGGTTAACCATATGAGTTTTGACGTCAGAGATTCTGTCTGTAAATAATCGAATAGTGTTGATTGGATCACTGGAGAATACTGCTTCAGCCACGCATTTCGCAATATCTAGATCTTTAATTGTCGGTGTTATCTTTAAGTTACGGATTTCAGTTATGAGTTCCTCTTTTTCCAGTTTAATTTCTTTTGTGCTCGTTTTTTTCTTTTTTGGAGTTTTACCTTGGGATTCTAATTGACTAGACACAGAGATAGCTTCTGCTGTTCTTTTAGCTAATGGTGATGAGCTGTTTTGTAGTTGGGTCATCTTCGTCTCTTCTTTTTGTGTATTGGGAGGTAGATCTGGGGTAACTTGCTGTGTTATATCAGTTGGTTTCACTGATATAATTCTATCATCCAGGGATGTGTTCGTAGTAAATGTATCGCGGTTGTTTATTTGTGATGATTTATCTGAATTTATGAATGTGAGTAGATTTTGATTACTAGTATCTTTGTTTTGGTTTAATTGTGTATTTTCCGTTTCAGGTTCACCAGAGTTGGAAGGTAAAGTATTAATTGATGTTCCATTCCTGTGTTGACGGTCGCAGTTTGGTGATGCGTGTCCAGCTTGTTGGCAAACAGGGCACAAGGAATCTTCCAAATGCAAGAAGATTCTATAATTATCTCCTTCATAGGTGACTAATATCGAATCCGGTATATTATAATTATCTTGGCTAATATAAATTTGTCTTTTAAAACTACAAATATGTTGGTACTCTGGATTAGCCGAGTTGATATGTAAATAAACTAAGTTGGATACTGGAGTGTTGCCTAATTCTTTAATTTTATTTATTATAATATCATGTGGAATTACCGGACACACTCTGGTGATTAGTAACCTTTTTGCTGGAGTTACATATCTTCGAGCATGTAGAACCTGATTTTGAATTATAATTTCGTTATGAGTAGCCATAAACTGATCAACGAGATTTTTCGATTTTAAAAATATGCATATACGATGATTAGACATCGGGCTGGCGAATATTACATTTAATGGACCAATCTTATCTCCTACGGCCTTGCAATAGGCGAGGATTGGTGTATTTTCAATGTATTCGTATAATATTCCTTGATTAAAGTGCGGTCTGTTCGGCTGGTGATTTTTGCTAATATTGTGTATTTTTGTTGAAAGGGAAACTTGGGGCGTTGTATTAGGAGAGGAGAAGTTCTGAGTAATGGATGCGTAAGTTGAAAGTGATTTAAGATTTGAAGTAGTTGGATGAGCTCTAGATGTCTGTATTTGAGATAGTAAAGAGAAATTGGTTGGTAGGCTCAAAAAAGGTGTATGTTCCTGGATAGTTGTTGGGTGGGTAGAAGGTAGATGGGGGTTTATTATAGGTGAGTTTGAGTATTCATTTTTGGAGGAAACTAAATCATTTAAATTTATCATTTTTACAGGTTGTTATTTTAGTAATTTAAAATGAGATTTATTTTTAAATGTTAGGAAAGTAGATGGCACTATAACCACCCGCGAGGGGTGGTTATCTGTTTTGTTTATAATTTATAGGTTATAAAAATTGAATTTGTAAATTATAAATTTTAGCACTTACTAAAATGTTGGGAATAAGATAACAGAAAAATTCTGTTCCCGCACATACACACTTTTGATTAATAGCAGTCTTGGTATTATTTCAATGCAATTACACTGAATATTTAACAAGGAGTAGGTTTAAACAAATGACCTCACTTTTCAATCAGATTATCCAAATACACTTTTAATATAAATATTTTTATTTAACTCTGCATTACCCAAAAATTATTACCTGTTTGTTTGCTGTAATAGACAAACAAACAGCCACATATAATCATTTTAACTTGACCTTACCACGGTCTAATGTCAACGTGCATACACCGACTGTCAAAACCAGCTAAAATACTTAAAGACCTCACCGATTTAAAAGCCTCAACTTTAAAGATCTTACATATTTTTTGAAAACAAGTCGTTTAAAATATTTTAAAAAATGAAATAGGTTTTCAGAGGTGTCAGAGGTAAGGTACCCTTTAACACGTATTACATTATTTTACATTGTATTTTACATCTACATAATATACTCTAAATTGAAAAAATTTTTAGATATTGTCAAGACTTCCGTAAAAGGGGATTTTGTACAAGACGAATGTTATTAAATTAATTATCAGAGTATCACAATGAAATGAAGTACAAGTATATTGTGTATGTTATAAAGCATTATTTTTGTATTAGACCATAGTGGTGTCATGCTTGAGAACAATTTAGTTATTCATAAAATGAAGACGTATTAAAAAAGGGGTTTATTCAGTTTATATGCTAGTTAATAGGGGAGAGTCTGGAACAGTGGCCACCTTTTTATAATAACATCAATAACAACCAAAATTAACCCTTTTTTATAGAATCTGTTACAATTAGATAACAAACACTGTTTTTACTTCTTCAGCATTACATTCTAGAACTGAAAAAATAAAATTATAACAAAGATTTTGGAGTTGGAAGAATGTAAGATAAAAGTGGCCACTGTACTGTAATGTCATCATAATCATTACATCCATATTACCTCAAGAAGGCATTGCATGCTAAGTGATTGCCATGACAAGAGTAATCAACAACAAGAATATAAATAAATATCTCATAGAAGTAAACATGTCTTTTATTGTCTTCTACAAGAGATAACATATAAGTAATGTACAAGACCACACACAAGCAACCTGTATTACCACATTAATCATCTCAAAACACTACAGTACCTACAGTGATGGTACAGTGGCCATTAGAGGATGGTACTGTGACCACTACTGTGTAGGAGATGGGAATAGTAAAAACAAGTACATAGACATTTACAGAATAATGATTTATTTTGTAAAAAATAATTTGTATTAAAAAAAGGCAACTTAAATTTAAAAAGCCAGCCAAAAGCTAACAAACATTATACATAGATAAATTAATGGAAAAAAACAAATTGCTATTCTAGTAGTGGCGCCTATTTTTACAGGTTGAGATAAATAATGTACAAATCATCAGGAACATCTAGGAAATAATATCTGAAATAAATAAAATATTGTACTAAATAATAGTACAGTGACTTATATAACAAAGAAGTGGCCACTGTACCTACATTTAACATGGCCACTGTACCATCAACTACATGCTTTTTAAAAAAGTTGGAAAAAACAAAAACTACCCAACATAATCAAAATATTATTAAACCAATAAATATTTACATGTAGTAGGTATAAGCGGTCAACGCTAGTTCCTTTCGATGTTTATTTATTTAGCCACTAACAATTATTTCACTTGCCTGTTGTATTTTACTTCAAGCATACAATTTCAGGTTGAGTTTGTTTTAAAATAAAAATCTTGAGATTTAAATGGAAAAACTTTGTTAATATACTCAGTGTCCTATTGGTACATTCTGTGCTAATGACAGCACCTAATCTTTATAAATAAGAAAATGGCGGGAAGGTGGCCACTGTTGCAGACTCTCCCCTACTTATTCTAATAAAAAAATCATGTTATAATTTTTTTCTATTACATTTGG